>CM062812.1:176221923-176896816 GCA_031772625.1 Pinus tabuliformis | reverse complement strand
AAGATCTAGAACAGTTTTCTTTGCAAATAAGGAATCATTGCCCAATTCTTATATTTGGCCTCATTATGCAGCGGGTGCATGCCACCGGAGTATGCCATGCAGGGGCAATTATCTGTTAAAACTGATGTTTATAGCTTTGGCATTCTTCTCCTAGAACTTATTGCAGGAAGAAAAAACACTGATTACAATTTGTCAACTGAAATACAGGTTCTTCTAGGATCGGTGAGATACTGTATCCGTTGTATCCTAGATTGAGCATACCTACTTTAACTCACCTTTGCTATTTAGTTCATCCATAAACAGCGAAGCATGGTATCATGGAATTCACTGCCTATCTTATGAATCTTTCCTTCTCCTGGTGTGGCTATGCAGGTTTGGAGATCATACCACAGAGGAAATGTTGCGCACATGATTGATCCAACAATAATTGAAACATGCGATGAGGCGGAAGTGTTGAGATGCATTCATGTTGGTCTTTTGTGCACACAGGCCGAACCATCACTTCGTCCACCAATGTCTACAATCACTTTGATGCTTTCAAGTGATTCTGTGACGTTCTTACCAGATCCCACAAAACCTGCTTTTGTGAGTTCTCGTGATTCCCAAAACACCAAGTCCACCAGATCTGGCTCTGGGTTGTCACTTGCCTCAGCGAACGCATCTTCTGCGAGGGCACGTTCTTCTGTATCATCAGTTCACACTTCTCCCGCTCCTGCGTCTTAACGCTGATGCTTCCGTTACCGACTTGGTACCCAGATAATACTCAATCTGCAGCTGAAAAGAAACAGATTTCGGTTAATGTTGTTACATTAATTTCTCATTGAGGGTTTAGCAAAGCGACCAATGACACAGATCTGCGTGAGCCTCATGGCAAAAACATAAAGAAATTGGAGGTTTTTGTAATAATCATTAATTTATAAGAGTTGGGATATGGAATCTCTCATTTAATTTAATTTGTGGAGAGTTCTTTTACATTTAATGAAGTTGGGTTTTTCAAATTAAGTAAAATAATTTCAAAATAGATTAAATATTTTAGAAGAATATAATTTTATAACGTAAAAAAGGAAAGCAATTTTTTTTAATATAATTTTTTAAACATTATTCTAATTTTTTTAAATTCAAAAATAATTTATATATTTTTTCTCAATTTAAATATTATTAACCATGTTTTTTGAATTTAAATACTATGAACATAAAGTTCTTTATGTTTAATGAAGTTGGGTTTTTCTTATTAAAGTAAAATAATTTAAAAGTAGATTAAATATTTTATAAGAATATCATTCATAATGTAAAAAAGGAAAGCATTTTTCTTTAATGATTTTCTTAAATTCAATAATATAGATATATATATTATGAACATAAAGATGTATAGCTTTTTATTATTTTATTATGGTGAAAATGCATAGGTTAAAGTTCTTTTATATTATTATATAGAGAATAGGGTATTTTAAAATCAAATGATATTTATTTGAAGTAAACTTTAGACATTACACTTATAAATATTAATTTGTGTATCACTCTTAGATGTAGACTGTGGGAGGCTCCTCATCCCTCCACCACTTATAAAATATCCATGCTATGCATTAGGATTTGGTGGAGATACAAGTTTTTAGTTAGAAGATGATGTGGGATGCAAGGGGCTTCGTACTTTGCATTTGCTTCTCTTCTTTGCAGGATTCTCCTCATCCCTCCACCACTTGTAAACTATCCTTGCTATGCATTAGGATTTGGTGGAGCTACAAGTTTTTAGTTAGAAGATGATGTGGGATGCAAGGGGCTTCACACTTTGCATTTGCTTCTTTTCTTTGCAGGAGGATACTCATCCCTCCACCACTTGTAAAATATCTATGCATTAGGATTTGGTGGAGATACAAGTTTTTAGTTAGAAGATGATGTGGGATGCAAGGGGCTTCACACTTTGCATTTTCTTCTCTTCTTTGTAGTTGATTGCAGACATTTTTTCTAATGGGAATTTGCATGATTATCAAAGGTTGACCTCTATATTTATTTTCGAAGACTCTTTATCAATGAATAGTTTACACGTCTTTAAAACAAGGTCTTATCAAACCCTGGGATATCTTCTTTGCTTGAAAAGAAAAATTGGTTTGTGGGACAGGATATTCATAAGGAAAATTCATTTATGAAAGATAAGATGGATATTTGTAGCTGCAAACCTTTAAAATATAGAAATCTAATTGAACTAACCCTAAGGATGCTCTTCCAATAAATGTCCCTCGTTAAAAATTTACTGACATCTTGCTAAAAAAGACAAGGTCATTAATATATCAACAACCATTCGCTGCCTAATTTTTTTCTTCATTTTCTTATTTCCTCTTTTTTCTCTAAACTTCATTTTATTAACATGTTTATCTCTTTTTTCCTCCTCATATTTAGCTTTCTCTCCTTGTCTCTTCTAGCCATCTTTTTTTATCTCACATTACAACTCAAGCCCAATGGAATTTGTTGCCTAATTTTCCTCTCGATTATGATTTACTATTTTCTCTCTTGTAATATATTGTCCTCTATAACATAAATTGGTGCAACTCTTCAACTATGGACTATTCCCTCCCTTGATGTTTCTACTCCACAAGCTCCTTCAACTCAATATCCTCATTGCAATTCTCCTCAACGATGTTGTTTCTTTCACTATACCATTATAGTGATCCCTTTATTTTGCCCCTTTGTTTACACATGCTAGAATTGGGCTTAACCATCATCCTCTCAGTCTCTTCTCCTTCTTTTAGATGGTGCAATTTACATTTATTACGTCCTTTCCACTTGGTATGTATTTTCCTTATCATCATGTGTAATAGTCTTATTATACCAACATGGTCACTCTAATAAGATATAACAAGCATCAATGGGAAATAGGTGATGCATCTTATCCATATAACCCCAAATGTGATAGTTAATTTCATGCTTCTAATGTACAATTATTATTTGTCATTTCTACAACCATGAAATCTTTTATGTATTTGTGTGAGATGTATAATTCCATTTAGTATTTTATATAAATTTTGTAGTAATTATATTTTTAAAAGTACTTCCATCAACACTTAAAGTTTAGCACATACTCCCTACATTGAACTTGGTTTTAAAGATACTCTTCCTCTCCTCTCATTCTTTGTCAATCTCTTACTCTAGATGAAACAATATCCTTTTAAAGTATCATATTCTCCCCTTACTCATAATATATTATTGTAACCTCCACCTCTGCTACTTTACAAAAAATTTGTTCTTTCTTGTTGTCTCCTTCATTCATTTCACACCTTTGACATTCGTAGAATCTACGTCTTTGAGCTCCACATTTGAAAAAAAATTATCTTCCTCTTGTTGATCCTCTTCCTCTATTAGCATCATTTTTCATTTCAATTTTTTGATCTCAACACTTAATCTTGTTCCATTTATACTCTTCCCCCTCTTAGTTGTCAACTTCCAAATTCTAGACCTCTTTTATCTTTAAAGGCATATTGTATCCTCAACAAGTTCTCTTCAATCCTTATAGTTATGTTATGTGGGTGTAGTCAAAATTATATAGAGCAACTACTTGTTGGATGTAGAATTTAATTTTACATCCAATGAGTGTCTATGGTTGAAGATTGAGTAAACCTACAAGGAGATAAGTTAAAAACACAATTAAAAAAAATATTCTTCTTTTCCTTGCAAACATATTTACCCCTAGAGGTAATTCATCCTCTTGAATCCTATTGGTTGTTTTAAAGTTGATTTTGTTAGTATATTTTTTTATTTCAAGATGCATTTTTTACCTCAAATTTCTTCTTATAATTGAAATCAAATAAAATTAAATTTTGGAAAAGGCAATACTCCAAGATGATTAAAATATAGAAAATAAGTTTCAAGGAAAATATATTGGATGTAAAGTAACTATATGAAAAAGAGGAAACATGTTAGACTATTGGGTCCTTCGTTTTTGTGAGCAATTTTGACCATTTTTCACAGAAAAGAGTTGTAGGAATATGAAGCACAAGTGGAAAAGAAAATGGTCAAACATGATGGAAAGCGACAACAAAAAGAAGAAAGTGACAAGCAAGGAAAGAGAACAGCTATGTTGGAATCCGTCGAAGTTGCAGAAGAAGGATCAAGATGCTGAGTTTGAAGAAATCAAGCAAAAGTGGACCTAGCAAACAAATTTAGTCAATCTAGCTAAGTTAGACCATCTCAAGTGAGTGCATGCAAGATCCAAGGAGTGAAATCTGTATATAGTCACATGTATCAAGCTACAAAGGGAGAGATGATGAGAAGGGTCATCATGCTGCTGGAATGAGAACTTCGATTATATGGCTATATTATTTTTTCCTTTTGATGTAATGTGCTTCTATAGTGAGAGTTGGGATGAAGTTCTGGAAAGATACTACAGAGTCTTTGTGGATCTATGATGTAATGATTGAATTTCTCTGAATATAATATAAAACGAGTTTGTTGTGGGGATATATGTGAGAGTTTATAATTAAATGTGATTGCATTGTATAACCCTTTTAAAAATTTAAAAATTCTCTATTAAATTCACTGTTATGCATTCATTTAATTTTGTGCAAGATCTATCCCAAAGAACTGTGAATGTTTTTGGGTTCAATGTGTATTTTAGTTGATGGGGAATCTTGTTACCTTCTAAATTCACAACACATCAGTTGTAAGTCTCAACACGCCTTGGCTGAGACCATCTTCCGTTATGGAGGATTGAAAATTCCATTGACATGCTAGACAATCATGGACCCTCTATTGGCACCCTGTTGTCGAATTGTGGGTCAACACAGTAAAACTTTTCACCAACAAATGGTTATGTTGCTAGGGAACGAAGATTAATTGGGGATTATGGATAATGTTGACAAGGATTCTCAAGAGAAATATTTGGGAATGGTGGGAAGATAAGCTTGATTTATTTGTTCATCAATAAGTTGAACTATGGTAGAAAAACCTAGATTGGGTTAGGTAAGAGATTCTTTTCGCAGAGCCTGCATGCGATTAACATGAAATCTTCTGGTGAAAATTTACCAAAGAATTGTATCATTGGATGAGTAGGTTGAAGCATACCTCAGGAGTTGGTAGTGCTAGGTGAATATTCAAAACCTAGACCGCAACTGACTTGGCTACCTTACATTGACTAGATAACAAAATAACTAGGGTTTTGATTTTTGGGCTTAAGACATGTTGGAAGGCTATATTATTGAGTTTGTTGTGGAGAATCATCTGTCATTTTCTAAGGTTGAAGAAATGTTCAAGTATGGTTTGAGAGATAAATTGCTAAAAGAAATTCCTTTGTGGATTGAAGTTCTTATGGTGGAAGAAGGACTTTGTTGTTCCAACAAACCAATATGGCATCATAAAATAATTATATTGGGGGTAGGGTATGTGGGAAAGATGTCGGCTAGCTGCAAAATATGAGAGGAAGTTGTGATCGAAAGAGAGGAGTTGTGGAAGGCACGGGAATTTAGATCACTTAGAAAGGAATGACTAGTTGGTGAATGGAGGGAATAGAAGTTGTGTGAGATTAGGAGAAGACAAAGAGAGTTACAACATATAGGTGAAGTGTTGAGAAATCCGAGGTTGTGGATAGGAGGAATGGGATGCCCAAAGTTGTGGAATGAGGAAGCAGGCGAAGGACCAAGTTCTAGCGTAATAGGAGGAGCTAGAAGGGATGAGGTTGGGGAACCAAATAGGGATAATGGATCCCGCTAGAAATCATAGAGGATCTAAATGTTAGAAACGCCAAGACAGACAGTTCTGATGACTAATCAAAATACTCTCATGGATGAGAAGATGCATTTCATTATGAGAAATTTATTTCATGAGGATGATTCTTTCTCCGCAAGTAGTATTATACAAGACAACAACGTGGTTAGTTCTCTCCCTAACCTCCCCCTCGAACTTTATCAAAATCCTTTCAGTTTTATTTCAAAGTTAGTCAAAAGATTGAAGTTTTAGAAATTTCATAAGGTGTATGCAACATGTAATTTTGGTAGTAGTACTCAGTCACATTCTATAAATTTTATGCAACCTAGTTCATAAGACTTTATTCTAGTTTCGCTTAGTCATACATCAATGGATGGGAATGTGGCAGGATAGTTTAATCAGTATCGTGAGTTTTCAGGCCAAGGAGATCAAGGTCTAAAGCAACATTGGTACCTGTGTGAAGCTATTTGGAGGGCTAGACAAACTCCATATGATTCTAAAATCATTAATTTCCAGATGACCTTGTGGGATAAAGCTCTTCAGTGGTTCGTCAAGTGGTCAGCGACAAACCAAAATCCAACTCTAGATACATTCAAACAAGAGTTTATTTAGGAGCACAAACTTCCTCAAACATAGCACTAAGGCTTAGCTAAATTATGGGATAAAATAGCGAGAGGGAGAAATTGCATGGGAATGCATGCAACAGTTTAAAGATGCAGTTGAAAAATTGAATTATCATATTCATCCACATCATCAAAATACTGGTTCATCAAAGCATTGTTACCACTAACCAAAATTCCTCTAACAAAATAGAAGATTAACACTATACAATGTTCACACCTAATCCTCAGCGGTTGGGTAAACTGGAACGTGAATAGTCATCAAGAAGATGAACTGATCCATCTCATTTATGTATATAAACAATAGTTCTCTAATGAAATAATCAATCAGTTTTCTTCTGCCCATTTCGGAGTTACCCTGGCCTGACATGGTATCAGAGCGCAGGTCCCAGATTCCTTGTAACTCCCTTACCTCTGTCCTGAGCGCTGCTCTGTCCTGAGCGCTCCTCTGTCATGCGTGTCATTAATTCTCTGAGCATCGGTTAACAGTCATTGATTGTCCTGCGTTTCATCCGTTTCGCTGCCTCTCCACCGCTGCCTCTCATTGATTGTCCTGCGCATCTGCGGAGTAAACGTTTCCAAGCAAGTCTTTCTTGCTGTCCGAAGAATCACCAGAAAAAAAAAAAAGCCTCTGTCATTTTCCCTGAGGCCGAGGCCGGACTGTATTTTCCTCACTGGTCCTTAGCTGTCTCTGGCTGTGGAGGCTCGTCCAAGTATCTAAATACATCGACTGTGTGAAATTCCGTCTTTTCCATTCAATACGCCCGAGAGTCCACAGTCTTTATCTCTGCTGTATAGTCACTATAGTCTAGTGAGATAATCTTATCATTTATCGCCGCCATGGTTGTTGTACAGCTCATCTCTCCATTTGGTTCTGGGCGGCCAAGCTTGCTCGAATCCTGATAAAACCTGAATACCATTTGGTGGCGCCACTCCGATCTATCTATGCTCAACGCTTTTTTGAGACACCAACAGTCTTTCCCCTGCGACCAGTGGTCTTTGTGTGCTGTCCACGCATCCGAAGGCCCCAGTAGTGACGAAGACCGCGGTGGTTCCTGATCTTCTTCAAGCGTTCCAAGTCATCCCTGAGTTTCATGTCAAGAGCATTGGATACCACCTGAGTGGTTCGGCCATCCTTGATATCTTTCTGTCTGTTTAAAAAAAACAATCTGGGATCTTGAATTGTTTAGGATTCGCGACAATTATCATCAGGTTCTCAAGCTCAAGTGCAGAAAGTTCACCAGCTCTCTTGTTCATATCAACATCGGCCTTCTTGCATACAAGGTTGGCCAAACGCCGACCAATTCCCTTGATAGAAGTCAGGGCAAACATGATCTTCTGTCGCCCATCAACATTGGTGTTGAGGACACGAAGAATGTGTTGAAACTCCTCATTTGCAATCAAAGACATTTTCGCAGAACGCGAGAGCCTCAACAGTCGCCAGTAACGCTGGGTATTACGAAGACTGCTAGGGCTTTAGTATTATGCAGTTGATTTTTAACTTTAGTATGGCGGTTTTTGTATAGCGTTGAGCAGTTTGTTGAATTCATGATATACGCAGTTTATATGATTCAAAGCGTTCAAAATATTGCGGTGTTTCCAGAATGTTTTGTAGTATTGCATGATATATTGAAGTGATCCCTTGCGCATTTTTCAAACATAGTAGTATTGCAGTGATATGTACAATGAAATGCTGTTGCTTTTAGCAAATATTAGAGGGATTTGAAGGCTGTAACGTAAGGATTTTTTTTAGCAGAAGTAATTTTTTTACAGAATGCATTCAATCATCTCTATGGTAGGAATAGTTCTCACTAGCAAGGAGAACTATTCTGAATGGTCTCGGATGGTAAAACACACCCTCATCTACAATGAGTTGTGGAAAGGAGTGTGTGTCAGAGAAGAAGACAAAGACCCTGTGCAGCCTACATCAGATAAAGAACTTGTCATTTGGGAAAACAAGAACAGCAAAGCCTATGCATTGATCGCAGCATCTGTAAATGAAGAAGTAAGTCGTCATATTTCATCTTATTCCACTGCCTTTGAAGCTTTACAAAAGCTGAAAGAACTCTATGATTCACATTCTGCACTTGAAGTTGTTCAGCTCATGATTAAACTCTTCACTCTTGAACTGAAAAATAATGATCCTCTTGCTCTTGCATCTGAAGTAAAGTCTATAATGTATGATATTAAATCCACTAAGGTTGAGCTGGATATCCCTCTTATTGCCTTTCTCAAAGCACTCTATCCTACCTACTCCAATTATCTTGAGTCATTACAAGCAAATGGAAATCTTAAAGATATAACCTTTGACTCTCTTGTGAAAAAGTTTGCTGAAAGAGAGAAAGCCTTTGGAAAGAAGACAGTCCCTGAATCTTCTGAAGAGATTGTTTGCCTTGCTCATAAAGAAAAGCATCCTGCTCAAGATTCTACAAGAGGAAGAGGTGGAGGAAGAGGAAGAGGAAGATACTTCAGAGGCAGGGGGGCAGACATTCTCAAGGAGAAAAGGCAGATCTGCATTGCATTCGCTGCAAACGAAATGGATCACATGATGCTTCTACATGCAAGCTACCATGGGACAAAATTGAGCAGAGAATAAATCAGCAGAAAGGTAAAACTGATGATACAGACAAAGGTAAAACACCTGAATCGGCTCACTATATTGAGGCACAATGTAACATTGGATTAAATGAAGATTTGTTTAATGCTTCACTTGCTTCTTCGAAAAATGATTGGTTGCTTGATTCAGGAGCAACCTGTCATATGACTCATAGGAAAGATTTTTTTGAAGATTTCACTGACAATGTTGATGGAGCAGTATACTTTGCAGATCAGTCAAAAATCAAGCCATCAGGGCTTGGCACAATCAGGCTTAAACTGCCTGGTCTTCCAGACTTTCTTCTGGATCATGTTCTATATCTCCCACAGCTCAAGAGAAACTTGCTGTCCCTGGTCCACATCCGCTAGCAAGGTCACTCCATTCATATGTTTGATGGCAAGCTTGAGGTAATAAACGCATCTGACCACTCACTTGTCATGAGGGGTATAGAAGCAGAAAGACTTCTTAAACTGCAAGGAACCTCTGCTCATGCACAACATTTCTCATATATTTCTCATCATGAAGAAGGTACACTTCCGTCAAGTTTATTATGGCATGCTAGATTTGGACATTTAAACTATGATAGTCTCCGCTTGTTGAAGAAAAATGGTGTTGCTGGTTTGCCTACAATTCCTAGAAAACATAAGCAATGTGATGCTTGCATTCTAGGAAAGCATAGCAAACAGTGTTTTCATGATTCACATTCAAGAGCACATAGGAAGCTTGAACTCATTCATTCAGATTTATGTGGTCCAATGCCTGTTCCTTCTGCAAATGGAAATAAATATATCATGACATTTATTGATGATTACACCAGAATGTGTTGGGTTTATTTATTGAAGAACAAATCTGATGCTTTTCAAACATTCAAGAATTTTCATAAGTGGATTAAAAATGATGCACAATCTCATATTGGGTCTATTCGCACTGATAATGGAAAAGAATATACATCAAATGAATTTGAAAATTATCTTCGCCAACATGGGATCAAGCATCAAACAACTGTACCTTATAATCCCCAACAGAATGGTGTAGCAGAAAGAATGAATAGAACAATCTTGAATATGGTACGATCCATGCTTTTCTTCAAAAATGTAAAGATAATGTTTTGGGCTGATGTTGTTCTATGTGCTTCATATATAAATAATAGATGTCCATCTAGTGCTATAAGAAACAAGACTCCTTATGAATTGTGGTATGGACATGTTCCTTCGGTAAAACACCTCAGGATTTTTGGTTCAACCTGTTATGCTTTAATACCAAAGGTACATAGAAACAAACTTGGTGCTAGAAGTCGTAAGTGTATCTTCCTGGGGTATTAAAACACCTCTAAAGCATACCGTCTCTATGATGAAGTAAATAAAAAGTTTGCTGTATCTAGAGATGCCATTTTTCTTGAATCATCCAAATCTGACAGTGTTGTTGAGCGGCAACTTGATCGCTTGGATAGATTCACAAAAACGAAATCATTCCAAGAGTTTGATAATCAGATTCCACATATTGAAGGGGGGATTCCTATACTAGATCAACATGTGGAATCTTCTTCTGAAGAACAATCTCCCTTGCATGAAACTCCAACACCGGATGATCCTTTAAGTGATGTAATTGATAGAATTGGGAGACTCAATCTTGATTCAGTCCCAACTCAATCAACAGAGTAGCCTGGACCATCTCAGAAAGGTCCCCCAAAGTGGCTGACAAAGACACTTGAAAGTGTTCATCCTGATGAAATTGGAAAAATAGGAACCAGAAATACAAACCAACAAGATGGAGGTGATGTAGATAACTCTAATTCACCTGTTGATATGGATGTTACTTATGATTGTGAATTGAACTTGTCTACATATTTTGAACCAACTTCCTTCAAAGAAGATGCTTCTCATGATGAATCGAAAGAAGCGATGCAGAAGGAGTATGATGTCCTCATAAAGAATGGCACTTGGAAGCTAGTTGATCCTCCATTTGGAACCAAACCAATTGGCTGCAAGTGGGTCTACAAGAACAAATACAAAGCTGATGGCTCACTTGACAAGCACAAAGCTAGGCTTGTGGCAAAAGGTTTTGCACAGAAGGAAGGGGTCGATTATGAGGAAACTTTTGCCCCCACAGAAAAATGGGCCACCATCTGGACACTCTTTGCACTAGCTGCTCAGAACGGTTGGCAAGTCCATCAAATGGATGTGAAAACTACATTCTTGAATGGAGATCTAAAAGAGAATGTTTTTATGTCCCAGCCTGAAGGATTTGCTGTGAAAGGACATGAACATAAAGTATGCAAACTTGTGAAGTCCTTGTATGGCCTCAAACAAGCACCACGAGCCTGGTATGAAAAACTAACTGAGCATCTTCTGAAACTCAACTTCAAAAATTTTGATCTTGATGATGCAACTTTATTTGTCAAGAAAGTTGGCAAAACAGTTGTATATCTTGTGGTATATGTAGATGATCTTTTAATGACAGGGAACGATGAAAGCTATATTGCATCCATAAAGAAAGAATTAGGAAAAAGTTTTGAAATGACTGATTTGGGCTATGTTCATTACTATCTTGGCATTGAAGTAACCCAACATCCAAAATCCATATTTCTTTCTCAAAGGAAATACATTGGAGATTTGTTAAACAGATTTGGCATGACAGAGTGCAATCCTCTTTCTACTCCAATGGAACAAAACTTGAAGCTCACATCTATTGAAGGAAAGGAATTTGAGGATGCAACAAAGTATAGACAGCTTGTAGGAAGTCTCATCTACCTCACTACTACCAGACTAGACATTTCATTTGCTGTTGGAATCCTCTCCAGGTTTATACAAAAAACTTGTGAGGGACATTGGTCTGCTGTAAAAAGAGTTCTAAGGTACTTGAAGGGAACTCAAGACCTTGGAATCAAGTATACACAGGTGGACGACTTCAGCTTGATTGGATACTCTGATTCAGACTTCGATGGAGACAAAGAAACTGGGGTATCTACTTCAGGATATGCTACGAGTCTTGGATTAGGAGCTGTCTCCTGGAGATCACGCAAACAATCAGTTCCAGCAGATTCCACAACAGAAGCAGAATACGTGGCAGCAGCTGAAGCAACGAAAGAAATTGTGTGGCTCAGGAAAATTCTTGAAGATTTGCAGGTAAAAAAAGTACAATCAACTCCACTCATGATTGATAACACCTCTGCAATAAAGTTGGCCAAGAACCCAAAGTTCCATGATCGTACCAAGCACATCAATACTAAATATCATCTGATCCGACATCATGTTAAGGCCAAAACAATCCATCTCCGTCATTGTTCCACAAATGAGAAAATTGCAAACATCTTCACCAAAGCGCTTGGAAGAGAAAAGCTTGAAAGATTCAGAACGATGCTTGGACTCACCAACATCCCTTCAGATTAAAGGGGGGAATGTTCACACCTAATCCTTAGCGGTTGGGTAAATTGGAACGTGAACAATCATCAAGAAGATGAACTGATCCGTCTCATTTATGTATATAAACAATAGTTCTCTAATGAAATAATCAATCAGTTTTCTTCTGCCCATTCCGTAGTTACCCTGGCCTGACATACAAGATGTGTTGGAGCAGGCTATAAAGATTGAGGTAATGATAGGGCATACTCATGACTGTGAGTAGCTTCTACTTCCAGTGGCCCTGCTATCATTGGTTTAAAACATCAGATCATTATTCTAATTGAGACATTGAAGGATATGAATGTTGCTAGACCAAGTCATCTACAATTTGGGTGTATTATTTGTCATGTTGAAGGGCATCATGCTATAGAATTCTCGAGGTTGCAAAGTGAAAGACCTTCTGCCACACTTGTGGGACCACCTTCACCACCGCCAAGACCTTTTGGAGGGGTCACAAAAGTTTCAACAAGTGTTCCTTACCAGGGGCATACCTAGTAGCACTCATTCCCTAATCAGTAAGGTGAATCTACTAATGAATATTGTGAAATATGTCGCACTTATGTCCATGCACCTGTAATTTTCCCTGTGTTGTAGAAATATTCCAATTTTTCAAATAACATGTTTTGTGAGTTTTGTGGAGCTCTGACTCACCATACTGACCAACATAGAGCCTTGGATGCTCTAGATGATCATCTAGACCATACCACATTTTAGGTCAATGAGACACCTCGAGGAAGATGAGGATACAAATACATAGCATGAAGTGTTAGAGGTAGAAGTTTGATTTGGTGCTATAATTTTGATCAAGAAGGTCATGTTGCTTGAGACTGCCCATTGCCAAGGAGGCCTTGATGTTCTCATTACTCATTGAATACTCATGCCATTGACGATTGTCCAGAGTTGGTTGCTCATTGGGAAGAGCACATCAGACAGAGAGGTGCTAACTTGATTAATACATAACCAAGGGAACCTAATCCATCTCTGTAGCATAATATTAATATTGTTACCAAGCGGGCAAGTGCACTAGAGCTGACAAGGAGGTGCTTGAAACACACACTATTATGAAAAATTCATCTCCAAAGAAGCGGTATGATCATATTAAGCAGAAGGTGTATTACAAGGATGTTGCTGAAATTTTCTAGTAGTTAATTTATTCTTATAGTCCTAAAGCAGGACAACACGAAAAGGGGCAGGTCAAGAGTCATCGACTTCCAAAAGAGACATCCCAACCTATCATGGAATGGTTCAAGCTATTTTTTCATATTATGAATGATGAGCAGTTATTTGGTCAGTTGCGTAAGAAATTGAGGACTGTTGTAAAATATTAATATTTTCAGAGCGACCTATTTCTACTAACTTGCTAGAGCTACATTCTAGACATGTTCACCGCAACAAGCATAAAATAGGTAAGGAGTTTTATATTAATGCCCAGACCGCTAGATACCAGATTAAAGACACTATGTTAGATCTGGGTTTCGATGTGAATATCTTGTCGAGGAAGACTTGGGAAGCATTATGGAAGGCCTAAACTAGTATTCTCTTTTATCCAATTGTGTATGGCCAACCAATACTACATTCTCCCAATTAACCAATTGGGGGATGTAGAAGTTGATATTTATGTAGTGAAGACATATGAGAACTTTGATTTCATTCATATTATTGGAGATAACGATCCATATCCAACTTTGTTGGGAGTAGACTGGGCATTTGAAAATTATGTTGTCATTGATCTCAAGCGATAAGATATGACCTTTGAGGTGGCTAGAGTTAGGGTCATACAACCTTTGGATCCTTACCAGTGTCCTAGGTTCACAGAGCCCATTGATGATGCAGAGAAGTCTAATGTTTTGGATCATCTATGTCAGTTAATTGTAGGGAAGAGAGATGATTATATTAATCCTACAATAGATGGTTCTCTTAGTTGGAGGAGTGTTTAGCATGTTGAGGCTAGTTTAGAAGCTACGTTGGAAAAATGGTAATTGGGAGACCACGAGCTATACTCTACACGTTGTGCAACCATTCATTGTACTAGATGATCAGTACATAGGTAAGGAATTATCCTACTTTTAATGGCCTTGGTCTTGTTGTTAATTTAATTAAAGAATTTGAGTTACACATTGAAGAAAATCAGATAATTCTGCTAATGGGTGTTTCTTTAAAAGAAACCCTTGCACGATGGTGGGGGGCTCATCACAACCAGTTCCAAAATTGGGACTCGAATAACAAAGTTACCAATAAAATGGGAACTGTGATCTCAAAATGAGAACTCTAGCCAAAAAACCCCTAAAAAACATGAAAAAATAGCCGAAAAACAAAAATGTGTATTGGTGAAACAATACTTTTTTTTAGGGTAAATTTTTAATGTTTTTCAAAAATGCTAGTGAAAATCAATTTTTTAACATGAAAAAACTCCCTAAAAGAAAAAGTGTTAATGCTAAAACAACGCTTTTTTTGGGGTAAATTTTCAACATTTTTTAGTAATGACGTTAAACATAAAATATCATGACTTCGAAAAACCTTAAAATTCCAATAACTTTCAAGCATAACATTAAAGGTACAATATCACGTCTCTGAAAAGCGTTAAAATTTCAACAATTTTAATGATAAAATATCATGACTCTGAAAAACCTTAAAATTCCAACAATTTTCAGACATGGCGTTAAAGATAAAATATCACGTTTATGAAGCCTTAAAATTCCAACAATTTTCAGACATGGCGTTAAAGCTAAAATATCACGTTTATGAAGCCTTAAAATTCCAACAATTTTTGGCCACTATGTTAAAGGTAAAATACTTATAACTTCTTTCAACCATAACATTAAAGATAAAATACCATGACTCAAAAAAGCCTTTAAATTTTGGAAAATTTTCAACCATGGAATTTAAACCAAATATCATGACTACAAAAAACCTTAAATTTTCAACATATTTCAACCATGGTATTATTGAAAAATTATATGACTAAAAAAACTTTAAATGAACACCAGAATGAAAGGTTCATTATACGAAGAATAATTTCTTTGTTAAATGCTAAAATTATAGCTATTTTAAAATCTTAGACTAAGACAACTTGACACATTGCAACGGAAATTTAAAAATCAACCATCAAATTGACACGCAATGGAGACAAACTCCATTCATTACAATGGAAACTTAAAAGTCAACTATGAATTTGACACACAATGAGGACATAATTGATCCATTATAACGAAAACTTTAAAATAATCTATGAAATTGACACATAATGGGGTCGGGATGCTAGTCGAGGATCGACATAGACCTTGCACAAAAATAAATAAATTAATACATAAATAAATAAAAATGAAAAATACAAATAACTATTACATTAAAAAGAAAAAAATACATATAAAAAAACAATTAAAAAAAAATTAAAAGACAAAACATTAAAAGATTATTAAAAATAAACCATTAAAAAAATATCTAAATTGGAAAAAAAAATATTTTTTTAAAAGAAAATTAAAAAAAATGAAAAGAACCGATTAAAAAAATTAATTTAAACGAAAATAAAAAAAATAAAATTATAAAATTATAAAAAATCATTAAATTAAAATTAAAATTTAAAATTTAAAACAAATTAGGGAAAAAAAACAACCCTGCCACCCTTGGTCAAAAGATTGCCAGCGCTGTGGTGGCCTTTTGGCCGCGAAGAGGGGAATTTGTTTTTTATGTTTTAACTTTTCTTCTTTTTAACATTTTTTTGTTATTTTTCCTTAAAAAATGTGTGGATCATATTTTTTTTTGGAAAAAAAAACTTCAATGTCATAATCTTTGGATATAAAATTCATAAATTTTGTTACTTTTCCAATTTTTTTTATTCATTTTTTAATAAAAATCTTTTATCTAACATGTCATTTTCAACGAAAAGATTCCAAAATACATATTATTTTAATTATAACTACATGTGAAATGTGTATTTTTTGTCGTGTGTTTAAAATTAATAATTTTTAGTAACAATTATGTGTATTGAGGTATTAATTAACGATATATAAATATATAAAAAATCCTAACTTCAAAATATCAATTTTATTATCTTTTTAAACTTTGCAAAAAAATAAAAAATTTCATTATAAAAAATCATTTCAAAGAAAAACAAAGACACAAGTTTGGAAAACCATTAAAAACAAACATATTAGGATGAAAAATAAGAAGATGAATAAGACAACTTGAAAAATAGTTAAATAATCAACATTTAAAAAAATTTATGCATACTCAAGACATAAGAAAATTTAAAGTGTCAAAAATATGACTAGAAAAAAGGTTGGTGCTTTTCAAAGTTTGCATGAAAATGGCCAACATTTAAAAAAGATTATCCATACATAATACATCAAAAAATTTAAAGTGTCAAAAATAAGCCACCCAATAAAAGGGTTGTTGTTGCATCAATGCTTTTCAAAATTGGTATGTGTCAGGCCAGGAGGTAACTCCTCAAATGAGATTATGTTTATTCATTTGGGTTGTTCATAGTTATATACATGAGGCAGTGACTGTTGAGTTTCATCTCCCAATAACTTTTCATTTCCTCTTATTAATTATTTACACTATTTACAATTGTTCACTCAATCCCTATGATTAGGTGCCAACATTCCCCCCTTAATCTGAAGGGATGTTGGTGAGTCCAAACATCGCTCTGAATCTTTCAAGATTTTCTCTTCCAAGCGCTTTGGTGAAGATGTCTGCAATCTTCTCATTAGTGGAACAATGTCGAAGATGGATTGTTTTGGCCTCAACATGATGTCGAATCAGATGATATTTTGTCTTGATGTGCTTCGTTCGATCATGGAACTTTGGGTTCTTGGCCAACTTTATTGCAGAGGTATTGCCAATCATGAGTGGAGTCGAATGTACTTGTTTTACCTGCAAATCTTCCAGAATTTTCCTAAGCCACACAATTTCTTTTGTTTCCTCAGTTGCTGCCACATATTCTGCCTCTGTGTTGGAATCTGCTGGAACTAATTGTTTGTGTGATCTCCAAGAGACAGCTCCTGATCCAAGACTCATAGCATAACCAGAAGTAGATACCCCAGTTTATTTGCCTCCATCAAAGTCTAAATCAGAGTATCCAATCAAGATGAAGTCGCCCACCTGTGTATACTTGAGTCCAAAGTATTTAGTTCCCTTCAAGTACTTTAGAACTCCTTTTGTAGCAGACCAATGTCCCTCACAAGGCTTTTGCATAAACATGGAGAGGATTCCAACAACAAACAAAATGTTTGGTCTGGTAGTAGTCAGGTAGTTGAGATTTCCTACAAGCTGTCTATACTTTGTTGCATCCTCAAATTCTTTTCCTTTAATGGATGTGAGCTTTAAGTTTTGTTCCATTGGATTAGTTAGATGATTTCATTCAGCCATTCCAAACCTATTCAACATATCTCCAATGTACTTCTTTTGAGAAAGGAATATGGACTTCGGATGTTGAGTTACTTCAATACCAAAATAGTAATGAACATAGCCCAAATAAGTCATTTCCAAACCTTTCCTCAATTCCTTCTTGATGGATGCAATTTAGCTCTCACTGTTCCCTGTCATCAAAAGATCATCTACATATACCACAAGATATACAACAGTTTTGCCAACTTTCTTGACAAACAAAGTTGCATCATCAAGATCATAATGTTTGAAATTGAGTTTCAAAAGATGCTCAGTTAGTTTTTCATACCAGGCTCGCAATGATTGTTTGAGGCCATACGAGGATTTCACAAGTTTGCATACTTTATGTTCATGTCCTTTCATAGCAAATCCTTCAAGCTGGGACATAAAAACATTCTCTTTTAGATCTCCATTCAAGGAAGCAATTTTTACATCCATTTGATGGAATTTCCAACCGTTCTGAGCTACTAGGGAAAATAGTGTCCGGATGGTAGCCCATTTTTTTTGTGTGGGCAAAAGTCTCCTCATAATCAACCCCTTCCTTCTATTCAAAACCTTTTGCCACAATCCTAGCATTGTGCTTGTCAAGTGAGCCATCAACTTTATACTTGTTCTTGTAGACCCATTTGTAGCCAATTGGTTTGGTTCCCAATGGAGGATCAACCAATGTCCAAGTGCCATTCTTTATCAAGGAATCATACTCCTTTTGCATCACTTCTTTCCATTCATCATGAGAGGCGGCTTCTTTGAAGGAAGTTGGTTCAAAATCTGTAGACAAATTCAATTCACAATCATAATAAACATCCATATCAACATGTGAATTAGAGTCATCTACATCACCTCCATTTTGTTGGGTTGAATTTCTAGTTCCTGCCTTTCCAACCTCATCATGATGAAAACTTTCAAGTATCTCTGTCAACCACTTTATGGGACCTTTCTGAGATGGTCCAGGCTACTCAGTTGATTGAGTTGGGACTGAATCAAGATTGAGTCTCCCAATTCTGTCAATCACATCACTCAAAGTATCCTAAGTGGTTGGAGTTTCATGCGGGGGAGAGAGTGCTTCAAAAGAAGATTCCATAGTTTGATTGAGTATAGAAATACCCCCTTCAAGATGTCGAATATGATTATCAAATTCCTGAAATGATTTTGCATTTCCAAATATATCCAAGCAATCAAATTGCCGCTCAACAACATTGTCATCTTTGAATAATTCAAGAAATATTACATCTCTAGATACAAAAAACTTTTTATTGACTTCATCATAGATACGGTATGCTTTGGAGGTGTTTGAATACCCCAAGAAGATACACTTACGACTCCTTGCACAAAGTTTGTTTCTATGTACCTTTGGTATCAAGGTACACACAGTCTCTTCAAGAAAACTGAGGAGCTATCTTCTTCCCAAAATCTTTCTCTCTTTCAACAAATTTTTTCACAAGGGATTCAAAGGTAATTTATTTGAGGTTTCCATTTTCTTGCAATGACTCGAGATAATTTGAGTAAGTGGGATAAAGTTCCTTGACAAAATCTATTAGAGGAATGTCCAGTTCAACATTAGTGACTTTGATATCATGCATAATAGATTTTACTTCTGATGTAAGAGAAAGAAGATCATCATTTTGTAATTCAAGGTTGAACAATTTAATCATGAGTTGAACAACTTCAAGTGCAGAGTGTGTGTCATAGAGTTCCTTCAGTTTTTGTAAGGCTTTGAAAGCATTTGAAACTGGCGAAATATGGCAACCCACCTTTTCATTTACTAATTTTGCAATCAAGGCATAAGCCTTGCTGTTCTTATTTTCCCAAATGGTGAATTCCTTGTCTGAGGTAGGCTATTTTGGTTCTTTGTCTTCGTCTCCAACACACACTCATTTCCACAACTCATTAGAAATGAGAGTGTGTTTTATTTTCTGTGACCATTCTGGATAGTTCTCCTTGCCGGTGAGAACCACTCCCACAATAGATATCAATGAATGCATTTAAAAAAAATCTGACTACTGTAAAAAGAAATGTACTTATTCTCCCAATACGTTGTAAGAAATTTCGCTTCTGCTTGTAAAATAAATACAATTCTAATGTATATAACAGAGGTAGATAATTGTGATATCCCAGTGTTATATCACATATTTCACAGTTAATGGGCCAGCGTAATGGGAGAGCAAAGGAGAGTGCGTACCATTGTGGTATGGGTAGTGTGGAGTGGTATGAGCAACCAAAGGCGGACGTACCAGAGAGAAGGGGTCGGAGGTCTGCGTATTGGAGAGCCCATGCTATGTAATACATTGGCAAGAGAAACGCTGCAAGCATCCTCACAAAACAATGTGCTGCGAAGTGCACTGTGAAAGGAGGTATGTAGACAGTATATGTGGAGAGGCCGGAGGTTTGCGTATTGGAGAGCCAACGCTGTGTAATACGTTGGAAGGATAAACGTTGCAAGCAACCTCACCACAACCTCACAAAAGAGTGCAGTCTCAACCATACGTAGAGGCATAGGTACATCAACGCCACACTTAGGAGTGGAATCAGATGATCTTCGTTGCTATCGTAGCAATGAGAAGCAATGGTGGTGCTCTAAACAGGAAATTTTGGGTCATAGGCTCTGTGAGAAGTGTTAGCGCTTGAAATTTCACCTCAGGCTGAGAAAGGCAAACTCCAAGGCAACATCAAACCACTTAGCCTCGTAGCTAGCCCTACGGGGCAGGAGAGGGCTCTCTCCGGTATATCTCGGTAAAGATATTCAATGGGCGAGATAAACAATAAGGAAACACTGATTTTAGGCTAGTAAACTGATAAAAGGTTTGAATTGGAAGTTTTAAGATTTTGGTGGAAAGTTGGGGAAAGGCAATTTTGGGTGCGGGGATTGGACACAGTTTTCACAGGGGGTTCTTTGGGGCAAGGTAGGAGACTATACTGATGCCTTGATAGAGGTGGATGGATGAAAATGACTAGTGAGGAGTTAAGGAGAGCAAGAAATAACCTTGAATTCCCCTTAAACAGTTGAAAATATTGATATTAAGCAAACTTAAAAGCAGAGCATGACAGTCATGAATTCTACTTTAACACTTCATTTGCCTAATTTGCAGAAGGAAAAGTAAGGAAATGATTCACATAACACAATTACAAGTACAAAGAGAAACACACCATCAATACATGTGACCACAAGAATCCCAAAAAGGACTACAAAACCATGGTCTTCCTTTGCCAAAAATTGCAGAGATACAATGAGTAATACAATAGAGCTTATCCCTCAAGAGTCCAACCCTCCAACCTCTGAAAATGACTAAGAAAATACATAATATAGGCAAGCTAACACCTTTCCTTGCCTCTAGGGGTCGAGCTCATCCTTCTAGGAGCTGTTTCAACCAATTCTAAACTGAGCACTAAAATCTAGGCAGTCAAAACAACTTGCCTCTATAAGCTAGGAAACCAATTCATTCATTAAATGTTTGCTATTTCATGAATGAATCTTCTAGAATAGGTAAATAAGTGTCATGTCAACATGAAAATACATAAATTACATCAAAGAGGGTGAAAAATCCCATCACAAGTCAAAACTGGTCAAAGCTGGGCGAATTCCTGAGCTGTAGATGAAAAATTGGCAAACTTTCCCAACGGGTTGCGCTACTTTGGAACTGATTTTGTGGTACTTCCAGGTGTCCAAATGAGGCAAAAGTGGTCTTGTTGGAAAGGTCTGGATATCTACTTTCCAACCCAAGTGTAATTTCTGAATTTGGTGGTTATTTGCCCCTCCAAAATTTCAATCTCCCAAGACTGCTTCCTGTATGTCAAAAAGGTGGCAGAAAGTCATTTTTTGCTTGTTTTTTGACTTTCTGGAGGCCCAAAACTTGGTGAAATTTATTGGCAATGGCTGAGCAAGTGTATATTTGCATGAAAAATCCAAAAATGCTGAGTTTTCCCAAAAAGGAGTTTCCCAATGAAAGGGTCGCGCGCGGCGCGCGACCCATTGGTGGAGAAAACCTGTTTTTTGCCCAAAAAATCACAAATGACCCAAAATGCTCAAATTTTTTTGAATTTTGTGCTGGAAGTGAGTTATTTAACACCATGCTCCTTCAAAGAAGCCTCATCCAAGATGTGGAGGGGATCGGACCTTTTCCTTCGTTTTTGTGCTTTGGCCAGCCGTCTTTGGAGCACCTTCATTTTTGCCAAGGTCAACAGGGTTTTTAAATCCAAGGTAAAAATTAGCTGTACAAGATGAAATATTTTTGAAGAAACACTTTGATAGTCATCCCTATGGCCTGCTGGGAATTTATTGACTTTTAAAGACCTGACCTTAAAGACAAATTGGACCCAAACCCTAGACCTAGGACTTTTGACCTCAAGACAAGACAATCAACCTTAAAAGAGTTTATTGACTGAAACAACTAGATCCAGCAGTGCCAAGAGGGGAATAAAGACACCAGCTCCTCCATCAGGGTTATGGCATGCCTAATGGAATTCAATGAGATGACACTGATGAGACACCTACTTATGCAAATGCAAAGAGCTTTGATCGCTGATGGAGGGCTACTAGACCGACTCTAACAAGAAGCACTATTTATAGCAACAAAAGAGGTTAAAGGCGGCTGTGAGTAGGGGGGGACACACTGGATTTTCAATGCATTTGATGAAACGTATTCAAATGGGGCCAACTAAGAATAATATCACTGAAGCTTGAAGCGTTAACGAAGAGAGATCAATGATACATAGTGAAGAAATGCAAAGAAAATCAAAGCGAGAGAGGCAATGGAGCAACATCAATATTGAACGAGTGAGGTTCGGTTCTTTGATGAGAGGATGAGGAATTTGTGCTGGACTAAGGCAGATGTGTCAAGCTGCAGAAATGCATAACATGGGCAGGATAGGCAGAATAGGTAGAAGGGAGTTACAAGGGCATACTGCAATGCCAAAAATAGAGCTGGCTCTAATACCATGTCAGGCCAAGAGGTAACTCCTCAAATGAGATTATGTTTATTCATTTGGACTGTTCATAGTTATATACATGAGGGAGTGACTGTTGAGTTTCATCTCCCGATGACTCTCCATTTCCTCTTATTAATATTTACACTATTTACAATTCTTCACCCAATCCATATGATTAGGTGTCAACAATATGAAAATCATTAACATTTTAAAAAAATGTACATAAAGAAAACTTAAAGTCTTAAAAATATGCTAAAAAATGTATATTCTGAATCAACACTTTTCAAAATAGGATGATATTTTGCTACCTCTAAAAAAGTAAGAACTTAGTGAAGTTCTCATTCAATTAGTAACTGTGTTGGTTAAGTCTACTATGTGATGTTAGTTTACTATGATTGAAAAGAGCTTGAATAAAATCTCTGTCAATGAGGGTTATACCAACCCACAAAAGCATTTTCATACATGCATTGCGATTTGGAAGAAGTATGGGTTTCCTTTTGAATTATGGGTGTGTCAATTTATTTATAGTCTGGATATAGTTCCTCAAACCTGGTATTTGAAGGAAGAGATGAAAAGGCAGACAATTAGTTGGGACGTATTGATAGTGCAATTATGTAGTGATTTTTCCTTCTTGGATGAGGACACACAAATAATTGAGGCTCTGAAGGAAATTAAGGGGGTATTGTATGCTATGGAGAAGTTGATTGTTGAAGCTGGTAATAATCTCAGTTGCAGAGACCTACTTGAATCTGGTTTCCAAGAAATTTTCACTTGCGGAAAAATTAATAGAAAACCTGAGACAAGACCTGGAAAAACTAAGGCATTTGTCCTTCAAGAAATTTGAAGGGGAGAGGAGTATTAAAGATGATCCGATGAAATATGCTCCCACATGAAGCCTTTAAAGTCGCACAAGCATAATATTGAAACTAAAGATAAACCCAAGTTAGCTTCTATGGGTGATTATTGGGATGAACAAACTACTAATGCGATCTTTCATTTGTTGAAAGAGGATAAGGATTTTTTCCCTGCGTCAGTTTTAGAACTTAAAGGCATAAAAGGAGATCTAGGAGATATTAGGATTGTCTTGAAGCATGATGCAAGACTATTTAAGCATCAACCATATCATCTGAATCCATGAGTCAAAGAGAAGGTTAAACAAGAAATTGATAAGATGTTGGCCGTAAGACTCATATTTCTAGTTGATGAAGCTTAATGGATTAGTCCCATTGTTATCCATGACAAGAAATATACAGATGATATTAGGGTATGTCTAGATTATCAGAGCCTCAACAATGCTTGTGTTCATGACTCATTTCCCACTCCTTTCAGTGGTGAAGTGTTATATAATGTTGTGGTTCAAGAAGCTTATTCTTTCACAGATGGATTATTTGGGTATCACCAAGTCAGAATTGCTGAGAAGGATAAGAAGAAAACCAATTTCACCACTAAATGGGGTTCATATGCTTATCATGTTATGTATTTTGGTCTTAATAATGCTTCAATATTTTTTTCGAGAATATTTATTGCTACATTCAGGGAGTATATACACAAATTTCTTGAATTTTATATGGATGATTGGAAAATTTATAGTCTTTTGAAAAAGCATTCAAGTCTATTGTGGGTTATATTTGAGAGATGTAGGCAGTTGCAAATTTCATTAAATTTGAAGAAGTTTTTTTTTGTGCCTTTTGCAATTTTTTTGGGGCATATTTTATGCAAAGATGGTGTATCGATAGATCATGCTAAAGTTGCGGTCATCCTCAATATTCCACCACCTACAAGCATTAAGAAGATACAATCTAAATTGGGACATACATGTTATTATCAAAGGTTTATCCGCAACTATGCTTTGATCACTGCGCCACTGTAGAAATTGTTGAAGAATACAGAGCCTTTTATATGGATTGATGAGTGTGATTGATCCGAATTTAAATAGGAATGCAAAAATTTTTAGATATAACCATAAATACAAAGATGCAACAGAAATAACACTTCATTTCATTAATATCAAATACTGAAATATGCTTACAAATAGAATGGAAAGAAGACTAGCTTGGGCAATGGTAGCTTATCTCTGAGAAGAGATGTGGCGGCTACATGCCTCTGAACTGTGTTACAATGAGGCTCAAGGGGCTATTTATTATTGGAAAACATGAGAAAAAGCTAAAATACCAAAACTCAAACCCCAAGAGATGTAACACCAAGAGTTTGTGGGCCCCATTGGGGTTAGTTGGGCAGCCAACTTCTCGGGGTCATAACTTGGTCATATTATCTCCGTTTGGCACATACGATACCTTGTTGGAAAGGTCTATCCAAGCACTACATGTTTTCCATAATCCCTTTCCCATGGATACGAGCCTACATTGGACCTCAAAAACACCGTTTAGGGGGTCAAAACTGCTCCTAAAATTTAGGACCTGAAAAATTGTCAAAATTAGTAAATGCTAAAATAAATAAGGAAACAACTGAAATTGACTGGAGGTCTAGGTGGGATAGGTGAGTGGCCACCAATATCCACTTGGATCAGTGATGTTGCCTTTAACACACTAAAAGAAAAGTTGGGAAGTGCTCTGATTCTAGTATATCCATACTGGAATAAAGAATTCCATGTACATATTGATGCATTTGGTATTTCTCTTGGCACCATTCTTGCGCAACTAGGAGAAGGTAAGATTGATCACCCTATTTATTTTTCTAGCCAAAAACTTTCCATTGTTGAACGCAACTACACCACAACTAAAAAAAAAGGCTCTTGCTATGGTATATTCCCTTTATAAATTTTGGCATTATTTACTTGGAGGTCATTTAAAATTTTTCAGTGATCATTTTTCATTGAAGTATTTAGTCAATAAGCCTCTACTTGAAGGAAGAACTTGTAGATGGTTGCTCTTGTTCCAATATTTTTCCTTCAAAGTTATTATCAAGCCAGGTTGAACCAATGAGGTGCCTGATCATCTCTATGATCTAGAGTTAGGGGAATATGGAGGTTCAATAGAGGATCAACTCCTAGATGTAAATTTGTTCTGAATTGAAGTTGTCCTAGATTACCTTGAAGATATTTCATTATTATTAACCATTGGGAAGTGTCCAAATGATTATTTCGTCACATGGAAAAGGCATCTAGTGGTGAGAGTTGTGGATTATCAATTGATTGTAGGGAAAATGTATAAGAAGGGGCTTGATAGTATCTTGCGGTGATGCATTTTGAATCATGAGAAGTATGAAATTATGGAAGAATGGCATAGTGGTGTTGTAGGAGGACTTGCAGGAGGAAAAGAACTTGTGAGAAAGGTATTGCAAGTAGGGTTATAATGGCCAACCTTTTTTAAGGACGTGAAGGAGTATGCTCGAAATTGTGATGTATGTTAGAGTGTTGGGAAGCCCTCTCATAGAGATGAAATTCCACTTCACCCAGTCAAATATCTTCAAGCCTTCGAGAAGTGGGATTTTGATTTTATTGGTCCCATAAACCATCCTACATGACATTCACATGCCCAGTATATCACCACCACAAATGATTATTTAACGTGCTGGGCCAAAGGAGCTCTTGTCAAATATTGTACTACTAGTAGCATGACTAGATTCATATTTGAACACATTATTACAAGATTTGGTTGTCCAAGGAGTTTAAAAATAAATCAGGGATCCTGCTTCATTAACGAGACTATTGCAACTTTGATGCAAGAGTTCCTGGTTCAACACCACAAAAGTAGTCCATATAATTCCCAAGTAAATGGGATAGTTGAAGCTTTCAATAAAATATTGGAGAAGGGACTCACCAAAGTATGCTTTTCTAATAGGGACGACTAGGATGAGAGAGTTATTGCTCCTATATGGTCTTATCCGAATACTGTCAAAAGTTTGTGTAGGTATACACCTTTTCAGCTTGTATATGGCAGAGAAGTTGTGGTTCCTACCGAGTTTATTCTTCCTAATTTATTTATTCTGCAATCCACTAAGATGTTTGAAGATGAGTCTGTTGTGGAATGATTAAAAAAGCTATGGGAACTTGATGATAAGTGCTTCCTCATAGATTTCTACCATGCTATGTAGAAAGAAAGACATAAATATTGGTATGATCGACATATTAAAGTTGGGGATCATAATCTTCTATATGATAGTAAATATCTCAATCAACCTAGAAAGTTGCAAATGCATTGGTTGGGTCCTTCATTGCTGTAGAAATAAAGGAATTTGGAGCTGTAAAGCTCACACAACTTGATGGAATTCTCTTTCCTAGCTAGGTGCATGGCACACACCTGAAGCCCTACTAAGGCCACTAAATTTATTTTATTTTTCTTTCTCTTTATCTGAGAGTGTAGGTTAGGTTTAGGATATAGTTTTTCGTGTTGGTTATTTCATTGTTTCAGTTGAATCAGTCATGTTGTATTTCTTAGTTGTGATATACCACAACCAATTGTGGTCAGTGAGGCATTAGTCATGTCTTTTGTCATTTAGTGGGTCAATTAATGTGAGTCTTTTAAGTTATCAAGTATTTTACCCATAACAATCAAATTTCTTGAATTGATTTATAATTTAATTAGCCATTGGTAATAGGGCTTATGTTTTGTTGCCGTGTCATACCCTTTTTGGTCATTTGCATCATGTCTTGGGATCTGTGTCTTATTATCATTAATTTTTTAATCGAACCTCGATTTCATCAGGTTGTCTTATTTAATGTCTGATATTCAATTTTGTTGGGATTTGTAGCTTGAGAGGTACTCCAAGACCTAGCGTTCGAGGTATGGAGGTTGGAGTGCCATAAAAGTGCTTTATGGGCTTTGAACCCAAGCTTGAGGTTTTTCACCCAAAGGATTTGGGTTAGAGCTGAGTGGAATTTGAGTGATTTGACACTTGGAGGTGTTAGAGGATCCCTAAAGGAGAAATGGGCAGCGAAAGCACCCAAATCAGAGCTCTAGAAGTGGGGAATTTATTTTTTATATGTAGTTGGTGATTAATTTATCTAGTTGGGTAGGTTGGCTTGGGCTTAAGGATGCCCCAAAGACAATTTCGTTGGAGCCAAATGTTTGTGTATAAATAAAGGGTAATGTGTGGAAATTTAGGACATGAGATCAATATCATGGAAAAACAACATGGTAACAAAGCTACTTTAAAGGGTTAGCGAATCATAGTGTGCACAACGAAGTGCCTCAAAGGGAGCTGAGATTGTCTAGATCATGGAGAAGAGGGTCTAGATGAAGACATGGAGATGTGGTCTTGATTGAGTTGGTGGCAAGATTGGTTGGGAGTTCTGGTAGATTGGTAGTGAGCTTGGTGAACAACAACTTTCTGTAGGGTAGGTTGCTAATCATCGAATTCCTTTGAAATTCCATGGAGTATTAAGATAAATTGAGGATTGCTTTGGGCCGATGGACGAGATTGGTATGATTGATATTGCTTCATGTGATGGACTGTAGATAGGAAAGAAAGTTTCTTCATTGGATCATGATGTTGTATATTTAGGATTAAAGGGATGTGCAAGTGTTATGTGTGATCCAGGAGGATGAGTGTTTGCAGGACTGGGTTATAGTGATGATGGCATGTGTTCGACCACAACCCATACTGACCTTGTAGGACATGCGATAAGTAGCAGGTTGAGTCGGTGAAGATCATGTAGACTCAAGGGAGTCTAGCTTCATAGGTATAAACCCTATGGAATTGTTGAGGTCTTTAGGTTCAGATGAGATGAGGCAGAGGCACTACTAAGATTGTGTGGTTCATTCTACAGAGTATGTTGCAGTGATGGATGCCAGATGGGATAGTGTCGCTGATGATGTTGATGGAGACTTCCTAATTTTGGAAGTACCTCCCTTGCTAAGAGGGAGTGTTTATATTTTTAGCTTGGGAGATACTCCAAGCCCCAGGATTCAAGGTTTGTAGGTTGGAGCACCACAAAAGTTCTTTGTGGGCTTGGAACCCAAGCTTGGAGTTTTTCACCCAAAGGAATTGGGTAAAAAATAAGTGGAATTTTAGTGGTTTGACACTTGGAGGTGTTAGAGGATCCATACATGAGAAAGTGGCAGTGGAACTCACTTAAATTAGAGCTCTAGAAGTTGATAAGTTAACTTTTATATGTGGCTATGGTTAATTTATCTAGTTGGGCAAGTCAACTTGGGCTTAAGGACACCCCAAAGACAAATTCATTGGAGCCACGTGTTTGTGTATAAATAAAGGGTAATGTGTGGAGGTTTACGACACATCCAAAGTGAAACCACATCAAGGATAATCTTTGAAATAGAACAATGAAATCTGAGGTAGCTAGCAAGGCTAGGAGGACGAGTTATTGGCACTATTTGGGGAGTGAATCTCTTCGAGAACAGAGCCACATTCTTTAGGTAGGTTGTGTGGTATTTCTGTGCTTTTTTTATGTGTATTGGTACTTTGTTCAGAGCTGTAGGGAAGTGCTGCTACAACAACTTCTGTGGAGGATTGATTAAGGTTCGAAGGCCTAGTCTAGGACCTTCTCCCCTAGCCACAGTCAATCTAAAGCAAACTACAGGTGTACATTGACTAACACAGTATAATGGAGGGTGGATACCCTTGAAGGAATAGCTTAGACACTTGATGTAGCAGAAAAACAGTTGTAGAGAGCCTTGTGGAGGTGCCCAAGGCCTATAATAGTGTGTGGAGAAGGTTGGCATCAACAATAAGGAGTGGAAGAAAGTTTGGAAGGCTAACATAGTTTTGGAAGAAGTGTTTTAGGGAAAATGTTGTGCCCAAACTGTTGTGGGGAAAAGTATCCAACACGGAATGACCCTATCCCACTCTAAGGGTGATAGTTCCTTAGCAACAGCTGAAGCAAAGCTATCTAAAGTTACTTCTTTATAACATGCAAGAGATGAAAGGAAGAGATCCACTTACCGATGTCTTGCGCAAATGGTCGATCCAATCTCCTCTATTTGCCGCTCGCTCCCAGCTCCAAGTCTTCTCACGGGCCCAGCTACACGAGATCCTGCGAACAAGACAAGAAAAGGAAACTACAAGAAGCATGCATTCATAATTGATTCAAGGATTAGCATAAATCAAATACGCAAGTAAGACAATACGCCATTGAAACACATGCGAATAGAAGAACCTCAAATGCTTTATTAATATAAGGAAGTAAGGTTCAGGCGGTGATACAACCGTGAGAGGTCCAATCCAGCATCACCTTCCCGACAGAAAGAAATCTCCTCTTCACCTCCCTCAAGCAATCACCCAATACTCACAACTGTAAACCAACAACAATTCTTTGCACAAAATTCCGGCCTCTAGATCCCATGGGATGAGATCCTTATATAGAGTTTTGGAGTGAAGATAAGTCAGCTTGATGTGTGACTTGTTGTCCTCTTCAACTCCAGTTGTTCTTCAGTCCTTGAGTCCACTCGGAGTTTCTACCTTCCACTTGGAGTTTTAGAACCTCTTTACTCATCATTAGGCGAATCTTCTGATCCAAGTGTCATTTTGGAAGCTTCCTGGGCACTGGCACATTGAGAAAAGATTCCTCCACATGTCAAAGTATGCCCAGCGCAGGTAGCCTTTGTTGCACTTGCTATGCAGCGCAAGTACACCATAGAGCTTTTGACATTCAGCGCAGATGCTTAGTGGAGCAGCTGCTTTGATCCAAAATTGACTTGTTTTTGAGTGTTTTTCAGTGGAGAACTGATCTGAAGTGCTGTGGTTTGCTGACCTTGTTCCTCTAGGGGTAGGAACAACATGTTTAGGGACTTTGGATCCCTCAGATTATTGACATTTCATGCTCCATGCTGTAAGGCACAAAAATGTCTATAACACAAACCACAGCTCAAGTAGCACATATCTCGAGGACAAGAGAACCAACATAGTGTTAGAGAACAATGTGTGTGTATTCTCTTGTTGAAAGTGATCCCTAAGTGAAAACCTTAGGAAGGACACTATGGATGCTAGAAGTGGTAGATTGAAGAAGCTCAAGGTATGATCAACTATAGGAGAAGTATTGTACAACCAAAGTTAGTTGTGGGAGAAGGACGTCTTGAAATGATAGGTGGCAAACCTCTTTCCCTATGTTTGTCTTCATTGGAGTAGCGGAGGAAGAAAATAGTGGGAAGAAGTCCCTAAGTAGTTGAGGAGCAGTAGTGGGAAAGAAGATTCAAAGTATTGGGGACTTGAAGGACTAAGGAACAAATAGTGAGCATGAAGACCCTATGTTTCAGTGATAGATGGAATTATGATAAAATAGATGGTAGATTGGAGAGCCAAGTTCAACGGATGAACGAAGCTTGTGCATTGATAGAGGCAGTGCTGCAGAATGGAAGTAAAGGACCTATAATGTGTTCAAGATACGACAAAGTAGTTATGATTGTCGACTGCATCAGCTAGATCATTGATGTATCTTGTTCTTGTATTATTGTACTAGCGGATGTGTGAGGGCAATTATCCTTGGTATGAGAGCCCTAGACTACTGTATTATCAGTTGATCAATATAACAAAGTTGGGTTGCTGTAAAAATTGTAAAAATTTGTATATATTTTGTGGACTAGTAGATTTATTGTTGTATATTGTTCAATTGTGAAAATTAGTTTGTTGTGATACTTGGATTGGTAGCATCAGTGTTTGTAAGATTCTAAAATGGACTCCAGTATCATGGAAAAACAACATTGTATAGGTATAGGGCATTGGAGCCATATCACTCATCTATGTCTTTATAATTTCCTAAGTCTTTCACCCTGGCTTCCACATCAAACACATTGTTGGCATTATGATTCTGGTATGGCTCTATGTTACAGATGTTGTACTTGATGGCAACACCCTCAAGTGGCAATGCTCTGATCAGGCTCTCAAAATGTTGGAAATTAAGAGGTACGCAGGTGAATGGTTCAAAAGGTGCGTACCCGCAGGTACTCCAGCCAGGAAGTGCGTTCATACACGCAGGTCACCTGTTCATGAGGTGCGTACCCCCAGTTCACTCACTTCAAGGCAGAGAAGCGCGCTCACTGGGGTTTCTTATGTTTGGCCCGTGGTATTTAACCCGTCGTTCTTGTTTCTATGGTTTTGGCCCGTGGTATAGGATCTAATTTGACTATAAATAGGGAAGGAGATCACTTGGCCAAGGCACCTTTTGCAAATTGAATATCTTAAGATCTGAAATATTGGGTTATCGGTTTAAAAGCTTGATCTCTCGGGCGCATGATCAGATCTGGGCATCTGACTATCTGTAGCACACTGGTAGACTGCCAATTCGGCCCTAACCAGAGGTAAGCAGGTGATTAACAGTGCAAGTGCGTGGGTACGCATAGCAGAAGAAGGCGCACTGCGTGGGTACACAGAGCAGGAGAAGGCGCAGTGCGTGGGTACGCAGCGCGACAGAGGTTCAGGTGCGTAGGCACAGTGAAAGTACGCAGCCCTTCAGAAGCCGCAGGTGCGTAGGTACGCAGTGCGATATAATCTGTGGGTGCGTGGCTACAGTAGCAGTACGCGGCGCGATAGCATCTGTGGGTGCGTGGCTACAGTAGCAGTACGCGGCGTGATTGAAGGAACAGTGCGTGGGTACGCGGTGTAGCAGAAGGCTCTTTGCGGGTATATGCAGGGGAGCAGAAGGTGAAGTGCGTAGCCACGCAGGCCAGAGAAAGAAAAACTGCATATCTGTATTAAGGCATTTATTTGACTGAATTTTCTCTGTTGATAAGGTGTTCTGGGTTTAGTTTACTGTTACTATTGATCTGGTTACTGCAGTTGACTGGGTGATTTACTTGTACTTGATGATCATTTGATGTTCATGGATCCAGTTTGAAAATTTATGAAAAGTGGTCCTTGAAAGAAAAGAAGTAGGGGGTTGTAGCTCCCTTCCAGGAGAGACTGGAAAACGAGAGAGAGTTGTATCTCTCTGCAGGTTGCAGCCTGCGTACTGGTAAAGGACTGCACCAGTACAAAACCATTGTAAAAAGAGTTTCTAATTTGAAAGAAGATAGAGACATATTGCAGCAGGTGGTTTTCACCCACATTGGGTTTCCACCTTATATCTGGTGTTCTTTGGTGTGACTATCTGTTTTTCTTGTTCATGCTCATTATTTTATGGTACTGACATGCAAAAATAATTCAAAGCATAAATAAGGAAGATTTATTAAAAGAACTTGATAATACTGATTCACCCCCCCTCTCAGTATTATTTCCAACAATTGGTATCAGAGCAGGTCCTTCAGAGAAGCTTGATCGCTTGAAGGAAGATCATTTATCATGAGAAACTACGAGAGGGAAGCATCAATTAGGCCACCAATCTTTGATGGGACAAACTTCAATTATTGGAAGGTAAGAGTTACTGCCTATCTTCAATCTCTTGGTACATAAGTTTGGGATATCATAGATATAGGCTACACTTTTCCTTCAGCTACTCCTACAGATTCGGCCGAGAAGAAGAAATATGAAACAAATGCTAAAGTAGTCAATACTCTGCTAGGATGCTTATCTCAAACAGAATTCGTAAAGGTTATACAATATAAATCCGCAAAGGAAATCTGGGACAAGATTGTCTTGAGCTACGAAGGAGATGAACAGGTAAAGCGTGCTAAACTTCAAACCCTCAGGATTCAGTATGAGAATCTCAGAATGTATAATGATGAAAGTGTGGCTAACTATTTTCTTCGGGTAGACGAGATTGTTAATTGCATGAAAAACTTGGGTGAAGAAATAAAAGAGGTTATTGTGGTTGAAAAAGTTTTAACATCATTGTCCCCCAAGTTTGAATCTAAAGTGTCTGCAATAGAAGAAAAGGAAAATCTACGAATTCTTACTATGTCTCAGCTACACGGAATTCTAACTGCTTATGAAATGAGAAAGGGAGGTCCATTAGACAGGAGAGAAGCTGCTTTCAAGGCTTCAGGCAAAGGAGACTACTATGAAGCAAGTCACGTGCCAGAAGAAGAATCAAATTTTGTCAGAAATATTCAACGGGGTACTGGAAGGTTCAGAGGTAAGTTACCTTTTAAATGTTTTGCTTGTGGAAGAGTAGGTCATTATGCTGCGAAATGTCCTCATAAGGATAAGATTGACAAAGGAAAGGAACCTGCTAGATGGAGCAAGAAACAGAATGCAAATAAGAAAAGCTACTACACTCATGAAGATAGTGATGGTCTATCAAATAGTGATGAAGATGAACGAGGTAATGACTATAAAATTTTAATGGCATTTGAAGATGATGATTACATGGATGCTATAGATGTGGATAGCTTTCATGAAGAAATTTCTAGACTCAAGACATGTATAGAAGAAAAGAATATGATCATTGATACTCTACAATTTCAGATTGATGAAAAAGAAAAATATCTTGAAAGGTTAGAAGGTGAAATTGTTGGTCTTAGAAAAGAGATTGAGAAAACAAAGGCTATTAATCTTAAGTTTATCAAAGGATCTGAAACTCTGGATGAGATCATCAATGTACATCGTTCTCCACTAAACAAGACAGGTCTGGGGTATAATGGAGAAGCTTCTCAAGCATCCACCTCAAAGAGTTATCTTGATGCAACAAGAAGGAATGAGAAAAAGCACAATGGAGATCACCAGGTAAAGCAGGGACAAATTACAAACAAAGACTATCAGGTAAACCAGGGGCAATCCATCTTAAGGATGAACAAAAGCTACAACTAGCCACAGGTAAAATCCTCTCAATTTGCTTCAAGAATGAATGACAATAGAAATTACAATCATTTGGCTGGAAGATTTGATAATCACAGAAGTTTCTTCAATGGACAATGCTTCTCTTGCCATAACTTTGGTCACAAAGCAGCTCAATGTGTTGCATATAAAACGATCATGACTAGAGAAGCTCAAAAGCAAAGAAGTATGACCGGGATTACAAAAAGGACCTATAACAACTTTTCATTTCTTGAAAATGAAGTTGAACGTTCTATTTGCAATAACTTTGGTCATGAAGATTCTGAATGCAAGAGCAGGTTTCAGCAGACAAAGGAACAAGCCTCAAGCACCAAAACATGGAGAATGAAGGAACCACAAACAGAAAGATGTGGGATAGCATTTTATGCAGAGGGACAGGAAAATCTCTGGTACATTGACAGTGGATGTTCGAAGCATATGACAGGTGATAAAGAAAAACTTGAATCATATTCTGCTTTAGAAAAGGGAAAGAAAGTTTCTTTTGGAAATGATACTCCTGCAGCTATAAAAGGAAAAGGCACTGCTCAGTTAAAAGAAAAAGTCAAAGCTGGAAATGTTTTGTATGTTGATGGATTGAAGCATAATCTTCTGAGTGTCAGCCAGATGTGTGATCAAGGAACCGAGGTGATATTTAGATCAAATGGATGTCTTGTTCGTGATCTTGATACAGGTAAAACGGTGATCAAAGGTAAAAGAACTCCAAATAATCTATACATATTTGAAGAAGGACAACAACAATGCTATCTAAGAAAGGATGATGAACACTGGTTATGGCATCGGAGGTTGGGGCATCTAAGATTTTCACAAATAAGGAAAGCATGCAAATATCAGGCAGTTCGCGATCTTCCAGATATCAAAATTCCAGACAACACCATATGCAAATCATGTCAGTTTGGAAAACAAACCAGAACTAACTTTCCAGAGAAGGAAGGATTAGCTAGCATGCCGCTTGAGCTTGTACATACAGATGTATGTGGACCATTCAGGAAAAGGACACCTTGAGGAGAAGAATACTTGATATTATTCATTGACGATTTCTCCAGGTTTGTCTGGTTAGGACTTATGAAGCACAAAGATGAAGCATTCGAAAAATTCAAATCCTTTAAAGCCTTGGTTGAAAATGAATCAGGATAAAAAATTAAGTGCCTCAGATCCGACAGAGGTGGGGAGTTTACCTCAAATGAATTTTTCGATTTCTGTGAAGAACATGGGATAAGAAGAGAATTCTCTACAGCTAGAACCCCTCAGCAAAATGGAGTAGTGGAAAGAATGAACAAAACAGTCCAACAAATGGCTCGTGCTATGCTTGATGAGTCTTGAACTCCCGCAACTTTCTGGGGTGAAGCTGCATATGCTGCGGTTGTTATTCTCAACAAAACAAATGTCCGGGTGAACAGCACTCAAACTCCTCATGAGCTCTTGTATGGTGAGACTCCTTCGGTAAAGCACTTCAAAATCTTTGGGAGCAAATGCTATATTAAGAATACTGATGAGCAACTCGGCAAACTTGAACCTAGAGCAGATGAAGGCATTCTTCTTGGTTATTCTCCACACAGCAAAGCATATAAGTGCTACAATAAAAGACTTGGAAGAATTGTTGACAACATTGATGTAGTGGTTGATGAGAAGGGATACATTCCTAGGAAAGTAAATCATGAAGATATCGAAGAAGATGAAGACTACTCTCAAAGACAGAATGATGAAGAAGAAGAACCTCAAGAAGAACCAGAGGAGCATTTAAGGATAGAAGAGAAGACTCCATCCAAATATGTTCAGAAGAATCATCCAGAATCTCATATTTTGGGGCAGAAAGAAGCAGGTGTACAAACAAGAAGAACAGTTTCAGAAGCTTCAAGATATTTGGCATTACTCTCTTCCACTGAACCACAAAATGTGAAAGAGGCATGCAAAGATGAATGTTGGGTCAAAGAAATGGATGAAGAACTTGAGCAGATCGAAATAAACAACACTTGGGAGCTGGTTCCTAGACCAAAGGATAAGAATGTTATAGGGACAAAATGGGTCTTCAAAAATAAATTGAATGAAAATGGAGAAGTAATTAGAAACAAGGCCAGACTTGTTTGTAAAGGGTATGCACAGCAAGAAGTGTTACACAGTAATTTGTCACCATTGGTCACCGTCCCTGTTACCCCTTTCCCGTACTTTGGAGGACTCATTCTGGGACCTGTGAGTAGTGACATAACTTAAAAACACTTGCATTATGTTCCCCTAAGTATGGACTTCATGTGCCCTGAAGACACCTCCTGCAAAATATCCCTGAAAAGTGCCCATTTTCCATTAGCGCAGGTCCATAGTGTACTACCCATGCCAATGAGGGAGATCCTCAAAAGAAGGCGCGCCCATTGGCGCTCTGTCTTAGAGTAACACCCGCGCCAACTGAGTTTGGAAAAGATTTTTAACAAACGCGCGCCCGGATGTTTTTTCCCCTCAAGTCATGAAGTCTTTTGAGGATAAAGCTAATCTTCTAGATGTCGAGATTCATCATCTATCCCTTACATCTATCTAGAGCGGCTTTTTGGAGATAATGCAAATCCATAATGAGTGTCTTGGTGCATTGTATCTTCCTCCCCTTCTCCATCTATAAAAGTCTATCCTCATGCATTTGACAAGCTAGTTTTTGAGTAGTGGTGATAGTGCTAGTAGTGATAACGCTTGTCTTGAGTGATAGTAAGAGTCTTGGAGCATAGGGAGGTTATGCTGCCAGAAGTCTGAGCTGTGTATTCATAATCAAAGAGAGAGAAAGGTCTATTGCAAGACATATGTAGTTTCTCGCCCAGCCAGAGGAGAGATTCAACGTCAGAACTTTGGTTGTATTTTTCTCTGTTGATTATTCATTAATAAACGACTATCGTTATGGTTCCGATCTTATTGTTCATTATGATAATGTTTGATCTATGTCTTTTCTGACCGATATATAGTTCTATTTAGTGGATTTTATGCTTGTATTCGCTTCGTTCTTTGAATGTGCAGGTATCCATTCACGAAGATCGTGAGGATCGTGACCTGCCGGAGCAAGGGAATGAGAGTATCAACTTGTCTACGACACTAGCATTGGACTCCAGGTTGGTTCTCATAATCCACTTTCAATTTGCAACTAGGAACTTGCATGGTAGCGTTAATTGATTGTTGGTAGACCCATTTTGGGCTAGTGGGATCGCCTCTGTCCGCAGAGGGGATTTACCTCTCCAACAATTTGGCGATTCCGCTGGGGAAGCTATTTGTTGTTTGATTCATAAACCTTGGACGGAGCCTGAAGTACGGCCAGGCAGCCTTCGAAACGCTATTGCTTTGCATTAGCAAAGTAGATCAACGCCACTTCAGTCAATCTCCGGTTTGGTTTATGAACCGAACAGCTTGGAGTTTGTCTTGCATTTTGGCTTTCTCTTGCCAGCTTGCGTAAATGAGCTTTCTGGGTTAGTTTTAAAGTTGTTTCTTGCTGTTTGATCTGTCTGAATACTGTCGACCAGACCCTGAACTACTTGATTTATTTTTTAAGCCATAAAACTTTATTAGCGCGTTTTTCTACCTAACAGTTGCGCCAGCTGGCGCAGGTTGCACAAAAGCAACTCGCGCTAATTCCTTAATAGCGCGAGTTACAGGCTGACAATCGCACCAGTCCTGTGAACTTTGCCAGTTTGTTTGTTGGAAGTTTTTTAAACTCAGATTTCTGTATTTTTATATCCTTTTCAGCTACTGGAGTGTGTTAGAACTCTGGTTGACTGGTTTTTTACCATTATCCTTTGGGTGTTTGCCTTTTTCCATCGATCTTATATCCTAGCTCTAGAGCATCTAGTGGCTTGGTACATCTTGCCTTCCGTGGGAGTTTTGGTTCTTTGATTGTCCAGTCAACTCTTTGGTTGTTTTCTGCACTTGTCTAGTGGTTGAGAAAACCTTTTATTGTGTGCTTCGAGCACTCTACTTATTGATCGTTTGGATTTCACTTGACTTCGTTTTGGGCTTAGATCACATAGTTCATTGAGGTCTTTGTGAGGTTTTTGACAGATTGTCTTGGTGTTTTAGATTTGGTTCTACTTGCATTGTGTGAAATTTGTCTGTTTACTTTTGTTATCATCTCTCGAAATTTGTTTAAATGCATTATGCCATTTTAGAAAAAAACAAATGATCTTTTTTTCATTACATTAGCTAGCATTCTTCATTATTATTGGCAAGTAGTCACTTTTTAAGAAAAGAAAAGGAAAAAAAGTTTCATTTATTGCTATTAGCGGCATTAGGATCTTTGTTGATTGTTTGGTGATAATTTTGTTTGTTTGAAAATCTCAACTCTTCTTTAGTTAGCATTCATTGAACGGAATGATATATTTTGGCATATAGTTTGCATTTAGGAAATTCTGAGAGATCACATACGGTAGGACCTAAAAACTGAAATCTAATTGAAGATCAACTGTAAAATGAACTGAATGAATCTAACAACGCATTGGAACTTAACGCATACATTCTAGAGGTCTAGGCTAGAGACGTGTTCCGGCGTCGTTAAACCTAGTCACTATTGTTTCACATTACGGTTGGGTGATTCCTCCTTTTGTGACTCGGTAGTGGTCTAGCACGGATTTGTGCTCCCACGTACCATCGAGTATATGTGGAGACCCCACTAGGTTATCATCCTTTATCCACAGGAAGCCGTGTCTGCCGCCTTACAAGCCGTAATGCACTAAACACAGCATTCGGGAAGATTGACTGCCATACGAGAAGTCCTTGGTTTTCATCTGATTGCCAAGGTGTATAAGCTGTTTTACGGATTGTTTGGTAAACCCTTTGCCTAGAGTCTCCAGAGTAGTCACTTTTGATCCTTTTCGGACTCCTTAAAAGAAAAGGTGCCAGTGAGCGTCTTGTCACTTCGTGCTCATTAAACATTCGAAGGAGACTAGAGTCACCTTTTTGTCCTTTTCTTGACTCTTAAAACATGAAAAGGTCAAGTTCAGTTCCTTTGTCTTAAAATTTATTCGGCCACGATACACATTTACCCGGTTAGATTTTGTTTGCGTTAGTTTGAGTAGGGTCTTGTCTCGTTAGATTCCCTAGGATTTTGTGAAGTTTCATCCTGGCGGAATTACCAATTTCGTCTTCCGAGATACCGGTTGTGAGTGAAACTCTTTCTGTTGTTCCGAGTATACAACCGATTAGTTCTTGTGTTCCAGGCGACGAGACTTACGATTTTCATTGGAACCCTGTTTTGGAACCTTCTGAGGACGATATCCCTTTTTTGGAATACACTTCTCCTCGTGTTCCAGCCCCACCATTTTATTCCGACATGGAGGACTTATCCCCTACTTCAACTGATGAATCCGTTGCGACGAGCGGTGAAATTCCCACCGCAACGGAATCTACGCCTGTTAGTAGCACTCCTACTACTGGGAGACTACCTCCAGGCTATAAAGCAATAAGCAATGTTATGTCTTCTGGAACTCCCTTCACGAGTTCCATTTGGTCACAACTCACTTTTTCCACCACGGAACCTTTTACTCCACAAAGTCGCAGTACGTCTGTTACCTCAATCACATCCGCTCCAACGGTATGTGTGGCTTCTTCGACTCCTATTTTTAGTCGACCTTCGGCCTCTTTATTCGGATTCTTCGATCCTACATCAAACTTCCCACGTGAGGGCCCATACGATCAGTATGTACCACATCTTGGTGGGCCTTTGTTGTCTCAACCGACTGTTGAGATTTCAGTTCCGCTGTCAATTGATTGGGGTCCCACCTCTTATCATGGTGGCCAAGCATCGTCTGCGCAACCCCAAAGACCACCTCATCAAGACCTACAAGGACAATCCTTTCAAGGAAACCCTTTCGCCTCTGGTGGTCCGTTTTTCACCTCTTATGCTCAACCTTCTGGCAACTCAGGTCAATCTTCTGTTCAACAAGCCCAACCTGGTATCCAGCAAGGTTATCCTACTGGACAAATTGGTCAATCATTTGTTAACCCAAATCAACCCATTGTCCAATATGGTCCAATATCTGGACAAGCTGCTCAACCACCTGGTCAGCCAACCGTCCAGTATAATCCACCTTCTGGGCAAGTCGGTCAGCCTCAAACCCAATTAGGCCAACCAACTACCCAGCCCACTCGGCCATCTGGTCCGTTAGGACAACCTTCAGTTGTGCAACAACAACTCCACTCCCAGCAGGTACAACCTTCTGGGCAGGTAGGCCAACTTCAATATCAACAAGGTCATCCTTCTGGCCAGATAGCCCAACCTACAGGACATCCTTCTGGCGCTGCTCAGCCCGGTTTTTTTCCCCAAGCTGGACCCCAAACCCCATCCGGTCTTCAAATGCAAGTTGGAGTTCAATCCCAACCAGTCTATCAAACTCAGCTTGTTTCTCAAACTCAGTTTGGAGTCTAGCCACCGTATGGTTATCAGCAACCTCAAGGGCAACCTTTGTTTGCCCCATATCAAAATTATCAACAACTGCAGGCGAATCCTTATCAGAATTATCCGCAACCATATGGTGCTCCTGCAGGACCGTTTGGTAATCCATGGAACGCTGGGGGGCAAAACCCAAATCCCTACAGACAAAACCCTATAGGGCCAAATCCGTCCAGACCAAGCCCTTGGGGGCAACCGCCAATTGGTTGGAACCCTGGTGTTCCATCCCACCAGCAGCCCCAGATGTCCTTCAATCCTCAGTTACCTTTCTTAGCGACTTTAGAATTACCGGATGTGTCCAAACTGACCAATGATCCTATTCTCCATAATCCATATTGGCCTCCGGTTCCAACAAAAATCCCCGGTGACTGTCCAAAATTCGATGGTAAAGCTAATGAAGATCCACAAGCTCATGTCATGACTTATCACCTGTGGTGTTCATCCAATTCATGGCTTGATGATTCAATTCGGCTTCGCCTTTTTCAAAGGACTCTCACTGGCTCTGCAGCTAAGTGGTATATTGAGCTCAATCGCGGATCCTTTCAGGATTTCAACTCGTTGGCTACAACATTTCTCACTCATTTTCAGTTGCCCATTCGATATGAAACGGGTACACACCTCCTGACATCCTTAAGACAGACAACGGCCACGCATATCTTTGATCATATCCATGGATGGAGACGGCGTAGACGTATGATCAAATTTTGGATTCCTGACCAACTTCTTACCGATTGGTTTACGACTTCGTTCATTCCTCCAATAGCTCGGGACATTGCCATGGGGGCGTGTGTCACTCAAGAGCAAGCTATCGCGCGCGCTCAGTACCTTGACTTGGTTTATTCTCAGTCAGGTACATTGTATGATTATCTGCCTGATGCCCCGAGACCAGGAACATCCAAAGCCCCGCCAACACCAATTGTTGACGGTATTATTGGTTCTGTTAATTCATCCTCGAAGAAAAATTCCGTGAACCCTGGGAAGCAAAATCAAGTGCTTCGAATGAACCCACTTCTTAGGTAACACCCACTTCGAATATTACTTCCGAGGTCAATGCTGCCCAGTCCACCACGGAAAACAAAGCCTTGAAAGGAAAGAAGAAAGGGAAAGCGAAGAATAAGCCAGATCAACCTAAACAGGACTCCCCTAAACCTCCGCCCGAGGACGGTGCCAAGCGCAAACCCAAGTATCCTTGTCTTATCTGTGATGAAGATCACTGTACCAAAGACTGCCCTAGGCGGTCCGAAGTTAGTCGTTTGTTGAAAGGCGCTCCCGGGATTCCTGCGGTGCTCAAAGAACCCTTTCCCTCACAACAAACTCAAATGGTGGCTGACCCCTCTCAGCCTCCCTCTTCCTTCGGTTCTCAAGTGTTTATGGCTGGAACAATACCTGTCAATATCAGTACTCGAACAAAATATTATCCGTCATCTGCCGGGAAAGAGCCTGAGGTCCCCTCCAGTGCTCCTCTGTTCAGTTCAGGCCCGCTCCACATCGAGAGACCTAGTACTGAGACGCCTATCCGACCCCCTCCAAAAGGAGTACTCCGGAAATCTTCTTACAACCCAAACGCCAGGGCTGCATAGCACTACAATATCGTTGAGGACTTAGCTCAGACTCCATCAGCTATGTCCGCTTTAGAAGTTCTCCAGAGCTGCCCTTCTCAGAGGAAGTCCTTGCTATCCGTTATCGGTGGCATAGACCCGGTCGACTCAGATTTAATTACTTTTGACTTGGAACGCCATATGCAGAGACTGCCTCCCCAAATCGCATTCCTTATACAGGTTATTATTGATTCCAAAACGATTCATCGTACAGTCATTGATGAAGGTGCTTCTATTTGCATCATGTCTGTTGCCTGTTGGAAAGCTATTGGATCTCCGACGCTGAGCCAGTCTCCCACAACCTTGGAAGCTTTTGATGGAAGAGCATCACGTCCTTATGGTATACTCCAACGTTTGCCCATCTCTTTGGAAGGGAAGACGGTCGAAATGGAAGTTGAAGTTGTTGATGCTACTCTTACCTACAACCTCCTTCTCGGTCGTAGCTGGATATACGCGATGCAAGCTGTAGCTTCATCTTTGTTTCGTATCATCCGTTTCCCTCATCAAGGGAAGATTGTTACTGTAGACCAGCTGTCATTCTTCGCTTCCTCTTCTGAAGGAAACATCCCTTTTGTGGAGCATACCGCCAGATCATCTGAGAGTCTGGGTCACGGGCTTTTCAAAGATCCCGCCCTGATGGGTGTTTTTCTGCTCCCACCTCCTAATGTTGCTTCCGTCAATATGATTACTACTTGTTCTGATCCATGGATCCTCCCTCCCACTGACCAAGTAGATTCTTGGGGCGACCAGATGTCGTTGAGTCCTGCCAAGCTCAACTATGTCGATATCATTGCTGCATCGGCTCCCTCTTCTGAACTTGCCCTTTCGAGCAAGGTTCTCCACTCGTTCGCTCCATCCTCAAGGCTTGTAGATGAGACTTCTTCGGAACCTTTAAAAGAAACATTCCCTTCCGACGAAGCCATTATTGAGACTATGTCTCTCAAGGAACCTCCTTGGCATGATTCTCACCATCGTTCCTCGTTTCTACCTGCCCATCAGGATATGCTTACTAGTTTCGAGCGGTTTGCTCCTTGTCTCCCATTTCAAATCCTTCAAACACCTATCCAAGTTTATCAAGTGTCCTCTGAAGGAAACATGGCGAACATTACGCAAACCTAGCCCATCGACATCTCTGTGAAACCAGGGATTGTCGAACATCTTCACATTGGAGTCACTTGTACTCCGGAGGAAATTCAACTTTATTCCAATCTTTTTCGCGAATTTCGTGACGTCTTTGCATGGTCCTATGAAGAAATGCCCGCCATTTATCCTAGCATAGTGGTGGATGAGATAATCACGTACCCAGGTGCTAAGCCTGTTCGTCAATGTTTATGCCCTGTACACCCCAGAAAGGCTGCAGCTATTAAGGCCGAAGTAGAGAAGCTTCTTAAAGCTGGTTTTATTTATCCTATCCCGCTCACAGATTGGGTTTCCATATCGTACCTGTGAATAAAAAACAAGGTACGATCCGTGTTTGTGTTGATTATCGTGATATTAATTGGGCCTGTCCTAAAGATAATTTCCCCACACCATTCATTGATCAAATTATTGACGAGTGTGCCGGAAGCGAAATGTACTCTTTTATGGACGGTTTTTCTGGATATAACCAGATCAATATTGCTCCCGCTGATCAACACAAGACCGCATTTATCTATCCATGGGGCACTTTTGCCTATAAGAAGCTCCCTTTCGGTCTCAAAAATGCTGGTGCTACCTTCCAACGTGCAATGTCCTATGCTTTTCATGACATTCGACACATTGTACAGCCATACCTGGATGATCTTCCAGCTCATTTAGCCAAACGTCAGGACCACCCTACTCACCTTCGCGAGATCTTTCTTCGCTGTCGACACTACCGGATTAGACTCAATCCTCACAAATGTGTCTTCTGCGTTGAATCTGGCCGACTTCTCGGGTTTGTCGTCTCTCGAGAAGGCATCCGTTTGGATCCCCTTAAAGTCGAGGCTATAGTGAATCTTCCTCCCCCTGCTTCTTTACAGCAATTGCAAAGCTTGCAGGGTAAAGCAAATTTTCTACGACGTTTCGTTCCGAACTATGCCGAGGTGGCCAAAGGTTTCACACGATTACTAAAGCGAGATGTCCCTTTTCATTGGGATACCATTGCTCAAGAATCTTTTGAGCGTCTCAAGGGTCTCCTTGTTTCTGCTCCATTGCTTCGTCCTCCGAACTATCATCGTGAATACACTCTGTATTTGGCTACCGCCAATACCACTATCGGCATGGTTCTCGTTCAAACTGACGATGATGACACTGAGCATGTTATATATTATCTCAGCCGCAATCTTTTAGATACGGAAACTCGATATGCTTATGTCGAGAAGTTGGCTTTGGTCGTCGTTTGTGTTGTCCAACGTTTCCGTCATTATATTCTGCTGCGCACTACTACCGTGATTTCTGATTGCAACCCCATGACATATATTTTGTCATGCCAGTTGCTGGGGGGCAAGTACTGAAAGTGGATTGTCATCCTCCAAGAGTTCAACTTGGAATTTACCACTGCCAAGTCCAAGAAATCCCTTGTCTTTGCTGAGTTACTTTGCTCTTTGCCATCTTCTTCCCCGCCCTCTCATACAGAGGATCAAATTCCAGATGACACTTTATTTCTCATCAGCACCCTCAATCCCTTGTACAGAGATATCATTATATATCTGCAGACGTCCTCCTTTCGCCCTAGCATGTCCAAAGACGCTCGGCGAAGGATTCGTCATCAGTCTCAACCATACCGTATCATTGGGGATACACTATATCGCCTTGGCGCCGACTCTGTTCTCCGTCGTTGTCTAACTCTCGAAGAAGCTGAGTGTGTCTTGAATGATTGCCACTCTGGTGCCTGTGGTGGTCACATGTCCAGATATGCTACTGCCCAAAAAATCCTCCGTGCTGGCTACTTTTGGCCCTCTATCTTTAAGGATTGCATTCTTGCCGTCCGTTCTTGTCATGAGTGCCAGATATACCAGCGGAAGATGCGAGCGCCTCCCACTCCATTGCACCCTGTTGTCACCGTCGGCCCTTTTGCAAAATGGGGCATTGATTATACGACCTGTAACCCTCGCTCTGCCGGGGGGCATGGGTTTATTATCGTTGCCGTCGATTACTTTACTAAATGGGAAGAGGCGATGCCTACATTAACTGAAGACAGTCACACAGCGGCACAATTTTTATTCAACCATGTTATTTCGCGATTCGGTGTCCCTCAAGCCATCGTCACTGATCACGGGAAGCGTTTCCGTAATCATATGATGTCAGAACTAACAACCCAGCTAGGCTTACAGCATGATAGTTCCACTCCATACTACCCTCAGTCCAATGGCCAAGTTGAAGCTATCAATAAGATTTTGGTTACAATGCTTCATCGTACCGTTGGCATGCATAAGTCTAACTGGCATTTGATGTTGTTCCCTACCTTGTGGGCCTACCGAACCTCCGTGAAGGACGCCATTGGTTTCACTCCATTTCAGCTAGTTTATGGACTAGAGGCTACCCTTCCAATCGAGTGCGAAATCCCTTCCTTAAAATTAGCTGTCGAGCTACTTCCCAACACTACTCCATTAGAAGAACACCTTCTTTACCTGGAACGGCTAGATGAGACCCGTCGCCTAGCCTCTTTGGCCATCGAAACACAAAAGAAGCGAGTCAAGACTCACTTCGATCAGACTGTACATCCACGTTCTTTTGTTGAGGGAGATTTAGTCCTGCTATACGATCAGGCAAACGATAAGCTGGGAGAAGGAAATCTCGAGCCTATGTGGCTAGGCCCTTACATTGTCAAGAAAGTTTTGCAAAAAGGGGCCTACGAGCTAATTGATTATGAAGGGAACCCTCTCGGGAAGCCCCGAAACGGGCTGTACTTGAAAAAGTACTATGCATGATGCTTGTACACTTTATTTTGTACATACATGTACTCTAGCAAGTGTGTTGTGTGTATGTGTGTCAGTTTTAAAGGCATAACTGCCACTTATTATGTCTTTCGCTTCTTGTGCAGATGTCTGATGCACCTTATGTTGGTTTCACTGATGGTGCTTGCCGCAATACTCGCAACTTGTCCTCTGCGGCGTGGGTGATGTATGATCCTCATGGCGAGCTGATAGATTTTCAAGGTGTGTGTTTGGGTCGTACCACTAACAATGTCGCCGAGTATTGTGCTGTAATCGAGCTACTTGCTGAAGCAATTAATCTTGGCATTCGTGCATTGGTAGTGAACCTGGACTCTCAACTTGTCGTCCACCAGCTCAACGGGCAATATTCCGTCAGAGACCATCGCATTCTAAGGTTGTATTTACGTGTGAGATTGTTAGAAAGGAACTTTGATTTTATCACATATCAGCATATTCCACGACAATTAAACACATTATCTGATGCATTGGCTAATCATGTATTAGATAGACATTTGCGTAATTTGTAATCAAAACATTATACAAGCAAGCACATGAAAGCACAATTATAAACCATAGGAATATGTATATATATACGTGTGTGTCATAATGTTTGTGCTGTGCGCGTTACATAGTCCAAAAAATAATACATGTTCATCTCATATGGCCGGAGACAACATGTCTCTCAAAAATATGCAAAAATGAAACCTAGGTGTCTAATCACGGTGATGCTCATGATAGCATGCCACCGCTCGCACCAAACGTCTTAGCAGACGGTGGATGCGAGTCGGTACTCCCACTGTGTGCCTCTAGTACGTGAAGGGCACATCCACCAATCTGGCATAGTCTGGAATCCCTCGAGTGAGTCCCTCAAGGTTCTGTACTAGCTCTTCACCCACACCACCCTCTACCTGAGGGTCGGCTGCTGGTTGTACCCTCCGTGCTATGTGAGACAGACCAACTGGTCGCTCTGCACCAACATTTGCATACATATATATAGCTGTTGTTAGAGACATGCATGTATTACAAAAAAAAAAAAAAAAAAAAAAATTATTAAACATCAAAAACATAAAGAGTTCTTACCAAGCTCCTCATCCCAGTCTTCTCTCGCAGGCAATGGGAGATCTGGGTCTCCAGTAAAATCCGTGCCCGCATAGGGCCAATCCTCTATAATGATCATCTGGTGACGAAGCCATATGAAGAACTCGGGCCTCCAGGCCATCTGCTGGCCCCCTCCTCCTCTGGGCATGAGTGCTGCCCATCGAGTCATCCTCGGTTCCCGTGGCACTAGATCTGCCACTATACCTCCCTGAATCCGGAAAATCAGAAGTCGCTCCAAGAAGAAGGATACCACAATGGATCCATACCCGAACTGTTTGTTGCCCCCACGCTTACACTTCGTAAGCTGTCTCTTGATGTTAAGGGTCACAGCTGTGGCCCAGTCAAACAGAGTAGGGTTGAGACACTCGGTTGCCAACAGTAAATGATTCTTGCTGGCCTCATGGGGCGCCTATACCCCCGCCGTCTGTGTAATAGTGAATAGTATCACCCGTAGCACTAGGTCTGGAACTGTGACGATATCTACCTTGGCACTGTTCTGTCCAAGTTGTGCCCCCGGACAAACCCGGTCCATCACCTCCCCCATCTTTTCTCCGGAAGGCCTACTTCCAGTCAAAATGGGTCGTGCACCTCTTCGCGATAACTTAGTGATAAAATAGACATCGGAACCATCCAACTCCAATGTCTGATCTCGCAAGCAGAATACCTGATCCTCTATGTCCCAAGCATCCACGATAAATCGTAGTAGCTCCGGTTGTGCACGCAAATAGGAGGTGAGGAAAAACTTCTTTAAGCCGCAATCCCTCAAGGCATCCATGCAGGCTTCATCCTCTAGTGCGAGAGCATCTATAGCATCGTGCTCTCTTTCTCTCCATTCTACAACCATTTTGACGAATCCCTGCAACCATAAAGTCGAAAATACCATCATTAGATCACTGGTGAAACCATAATTCAAAGAAATTTGCGAAATTAACGGTAAAATCCACGGGAAAATTAGGTCGCGCGGGTGGCGCGACTGTTTTCAAAACAGTTGCGCCAATGGCACGCCTCCTTTTGGAAAATAATCCCATTGGCGCGGTACCGAGTGGGAAACCCGCCCCAATGACTTAACCCTAAATTTTGCAAATCCCCTTGTAGGGGATCCGTCTGTGGATGGAAAACTGAAAAAACGGAATGAAAATGAAGCTAAGGACAAGACCTCTTACCTGCTCCAGATGGCGGCTCGATTGCTTTCCTGGATTGATCACAATCGACGGTTGAAGTTTGCACCCAAAACCCTCCAATGGTAAACTCACAAGGTGAAAAGTAAAAAGTGAATTTGTTTTTTTATCATTTCGCTATTTTATAGCATTTTTTGACCTAAAATGCATTAAAAATATTATTTTTTGGGTATTCTTGAATATATTTATATCAAAATGGGTTTTACGCTGTTTTTGGTATGATGACAGGTGTTGGTGCAACTCAAGCGACGAAACGAGCTCCTTTTTTCTACTTTTTCAAGCTCGGTAAAACATGTGAAAAGGTTACTTTGAGGTCCGCTTTCAGCTCTTTTCTGACCGTTTAAAGACGAAAAGATTGCCGAGTTACTCCTCTTGACTCGTTAAACGTTAATAAGAGGCGGTCGTTTTAAGTTCTTTTTGTTGACCGTTAAAACATAAAAAGATTACCGGGTTTTTGTCGTTTCAGACTCGTTAATGGTTACGAAACGACGTGGTTTTGATCGCTTTTTTACTTTTTTCAGGTCGAAATCACTATTTATGAAAAGTACTCCTCGATCGTAATGGTCGGGCGGTTCTTTCGAGCATTGTTTTATACTTTTTCGGGCTCGAGAGACACAACTTTACGAAAAAGGACACCCATGGAGTTTCCTTTTCTGCTGTCTTTTCAAACTCTCTAAACATGAAAAGACGATGAGTTCTTCCTTTGTCAGACTCGTTAAAACTTGATGACATCGGATTCTGTCGAAATGACGCACCACAAGCATATGCTATCCCGATCAAGCTTGTTAAAAATAATTGGGGTACTCGCCAGAAATGGCGGGGGAAAATGGAACCATAATTATTGTCGTGTTGGCAGTATGTCGCTCTTGAACATGGCACTTTTCTGCTTTCGTGTCTGGGTGGGGATATCTCATCTCATTTTTCACTTGCCTCCGTGGATTTGGATAATCCTGTTTGACCTCTCATCTGCTCATTGCCTCGTCACCATGACCTCTGATCCATTGATGTCAAATACTGCCAATTCCACTATCGTGCCGCCGATATGTTCAAGAGAAGTTGACCTCTGCAGAAAAACAACCTCCCTCTGATAGCTCACATAATCCTGATTCACAACATTATCTCTCTGTCTCGTGTCGATGATGTGGGAAACATCATGGCCCACCTTCGATCAAGGTCACTTCCTGTCGACTTCAGCTCATTATCCAGGAAGCTGATCTAGAGACTTCCTTCCGGTGCCTTGGAGCCTGCATGCCTCAATGGCAGGTTCTTCGTGTTCAACGTGAGGTTTTCATCATTGGCCTCCGATCGAATGATTCTACGGGTGTTCGACGCCAGATCACTAATTCGCACGCCGTAGATTGTACCTATAGTACCTTGAGGGCCATTGTCATTATTGGTGGCACCTCTCGCGTCTGTTAACAGTTCTCACTATTGACTGGTAATCAAACGATGTTCATGCATGTTCGACTTCAGCTCATATATTCGCATGCTTGAACTTGTACTTTTTTTCGGGTCGAGATGGAGCGCAAGACCCTGGATTTTGTCTGTTGTAATCCAGGTGTGATTCTTGTTACATGACTCATTCACTGGATGGCTGCGACCATACCTGAGTCTATTCTTTGATCCTAACCAGATGGCTATGCCCATACTATGGATCTAGATTATTATGTACTCTCTTACGAATGGCTGCGACCATACCACATATATCATGTATTTGAGCTATCAGTTGTATCTCTCGATGCAGATTCTCGGCGGCAGCTACACGTGTTCTTGTAAAGCATTTCACCCCTCTCTCTCTCTCGGGCCTCATGCTTTAGGGGGCATCTGTTACACAGTAATTTGTCACCATTGGTCACCGTCCCTGTTACCCCTTTCCCGTACTTTGGAGGACTCATTCCGGGACCTGTGAGTAGTGACATAACTTAAAAACACTTGCATTATGTTCCCCTAAGTATGGACTTCATGTGCCCTGAAGAAACCTCCTGCAAAATATCCCTGAAAAGTGCCCTTTTTCCATTAGCGCAGGTCCACAGTGTACTACCCGCGCCAATGAGGGAGATCCTCAAAAGAAGGCGTGCCCATTGGCGCTCTGTCTTAGAGTAACACCCGTGCCAACTGAGTTTGGAAAATATTTTTAACAAACGCGCGCCCGAATGTTTTTCCCCTTAAGTCATGAAGTCTTTTGAGGATAAAGCTAATCTTCTAGATGTCGAGATTCATCATCTATCCCTTACATCTATCCACAGCGGATTTTTGGAGATAATGCCAATCCACAATGAGTGTCTTGGTGCATTGTATCTTCCTCCCCTTCTCCATCTATAAATTCTGTCCTCATGCATTTGACAAGCTAGTTTTTGAGTAGTGGTGATAGTGCTAGTAGTGATAACACTTGTCTTGAGTGATAATAAGAGTCTTGGAGCATAGGGAGGTTATGCTGCCAGAAGTCTGAGCTGTGTATTCATAATCAAAGAGAGAGAAAGGTCTATTGCAAGACATATGTAGCTGCTCGCCCAGCCAGAGGAGAGATTCAACGTCAGAACTTTGGTTGTATTTTTCTCTGTTGATTATTCATTAATAAATGACTATCGTTATGGTTCTGATCTTATTGTTCATTATGATAATGTTTGATCTATGTCTTTTCTGACCGATATATAGTTGTATTTAGTGGATTTTATGCTTGTATTCGCTTCGTTCTTTGCATGTGCAGGTATCCATTCACGGAGATCGTGAGGATCGTGACCTGCCGGAGCAAGGGAACAAGAGTATCAACTCGTCTACGACACTAGCGTTGGACTCCAGGTTGGTTCTCATAATCCACTTCCAATTTGCAACTAGGAACTTGCATGGTAGCGTTAATTGATTGTTGCTAGACCCATTTTGGGCTAGTGGGATCGCCTCTGTCCGCAGAGGGGATTTACCTCTCCAACAAGAAGGAATAGATTTTGAAGAAACCTTTGCTCCTGTTGCAAGACTTGAGGCCATCCGAATGTTCCTTGCTCTCTCAAGCTTTCAAAACTTCAAAGTATTTCAAATGGACATGAAATCAACCTTTCTGAATGGAGACTTGGAAGAAGAAGTATACATTGAGCAGCCAGATGGTTTCATTCTTGGAAATGATCCAAATCTTGTATGCAGATTGAAAAAGGCTCTCTATGGTCTCAAACAAGCTCCAAGGGCTTGGTACTATCGCTTGGACAAATATCTTCATCAACAAGGTTTTTCAAAAGGATCAGCAGATAGCAATCTTTATATAAAAGTTGAAAACGACAAATTGCTAATACTTGTTGTGTATGTAGATGACATTATCTTTGGGAGCAATGAAGAAGCTATGAGTCAAAGCTTTGCCTTGGTAATGCAGAAAGAATTCGAAATGTCCTTGCTGGGAGAACTGACATATTTTCTTGGTTTGCAAATCCAACAAAAAGAAGGAGGGATATTTTTGTCTCAAACCAAGTATCTCAAGCAGATTTTGAAGAAATATGGCATGGAAGATGAAAAACCAGTATGTACACCCATGGTCACAGGATGTAGCCTCAGTGCAAATGATGAATCAGCAGCAGTGCATCAACCAACCTACAGATCTATGATTGGAAGTCTACTTTATTAGACAGGTACCCGACCAGACATAATGCATGCAGTAGGAATAGTTGGAAGATTTCAGGCAAATCCAAAGGAAACTCATCTTCAGGCAGTAAAGAGAATCTTCAAATATCTTCAAGGAACTCAAAACTATGGCTTATGGTATCCTAGAGATACAGATCTCACACTTCATGCTTATACAGATGCAGATTGGGCCGGAAGCGTGGATGACAGAAAGAGCACAAGTGGTGGTGCATTCTTTATGGGTTCCAGATTAGTATCTTGGTTCAGCAAGAAACATAGTTCAATTGCCTTGTCTACAGCTGAAGCGGAATATGTTGCTGCTGCATCTTGCTGCACTCAACTCCTTTGGATGATGCAGACCTTTCAAGATTTTCAAATCACTTGTATACCACCCATCTCCATCTTATGTGATAATACAAGTGCAATCAACATTTCAAAGAACCCAGTCATGCATTCAAAGACCAAGCACATACCGATCAAGTATCATTTTCTCCGGGAACAAGTACTTGAACAAAAGGTCAAGTTGGAGTATGTTCCTTCTAAGGAACAAGTTGCTGATATACTCACCAAACCATTGCCCAGGGAGACCTTTGAATACCTTAGGCAAAAGCTGGGGGTTGTTGATGCATCATCATGTTGTTGACTCTCTTCTGATTGATGGTTGTACGCAAGGTTCATTTGGGGTATATGCGTACATTTGCTGGGTTGCGGATTGGTTGAAGATCGAATGGCACAGGTTCAGGGGGAGCATATAATGCATTTTTGGCATTATGGAGGAAGTACATCATGGATGCTGGTCTGAATATTGTTGCAATATGTCTCTATCTCTTTCATGGTCATTTATGGTGTTTGGTGGATTATGGTTCTTCTTTGCAGATCTGGTTTATAGTCAGGGGGAGCATGTTCTTAGGGGGAGCATAACCCTTTGCCCTTGATGTCAAAGGGGGAGAATAACGTTGAGGATCTTGAGGTTGCCATCAAGTCCAAAGGGGGAGACTGTTGGCATTATGATTCTGGTATGGCTTTATGTTACAGATGTTGTACTTGATGGCAACACCCTCAAGTGGCAATGCTCTGATCAGGCTCTCAAAATGTTGGAAATTAAGAGGTACGCAGGTGAATGGTTCAAAAGGTGCGTACCCGCAGGTACTCCGGCCAGGAAGTGCGTTCATACACGCAGGTCACCCGTTCATGAGGTGCGTACCCCCAGTTCACTCACTTCAAGGCAGAGAAGCGCGCTCACGTGGGGTTTCATATGTTTGGCCCGTGGTATTTAGCCCGCCGTTCTTGTTTCTATGGTTTTGGCCCATGGTATAGGATCTAATTTGACTATAAATAGGGAAGGAGATCACTTGGCCAAGGCACCTTTTGCAAATTGAATATCTTAAGATCTGAAATATTGGGTTATCGGTTTAAAAGCTTGATCTCTCGGGCGCATGATCATATCTGGGCATCTGACTATCTGTAGCACACTGGTGGACTACCAATTCGGCCCTAACCAGATGTAAGCAGGTGATTAACAGTGCAAGTGCGTGGGTACACATAGCAGAAAGAAGCAGGTGTACAAACAAGAAGAACAGTTTTAGAAGCTTCAAGCTATTTGGCATTACTCTCTTCCACTGAACCACAAAATGTGAAATAGGCATGCAAAGATGAATGTTGGGTCAAAGCAATGGATGAAGAACTTGAGCAGATCGAAATAAACAACACTTGGGAGCTGGTTCCTAGACCAAAGGATAAGAATGTTATAGGGACAAAATGGGTCTTCAAAAATAAATTGAATGAAAATGGAGAAGTAATTAGAAACAAGGCTAGACTTGTTTGTAAAGGGTATGCGCAGCAAGAAGTGTTACACAGTAATTTGTCACCATTGGTCACCGTCCCTGTTACCCCTTTCCCGTACTTTGGAGGACTCATTTTGGGACCTGTGAGCAGTGACATAACTTAAAAACACTTGCATTATGTTCCCCTAAGTATGGACTTCATGTGCCCTGAAGACACCTCCTGTAAAATATCCCTGAAAAGTACCCTTTTTCCATTAGCGCAGGTCCACAGTGTACTACCCGCGCCAATGAGGGAGATCCTCAAAAGAAGGCGCGCCCATTGGTGCTCTGTCTTAGAGTAACACCCGCGCCAACTGAGTTTGGAAAAGATTTTTAACAAACGCGCGCCCGGATGTTTTTTCCCCTCAAGTCATGAAGTCTTTTGAGGATAAAGCTAATCTTCTAGATGTCGAGATTCATCATCTATCCCTTACATCTATCCACAGCGGCTTTTTGGAGATAATGCAAATCCATAATGAGTGTCTTGGCGCATTGTATCTTCCTCCCCTTCTCCATCTATAAAAGTCTGTCCTCATGCATTTGACAAGCTAGTTTTTGAGTAGTGGTGATAGTGCTAGTAGTGATAACGCTTGTCTTGAGTGATAGTAAGAGTCTTGGAGCATAGGGAGGTTATGCTGCTAGAAGTCTGAGCTGTGTATTCATAATCAAAGAGAGAGAAAGGTCTATTGCAAGACATATGTAGTTGCTCGCCCAGCCAGAGGAGAGATTCAACGTCAAAACTTTGGTTGTATTTTTCTCTGTTGATTATTCATTAATAAACGACTATCGTTATGGTTCCGATCTTATTGTTCATTATGATAATGTTTGATCTATGTCTTTTCTGACCGATATATAGTTCTATTTAGTGGATTTTATGCTTGTATTCACTTCGTTCTTTGCATGTGCAGGTATCCATTCACGAAGATCGTGAGGATCGTGACCTGTCGGAGCAAGGGAACGAGAGTATCAACTCGTCTACGACACTAGCATTGGACTCCAGGTTGGTTCTCATAATCCACTTTCAATTTGCAACTAGGAACTTGCATGGTAGCGTTAATTGATTGTTGCTAGACCCATTTTGGGCTAGTGGGATCACCTCTGTCCGCAGAGGGGATTTACCTCTCCAACAATTTGGCGACTCCGCTGGGGAAGCTATTTGTTGTTTGATTCATAAACCTTGGACGGAGCCTGAAGTACGGCCAGGCAGCCTTCGAAACGCTATTGCTTTGCATTAGCAAAGTAGATCAACGCCACTTCAGTCAATCTCCGGTTTGGTTTATGAACCGAACAGCTTGGAGTTTGTCTTGCATTTTGGCTTTCTCTTGCTTTCTTGCGTAAATGAGCTTTCTGGGTTAGTTTTAAAGTTGTTTCTTGCTGTTTGATCTGTCTGAATACTGTCGACCAGACCCTGAACTGCTTGGTTTATTTTTTAAGCCAGAAAACTTTATTAGCGCGTTTTTCTACCTGACAGTCGCGCCAGTTGGCGCAGGTTGCACAAAAGCAACTCGCGCTAATTCCTTAATAGCGCGAGTTACAGGCTGACAATCGCACCAGTCCTGTGAACTTTGCCAGTTTGTTTGTTGGAAGTTTTTTAAACTCAGATTTCTGTATTTTTACATCCTTTTCAGCTACTGGAGTGTGTTAGAACTCTGGTTGACTGGTTTTTTACCATTATCCTTCGGGTGTTTGCCTTTTTCCATCGATCTTATATCCCAGCTCTAGAGCATCTAGTGGCTTGGTACATCGAGCCTTCCGTGGGAGTTTTGGTTCTTTGATTGTCCAGTCAACTCTTTGGTTGTTTTCTGCACTTGTCTAGTGGTTGAGAAAACCTTTTATTGTGTGCTTCGAGCACTCTACTTATTGATCGTTTGGATTTCACTTGACTTCATTTTGGGCTTAGATCACATAGTTCATTGAGGTCTTTGTGAGGTTTTTGACAGATTGTCTTGGTGTTTCAGATTTGGTTCTACTTGCATTGAGTGAAATTTGTCTGTTTACTTTTGTTATCATCTCTCGAAATTTGTTTAAATGCATTATGCCATTTTAGAAAAAAACAAATGATCTTTTTTTCATTACATTAGCTAGCATTCTTCATTGTTATTGGCAATTAGTCACTTTTTAAGAAAAGAAAAGGAAAAAAAGTTTCATTTATTGCTATTAGCGGCATTAGGATCTTTGTTGATTGTTTGGTGATCATTTTGTTTGTTTGAAAATCTCAACTCTTCTTTAGTTAGCATTCATTGAACGGAATGATATATTTTGGCATATAGTTTGCATTTAGGAAATTCTGAGAGATCACATACGGTAGGACCTAAAAACTGAAATCTAATTGAAGATCAACTGTAAAATGAACTGAATGAATCTAACAATGCATTGGAACTTAACACATACATTCTAGAGGTCTAGGCTAGAGACATGTTCCGGCGTCGTTAAACCTAGTCACTATTGTTTCACATTACGGTTGGGTGATTCCTCCTTTTGTGACTCGGTAGTGGTCTAGCACGGATTTGTGCTCCCACGTACCGTCGAGTATATGTGGAGACCCCACTAGGTTATCATCCTTTATCCACAGGAAGCCGTGTCTGCCGCCTTACAAGCCGTAATGCACTGAACACAGCAATCGGGAAGATTGACTGCCGTACGGAAGTCCTTGGTTTTCATCTGATTGCCAAGGTGTATAAGCCGTTTTACGGATTGTTTGGTAAACCCTTTGCCTAGAGTCTCCAGAGTAGTCACTTTTGATCCTTTTCGGACTCCTTAAAAGAAAAGGTGCCAGTGAGCGTCTTGTCACTTTGTGCTCATTAAACATTCGAAGGAGACTAGAGTCACCTTTTTGTCCTTTTCTCGACTCTTAAAACATGAAAAGGTCAAGTTCAGTTCCTTTGTATTAAAATTTATTCGGCCACGATACAAATTTACCCGGTTAGATTTTGTTTGCGTTAGTTTGAGTAGGGTCTTGTCTCGTTAGATTCCCTAGGATTTTGTGAAGTTTCATCCTGGCGGAATTACCAATTTCGTCTTCCGAGATACCGGTTGTGAGTGAAACTCTTTCTGTTGTTCCGAGTATACAACCGATTAGTTCTTGTGCTCCAGGCGACGAGACTTACGAGTTTCATTGGAACCCTGTTTGGGAACCTTTTGAGGACGGTATCCCTTTTTGGGAATACACTTCTCCTCGTGTTCCAGCCCCACCATTTTCTTCCGACATGGAGGACTTATCCCCTACTTCGACTGATGAATCCGTTGCGACGAGCAGTGAAATTCCCACCGCAACGGAATCTACACGTGTTAGTAGCACTCCTACTACTGGGAGACTACCTCCAGGCTATAAAGCAATAAGCAATGTTATGTCTTCTGGAACTCCCTTCACGAGTTCCATTTGGTCACAACTCACTTTTTCCACCACGGAACCTTTTACTCCACAAAGTCGCAGTACGTCTGTTACCTCAATCACAACCACTCCAACGGTATGTGTGGCTTCTTCGACTCCTATTTTTAGTCGACCTTCGGCCTCTTTATTCGGAGTCTTCGATCCTACATCAAACTTCCCACCTGAGGGCCCATACGATCAGTATGTACCACATCTTGGTGGGCCTTTGTTGTCTCAACCGACTGTTGAGATTTCAGTTCCGCTGTCAATTGATTGGGGTCCCACCTCTTATCATGGTGGCCAAGCATCGTCTGCGCAACCCCAAAGACCACCTCATCAAGACCTACAAGGACAATCCTTTCAAGGAAACCCTTTCGCCTCTGGTGGTCCGTTTTTCACCTCTTATGCTCAACCTTCTGGCAACTCAGGTCAATCTTCTGTTCAACAAGCCCAACCTGGTATCCAGCAAGGTTATCCTACTGGACAAATTGGTCAATCATTTGTTAACCCAAATCAACCCAATGTCCAGTATGGTCCAATATCTGGACAAGCTGCTCAACCACCTGGTCAGCCCACCGTCCAGTATAATCAACCTTCTGGGCAAGTCGGTCAGCCTCAAACCCAATTAGGCCAACCAACTGCCCAGCCCACTCGGCCATCTGGTCCGTTAGGACAACCTTCAGCTGTGCAACAACAACTCCACTCCCAGCAGGTACAACCTTCTGGGCAGGTAGGCCAACTTCAATATCAACAAGGTCATCCTTCTGGCCAGATAGCCCAACCTACAGGACATCCTTCTGGCGCTGCTCAGCCCGGTTTTTGCCCCAAGCTGGACCCAAAACCCCATCCGGTCTTCAAATGCAAGTTGGAGTTCAATCCCAACCAGTCTATTAAACTCAGCCTGTTTCTCAAACTCAGTTTGGAGTCCAGCCACCGTATGGTTACCAGCAACCTCAAGGGCAACCTTTGTTTGCCCCATATCAAAATTATCAACAACTGCAGGCGAATCCTTATCAGAATTATCCGCAACCATATGGTGCTCCTGCAGGACCGTTTGGTAATCCATGGAACGCTGGGGGGCAGAACCCAAATCCCTACGGACAAAACCCTATAGGGCCAAATCCGTCCAGACCAAGCCCTTGGGGGCAACCGCCAATTGGTTGGAACCCTGGTGTTCCATCCCACCAGCAGCCCCAGATGTCCTTCAATCCTCAGTTACCTTTCTTAGCGACTTTAGAATTACCGGATGTGTCCAAACTGACCAATGATCCTATTCTCCATAATCCATATTGGCCTCCGGTTCCAACAAAAATCCCCGGTGACTGTCCAAAATTCGATGGTAAAGCTAATGAAGATCCACAAGCTCATGTCATGACTTATCACCTGTGGTGTTCATCCAATTCATGGCTTGATGATTCAATTCGGCTTCGCCTTTTTCAAAGGACTCTCACTGGCTCTGCAGCTAAGTGGTATATTGAGCTCAATCGCGGATCCTTTCAGGATTTCAACTCGTTGGCTATGGCATTTCTCACTCATTTTCAGTTGCCCATTCGATATGAAACGGGTACACACCTCCTGACATCCTTAAGACAGACAACGGCCACACATATCTCTGATCATATCCATGAATGGAGACGGCGTAGACGTATGATCAAATTTTGGATTCCTGACCAACTTCTTACCGATTGGTTTACGACTTCGTTCGTTCCTCCAATAGCTCGGGACATTGCCATGGGGGCGTGTGTCACTGAAGAGCAAGCTATCGCGTGCGCTCAGTACCTTGACTTGGTTTATTCTCAGTCAGGTACATTGTATGATTATCTGCCTAATGCCCCGAGACCAGGAACATCCAAAGCCCCGCCAACACCAACTGTTGACGGTATTATTGGTTCTGTTAATTCATCCTCGAAGAAAAATTCCGCGAACCCTGGGAAGCAAAAATCAAGTGCTTCGAATGAACCCACTTCTCAGGTAACACCCACTTCAAATATTACTTCCGAGGTCAATGCCGCCCAGTCCACCACGGCAGATAAAGCCTTGAAAGGAAAGAAGAAAGGGAAAGCGAAGAATAAGCCAGATCAACCTAAACAGGACTCCCCTAAACCTCCGCCCGAGGATGGTGCCAAGCGCAAACCCAAGTATCCTTGTCTTATCTGTGATGAAGATCACTATACCAAAGACTGCCCTAGGCGGTCCGAAGTTAGTCGTTTGTTGAAAGGCGCTCCCGGGATTCCTGCGGTGCTCAAAGAACCCTTTCCCTCACAACAAACTCAAATGGTGGCTGACCCCTCTCAGCCTCCCTCTTCCTTCGGTTCTCAAGTGTTTATGGCTGGAACAATACCTGTCAATATCAGTACTCGAACAAAAGATTATCCGTCATCTGCCGGGAAAGAGCCTGAGGTCCCCTCCAGTGCTCCTCTGTTCAGTTCAGGCCCGCTCCACATCGAGAGACCTAGTACTGAGACGCCTATTCGACCCCCTCCAAAAGGAGTACTCCGGAAATATTCTTACAACCCAAACGCCCGTGCTGCATAGCACTACAATATCGTTGAGGACTTAGCTCAGACTCCATCAGCTATGTCCGCTTTAGAAGTTCTCCAGAGCTGCCCTTCTCAGAGGAAGTCCTTGCTATCCGTTATCGGTGGCATAGACCCGGCCGACTCGGATTTAATTACTTTTGACTTGGAACGCCATATGCAGAGACTGCCTCCCCAAATCGCATTCCTTATATAGGTTATTATTGATTCCAAAACGATTCATCGTACAGTCATTGATGAAGGTGCTTCTACTTGCATCATGTCTGTTGCCTATTGGAAAGCTATTGGATCTCCGACGCTGAGCCAGTCTCCCACAACCTTGGAAGCTTTTGATGGAAGAGCATCACGTCCTTATGGTATACTCCAACGTTTGCCCATCTCTTTGGAAGGGAAGATGGTCGAAATGGAAGTTGAAGTTGTTGATGCTACTCTTACCTACAACCTCCTTCTCGGTCGTAGCTGGATATACGCGATGCAAGCTGTAGCTTCATCTTTGTTTCGTATCATCTGTTTCCCTCATCAAGGGAAGATTGTTACTGTAGACCAGCTGTCATTCTTCGCTTCCTCTTCTGAAGGAAACATCCCTTTTGTGGAGCATACCGCCAGATCATCTGAGAGTCTGGGTCACGGGCTTTTCAAAGATCCCGCCCTGATGGGTGTTTTTCCGCTCCCACCTCCTAATGTCGCTTCCGTCAATATGATTACTACTTGTTCTGATCCATGGATCCTCCCTCCCACCGACCAAGTAGATTCTTGGGGCGACCAGATGCCGTTGAGTCCTGCCGAGCTCAACTATGTCGATATCATTGATGCATCGGCTCCCTCTTCTGAACTTGCCCTTTCGAGCAAGGTTCTCCACTCGTTCGCTCCATCCTCAAGGCTTGTAGATGAGACTTCTTCGGAACCTTTAAAGGAAACATTCCCTTCCGACGAAGCCATTATTGAGACTATGTCTCTCAAGGAACCTCCTTGGCATGATTTTCACCATCGTTCCTCGTTTCTACCTGCCCATCAGGATATGCTTACTTGTTTCAAGCGGTTTGCTCCTTGTCTCCCATTTCAAATCCTTCAAACACCTATCCAAGTTTATCAAGTGTCCTCTGAAGGAAACATGGCGAACATTACGCAAACCCAGCCCATCGACATCTCTGTGAAACCAGGGATTGTCGAACATCTTCACATTGGAGTCACTTGTACTCCGGAGGAAATTCAACTTTATTCCAATCTTTTTCGTGAACTTCGTGACGTCTTTGCATGGTCCTATGAAGAAATGCCCGGAATTTATCCTAGCATAGTGGTGCATGAGATAATCATGTACCCAGGTGCTAAGCCTGTTCGTCAACGTTTACGCCCTGTACACCCCAGAAAGGCTGCAGCTATTAAGGCCGAAGTAGAGAAGCTTCTTAAATCCGGTTTTATTTATCCTATCCCGCTCACAGATTGGGTTTCCATATCGTACCTATGAATAAAAAACAAGGTACGATCCGTGTTTGTGTTGATTATCGTGATATTAATCGGGCCTGTCCTAAAGATAATTTCCCCACACCATTCATTGATCAAATTATTGACGAGTGTGCCGGAAGCGAAATGTACTCTTTTATGGACGGTTTTTCTGGATATAACCAGATCAATATTGCTCCCGCTGATCAACACAAGACCGCCTTTATCTGTCCATGGGGCACTTTTGCCTATAAGAAGCTCCCTTTCGGTCTTAAAAATGCCGGTGCTACCTTCCAATGTGTAATGTCCTATGCTTTTCATGACATTCGACACATTGTAAAGCCATACCTGGATGATCTTCCAGCTCATTCAGCCAAACGTCAGGACCACCCTACTCACCTTCGCGAGATCTTTCTTCGCTGTCGACACTACCAGATTAGACTCAATCCTCACAAATGTGTCTTCTGCGTTGAATCTGGCCGACTTCTCGGGTTTGTCGTCTCCCGAGAAGGCATCCGTTTGGATCCCCTTAAAGTCGAGGCTATAGTGAATCTTCCTCCCCCTGCTTCTTTACAGCAATTGCAAAGCTTGCAGGGTAAAGCAAATTTTCTACGACGTTTCGTTCCGAACTATGCCGAGGTGGCCAAAGGTTTCACAAGATTACTAAAGCGAGATGTCCCTTTTCATTGGGATACCATTGCTCAAGAATCTTTTGAGCGTCTCAAGGGTCTCCTTGTTTCTGCTCCATTGCTTCGTCCTCCGAACTATCATCGTGAATACACTCTGTATTTGGCTACCGCCAATACCACTATCGGCATGGTTCTCGTTCAAACTGACGATGATGACACTGAGCATGTTATATATTATCTCAGCCGCAATCTTTTAGATACGGAAACTCGATATTCTTATGTCGAGAAGTTGGCTTTGGTCGTCGTTTGTGCTGTCCAACGTTTCCGTCATTATATTCTGCTGCGCACTACTACCGTGATTTCTGATTGCAACCCCATGACGTATATTTTGTCACGCCAGTTGCTGGGGGGCAAGTACTCAAAGTGGATTGTCATCCTCCAAGAGTTCAACTTGGAATTTACCACTGCCAAGTCCAAGAAATCCCTTGTCTTTGCTGAGTTACTTTGCTCTTTGCCATCTTCTTCCCCGCCCTCTCATACAGAGGATCAAATTCCAGATGAGACTTTATTTCTCATCAGCACCCTCGATCCCTGGTACGGAGATATCATTATATATCTGCAGACGTCCTCCTTTCGCCCTAGCGTGTCCAAAGACGCTCGGCGAAGGATTCGTCATCAGTCTCAACCATACCGTATCATTGGGGATACACTATATCGCCTTGGCGCCGACTCTGTTCTCTGTCGTTGTCTAACTCTCGAAGAAGCTGAGTGTGTCTTGAATGACTGCCACTCTGGTGCCTGTGGTGGTCACACATCCGGATATGCTACTGCCCAAAAAATCCTCCGTGCTGGCTACTTTTGGCCCTCTATCTTTAAGGATTGCATTCTTGCCGTCCGCTCTTGTCATGAGTGCCAGATATACCAGCGGAAGATGCGAGCGCCTCCCACTCCATTGCACCCTATTGTCACCGTCGGCCCTTTTGCAAAATGGGGCATTGATTATACGACCTGTAACCCTCGCTCTGCCGGGGGGCATGGGTTTATTATTGTTGCCGTCGATTACTTTACTAAATGGGCCGAGGTGATGCCTACATTAACTGAAGATGGTCACACAGCGGCACAATTTTTATTCAACCATGTTATTTCGTGATTCGGTGTCCCTCAAGCCATCGTCACTGATCACGGGAAGCATTTCCGTAATCATATGATGTCAAAACTAACAACCCAGCTAGGCTTACAACACGATAGTTCCACTCCATACTACCCTCAGTCCAATGGCCAAGTTGAAGCTATCAATAAGATTTTGGTTACAATGCTTCATCGTACCGTTGGCATGCATAAGTCTAACTGGCATTTGATGTTGTTCCCTACCTTGTGGGCCTACCGAACCTCCGTGAAGGATGCCATTGGTTTCACTCCATTTCAGCTAGTTTATGGACTAGAGGCTACCCTTCCAATCGAGTGCGAAATCCCTTCATTAAAATTATTTGTCGAGCTACTTCCCAACACTACTCCATTAGAAGAACGCCTTCTTTACCTGGAACGGCTAGATGAGACCCATCGCCTAGCCTCTTTGGCCATCGAAACACAAAAGAAGCGAGTCAAGACTCACTTCGATCAGACTGTACATCCACGTTCTTTTGTTGAGGGAGATTTAGTCCTACTATACGATCAGGCAAACGATAAGCTGGGAGCAGGAAATCTCGAGCCTATGTGGCTAGGCCCTTACATTGTCAAGAAAGTTTTGCAAAAAGGGGCCTACGAGCTAATTGATTATGAAGGGAACCCTCTCGGGAAGCCCCGAAACGGGCTGTACTTGAAAAAGTACTATGAATGATGCTTGTACACTTTATTTTGTACATACATGTACTCTAGCAAGTGTGTTGTGTGTATGTGTGTCAGTTTTAAAGGCGTAACTGCCACTTATTGTGTCTTTCGCTTCTTGTGCAGATGTCTGATGCACCTTATGTTGGTTTCACTGATGGTGCTTGCCGCAATACTCGCAACTTGTCCTCTGTGGCGTGGGTGATGTATGATCCTCATGGCGAGCTGATAGATTTTCAAGGTGTGTGTTTGGGTCGTACCACTAACAATGTCGCCGAGTATTGTGTTGTAATCGAGCTACTTGCTGAAGCAATTAATCTTGGCATTCGTGCATTGGTAGTGAACCTGGACTCTCAACTTGTCGTCCACCAGCTCAACGGGCAATATTCCGTCAGAGACCATCGCATTCTAAGGTTGTATTTACGTGTGAGATTGTTAGAAAGGAACTTTGATTTTATCACATATCAGCATATTCCACGACAATTAAACACATTATCTGATGCATTGGCTAATCATGCATTAGATAGACATTTGCGTAATTTGTAATCAAAACATTATACAAGCAAGCACATGAAAGCACAATTATAAACCATAGGCATATGTATATATATACGTGTGTGTCATAATGTTTGCGCTGTGCGCGTTACATAGTCCAAAAAATAATACATGTTCATCTCATATGGCCGGAGACAACATGTCTCTCAAAAATATGCAAAAATGAAACCTAGGTGTCTAATCACGGTGATGCTCATGATAGCATGCCACCGCTCGCACCAAACGTCTCAGCAGACGGTGGACGCGAGTCGGTACTCCCACTGTGTGCCTCTGGTACGCGAAGGGCACATCCGCCAATCTGGCATAGTCTGGAATCCCTCGAGTGACTCCCTCAAGGTTCTGTACTAGCTCTTCACCCACACCACCCTCTACCTGAGGGTCGGCTGCGGGTTGTACCCTCCGTGCTATGTGAGACAGACCAACTGGTCGCTCTGCACCAACATCTGTATACATATATATAGCTGTTGTCAGAGACATGCATGTATTACAAAAAAAAAATAAAAAAATTATTAAACATCAAAAACATAAAGAGTTCTTACCAAGCTCCTCATCCCAGTCTTCTCCAGCAGGCAATGGGAGATCTGGGTCTCCAGTAAAATCGGTGCCCGCATAGGGCCAATCCTCTATAACGATCATCTGGTGACGAAGCCATATGAAGAACTCGGGCCTCCAGGCCATCTGCTGGGCCCCTCCTCCTCTGGGCATGAGTGCTGCCCATCGAGTCATCCTCGGTTCCCGTGGCACTGGATCTGCTACTATACCTCCCTGAATCCGGAAAATCGGAAGTCGCTCCAAGAAGAAGGATACCACAATGGATCCATACCCGAACTGTTTGTTGCCCCCACGCTTACACTTTGTAAGCTGTCTCTTGATGTTAAGGGTCACAGCTGTGGCCCAGTCAAACAGAGTAGGGTTGAGACACTTGGTTGCCAACAGTAAATGATTCTTGCTGGCCTCATGGGGCGCCTATACCCCCACCGTCTGTGTAATAGTGAAGAGTATCACCCGTAGCACTAGGTCTGGAACTGTGACGATATCTACCTTGGCACTGTTCTGTCCAAGCTGTGCCCCCGGACAAACCCGGTCCATCACCTCCCCCATCTTTTCTCCGGAAGGCCTACTTCCAGTCAAAATGGGTCGTGCACCTCTTCGCGATAACCTAGTGATAAAATAGACATCGGAAACATCCAACTCCAATGTCTGATCTCGCAAGCGGAATACCTGATCCTCTATGTCCCAAGCATCCACGATAATTCGTAGTAGCTCTGGTTGTGCACGCAAATAGGAGGTGAGGAAAAACTTCTTTAAGCCGCAATCCCTCAAGGCATCCATGCAGGCTTCATCCTCTAGTGCGAGAGCATCTATAGCATCGTGCTCTCTTTCTCTCCATTCTACAACCATTTTGACGAATCCCTGCAACCATAAAGTCGAAAATACCATCATTAGATCACTGGTGAAACCATAATTCAAAGAAATTTGCGAAATTAACGGTAAAATCCACGGGAAAATTAGGTCTGTCGCGTGGGTGGCGCTACTGTTTTGAAAACAGTCGCGCCAATGGCACGCCTCCTTTTGGAAAATAATCCCGTTGGCGCGTTACCGAGTGGGAAACCCGCCCCAATGACGCAACCCTAAATTTTGCAAATCCCCTTGTAGGGGATCCGTCTGTGGATGGAAAACTGAAAAAACGGAATGAAAATGAAGCTAAGGACAAGACCTCTTACCTGCTCCAGACGGCGGCTTGATTGCTTTCCTGGATTGATCACAATCGACGGTTGAAGTTTGCACCCAAAACCCTCCAATGGTAAACTCACAAGGTGAAAAGTAAAAAGTGAATTTGTTTTTTTATCATTTCGCTATTTTATAGCTTTTTTTGACCTAAAATGCATTAAAAATATTATTTTTTGGGTATTCTTGAATATATTTATATCAAAATGGGTTTTACGCTGTTTTTGGTATGATGACAGGTGTTGGTGCAACTCAAGCGACGAAACGAGCTCCTTTTTTCTACTTTTTCAAGCTCGGTAAAACATGTGAAAAGGTTACTTTGAGGTCCTCTTTCAGCTCTTTTCTGACCGTTTAAAGACGAAAAGATTGCCGAGTTACTCCTCTTGACTCGTTAAACGTTAATAAGAGGCGGTCGTTTTAAGTTCTTTTTGTTGACCGTTAAAACATAAAAAGATTACCGGGTTTTTGTCGTTTCAGACTCGTTAATGGTTACGAAACGACGTGGTTTTGATCGCTTTTTTACTTTTTTCAGGTCGAAATCACTATTTATGAAAAGTACTCCTCGATCGTAATGGTCGGGCGGTTCTTTCGAGCATTGTTTTATACTTTTTCGGGCTTGAGAGACACAACTTTACGAAAAAGGACACCCATGGAGTTTCCTTTTCTGCTGTCTTTTCAAACTCTCTAAACATGGAAAGACGCCGAGTTCTTCCTTTGTCAGACTCGTTAAAACCTGATGACATCGGATTTTGTCGAAATGACGCACCACAAGCATATGCTATCCCGATCAAGCTTGTTAAAAATAATTGGGGTACTCGCCAGAAATGGCGGGGGAAAATGGAACCATAATTATTGTCGTGTGGCAGTATGTCGCTCTTGAACATGGCACTTGTCTGCTTTCATGTCTGGGTGGGGATATCTCATCTCATTTTTCACTTGCCTCCGTGGATTTGGATAATCCTGTTTGACCTCTCATCTGCTCATTGCCTCGTCACCATGACCTCTGATCCATTGATGTCAAATACTACCAATTCCACTATCGTGCCGCCGATATGTTCAAGAGAAGTTGACCTCTGCAGAAAAACAACCTCCCTCTGATAGCTCACATAATCCTGATTCACAACATTATCTCTCTGTCTCGTGTCGATGATGTGGGAAACATCATGGCCCACCTTCGATCAAGGTCACTTCCTGTCGACTTCAGCTCATTATCCAGGAAGCTGATCTAGAGACTTCCTTCCGGTGCCTTGGAGCCTGCATGCCTCAATGGCAGGTTCTTCGTGTTCGACGTGAGGTTTTCATCATTGGCCTCCGATCGAATGATTCTACGGGTGTTCGACGACAGATCACTAATTCGCACGCCGTAGATTGTACCTATAGTACCTTGAGGGCCATTGTCATTATTGGTGGTACCTCTCGCATCTGTTAACAGTTCTCACTATTGACTGGTAATCAGACGATGTTCATGCATGTTCGACTTCAGCTCATATATTCGCATGCTTGAACTTGTACTTTTTTTCGGGTCGAGATGGAGCGCAAGACCCTGGATTTTGTCTGTTGTAATACAGGCGTGATTCTTGTTACATGACTCATTCACTGGATGGCTGCGACCATACCTGAGTCTATTCTTTGATCCTAACCAGATGGCTGCGCCCATACTATGGATCTAGATTATTATGTACTCTCTTACGAATGGCTGCGACCATACCACATATATCATGTATTTGAGCTATCAGTTGTATCTCTCGATGCAGATTCTCGGCGGCAGCTACACGTGTTCTTGTAGAGCATTTCACCCCTCTCTCTCTCTCTCGGGCCTCATGCTTTAGGGGGCATCTGTTACACAGTAATTTGTCACCATTGGTCACCGTCCCTGTTACCCCTTTCCCATACTTTGGAGGACTCATTCCGGGACCTGTGAGCAGTGACATAACTTAAAAACACTTGCATTATGTTCCCCTAAGTATGGACTTCATGTGCCCTGAAGACACCTCCTGCAAAATATCCCTGAAAAGTGCCCTTTTTCCATTAGCGCAGGTCCACAGTGTACTACCCGTGCCAATGAGGGAGATCCTCAAAAGAAGGCGTGCCCATTGGCGCTCTGTCTTAGAGTAACACCCGCGCCAACTGAGTTTGGAAAATATTTTTAACAAACGCGCACCCGAATGTTTTTTCCCCTCAAGTCATGAAGTCTTTTGAGGATAAAGCTAATCTTCTAGATGTCGAGATTCATCATCTATCCCTTACATCTATCCACATCGGCTTTTTGGAGATAATGACAATCCTGTCAGGCGGAAAGAGTCGATTGTGCGGACACAACCAACCTCCCTAGGAGCCTAAGACTCTCTAGTGACAAACAAGACAAACAAGAGCAATCCTTCTCTAAACATGCATTTACTATATGGGAAATAAAGTGTTTAGATCCTACCTGTAATCCAACGCTGTTGTAGCAGTCCAGCTCCGCTGATCCGGATGAGCTCCTCCTTCACTTTGAAACCTGCATCCACTAACAATCAAACGATTAAATAGCACTTGATAATCTCATAGAATAAAACATATTTAACACATAGACCAAGGAGTACATGAAACAACTCATAAATAACAAGTTATTGAGAAGAATGGACTCATTTGCATTAATAGGTAACAAAAGGAACAAATACAACCTGAGCCTTGGTGTTGTGCAAGTCCCTCCCAGGGTCCATCAAGAGTTCTCCTTTACTTTGACAAAGCTCACCCACTTCCAAATAGAACAATCAAAGATGGCAATCTCTCCTCACAAGCTTCTAAATGGGAGTCCTAATTCCTGCAGCATCTACCCTTAGAAATGTATAGCTTCCAACCTCCCCTCCTTCTGGCCCAATGCCTGTATTTATAGTGCTTAAGAGGAAGTTAATCAGGTCCACCATCAATGGGATAATCCCCTCTTTGGATGGGATAGCTCCCTTATTGATGGGATAAGTTCCTCTTTGGTAGGGGTACATGAACCATCTGGAGGCGCTCAATACACGTCGAACAACCTTCTAGAATGCTCTAGAAATGACCACAAGTAACTTTTTAAAGATGAAACTTGCGCATTTTGACCTTTACAGGGGGACGCACCTGCCCCTTTACATACAGAGCGTCCAAGGACGCAGCTTTTGTGAACATTGGGTGCGTACCCGTAGGTAAGGTTGAGAGAACCTGCGTACCCAGAGATAATTTATAAAGACTTTCTCTCTTTTTGGAGTTTGACATGGAGAGCAGAGGCATAAGACTTGCCTAAGAGGATAGCATGACTGTTGATAGAGCCATACTAACTGTAAATAGCCATGGTGACATTTTTTAGTGTAACAGATTGCCCCTAAAGTGCGAAGCCTGTAATAGATTAGGGTTTTGTATTATCTAGGAAGGGTGAAGCGCTTTATCATTTCAAGGATTATCTCGTGGAGAGCCTGGTCAGAACCTGCAATTTTCAACACAAAATACATGTATAAGATTATATCATCACTGAGGTAGGCATTCCCATACTCAGATCAAAACTTTAACTAACAGACTAACTATTCTGATACAGGAATGATCTTGCAGTACATCATAATCATAGACTTTTGTAGACACAGTATGGGCGCAGCCATCTGTTTATGATTAGTCTACTTAGATAATGAATACAAAACTCCTCGCAGCCTGGATGGTGGAAACTAGATCCAGGGTCTTCATTTCTGCTTCCCGAATTGGTACGATTCTAGCCATGCGAATAAATGAGTTGATGTCGAACATGGTAGAAACCACTTGATTACCAGTCGATGATGTAAACTGTTAACAAGTGTGAGAGAGACCACCAGTAATGTCAATGGTTCTCAAAGTACCCAGTACAATCCATGAGATGTGAATGAATGAGTTGATGTCGAACATTTCACGGAATCCTTCGATCGAAAGTCAATGATGTAAACTGACGTCAAAGGCGAGAAACCTGCCATTGATGCATGCAGACTTCAAGGTACTGACGATTTCTAAGTCATCTCTCTAGATAATGTGCTGATGTCGATAGAAAGCGACCCGTTGCAGGCAAGCCCACAACACGAAATCATTGTTCAAGTTGAAGAAATGTTGCTGTAAGGACTAACTCAGGGATGGTCAAATGGATGACAAGTATTTTGCAGATGAAAGTTTTGTTTGCAGACCTCTTGAACACATAACAACACGACAGATGGCTTGGTGATAAACGACTCAAAGTTAATCCCCGGAACCCGGCTGAAGTCTTTCAAAGTGGTTTGATCAACTGTGAGGTAAAGGATTTCCCAACCCAGGTGAATGAAAAGTGTCGTGTTCAAGAGTGGTAATAAAGTTTCTTCTGAGACAAAAGATAGCAAATAGGCTCATTCTTCTCTCTTTTCCCCCACCATTTTTGGCAAGTACCTCTTTATTTTTAACAAGCTTGAGGAGGATAACATATGCTTGATTATAAGCTCATCCTTCGGATGAGTCCAACCTAGTTTTGATTCAAACCCTAGGAAGGAGTGGTTCGTTCCTGTTTGTAATTGAACAGGTCCTTTACTGTGAAATGTTTAACGAGCCCAGTATAGGAGAAACTCGGCGTTTTTCAATTTTAGAGAGTCTGAAAAACTTAAGAAGACTCCAAGTTGAACTTTTTCGTAGATTTGTGTCTCCCAAGCCCGAAAAAGTATAAAATAATACCTGGGGGAACTGCTTGATCTTGCGACCAAGGAGTACTTTCATAATTAGTGCCACTGACCTGAAAAGTAAAAAGCGATCAAAGACACGTCGTTTTATTTCCGTATCGAGTTTGAAACGACAAAAACCTGGCAATCTTTTCCTGATTTTACGGTCAGAAAAGGGCTATAAGGGGACCGTCTTTTAATTCCGTTTTAACGAGTGTAAAAGAAACGCTCGGCAATCTTTTCATATTTTAGGAGTCAGAAAAGGGCTTAAAAGATGACTCTGAGGTGTCAGTTTTTCGTAAGTTTTAACGAGTTCGAAAAAATGATAAAAAATGTACTCATATGGCCGACTTTCAATTTAATTTACGAGCAGGAAAAGACGGAAAGGACTCGGTATTTTCATTTATTTTACGAGAATGAAAGATAACAAAATAATCTCGAGATTTTCATGAGTTTAATGAGTCTTGAAAATAACTGAAATTGACTCGAGATAGGTTTCATTTTTACAAAAGCTTGAAACAGAGAAAAACTATGCTTCAAAGTAGTTTCATTTTTGCACAAGCTTGAAACAGAGAAAAAACTGTGCTTGATGCCCCCTAAGCATAACTGCTAGAGCGCATGCCCGAGCTTGACACAGGAAAAGAACTATGCTCGGATTCGGTTTCATGTTTATGCAAGCTTGAAACGAAAAACTATGCTTGTTATAAGTTCGCATGCCCCTAGCATAATGACGCAAATCAAGGTACATGCCCCCCAAGCTTCATTGCATTCAATGAGGTGGATGGAATGAAGCTTTACTTTCAATATCTTGGAAAGACTTGTGGGAGTTGTTTCATTTTTTAGTGAGGCTGACACAGGAAAAGAACTATCCTCAAAACCCTTGTTTCATTTTTTAAACGAGCTTGACACAAGATAAGGAACTATGCTCATAACTACTCTCTGCAATCTACTTAACAAAAACTCTACTCTAAAAACCTTGATTCATTTTTTAACGAGCTTGACACAAGACAAGGAACTATGTTCTAAAATCCTTGTTTCATTTTTTAATGAGCTTGACACAAGACAAGGAACTATGCTCATGACTACTCTCTACAATCTACCTACTTAAGCTACCCTTGTTTCATTTTTTAACGAGCTTGACACAAGACAAGGAACTATGCTCAAAAAGTTCGCATGCCCCCAGCATAACGATGCAAAGCGAGGTACATGCCCCCCAGGCTTCATTGCATTCAACCGGCTAGATGAAATGAAGGTTTACTTTCAATATTTAACTTGAAAAGGGAGTTGTTTCATTTTTTAAAGAGGTTGACACAAGAAAAGAACTATCCTCATACCTGATTCATTTTTTAACGAGGTTGACTCAGTAACAGGAACTATCCTCAAAATCCTACTTTCTACAATCTACCTACATATCCTAAAATCTACCTGATTCATTTTTTAATGAGGTTGACTCAGTAAAAGAACTATCCTCATGCTCACTGATTCATTTTTTAACGAGGTTGACACAGTAAAAGGAACTTTCCTCGTACATCCAGTTTCATTTTTTAATGAGGTTGAGACAGGAACAAACTATCCTCGTTAGCCTATTTCATTTTTTAACGAGGTTGATACAGGAAAAAACTATCCTCGTCAGCCTATTTCATTTTTTAACGAGGTTGATACAGAAAAAAACTATCCTCGTACATCCAGTTTCATTTTTAAACGAGGTTGATACAGGAAAAAACTATCCTCGTTTACTGATCATGGCTTCCGACTGGAAGAAAGACATGTCAATGGACATACCTTGATCATGGCTTCCAAGAGGTCTTCATCAGAAGGAAGAATAGTTCTCTGGAAGGAACACATGTCAAGGGACTCAAAAGGGATAAGAACATCATGTTCGAATAATCCCATAGAGTTTTCCATGTCAATTACCGGATCTAAATCAACAGTGAGAGGCTCACTTATATCGGTAACTGAAAACATGGGACCAGTTGCCACATAATTAACCCGTGGCAGGGTAGATACCACTTTAGAATCAGGAACATTTAGGGGTGTCATATTATTGGTAGTTGAGACAAGACTAGGGAATGAAAGCTGGTCTACAGTCACAATACTGCCATTGTGAGGGAAAGACATCACGCGAAAGAGTGTCGATACGACAGCTTTCATTGCATAAACATAGTCTCATCCAAGGAGTAAATTGAAATCCAAGGGACCTCGAACTACCATAAGATCAATACAGACAGTTTTACCTTCCAAGGTAATAGAAAACTTAGGAAGGATCCCTAAAGGTTCACTAATGGTTCTGTTAAAAGCTTTCAGATTCTGCGTAATAGGCGCAAGCTGAGGGGAACCCAAAGCTTTCCAAACAGTTGAGGATAAAATACTAACAGAAGCACCTTCATCTACCTGAGTACGATGTATGTCCCTACCACCAGCCTTGACAATGATTTGGAAAGGGATGGAGGAAGGAAGACGAGGTTCTGTCAGTCTATTCCAATCAAAGGAAAAGACCTCAGTGCTTGGAGGGGGTTCTGTAGAAACAGGCGAAATGCCCCCCGGCATAGAAGAATCTGATGTAACAAGAAGAACCTGAGCGGTATGAAGTTCACTCTCGAAAGGGAAAGTGGGATCGACCGAATGTGAAATTGAATCGACCACTTGATCAACTAACAAATCATCAACCTGAGTGACATGAGTTTCACTCTCCAATGGAAGAGTGTGATCGACTGTACTTGAATTTAGATCAATCACTCCGTCAGTTGACGGTAGGTTGGGAGAAAGTTTACGGTAACCAGTTGGAAATTCTTGCTGTGGAACAGTAAGGTTGTCCAACAATGTTGAGGCTTCATCCATGTGAGGGCAAATGTGAGTTTGATGACTCCCTTTGCATAACTTACAAGGAAACCTAACTTTACCCTTTTTCCCAGAAACCTGACTATCACTGGTTGATGGATCAATGGAAAGTTGATGAGATTTTTCTGACCATACTTCCAAGACCTTTGGTATACCAGGACAATTGACAAGGAAGTGGTCACCCTTACAAAGCCTGCAAGGGTATTTGGGTTTACGATGCATGTCGGAATTTTCCTCAACACAACTAACACTTACAGCCATGGTTGGTTGGTTGACTTCTTTCTTATCTTGCTTCTTCTTCTTCTTCTTCTTCTTCCCTTTCTTCTTCTTCTTAGCCTCCTGGTTACTAGCATCAAGGCTTTTACCCGGCGAAGAGGAAGAAATGGAGGAAGAAAAATTAGGCGAAGAAGGTAAAGGGTCAACAGAAGGTTGGTGATGTTGAGATGGTGAACTCTGTTGAGGTGAAGCATCCGGTTGAGATGGAACAATTGGAGTATTTTGGGCCAACGAAGTTGAAAATAACCATATTGGTAATCCTATTGTAAATCCAGGTAATGACAAAGTAGCCATATAAGGAGGACCAACATTTCCAAAGTAAGGAAAAGTACTAGGATTCTCGTTAGGAGGGGTTCCTAGGTTGGTAAATTCCGGAACATTTGCCATTATATTCAACTTCAGTGAATTTTATTAACAATTTAAAACTAAAATTAACAATGCACAATTCACACCTAACAATTAAAATTCACAATTCACACCTATGGTCTCTAAAAGTAAAAACAAACAAATTAACACGTGCTATCAAATCTAGGAGTCAAACCATACACAAACAGTAGCCTTCCGGACCGAAAACACTAGTTGGTGATGAAGCCCAACATCGCAGAATTCAGTACAGAAGTGGTGGGTGGAACAGTTACCCCGGCAACCTGCTTAATGAATAGACTGGACCAAGTTCCTCCACTTTAACCGTCTCGAGTGAAGTGAACCCCCCAGAAAATCCAAGTGAGTCTAGCCGACGTCTGCTCCAGGTACAGTGGGATCTTCCCTCCACCGTCACCTTGGGTAGAACCCTAAAGATAATGGTCACTAAGGTTACCAACAGCAACAAATGCACCTGGGGGGACAGTCTACACTCCGATAGCACGCAAGGGCAGAGTATCAAGCTCAATCCCCTTGCCGGCTTCTTGACAATAATCCAAGGTTTACCGACAAGTGACCCCTGGCTCCTCGACAATGGTTAATCCGAGGTTTACCGTTTGTAATACATGCGTGTCTGGCGTCGTTCCCAACGAGGGAGGATTGATCCCCTCACTGGTTCGGACACGAGCTCGTGCTTCTCCTTTAAGAGGAGCTTTCCCAGAGTACAAATGAAACAGTTGGATTTATCCTACCACAAGATGAGCTACTTGTTTGGTTTTGCTGTCTTGGAGAGTTAATTACTCTCCTACTCCAAGACACTAGCCTAAGCTATGTTGGTGTTTCAGAGCCCTAGAAATGTAAAAATTACTAGATGAATTTTAATTAAGCGCTGTGTTATTAAGGCTGTTATTACTCAAATGGGTAAATGGAGATGAAACCAATGGTGTTATGACCCGACTCAACTGAATGCAATCGAATATGATAATGTAATCGTTTCAATTCGATGAATCCTAACTAAAGTAAGGAGAGAGTTTCCATTCACTTCCAACAATGCAAAAAATTGATCACTAAGAGAAAATATAACAAATTCTCTAATGCACTAATTTTATCAAGAAAAACTAATGCAAATCAATTCCAAACCATTTTTTTTTATTTTTATTTTTTGTGTAAATTCAAATCAAAGAAAACTGATCTAAATAATAGATTAATTTTTCAGAATGTAAACTATGCAATTGTAATCTATGCACAATTCACTTGAAAAGTATGCAAATGTAATCTATGCACATTTTTCATTCATATTCCGAAAATGAGAATTCTAATTATGCAAATGTGATCTATGCAAGAGAATTCTCAAACACAAGACGATTCTAATGTGATCTAAGAACCAATCAAGTGCAAGTCGAGAAAGTTGGGTGAGAGTTCCAAAGATCAAAAAATAAAAACACTCAAAGGCGATTAACACTCATACAGCAAAAACAGAAGCAAAAAGATGCAAAATTGTGAAAGGACTGAGACAAACCTCCAAGTAATGACCAAAGGAAATCAAATCAAGAATTTCTCAAAAAAGAGACTTAAAACACCCAATTGATGAAAGCTTAAAACGGGAATGCCAATGAAACAAGCTTAGGTGAAGATCTTTGACAAGAGACTAATGGATCTGGGCAGCAAAAACTAAGAAAAAGAAAAATCTAAGAGAAAAAATGCAAAAAATGGAATTTTCTTAAATTTTAGCAGGGGACGCAGGCAACCCGTTAAGACAGGTGCGGGCCCGCTCTGTGCACACAGCGACAGTGCGTCCAGGGACGCACTGTGCAATACTCAGAGGGTGCGTCCTACTGGAAAATTCAAGAAAAACTAAATTGAATCTAACCCTAAGCTAACCCACCCAAAAACAAAGTCACAGAGCCAAAAACCAGAAAATAAACCAATTTTCTCAGAGCAAAGTTCATACAAAGGAAAAGACTTTCACATCAATGGAATCCCCAGCGGAGTCGCCAATTTGTCAGGCGGAAAGAGTCGATTGTGCGGACACAACCAACCTCCCTAGGAGCCTAAGACTCTCTAGTGACAAACAAGACAAACAAGAGCAATCCTTCTCTAAACATGCATTTACTATATGGGAAATAAAGTGTTTAGATCCTACCTGTAATCCAACGCTGTTGTAGCAGTCCAGCTTCGCTGATCCGGATGAGCTCCTCCTTCACTTTGAAACCTGCATCCACTAACAATCAAACGATTAAATAGCACTTGATAATCTCATAGAATAAAACATATTTAACACATAGACCAAGGAGTACATGAAACAACTCATAAATAACAAGTTATTGAGAAGAATGGACTCATTTGCATTAATAGGTAACAAAAGGAACAAATACAACCTGAGCCTTGGTGTTGTGCAAGTCCCTCCCAGGGTCCATCAAGAGTTCTCCTTTACTTTGACAAAGCTCACCCACTTCCAAATAGAACAATCAAAGATGGCAATCTCTCCTCACAAGCTTCTAAATGGGAGTCCTAATTCCTGCAACATCTACCCTTAGAAATGTATAGCTTCCAACCTCCCCTCCTTCTGGCCCAATGCCTGTATTTATAGTGCTTAAGAGGAAGTTAATCAGGTCCACCATCAATGGGATAATCCCCTCTTTGGATGGGATAGCTCCCTTATTGATGGGATAAGTTCCTCTTTGGTAGGGGTACATGAACCATCTGGAGGCGCTCAATACACGTCGAACAACCTTCTAGAATGCTCTAGAAATGACCACAAGTAACTTTTTAAAGATGAAACTTGCGCATTTTGACCTTTACAGGGGGACGCACCTGCCCCTTTACATACAGAGCGTCCAAGGACGCAGCTTTTGTGAACATTGGGTGCGTACCCGTAGGTAAGGTTGAGAGAACCTGCGTACCCAGAGATAAATACATTTATAAAGACTTTCTCTCTTTTTGGAGTTTGACATGGAGAGCAGAGGCATAAGACTTGCCTAAGAGGATAGCATGACTGTTGATAGAGCCATACTAACTGTAAATAGCCATGGTGACATTTTTTAGTGTAACAAATCCACAATGAGTGTCTTGGTGCATTGTATCTTCCTCCCCTTCTCCATCTATAAAAGTCTGTCCTCATGCATTTGACAAGCTAGTTTTTGAGTAGTGGTGATAGTGCTAGTAGTGATAACACTTGTCTTGAGTGATAATAAGAGTCTTGGAGCATAGGGAGGTTATGCTGCCAGAAGTCTGAGCTGTGTATTCATAATCAAAGAGAGAGAAAGGTCTATTGCAAGACATATGTAGCTGCTCGCCCAGCTAGAGGAGAGATTCAACGTCAGAACTTTGGTTGTATTTTTCTCTGTTGATTATTCATTAATAAATGACTATCGTTATGGTTCTGATCTTATTGTTCATTATGATAATGTTTGATCTATGTCTTTTCTGACCGATATATAGTTGTATTTAGTGGATTTTATGCTTGTATTCGCTTCGTTCTTTGCATGTGCAGGTATCCATTCACGGAGATCGTGAGGATCCTGACCTGCCTGAGCAAGGGAACAAGAGTATCAACTCGTCTACGACACTAGCGTTGGACTCCAGGTTGGTTCTCATAATCCACTTCCAATTTGCAACTAGGAACTTGCATGGTAGCGTTAATTGATTGTTGCTAGACCCATTTTGGGCTAGTGGGATCGCCTCTGTCCGCAGAGGGGATTTACCTCTCCAACAAGAAGGAATAGATTTTGAAGAAACCTTTGCTCCTGTTGCAAGACTTGAGGCCTTCCGAATGTTCCTTGCTCTCTCAAGCTTTCAAAACTTCAAAGTATTTCAAATGGACATGAAATCAACCTTTCTGAATGGAGACTTGGAAGAAGAAGTATACATTGAGCAGCCAGATGGTTTCATTCTTGGAAATGATCCAAATCTTGTATGCAGATTGAAAAAGGCTCTCTATGGTCTCAAACAAGCTCCAAGGGCTTGGTACTATCGCTTGGACAAATATCTTCATCAACAAGGTTTTTCAAAAGGATCAGCAGATAACAATCTTTATATAAAAGTTGAAAACGACAAATTGCTAATACTTGTTGTGTATGTAGATGACATTATCTTTGGGAGCAATGAAGAAGCTATGAGTCAAAGCTTTGCCTTGGTAATGCAGAAAGAATTCGAAATGTCCTTGCTGGGAGAACTGACATATTTTCTTGGTTTGCAAATCCAACAAAAAGAAGGAGGGATATTTTTGTCTCAAACCAAGTATCTCAAGCAGATTTTGAAGAAATATGGCATGGAAGATGAAAAACCAGTATGTACACCCATGGTCACAGGATGTAGCCTCAGTGCAAATGATGAATCAGCAGCAGTGCATCAACCAACCTACAGATCTATGATTGGAAGTCTACTTTATTAGACAGGTACCCGACTAGACATAATGCATGCAGTAGGAATAATTGGAAGATTTCAGGCAAATCCAAAGGAAACTCATCTTCAGGCAGTAAAGAGAATCTTCAAATATCTTCAAGGAACTCAAAACTATGGCTTATGGTATCCTAGAGATACAGATCTCACACTTCATGCTTATACAGATGCAGATTGGGCCGGAAGCGTGGATGACAGAAAGAGCACAAGTGGTGGTGCATTCTTTATGGGTTCCAGATTAGTATCTTGGTTCAACAAGAAACAGAGTTCGATTGCCTTGTCTACAGCTGAAGCGGAATATGTTGCTACTGCATCTTGCTGCACTCAACTCCTTTGGATGATGCAGACCTTTCAGGATTTTCAAATCACTTGTATACCACCCATCTCCATATTATGTGATAATACAAGTGCAATCAACATTTCAAAGAACCCAGTCATGCATTCAAAGACCAAGCACATACCGATCAAGTATCATTTTCTCCGGGAACAAGTACTTGAACAAAAGGTCAAGTTGGAGTATGTTCCTTCTAAGGAACAAGTTGCTGATATACTCACCAAACCATTGCCCAGGGAGACCTTTGAATACCTTAGGCAAAAGCTGGGGATTGTTGATGCATCATCATGTTGTTGACTCTCTTTTGATTGATGGTTGTACGCAAGGTTCATTTGGGGTATATGCGTACATTTGTTGGGTTGCGGATTGGTTGAAGATCAAATGGCACAGGTTCAGGGGGCATATAATGCATTGTTGGCATTATGGAGGAAGTACATCATGGATGCTGGTCTGAATATTGCTGCAATATGTCTCTATCTCTTTCATGGTCATTTATGGTGTTTGGTGGATTATGGTTCTTCTTTGCAGATCTGGTTTATAGTCAGGGGGAGCATGTTCTTAGGGGGAGCATAACCCTTTGCCCTTGATGTCAAAGGGGGAGAATAACGTTGAGGATCTTGAGGTTGCCATCAAGTCCAAAGGGGGAGATTGTTGGCATTATGATTTTGGTATGGCTCTATGTTACAGATGTTGTACTTGATGGCAACACCCTCAAGTGGAAATGCTTTGATCAGGCTCTCAAAATGTTGGAAATTAAGAGGTACGCAGGTGAATGGTTCAAAAGGTGCGTACCCGCAGGTACTCCGGCCAGGAAGTGCGTTCATACACGCAGGTCACCCGTTCATGAGGTGTGTACCCCCAGTTCACTCACTTCAAGGCAGAGAAGTGCGCTCACGTGGGGTTTCATATGTTTGGCCCGTGGTATTTAGCCCGCCGTTCTTGTTTCTATGGTTTTGGCCCATGGTATAGGATCTAATTTGACTATAAATAGGGAAGGAGATCACTTGGCCAAGGCACCTTTGCAAATTGAATATCTTAAGATCTGAAATATTGGGTTATCGGTTTAAAAGCTTGATCTCTCGGGCGCATGATCAGATCTAGGCATCTGACTATCTGTAGCACACTGGTGGACTACCAATTCGGCCCTAACCAGAGGTATGCAGGTGATTAACAGTGCAAGTGCGTGGGTACGCATAGCAGAAGAAGGCGCACTGCGTGGGTACACAGAGCAGAAGAAGGCGCAGTGCGTGGGTACGCAGCGCGACAGAGGTTCAGGTGCGTAGGCACAGTGAAAGTACGCGGCCCTTCAGAAGCCGCAGGTGCGTAGGTACGCAGCGCGATAGCATCTGTGGGTGCGTGGCTACAGTAGCAGTACGTAGCGCGATAGCATCTGTGGGTGCATTGCTACAGTAGCAGTATGCGGCGTGATTGAAGGAACAGTGCGTGGGTACGCGGTGCAGCAGAAGGCTCTCTGCGGGTATACGCAGGGGAGAAGAAGGTGAAGTGCGTAGCCACGCAGGCCAGAGAAAGAAAAACTGCATATCTGTATTAAGGCATTTATTTGACTGACTTTTCTTTGTTGATAAGGTGTTCTGGGTTTTGTTTACTGTTACTATTGATCCGGTTACTGCAGTTGACTAGGTGATTTACTTGTACTTGATGATCATTTGATGTTCATGGATCCAGTTTGAAAATTTATGAAAAGTGGTCCTTGAAAGAAAAGAAGTAGGGGGTTGTAGCTCCCTTCCAGGAGAGACTGGAAAACGAGAGAGAGTTGTAGCTCTCTGCAGGTTACAGCCTGCGTACTGGTAAAGGACTGCACCAGTACAAAACCATTGTAAAAAGAGTTTCTAATTTGAAAGAAGATAGAGACATATTGCAGCAGGTGGTTTTCACCCACATTGGGTTTCCACCTTATATCTGGTGTTCTTTGGTGTGACTCTGTTTTCTTGTTCATGCTCATTATTTTATGGTACTGACATGCAAAAATAATTCAAAGCATAAATAAGGAAGATTTATTAAAAGAACTTGATAATACTGATTCACCCCCCCTCTCTGTATTATTTCCAACACACATATGTTCCCAATTCCCACCAATTCCCTACCGTTCAATTTATCTATAATTGGTCTTCCACCATGGTTTTCCCTACTAAAACAACCATTCCTTTTGATTTCTCTAATAATTGCATTGAACCCATGGATGATGTATTGCGAAAATATGAGAAAGAAACCCTCGTTGATAACATTCTTTTAGAACCTTCCCTATTTCCATCTCTTCAACTAGATGATTATATGGATACTATCTCAGATCTGTCCAATGACATTATTTCAGAGATTAAGTTGTATTTACAACCATTGCATAGGTCCACTATCATGAAGCTATGGGATTTTCCCATCTTTGGAACTACAGGTGAAATTGCACACTACACAAAGTTTCTTACCAATGAAATCCATGGTGGTTCTCTCTTATTTTAAAAAGAATATATGATCCATGTAGATAACATTGACATGCTTATAGGACTTTTGGTTAATGGAAAATATGTTTCAAAAACATTCCAAGGAGCTTCAAAATGAGGAAAGAAGATTGGCACTACAAACCTTTATGAGAAGCATGGCATCAAGCGCAAAGGTCGTGGAGTAGTGATTGAGCTAATCAATCGTGAGCATGTTAGGTTTGAATGCTACCTCATTGTATGGAATTTAACTCAACATTATACAAAAGGGAAATGCAATTTGGATACCATTTTCGTAGCTGAATTTTGTAATCAGAGCGCATTGTTGAAATGGTGCAGGTTCATATTAGATGAGTTCTTTTCTACTTGAAGAAGTTTACAAGAGAGCAACCTAATTTATTTATGGGTATTTAGTTTTGGCCATCACCATGATGAAATGGTGCACTCTGGAAGGTCACAAATTACTCGAAATACTAGATGGTGAAGCTCTCACTCTCTCTTTTGCTTCATGGAGAACCTAAGCTGACTTTGCAAACTGTGCTTTCAATGAAATATATTTTGAGCATTGGTATAACAAGATGATCAATGATACAATGACCATCAGGATTCGTCGGTCAATTTTAGACAAGTATTTCCATCAAATGGGGTTTGATGTTGACCACAACCACCTATGTTTCGCCAAAAGTTGTCAGTAAAGAAAAATTCAAGATCCGACCACTTCCTTATTATATGAGTGAAGAAGCATTTCACAAAGAAGTCATGTGATGGACTGCTATTCAACACATGGAGACCCTTGCAGGGACTGCTTATTCTCTTGACGACTTGACACCATAGAGTTTGTCTTTTGATGCTCCATCATCATCGTACAAGCGTTCAACTGCACCTAAATTTGATTTCTAGCCATTGATTAAGAAAATTCAAGCATATTTATCTTATTCCCATGCCACTTTATCCAACATTGAATTCCTTGTGATTGCTCCTGTTGCAACTACTTCTATTCTATATTCTATTCCTTACTAGGGTATAATATTTAGGCCTAAAACTCTTCCTTTCACTTCTATCACTCCACTATCCTCCGCTTCGCCTAATATTTCTAATACTGACCCTATTACCCTTCCACTTGGTGAGAATTCTATCGAATATGGTACCATTACTCTTGCAACATAGGTGTTAGCTACCGTAAGGTATAAACCCCTTATCACTATTCCAGATCCTTCAACCATAGTGGATATTCTACATGATGAACCCCTAAAGCCTATTCAAACTACTACTATGATCAGAATTTATGAAGGAAAAAAATGAAATACAAATATGAACAGAAACATATAGATAGAATGAAAATAGAACTTTAGTTCATTAATAAAAAGTATTGAAAATTGTTTACACGCGGAATGGAAATAAACTCGCTTAGGTGATAGTAGCTTATCTCTAAGAAGAGACGTGGTGGCTACATGCCTTCTGAATGGTGTTGCAATGAGGCTTGGAGGCCTATTTATTATCAAGAAACAAGGGAAAACCATAAACATCCAAAAACCTAACCCTAGGAGATGAAGCACCAAAAGTTTGTGGGCCCCATTGGGTTAAATTGGTACATCAACTTCCCGGGGTCGTAACTTTGGCATATGATCTCTGTTTGATGTGTACGATACCTCATTAGAAATATATATTGGAGGACTACAAGTTTTGAATATTCTATCAACTCTAATTTTTCTCATTTTCCAAAAAAAACGTCATTTAGGGCCTCAAAATGTGTCCAGACGTTCAAGACCCGAAAAACTGTCAAAAATAGTAAATTGTGTTATACTTAAGGAAACTAAAAGAAACAATGGTGGGTGTTATGGTGGAATGAGCGGGTGGCCAAAAATCCACCTATATCAGTCCGCTACTTGTACTTGGCATTGGAATTATCCAAGATGTCATGCAACTACTGGTAAATGTTTTGGATGCGTTCAATAAATTGGGTTGCTTTACCATCCTTGGATTGTACACGTGTGAATTTTATTTATGTAGTCACATGAGGCATGGAAACATTAATTAGACGCAATCATTGAAATCCCATACCCACTTGAAAAGGACCACAACTAGTTGAGTTATGGAGAGCTATGTTATAACTGTTTTTCACATAAGGAAGGCTCTCATCCTAGGTTCGTGGATGCCTTGAGTTATACATATGTAGTAAGTGCACGATCATCTTGTTGCCGACCTCTACTTGACCATTAGTCTGGGGATGGAATGCAGTCGAATTAGTGAGCTTGGTGTCCAATAATGTCCAGAGGATCGACTAGAATGTGCTCAGGACCCTGCTATCTTGATCTAATATAATGGTACCCATACCTGTTCAAATAAGAGTTTGGTAGTGTCCTCCACTGTGATACTCTTCTTGCAAGCCGCCAATATAGCCATCTTAGAAAATCTGTCCATGACCACAAATACATAGTCATGACCATGCTTTGTAGAAGGCAGGATTGATAGATAGTCCATGGATATGGATTCCCAAGGCCAACTGGGAGTAAGAAAAAGAGTGTGCATGTCTTTCTTCTTGATGGTTGGCTTGGAAATGGCAGAGGAAGTGCATGATTTGATATATTTTCCAACATCCTATCATAGTTTTGGCCAATAAAAATACTTTTATAGTATGACCACAATTTTCTCCACACCAAAGTGTCCTACAATTGAACTGTAGCACGTCTCCAAAATCATCTTGTCACACTCACTTGAAGGAACACAAAGGTGGCCCATGTATCATAATAATGTGTCCTGGAGGTGGAAATTTGGAACTTGTTTACCATTCACTAGCATCTGGTATGTGGTGGTGAATTTTGGATTGGTTTTGTACAGTTGTGGCCATATGGAGGTCTCCTGGCCACAAGAGTTGAGAACAATAGTCAGTGCTGCAATTGAGGGTCGACTAAGGTAATATGAAACATGATTGGTTAATTTCTCCAAGTTGGCACATAGTTTTTGTTGTCGCAGGGTTTGAAGGACCTGCCGAACGTATTGCAGGTGCTCTTCCAAAATATTGATGAAGATGAGGATGTCATCTAGATATATACAAAAATGAGCGAGTTGGTGAAGGGCCAAAATATGTCATCCATCAGCCTCATAAAATTCGTAAGGGAAATTTTCAACCCGAAAGGCATGACCAACCACTTGAAAAGGCCCACCTTGGATTTGAAGGCAGTCTTCCATACATGTGTGGGTTATATTGGCACTTGGTGATAACCATACTTCAAATCGATCTTACTAAAACACCTTTCCCCCTTGAGTTGGTCAAGAAGGTCATCAATCCATGGGATTAGATACCTGTTCCTAAGAGTGATTTTGTTTAGTGCTCTATAATCAATGCAAAGCCTCTAGGTTCCATCTTTATTTTGTACAAGTACAATCAAGCTCCCACAAGGTGAGGAACTTAGTCGAATGTGCCCTTTTTGTAACAACTCCTAGATATTTCACTTGATTTCTTCATTTTCCAGAATGGAGTAGTGGTATATTGCCCATTGGGCATACTTTCTCTACGAGTCAGATGGATCGAATGATTGACCTTACAGTGCAAAGGTACCACTGTGGGTGAGGAGAAGATGTCCCTATATTCTTCCACGAGCTTGTTCACCTACTTTTGCTACATGGGGGAACCCTTCCGGGGGGCCATAGAAGTGGCCACTATCTTCCCCTTGATTTGAGAGCGAATAAGAAAGTGTAGAAATTATGATGTAGATTTGCAACTGCTCATGAAATTTCAATCAAAATCACAAGAGACAAACCTATTCTACTGATTTTTGAAATTCAATTCACAATTTAAAACATCAATCACAAGCATGCAATGAGAAATGCCACACATGCACACAATATTTTTCTAGGGGAAAGCAATCTACTAAAAACCCTTTTTCCTACTTGCATTAATCTGATGAATAGATATGTATTACAATTAATTTTCTCAACTGAACACAACCTGTAAGTGAATAACCTATCTCTCTACTCATTAAGAAGCTCTGACCCATAATTACTCAATTTCTTCTATGCTTGAGCCCCTATTTCCTTGCAAAATTCTTGAGGAATTTGATCCCTATTATTTATGAAATTCCTCCAAAATGATTAAACAATTCCCAAGGTTAATCATTTGACTTCATGCAACACCTATACACTCAAGACTAGTCTACAACTGATGTTACACTACCTTGGAATCTCCAACACAACGGAGGAACTCAAATTCTTTGCATGCACTAGCTATTTTGCGCTGATTGATTAGTTAACGAGATGATCCTGAGTTTGATTGAAGTCCCACTAAAGAACTGACCTTCCACTAGTTCCTCCAACAGTTAGAACTAGTTTAACTAAAAACAACTTGAAATAAATGACCTTGATTGCTACAAATTAGAAACCACAAATGCTTAACTAAATTATAACTCCTCAAACTCGAATTTATTGAGCTAACTAAGAGACAAGAGCCATTTCACCTCAGTTAACTGCTTCCAAGTTGTCCGTTGATGTGGAAATTCAAAATTTCTCAATTTAATCAACGAAAAATCAAATTGTGAATTTCTTGTTGCATTTTTCAATAGAAAAAAAAGAAACAAATTCCTGAGTCTTGGAGATGATATTACTACATTTCTTAGAAAATATCAAAGACATGGTGATAGGCAAGGCTATCTATGGTATCTTGTATAACTTATTGCCGAAAGTGATAATAACAATACGAGGTCTGGCCTCATACATAATATGGCGCTTCCAAAAGTATGGTTAGCCTAATAACACATCACAAACTTTAGTAGGAGAAACATTAGACAATACCTCATCCGTAAAGAGCTTGATTTTGCAGTGAATGTGACATTGTTGGCTGATACGGAGATCTTGTCCTTGATGGAGCCACCCAATGGTGTACTGTTACAGGTATGGTGTGGTCGATAGGCCCAACCACTTCATGAGCTATACTGAAATGAGGTTCTTTTGCATCCCACTGTCGACAATGAACTGCAATAGAGAACCCTTAACCCACATATGTGAGTGGAAGAGATTATCCCCCTGCTCTGGATCTTTGAGCTCATTCTTCTAGACCTTGGTGGTGGAAATAATGACACTAGGTTCTACGTTAATAATCTATATAAATTTCTCTACAAATTAGCTAGCTCTGATACCATGTAGAAATTCTCACTGTAGATCACCTGACAATGCAATGTAACTAAAGCAAAATACTTGATATACTTCTACTATCAAACTTTCAGAAGATTAATCTATTTTAAGCAAGATGAAACAGAACACATATAACAGAGAAGAAGATTCAATCACACATGAAACATAGAAGAATACTTTGGGGAAAGCCTCAGCTAAAAACCCTGCTATCTGTGTTATCATACAAGTGGAAATATCTCAGGATTACACAAAGCTTTAGCTCTCAAGCTATCCAGCTCTTAGTACAATCCCTCACTGCTGCTCATAGACCGAATAGACAACACATGTGCCTTCCTTCAGTTCTCCAAGCCTCCTATTTCCTTGCGCAGTTTCTCCTAGGTCCTCCAGCTGCCACCTGTGTGATTCTCACTTCACACACTGCTCTAACCTCTGTAGTAATTGCACAATCTTGAAGGAGTTAATTCCTTATGCATGGATGAGTTTTCTTTATAGGAAAATTCCTCCAACTGATAGTACACTGTCCCTTCCTTTAATCTCAATTGGGTCTCTATCTGAATTGACATGCATGAGTTATTTATGAGAGAATATTCAGTTATCTGGAGAACACTAGTTGCATGCATGCATGCATTAACTCACTGAACTCACAATTAGTTCCACAAACTATTCGGAACTAATTTAACTGGACTTAACTTAGTTAACTGAGCTAGCTAATTACAACTCATCCTTATCTCCTTAATTAAGGGATAACTTCCTCAATCAAAGGGATAATTGTTGCATGTCTTCACAAAGACTTCATGTTTGATTTTCACCAACTAATTAACTCAAGATGAATTAATTAATTATTTTTCAAACAGCTAGTGAGACTAAATTTGAATTTTAATTCTCAGTTTTGATTCAAGGACAAATCAAAATTGGAATATACCCTGAAATGCTATCTATAGCAATGCTATTTTTAACATTTCTATTTTTATCATTTATTGATGCTATTTCTCAACAAAGTTGGAGTATATCCTAAAATTCTATTTATAGCAATGCTATTTTTAACATTTATATTTTTATCATTTCTTATTGCTATTTTCAACACTCCCTCTCAACAAGAAAGGAATTCAACTCGATCCTGATCCTGAACCTTTGGAATGTTCTGCATGCAACACTTCTCTCAAGTGTTGTTGCTCCAACAACTCAGAAACAAAAAAATATCCAACCTAAATCAGAATGATGCCTTTGTCATCAAAGTCTCTGACTGTTATTGCCTTTGTCGACTGAAAACTCTACACCCTTGTGCTCTTCAGTATCTGAATGCTCTAGTCTCTGTCACTTTGATCTCTGATTGCGTCAATCACACTGATTCCTTTTGTTGCATCTGTGCTGCTACTGGTTTTATCTCCCAGCACTGCATTCGCACTGCACCTCCTCTCATCATGTTGCATCGCGCTGCCCACTACTGCATTGCATTTCAGTTACTGAGAAGTAAGTAACTGATCTCCCAACTGACCTCCCTGTTGGGCTAGAAACACCCTCTGATGCTGAAGCTCCCTCTGCCACTCCATCCGCATCTCTCTCTACCCACTCAGCTAGTCCTGCTACTCCTCATCAAGGCTTCCATAGCAAGGTATAATCAAAGAGGTTGGGTACCTCAAGGATCCTGCCCCAATTTCAACCTTCTTGGGACTATCACTTCACATCGCCCCACCTCACACCTAGGGGTATGGCTGCATGTGATCCCTCTGCCCACTTGGCTTGAAATTTACCCCTACTGGAGGCTTCTACATGAGTGGATGCCTCCACTCGGTCAACTCTCGGCTTCTCCAGTTGTGGATGCTCCACAACTTCTTGAAGCTACTTCACCAATTGTGGCTCCTCCACAATTGTCTAAGACATCTTCTGAGGCTACATGTTGAGAGGTAATGTACTCTCCCTCTCAACCGCCAAGTCTCTAACAGTTGCCTTGTTCATCAAAGCCTTGCATGCATCTTGAACCTCAAGAGCATACAGGTTTTGTACCCTTGAACCGATCTATTTCACCTGACCCCTGGTGATGTGTCTAAGGAAAACCTTTCCCTTACTGAAGACTACATCATAGCCTTTGTCCTCAATCATCACGATTGATACCAAGTTCTTCTTCAGTCCAGGCACATACTCCACATCTGTTAAGGTAATGAGAGCTCCATGCTCCCTCTGAAGAGTAACTGTGTCTACTCCTGAAACACTATACTTGTCATCATTACCCATCTCTATCCGCATCTGGAGGTATTTCTCCTCCAAGGTACTGAACAAACTCTTATCGCCAGTCATGTGGAATGAGTCTCCACTGTCAAGAAACCAACTACAACCCATCATCGATGAAACCATGCATGCAATGAGGGTAAAATCCAATTCGAATTGAGAGGCCAATGCCTCACCTTCAGATCCTTCCGAGGATCCCTTCCTAGATTTCTTCAATGGAAAATTTGTTGCATAATGGCCCACCTCATGACAATTAAAGCATCGCACTTTAGATTTGTCAATCTTCTTCCCACCATGGGAAGAACTCAATTTGGAATGAGAATCCTTCTTCTTCCCTTTCCTTGCCTTACTAGCTAAGGCTAGATTTTCTTCATCCTCCTTGGATGAAGATCCATCTCTGGTGCTCCTCCTGATCTCCTCCTGCATCAGATCCGACCATAGTCATTCCCAATCTGGTAGTTTCTCTCTTCCATTCACTGAGTCCTAGTAGCTATGCTAACTCTTATGAAGACCGAGGATAACAAGACCCACCATGTCATCATCGGCTGTCATGATTCCTACACTTCCAAGCTCATCTCTGTAGGTGGTGAGCTTGTTCAGATATGTATAGATCGTGCCACCCTTTACACACTTGATTTTTTGAAGCTTATCCTTCAGCGCCAGCTTCCTCTGGTCATTATTGTTCTGATATAGATCCTTCAATGTTTTCCACATTGAAAATGGAGTCTCCTTCCCATGGATACTCGAGACAATGTGGTCTCGAAATCCCTCCAAAAGAATCCTCCTCGCTCTTGCCACACATTTCTTCCATTCTGCCAATTCTTGGGCATTAGCTGTTGCTGGCTTGGGGACTTCTTGATCAATGAAGTCCTTCAAACCGTTTTCCTCTAACACCGCTTCCATGTGATCCTTCTAGGCTATGTAATTCAAGCTACCATCTAGGGCATACTCGAGTCTCAAGCCATTGAACACCATTGGTGAACTTTGAGATGTGATAAGAAATTGATTTTGTACCTACAATCAAGAACTTCAAACTTCAAACTTCTCCCTTCTTTGTATACTGTTCTCCGCTTTGATCACCTTTGCTTCGATACCATGTAGAAATTTCTCTACAAATCAGCTAGCTCTGATACCATGTAGAAATTCTCACCGTAGATCACTTGATAATGCAATGTAACTAAAGAAAAATACTTGATCTACTTCTACTATCAAACTTATGAAAGGTTAATCGATTTTGAGCAAGATCAAACAAAACACATATAACAGAGAAGAAGTTTCAATCACACATGAAACACAAAATAATACTCTAGGGAAAGCCTCAGCTAAAAACCCCGCTATCTGTATTATCATACAAGTGGAAATATCTTAGGATTACACAAAGCTTTAGCTCTCAAGATATGCAACTCTTAGTACAATACCTCACTGCTTCTCATAGACTAAATAAACAACACATGTGCCTTCCTTTAGTCCTCCAAGCCTCCTATTTCCTTACGCAGTTTCTCCTAGGTCCCCCAGCTGCCCCTGTGTGATTCTCACTTCACATACTGCTCTGACCTCTATAGTAACTGTCAATCCTGAAGGAGTTAATTCCTTCTGCATGGACGAGTTTCCTTTATAGGAAAATTCCTCCAACTGATAGTACACTATCCCTTCCTTTAATCTCAACTGGGTCTCTGTCTGAACTGACATGCATGAGTTATTTATGAGAGAATATTCAGTTATCTGGAGAACACTAGTTGCATGCATGCATGCATTAACTGATTAAACTCACAATTAGTTCCACAAACTGTTTGGAACTAATTTATCTGGACTTAACTCAGTTAACTGAGCTAACTAAGTACAACTCAAATACAACTCATCCTTATCTCCTTAATTAAGGGATAAGTTCCTCAATCAAAGGGATAACTATCGCATGTCTTCACAAAAACTTCATGTTTTATTTTCACCAACTAATTAACTCAAAATGAATTAATTAATTATTTTTCAAACAGCTAGTGAGACTAAATTCAAATTTTAATTCTCAATTTTGATTCAAGGACAAATCAAAATTGGAATATATCCTGAAATGTTATCTATAACAATGTTATTATTAGCATTTCTATTTTTATCATTTCTTGATGCTATTTCTCAACAGAGTTGGAGTATATCCTGAAATGCTATTTTTTATATTTCTTGTTGCTATTTTCACCATAATCTGGTTTCCCTTGTCATTCCCCTTGTTGGGTTCTAGCTCAAAATCAGAACATGCATCAAACTCTTATGATTTCATCTCGACCACCAATGAATTCTTTGCGTGACACTCATTTGTGTTGTGAGTAGGGCTCTTGTGGAACTCACACCACTTCATTTTCATGGTACCATTATCTTCTTGTGGCTTCGATGGGTTGTCTTAGGCTGCTCCACCTTGGTTCTATCCTTTTTCTTTACCTCGGGGATATTCTTGCCTTGCTTCTGATTTTCAAATCCAAAGTCGTGCTTCTTTTGTTTAAATTTTTATTCAATCTTGGCATCATATTGGTATGTTGTACCAAGCAAGGAGATGTCCAAGAACTCCATTTCTTCTTGAATGTATTTGTGCATACAATCGTGGTACTTGAGCACCAAATGTCGCTCAAAATATTTGATACCCAACTTCGTGCATAGAGTATGAAAAATATTTTTGAACTCATGCACATCTTGGTCCCTTTGTTGTTGTAGTGTGGTTCACTGTATGTACTTTTCCTCATATCTCCCTATGGGGTAATACTATTCCTTGACAGTATCTTTGAAAGAGTACTAAGAGAGGGCGACTATAAACAAAGAAGGTTTCTCGACCCTTTTCTCATAGTAAGTTTCCCACCAGTCGTTGACATAGGGGGCGACCTTGACCAATGAAAAGTAATATTTTCCCTATCAGAGAAATAATGGACCCAAAAATAACCTTCCAATAGATTCAACCATTTATCTATAACAGCTACATCTATTTGAACTTCTAATATAAATATATCAAAGTTCACTTGTAGCTTGAAGGGGGTGGCGCCTCCGAAGTGATTGCTGGATGAAGATGCGTCGCCAACGGGTATCTGCCAAAGGATTTGGGAAAATTTTTCCATCATCTCATTCCTTTACCTCTCGAGGGATTCTTTGAGAAACCATCTGATAGGATATCCTTATCCCTTATCTTTCTTTTCTTCAGTCGCGGGAGGTCGTTAGTAATGGTGGGGATGGTATTGCAAAGGCTCAACTAGTTCAAGTCCCAAATTCTTATACCCCAACCTTGTTGGGGAAAAGCACAAAATAATAGAGTAAGAGAAGAATGATTCAATACCACTGATCCAAATTTATGAAGGAAAACATAGATAGAGTGAAAACACAACTTCAATTCATTAATAACAAAGTATTGAAAATTGTTTACATGCAGAATAGAAATAAACTAGCTCAGTTGATAGTAGCTTACCTCTAAGAAGAGATGTGGCAAATACATGCCTTTTGAATGGTGTTACAATAAGGCTCAAAGGCCTATTTATATTGAGAAACAAAGGAAAACCCTAAACATCCAAAAACCTAACCCTAGGAGATGATGCACCAAAAGTCTGTGGGCCTCGTTAGGGCAAATTGGTACATCAACTTCTCGGGGTCATAACTTTGGCATGCGATCTTTGTTTAACATGTATGATATCTCGTTAGAAATATCTATCCAAGGACTACAACTTTTGACTACCAATCCCTAGCACAATTTTTGGGTTTTCTCATTTTCCAAACAAATGTTGCTTAGGCCCTCAAAATGGCTATGGACGTTCAGGACCCCAAAAAATGCCAAAAATAATAATTTGTGCTACAATTAAGGGAACTGAAAGAAACAATGGTGGGGGTCCAAGTGGAATAGGTGGGTGGCCACTGATATCCACCTAGATCATATTATCATTGAAGAGTGTGGTGTTCCTTCACCCATTGCATTCACTTTGCACAATAATGGTGGGGGTACAGACCTGAATTCTGATGCATACATTTCTGTGATAAAGAGTGAGGTTGCTATGGAAGATTTTGAGGCAAAAACCCGAGATCTATAACAAGTATTTATGTGATGAAGTATTAAGAATTTGGAGCACTATTCTTATGTGGAAAATGATATTCTTGAAGCATATTATGTGTGGTTAAGAAAAGTTCCTGAGGCACTTTTACTCCAATGATATATGACATCCTAGGGACAGATTGTGATAGTGTTGTGAACAATATTATGGACAGATGGAGGATTGGCTTGGCACTTGGGTTACTAGTTAGTTTGACTTAGATTTCTCTTGTTGACAAAATATTTTATAAGGAAAGGACTATGAGTTTTCCCCTTGTGGGTTTTTCCCTGGCCACTGGCCTAATTTATGGTCTCTTGTTTTTTTTTTGTGTATTCTACTTGTATAATTGCTTGATGACCTAATGAAGTAAATATTAAATGGAGAAACATATATAAAATAGTCACAAGTAATTATATGTTAAGAAATTCTATCATGCATTCGAATTTCAACATGTTAAACACCCTTAAAGATTTCTTACACAACCAAACCAAATATCAATACACCAATGTTTTATGTGGTTAAACTCCTAAAGAGGGAAACTATCCATGACCCTATTATTACTCCTCCAGATCTCCAAGGCTGAGGAAGAGTCCAGCTGAGGTAACCATAGACCAACCTTTTGACTTGGTATCTAGCCCTACAAAGCCAGAGAGGTCTCTCTCCACAAAATCACAGCCAAGAAGGCTGGATGAATTAGGGTTTTAGGCTAATTATGATGTGCATAAGGGTTTGATTGTTTGATATTGGGTTGCTGAATGAGGATTAGGTCCAAGAAGCTGGGTCAGGGAAAATAAGATATCATTGTAGACATTCAAAGGGGCAAGCTAGGTAGGTAGGCTAGCACATTAGGGTTTCTTGGGATGAGATTGTTCATACAGGTGAGGAGCTAGGAAGAGCATGAAATATGTATTCTTCCTAAGCTGAAGAAAGACGAAAAAACTATGAAAACTTCCCCAAAATAGAGCATGTGAGATGATTTATGTTTATCAATTTGAAAGAGATCATACAATAGACATGAAATGGAATATGGATCAATAATACATTCATACAAATGAAATTGAAGAAAAAAACAATGCTAGACAACCATACCACAGGTATCCCAAGGAAATAACTGTAACTCATATATTAAAACTGGCCAAATTTTGATACAATAATGTCTCTGATCAATCTAAAAACATCCAACTGAGTCCAACCTTTGAAAAGATTGAAAAATACAAGATATAGGCCTCAAAACAAGCTCCTCCCAACCTCAACGGTCAAATCCATGAGAGGAGGAGTAGTTCCACCAAAATCTAAACTAATAACTAGAGTGTAGGGTGGTCAAAGTGACTCATCCCTAATTACAATGAAATTGATTCATTATACCTCATAGAGTCTATTTACCTAATATATTTACCCTAGGTAATAGTAAAAAGACCATAATTACATTTACAACATCAATTGCATCAGTAAAACATTGACTTCCCAGGATGAAAATCAAATTTGGAGAAAAACAATGAAAAATCAAGCCACTAGTCAAACACGCCATCTCTTTGTCAAACGTGCCCTCTCTATGTCAAACGAGCCCTCCATTTTGCAAGCTGATTTTGACTTCCTTCTCGGTATCCAAATTGAGCCCAGGATAACTCATTTGAAAGCTTGTCCTGTCTAGTTTCCAAATCTACCTCCAATTTCGAAAATGATTTAATTGACCCTACACAAGTTGATTCTCCCAAGACTGGTCAAACATGCAGTGCCAAGGTGAAAAAGGAGGGAGAACATTGATTTTTTAGGTGTTTTTTCACCTGCCATTTTGGAAAACCAAGTCTTGAAGAGTTGTTTTACTACATGTCTTCCCTGCTCTGAATCTAATGGTGGTCTTATTTTGGCCAAAAAGTGCCCCAAACAAAATCATAGCGCCAAGGGTGTTGTGCCCTTGGCATTCTGGTTGTAAAAAACTATGTATAATTACTTAAAAAGCACAAATACTTTCAAATTACCCCAAAAATTCTCAAAATTGGTGAAATGATTGCTGATCATGTGGTTTGTGCATGGAGTGAGGCTTCAGCAAGGATTCCAAGTCTTCCTTCCTCTTCTTGCTTGTTTAGGGCTTGAATCTTTTCATTAGCTCTTCTAAGCTTTACCCTTGCAATTTTGTTCCTCATGGCATAATATTTTGCCATTTTTCTTTTAATATCATTTTCTTTGTTGGCCTTGTCTAGGAGATTCTCCAAATGTTGGTTTACCTTGTCAAGCCAATGCTCCTGGTTCTCATTAATCATGATGGCAAACTGTTCATTCCATGTGAGCTGATTTGCAAGTTCAACCTCCTTTTGTCTCTCTAGTTCTAGAGCTCTTTTCAGCCCTCTAGTCCTAGGTCTACTTTTTGGTTCTTGTTCAGGTTCACCATACCTGTCATAGGCCTCATCAAGCAATGCCTTGGCTTTCATTTCTTCTCTTTTTTCCTTGATGAGATGAATCTCCATGTTATCATGCTTGGCTTGAAGCTGTTGGTTTTCTTTCTCATAATATGAAATCATATATTTATACCTCTCTAAGTTGGTATGGAGCTCCCTGATGAGTGTATCTTTGGATGACTATGCTAATGTCCTCATTGTCATTATGCTCATCTAGGTCAACAAGGTCAAAATTCTATTCTGTCTCATGGAGGTCCTCCTCCTCATGTTGGATTTGTGTCTCTATCATCGTTTCTTTGCCTTTGTGTACCTGCTTTTTTGGTGAATAAGGAAAGGCCCCTCCCAAAATTTGTGGGGAAAACACCTGCCTATGACCTCTTTGATAAGTATGTGCCAATATGCCTAAATCTACCCTCTTAGTCTTGCTGATCTCAACCTGCTTAGTCTTCTCCGCTCATCGATCTCATATCTGCTAGGTGACTCAATGTGCTCATGAAATGGTGATGGTGGAGGTGATGGTGAAGGAAACTGATCTGATGATGATGCATGATCTGTGGGCTAAGATGGAGGAATCGATGTGGAAGGATGAGATGATGAAGGCACATCTTGAACATGCTGAATAGATGGATCAATGAATATGTCATTGGCTATGAAGGTACTCCATGCAATGTTCAATTGTTTGAGGTGATGGAGGACAATGATTTTGATGAGGGAGTGGTGGAAAATACTTCTCATTTGATGCTCATATTCTCTTTTTTGGACAATATATGCCATCTTGTCAATGCTCCGGAAGAGATAATAAGGTATGTTGAGCATCTTGACCCTTGTGAAGTGCATGAGTAGCCGGATATGATAGGTATAAAGTCTAGAGACATTCCTTCACCAGTGAAGTATATCATGATGATTTTCATCATGATAACATATCTATCTAGGAGATAAGAGAAAGGAAAAAGCCTCTTTCTATCATTCTTGTATCTAGGTTTGATATATGGATAATAGTAATTCTCTTCCAAGTTTGTTTGCTTAAACCATTTTCCCCCAACATTTGGGATTCTAGTAGCAATTGATATGATGGTAGTGTACACAGTGAAAGTGACACCAACAAGGGTTACCTGGTTCTCATGGAGATTGGAGATGAATAGTCTACTCAACATGGGATGATGTTGGACATTTTGTACTTTCTCGCAGAATTCAAAACATCCTAGATGTTTAAAATATGTCACAGTCATGGGAGATGCCATGAGTTCATTGGTATTTCTTGGCTCAAATCTAAGGATTCTCCCTCCTTTGTTTGACTTCCTCCCCTTCCTTTCCTCCTCACTGGAACTTCTGTTTTCTTCTTCTGACATGGTGTCTTGATTTTAAAACCCTAGGGAGATGAAATGATAGTGGAATGTAGGTATAGGGAGTTAGGAATGGTGTGAGGAAATTTAGGGAGATGAGGGAAGGGGTTTATGGTTTAAGGGAAGTGACAGGGAGTGAGAATGTAAAGGGATTTGGGATAGGGAATTTTATTACAGGTTAGGGGTTTTGGGAGCCTAGGTAAATAGAACACCTAGGTCTTAGGGTTTTGGGAATAAAGGGCTTTGGGAGGTAGTGAAATGATATGGGGGTTGGGAAAGGGTTTAATAGTGATATGGGAAGGGAATAGAAGTACTAGGGAGTGAAATTGGAGGTGTGGGAATGAAACTAGGGTTTGCAGGTTTGAAAACTCCAAATTTCACTCAAGAGACTTAACACCATGAATTTATGACTTGTGAAATGTAAGGAGGGTATATTTAGTGCTACTTACTTGCTGGAGGAAGAAAAAAACCAAACTGAAGCTTTTGAGGCAATGGCACTTTGTTTTAGAGGCTGGAGAGAAAATCTGGTCAAACGCACATCACACAATTGAAATGCGTCCTCCACTACACAAACACACAGCGTATCACTGAAACGTAGCCTCCTTGCCAAATGTGCAGCGTGACACTGAAATGTGAAGCGTAATACACAAACACGCCCTTCAGACCACAAACGCGCAACGAAAACTCTGTTTTGCTAATTTCACTTGTCAAACTCGAAAATTTCTCCTTTGTTGAGGTTGCTCGACCATGACAAGAGCAAATGAGGTGTAAATGGATGTATTTATGGTTTTAAATACTTGATGAATTTGATTTTGTTGATTTAAACCTATTTGCTAATGTTTGAAATTGCTTTTGAAACATTGCACTGATACCCTTTTACCTTGTGCTTTTGCTTTGCAGATTGATCAATTGCTGGAGTAGACACTTTTTGATTTGACATTTATTGTCCATTTGGCATGTGGAACTGAGTTGGCAGCTTGAGAAAAGTTACTTATTACATATAATGACATAAAATTACATAAATATAAAAAATAAAATTACAATTTGAAATGAAACTCATACTTGAAATCAAAATTAGAACTTTAGCAACCATGCTTACATGTTTGCAATCCTCTTTAAATGAAAAAGGGATATTATTGGTGTTCACTCTCATACTTTTGCTGGCCTTATGTAGTGAAATGGTGTTTTATTGGACCTTGGAAAAATGAAACCTAGAGATCTAATGAAAACCTTGAGTGAGCAGGCTTCATGGTGACTTGACTGACATAACGACATGATGAAATGAGCTTTTATGGTTGATGTATGCTTAGTAAGACATGAAGGTGGGCCAGTAAGTATTTATTTTCAAGGGAGAGTGAGGGTTTTTTATTAGGGCTACCACCAGTGAGTAAAGTTTTGAATGAGGACCTACGTTGAATGACAAAAATTTCTTAGCGAGACCCTAATATGAATATGAAAAGAGGAATTTTGATCACTGATGACAGTATGCAAATACTGACTCTAACAGACCCTATCCAAGGTGCCCACTTGAAACAATACAACAATGCAAAATAAAAATATCACATATAAGAGTTTTTCACTATCAATTTCCAACATATGGCCCTCAACGCTCTTAAAATAAATATTATAGACTAATCATGTTAAGCTAATGATCAATACATCCATTAACATAAAGAATTATATGAATCATCCAATCATTTTGTCTAAAACATATCATGATTCTTGATTACATAACTACAAAAATGCATAATAAAAAAATGCACTTCAAACACATATTTTACCTAAAGAAGCATTAGACCAAATTGACAATAGCCAAACCCCACTTGTCTAAATACCATAATATTATTAAGGAAAATAAAAATATAAAAAACATTTGCAAACCCAATAGTCTCTAATATAATAATTTTTGAAAATATTTGAAAAAGTGGCCCTATAAGCATCTTCAAAAAAAGATATTTGATATTTACTTCTCATAGCATTATTGTCACACCAAAAATAACATCCCTAAATCCATGAGATGTCAACTTTGAGAATTCAACTGAAAATCCAGGAATTCAACTTTGGTAAAGATTGAGCCTTAAATTGCTCAATCCATATATTGCAACTCAATAAAAGAAGAGTTTTTTTTATTGAATATTATTGCTATAAAAAATTACAGTAGCAAAACTAATGGAGAAAATCAAGAATCTTATCAAATTGATTGGTTGCAAGGCTCAAAAGGGCAACACCCTTTGTATAACGAAAATATGTTGACGCTAGTTTCTTGCATATTAACATTTCGAAGCCAACAAATATATTTACGCCGTAAGGCATTCCCCTCTGAAATAAACTTCCCCAATTGTCACGTGTACTTGTTTGAGCCATTCGATCAGATGTTAGACGATTGAAACGTTCCAGACCGTTGGATGTAGTTAAGGTTAGTTTTTTATATTCTTTCCACACAGTTTTTTTGTTGCTTTGAATCTCGCTGAGCAGGGCGCGTCTCTGGGCATCCCACTCTAGCGGCTTGGAGGTTGATGAGCTTTTATCCCAGTGACGGTTTTGTAGGTAGAGTTTTTAATGGATCTTCTAGGCTTCAGATTTCATCCAACGGAAGAGGAACTGGTTGGCTTCTATCTGAAGAAAAAGATCCAAGGCGGCCACGCACAGTTTTTTTGCTGCTTCAAATCTCGTTGAGCAGGCCGCTGTGTAACGTAACCTGTTCTTAGCTCGCACTCGGTTCTATTTGTTTGTTTTTCTTTTTCATTTGAAATGTTAACCTAAAAATAGGTTCTAACTTTTTATTCCTATAAATATCGGAAATAAATCTGTATATATACTTGGTAGCTTACATATATTATTCTTTAGCTAAGAAAAGAGGTCTCTTCCTTTTTTTCGATACAGGTTTACTCACAGTTATGCTCTATTCTATATATCTTTTTATATACTTTCATTTAATTCTACTGAGTCTGTTTCAAACTGTTGTCTGTTTCTCCAAAATGGCCACAGGAGAAGGGAACGACTCTAAACGTCCTAAGGATCTGCGCCGTTATTCCTGCAAAACTTGTGGGATCACAAGATCGAAGCGCATTTTGCTCAAGCTTCACATAATCTCTAGCCACGGAGTAGGCTTCTTATGCCTTTAATCGTCCCATGAAACCCCAATTAAATGGATTATCTTGCTAATAGTGTTTCATATGCATCTTTGCAGAGAGAAGCCCTTGAAAATGATGAAAGATTTTCTTCAGAGGCCAAAGGCCAGAGCCATAGGCGGTCTCCATGTGTTTGTCAAGTTTGTGGGGTTTCATTTAATAAACGTGCTCATCTTGAACAACATAAGTTATCGCATACAGGCCAGGTTGGTGGCATCACAAACCCTTAAATTTGCCCAAATTTGTCATTGCACTTGTATTTGTTTAGTGAAACCCTTCAATTTTAATGAATGTATTTTATAGTGGTATTAATTATAATGTGCGCCTGTGGTGGTTGGTAGTTTTAATCTTTAGCGGGGTTCTGTTGGGATGGCTTTTATTCTAAGTGTTGTCTGTTATAGTGGCTTGGCTACTCCCAATACGCAACCCGCTATATCCGATTAACATTTTGGAGGATGATAGCATGTCAATCCGCTGGCTGTACACTGCACTTCATTCCTGCTTAGATACCATTCAACCTCAGAGAAACAAATCCTGACCCTACGTAGATGCCTCTTTCATTTTTCTCACTCCGACAGCATTCGCTCCTCTCGTCTTTTCAAGTTATTCTCCGCCCGGGGCTAGCATAAAGTCAGCCAGGTTTCTTCTTCCCCTCTCCTAATCTCTCCTTATCTGAAAGGGTTTTAATCCTTATTTCCAGAATACGGTCCTATCTCTGCTAATCAGTGGAAAGCCACTCTTCTTCGGCAGGCCTGCATTTTGGCTATGGAAGAGAGGTCTCTTTTATATCTGATTCCCTCTCGGCATCTACATATCCGTTTTTATATCTATATATCTATATATATATATATCTATATATATATATATATATATATCTATATATATATATATATATATATATATATATATATATATAGATATATTATATATCCAGATATCTAGATTCTAAAGCCATCTAATAGACGATTTGTGAGATCAAGGTACGGTTAGTGACTCGCCCGAAAAAGCATGAGGAACGAAGTGCTCGACCAAAGGAAGAGGAACTTTTACTTAATCGATGAGTTCCCTCCCATTGTCTGTCTCTAACGAGATATTCACGAAATCGACCCCAAAAGCCAAACCCGTGATCGTGATTTTACTTTTAGGGACTCTCTGTGATGGTTGTGCTACTTTTAATGGATATCTATAATACATGGTCAATTTAATGGGTCTGTGTAGAGGTTATAATTCTGGTGGATGTCCATAATAGGCATTTTTAAGAATGGGCTCCAGTCTTTAAAAGCAAACTACATACAACAGGATAATATCAGGCTTAACCACCATACAAACAAACAAAACTCAGAAAATGAACAGACTCAAACCAATAGAAGGAACAAGAGAATCAAAACATCTATTAAATCTACCATGTTTTAAAATGCAGAGTGAAGCTACCTATTTACAACAAGCTGGGAGAAGTCTAGGATTTCACAAGGTGGTTTGCTGGTATACCAACAGAGCATTTAATAATTTACCTAAGTGAATTTAAACTGGGTACGTACATACGCCCCCTTAAGTGAAACTTAGGAAAGTATAAAAAGGAGGTTAAATCTCAAAAATGGGTCCCGGTTACAAGGCCATGATAGGTATCCATGTACATAATTCTCAGAACAGTAGGCAAAAAAACAAGGAGGACTCAGACTACCCTCCACCCCCTCCCAGGATAACTTTCTTCACCCCAAGCAAGATATGAAGTTGTACATACAAAATCTCTGTTAAGGGTTTAGTAAATATGTCAGCAACAATACTACAAATCAATAGTCCTACCATGAATCAACTCTCAGATGCAATGCATGTGGATTTCTATATTCTTGGTGCATTGATGCTACTGACTGCTTGGAAATATGGATAGCACTCAGATTAGCACACCAAATTATAGTTTTTTTCCTGCTGAATTGGTCGAATCCAAATAGATTTTTTGGCAACATTAACAACACCTTGGTACTCTGCATTTGTAGAAGAAAGGGTCAGAGCCAAGATGAAAGAGCCATATGTGGACTTGCAGTCATCGAGATCACCAGCCTAATTGGAGTCAATATAACCAACTTGATTTGCATTACCATTGGAAGAATATTGAATTTCACATGTGTGTCCCTCTAATATAGCAAAGAATTCTCATTTCAGCTTTCAATGAAGCTCATGTGGTTCTCGCATGAACTGGGAAACCAACCCAACTGCATAGGAGATATTGGGATGACTATAAGCTTAGTACAGAAGGCTGCCAAGGAGCTGCTAATACAACGTAGCATCAACCAAAGGAGTGGAACACTTGGCTGGCAACTTGCTCCCTGACAAAAATGGCATGGGGTGCAAATTTGTAATCCTACATGTGAAATCTGCTTAAGAGATCCCAAGGTATACTTGGGCTGAGAGATACCTATTCTAGATGCAGACTGAGTGATCTGTAATCAAAGAAAGTAGCGAAGGAGCCCTAAGTCTGTCGTGTTGAAATGTTGATGAAGGGTGGACTTTCACATGATCAATCAAGGTAGGTGAACTCTGATTGAGAATGAGATCATCCACATAGAGAGCAAGTAGGAGGAGTTCATCACCTTGCCACAAAATATAAGCATGTGCCTCAGAGTGGTAGTGAGAAAATCTTAGAGAAGAAAGTAATCCATCTTCTCATTCCAAGCCCCAGGTGCTTGTTTGAGTACTAGGAATTTTAATTTTGCAGACAAATGAAATCCCTTGGATAAAACTTTGTATATCTCTTCCTATAAATCCCTGTAAAGAAAGGTACCTTTGACATCCATTTGATGTACTACCCACTCTGAGATGCAACTTGAGTTCAATGAGACAATTCATCTTAGTTTTAAGGAGTCAGTTTAAGGGCACAGACTTGGTGAGACATATGATTATGCACTAGCGAGAATTTGTATGTTTTTGAGCTCAGGAAAATAGTTCTAGATCTGTGCCTGAGGTCCAGGAGAGCTAGAGTGCATCAATGTTTTTTTTCTATATATATATATTTTTTAATTTTCCAGAAAGAAAAAAACATACACTTTCATTAAAAGAAAAGCAGTTACAATTACTCTGGAACCTCTGTTTTTAATAAGAAAAACATTGACTGTCCCATTCTTTTGCAACAGAGACCTATCATTCTTTGGAACCGATCATGCTCTTTGAAGAGACAAGGGTTTTGAGGGGAACACCAAAGCCTGCAAGACAGACCAGTTAGTGTTGCCAGACTTGTCGCCGGACAACCTGCTGATCCAGGCCATAGCAACTTCTTCTGCTCTTCTTTCTACATCACCATCCAGCTTTCCTTATTTTGAATAGCTTTACACATTCTTTCGAATGTGGGGAGAAGTTTACTTTCAATTCTCACTGAATTCATACTACTCTGGTTTATGAAAAATTTATGAGATCTGTCATTTCCCAATTCCATGTTATATATATATATATATATATATATATATATATATATATACATAGATAGAATCACACGTCACCTTTATATTGAACTATAATATGGAATGCACCTCTCTAAACATCAAAACTGACTTCTTACGTTATTTCAATTTCTAAAAATAAAACTGTGTCTATTTCAATTATTATTTAACCTAGCAGAGAGTTTGCCAAATATGACAAAAAGTTCAATACCTTTAATTCACATTTTAATATGCCATGTTTGAATTTGTGTTACCAGAAATGAGCTATTGAAAATATTGACAAGAGATTGAGGTCACAATACTTTGAAAATATTGGGCATCATAATCATTGAATCTTTGGATCACACCTTATTATCAAACCATTATTACCTGTTTCCTCTTATTTCCTGGTATTGCCCTTGTAACTAGTTTTGAAAGTTATGGTCATACGTTTTCTATGGTAGAATGTGAAATGTGTATGAATGTTCAATGCCCAAGAATTTTGTAGTGCATACTTTTAGAATTACCTACCAGCTGGGTAGCTTAGAGTTTCTGCACAGAGAGAAGTGAGATGTCAATGTTTTACAGCTTGGGCAGTGAATGAGGATTATGTGTAAACTAAAATACACACTTTTACCTCAACCCATGCCCTCATTGAACTACCATGATATGAGGTGCAAAGCTTGTAGCTTCTAACTCTGACAGTTTGTCTTCCCATTTTCTACCAAAGCTGAACAACTTTGCTCTGTACATCCCTCATCCTTTTCCAAAGTCCAACATCACAAGAAAAGTGGCCCTCAAAGGGCGAAATGCAAAGCATGAGTTGTTTTCTATGGCTTAGTTATCATGACTGGGATATACTATCATCAAAATTATCTAGGATTTTAACATGGCCCCAATCCCTTACTCATGTCTTAAGGGAAACTGAAAGTTTGTGGGTGTTTGACATTCTGTCATCTTCAAATTTTCAACCGCAACCCCATTGGCAGAACTTTTCATTTTTGACTCCAAATTTTCAAGCAGAAGTTTTATGAAGCTCACCTTCTTCAATTAATCTTCAACCTTGATAGTGCTAAATATCTAGACCATGGTGATTGTATCTGCACATAAATACAAGTCCTAACCCTAGAAAATCAAAATCTTAACCTTCCATCAAAACTGTTGTAACATAAATACAAATTCTGTAAGTTTGACTTCATTTCAGTAAGGGAGTTTGACTCGAGTTCAAGAGACAGTTCACTTGAGTTCAAGATAGTGAGACTTGAGTTCAATGAGACAATTCGACTTGGTTTTAAGGAGTCAGTTTAAGGGCGCAGACTTGGTGAGACATATGATTATGCACTAGCGAGAATTTGTATGTTTTTGAGCTCAGGAAAATAGTTCTAGATCTGTGCCTGAGGTCCAGGAGAGCTAGAGTGCATCACTTTTTTTTTCTATAAAGATTTTTTTTTTTTTTTTTAATTTTCCAGAAAGAAAAAAACATACACTTTCATTAAAATAAAAGCAGTTACAATTACTTTGGAACCTCTATTTTTAATAAGAAAAACATTGACTGTCCCATTCTTTTGCAACAGAGACCTATCATTCTTTGGAACCGATCATGCTCTCTGAAGAGATAAGGGTTTTGAGGGGAACGCCAAAGCTTGCAAGACAGACCAGTTAGTGTTGCCAGACTTGTCGTTGGACAGCCTGCTGATCCAAGCCATAGCAACTTCTTTTTCTCTTCTTTCTACATCACCATCCAGCTTTCCTTTGAATAACTTTACACATTCTTTCGAATGTGGGGAGCAGTTTACTTTCAATGTTCACTGAATTCATACTACTCTGGTTTATGAAAAGTTTATGAGATCTGTCATTTCCCAATTCCATGTTTAAAAAAATATATATGTACATAGTTAGAATCACACGCCACCTTTATATTGAACTATAATATGGAATGCACCTCTCTAAACATCAAAACTGACTTCTTACGTTATTTCAATTTCTAAAAATAAAACTATGTCTATTTCAATTATTATTTAACCTAGCAGAGAGTTTGCCAAATATGACAAAATGTTCAATACCTTTAATTCACATTTGAATATGCCATGTTTGAATTTGTGTTACCAGAACTAAGCTATTGAAAATATTGACAAGAGATTGAGGTCACAATACTTTGAAAATATTGGGCATCATAATCATTGAATCTTTGGATCACACCTTATTGTCAAACCATTCTATTCATTGTCATCGTTTATCTGAAAAGTTTAAAATCTTAGTGTTCGCTTCTATCAAAAGAGATCTGACGAGTGTCTCCATTTTGCGAAAGATTATGAGTCTAAATATTCATGGATTGGGAAGTACCAACAATGAAAACGAAATGTACATATATCTATTTCTGCCTAATCACAACAAAATATATGAATTTGGAATTTTATAATGATATGTATTATAGATTCAATGCATTCAGTTGATAAGGCCTGCATAGCTGCAACTCTTTCAATATCCATCTAGCCTTAATGTTTCTTATATATGTCTACACTTCCATGTAACAGTCAGAGAGATTTCAATCAGGACTTTATCAGAATTTGGAATGCGGATAAACTTGTCTGTCATTTTCTTTTTGATCCCCTTTGCAGAATGTTGTCTGTAGCCCCCTTCCCCATAATGTCTGAGTACAAAGACTCTGAAGATCTCTATACTATTTTTTTTGCTTATTCCATGTTGGGACTAAGAAATGTCATATTTTCATCCACCTTTTTCTTCACTATTCCTTACATTTCATCATCCCATTAACCTTTTATCATATCATTTTCATACATACATTTGGGTTTCACCTTCTTATTTTCCATTTTATTCATTTTTGTATTACAAGTGAATTTATGATTAAATAATAGAAAATATACATATTTTTATATATATCTCAAGAATATGTGAGTTTTGTGATGTGTAGGAAATATGTGAAGAATTAATATCTCCTCCACCATATTAAGGAGATAATTATGCAAGCCTATTCCTAAGCAGAAAATCATGGAGGATTTGGTTGGCATATCTTATCCAATTCCTAAGGAGAAAATCATGGAGGATTTGGTTGGCATATCTTATCCAATTCCTAAGGAGAAAAGCATGGAGGATTTGGTTGGCATGTCTTATCCAAGATATGTGAGAGATTTGTGGAGGATTCAAAGGGATCATATTTTGTAATAATGGGAAAGTAGTTAAAAATGCTTGAGAGATTTGTGGGATCATATCTTGTAATAATGGGAAATTAGTTGAGAGTGCTTGAGAGAATATTGGATATGTAATTATGAGAAGGTTATCTTCCTCATGTATATAAGAGAGTGTTCTCTCTTCATAGGGACGGATGGATGATGAACGATGGAAATGAATTCTTAGTTTTTCATTTTTATTGTTATGCTTTCCTGATTTGTAATTTAGTTCCTGTAATATAATTTGACATAGTTTTATTGTTGTGAGCTCACATATGTTGTTTGTCATTCACTTCTTCACATGTTGTATTTCTTTTCTTTTATGCAACTTCCTGCTTTCATAGTTAATGTTTCAATGCCTTCTTAGATTAATTTGATTTCAGTAATTTAGATTAGATTAGATTAGATTAGTTCCACTTCAGTCCTGCATATATAGTGCATGTGTCTCGTAAGTTTACGGACCTCGGATTGACAAATTAAATAGTTGGGTAAGTACTACAACGGAATTAAACGAACATAGTTTCACCCAACATTTTGGCGCCGTTGTCGGGGAGGCACAATGGATTGAAGTTTAGTTTGATTTTTCATGCAAGTGTGTTTAGACATGTTCCTAACTCCGAGGTGTTAATGCGGTAAGATGTGGGGAACAGCCTACGCATCGCATTCGAGATACCGTAACGGGCTCGACCTCTTATGGATCAGGGCATGTAGGGTGTGTTTACATTCATGCAAGTGTGAATTTCAATTTCTGCAAGTGTGTTTGATTTTCGCAACTGTGAAGAGTCTTTGATAAATTCATGGTTCATGGTTGTAATTGAAGAATTCAATTACTAAATTAATGAGCGGTCCTTGTAAGAGGGTTTAATTGAGTATTGAATTCAAGATTATTTCTGTGGTCCTTTTGTTTTTAATTCAATTTTTAGTGTGTTGATTTTGTTGTTTTTTAGAATCTCTTTCAACATGGCTTAACAATGAGTTTCAGCTTGGAACTACTCACTAAGATCCTAGCAGAAGTCGGGATCTCTTCTTCCTTGGAAGAGGAGATCTTGACAAGAATTAAAGGTTCAACTACTCCCCAAGAAATAAACGAAGATTCAACATCTGAAGAATCCTACGTATCTGATGGCGAACAATCATTCGAACAGGAGATCGAGGAAGAAGAATAGCAGATCGGAGAAGAAGAGGAGTTACAACATGATCCGAGTGAGAGAAACTGTACCTATCAAAGCTTTATCGAACAATGGTTCCAGGTAAGTACTAGATTAGATTCATCTTTTTATTTTTTAGTTGATTTGCAGTTACAACAACTAGACTCATCCACTCTTGAATATTTTCATCCATCATTTAAAGAATTGCTACTGAATCTATTGTTGTTACTGCTACGTGAGTGGCTTCATTGGAAGTTTAACTACACGTAACTAATTTGTAAATTCTAATTAGTATAGAGTAGGTAGGCTTTCAGTTTTAGTTTTTGCTTTCATTTTCAGTTTTGCTTTTACCTAGAATAAGTATGCTCTCCTCCTGCGTCTTTGTACGATCTCGAGGATCAGAAAATAGGGATGATTTAGACTAATTTCAAGAATAAATTCATGTTTTGCAATATGCTTCATCACAAACATATTTCAATATGCAAATGATTATGTCCATTTGTTAAAAAAAAAAGTGTAGTTTCTTTCTCAATTTTAGTTTTTCATTGATTAAAAAAAAAAAAACAAAAAAAAAAATTAAATTTAAAAACTAACCATTTGACTCAGGGAAACAGTATGGTTTACAATATTTACTGATTTTAATTTTTCCAATTGTCTTATATATACATGGTGCCTTTTGTAAATCATTCCTGCTATTTGGCATTTTCTGCTTTGGGTGGTTGATTGTTGATGGTTTTATAACAATATTTCAGGCATTTTCTGATTTGGGTGGCGTGTTTTTTTTCAGCCCTGTAAAAAAAAAAAAAAAAAAAAAAAAAACTAAAAAAAAAAAACAAATTGCCCTCATTCATACACTAACTACTTGTTCCCTAAGCAATACAAAAGCCTTTCAAATGTTTTCAATCCATTTTCCTGCAAACCAATAAAAACATTTTGAAAACGTATTGCACACTCAATGAGTACATTGCATATTTCTAGTTGGGGGGGAAATAAAAGTATGTTGGAGTTTTTTTTTGTGAATTTGTGGGAAAGAGTTAGGATGCATATACTAACAAGTGAAATGAGATTGGTGTTATGTGTAGGTCAATGAAAATCTTATGCAAAAAGCTCAACATTACGATGCGACACCTTTTTCATCCACAATTAGTGTAACTTCGAAAAATAATTAAAAATGGACATTTCATAAATTCTTGAAAATGAGCTAATTTGTTTTTGAAGTCACTTCATACAGGAATGATCGATGGAGATGGCACACAAAGGTGACAATTTTTATGTAGGAATGGTGCTAAGTTTTTCAGAGTCTGCAAAGTGATTTTTCGAAATCACAATGAAACATGCATCATTGGACACTTGAAGGAACAAATTCTTCACTGCACATATCATGACATTTTCCACTACACAAAAATCCTTTTGTGTCATGATTACTCACCTTTTTCCTTCCAAATGCCTAGACCATCCTTATGTTGCAACCCGTCTTCCATTTTCTTATCTTTCACAACTTCATGCATGCCTATTTTTCTGAATCGCATACATCCCTTTATCCTTTTCAGTTTATTTTTGCCTTCTAGTTTTCCTTCTGAATAAAACTCATTCCCTTTCCATGATTACATTGCCTTGATTTCCTAGCCATGCCGATCCACACTGCTTGTCCGTGAGTTCTTTCCCTTTATAGTCCTACCAAATATTTTTGTACAAACTCGCGTTGACTGATGTGGGATTCCTTAAGGCCCACCTTTCAACAAGTCTTGCCCCATCGACATCAGCACCTTGTCTGGGAAATAGACTAGAGTTCCTTTTGAGTACTAAGAGGCTTGCATGCCTTAATGGCAAGTTCTCTCGCTGACGATCATGGGAATACATCAATGTCCCTTGATCTTCAGATCTTGCAAGTGGCTCAACCTCAACACATCCATTTGCACTTCGCAAGATGTACTCTGGTACCTTGGCACTCATTGACATCAATGGTGAGTTGCCTTGCATTGGTTAACAGCATACATCAATGGCCGGTAATCCAATGATTTCTATTCATGCTCAACATCGACACATTCATTCGCATGTTTAGAATTGTACCATCGAGTTTGTAGCGGGTGAAGACTATACACTTTTTCATGACTCCCTCAGTAGTTACAGCAGTATGCATTCTGATCTATGAGAGTACAACAGTTCCACTTTCAGCATTTATTTTTTCCATGATTCAACATCAGCAGTTCAGATTCCTTCATTTCCCAGGATCCAGTAACCACAACATCAGTCACATTTTCCTGATCCAGCAGCAGCAGCAGCTACATTCCTATTGCATAGTTCGTCATTCTTGGGTAAGTAGAGGTATGTTGTTTTCTAATATTTAATCATGCAATTCCTTATATGCTAACTTGAATATTTTGGAAAATTCCCTCACCATGCTACATTTCCTTTCATGAGCCATGTCAAGTTGCATGCGGACATGCAACCAATTCAGTTGAGGGGGGAAGAACTATATTCACTACATATTCACTACCATGATTCCATTTCTTCACCACTATCACTCCATTTTTCTCATTTACCATTCACCAACATTTATTTCCCAATGATACTTTGTTGCACTTTGCTTCATACACAATAATGGCATGCTTCATTAATATTACAAAAGGGCTTTCTTATGCACATTATGATTTCCAGTGAGTGTTTACATTATTATTGAAGAAAAGAGAACAGAAAATGAAATGAATGTTGTTAACACAAGAACCAACATTCTTTGTATTCATGGTTGTCACACAAGAACCAACCATAAGAAAATGTAAATTGTTACTCATGTCTTTCACATATCTTGGAAACATTCATTATTAAAAGACATCATCATCTAAAGCCAAAGTTCAAAATGCCAAATGTTCTTAAAGAGACCCATGCATGGTTGAATACATGCAACAAGTTCAGTTGGGGAGGATGTTGGGACTCAGAAATGTCATATTTTCATCCACCTTTTTCTTCACTATTCCTTACATTTCATCATCCCATTAACCTTTTATCATATCATTTTCATACATACATTTGGGTTTCACCTTCTTATTTTCCATTTTATTCATTTTTGTATTACAAGTGAATTTATGATTAAATAATAGAAAATATACATATATATATCTCAAGAATATGTGAGTTTTGTGATGTGTAGGAAATATGTGAAGAATTAATATCTCCTCCACCATATTAAGGAGATAATTATGCAAGCCTATTCCTAAGCAGAAAATCATGGAGGATTTGGTTGGCATATCTTATCCAATTCCTAAGGAGAAAATCATGGAGGATTTGGTTGGCATATCTTATCCAATTCCTAAGGAGAAAATCATGGAGGATTTGGTTGGAATGTCTTATCCAAGATATGTGAGAGATTTATGGAGGATTCAAAGGGATCATATTTTGTAATAATGGGAAAGTAGTTAAAAATGCTTGAGAGATTTGTGGGATCATATCTTGTAATAATGGGAAATTAGTTGAGAGTGCTTGAGAGAATATTGGATATGTAATTATGAGAAGGTTATCTTCCTCATGTATATAAGAGAGTGCTCTCTCTTCATAGGGAAGGATGGATGATGAACGATGGAAATGAATTCTTAGTTTTTCATTTTTATTATTATGCTTTCATGATTTGTAATTTAGTTCCTGTAATATAATTTGACATAGTTTTATTGTTGTGAGCTCACATATGTTGTTTGTCATTCACTTCTTCACATGTTGTATTGCTTTTCTTTTATGCAACTTCCTGCTTTCATAGTTAATGTTTCAATGCCTTCTTAGATTAATTTGATTTCAGTAATTTAGATTAGATTAAATTAGATTAGTTCCACTTCAGTCCTGCATATATAGTGCATGTGTCTCGTAAGTCTACGGACCTCAGATTGACAAATTAAATAGTTGGGTAAATACTACAACGGAATTAAACGAACATAGTTTCACCCAACATTCCACTTCAACAAACTTGACACCAATGGAAAACCAACAGTCAATATTGCAATTTAAGACTAGTGTGGGAAAGAGGAGCTAGACTGGTGCAATAAGTCCAAGATTGCAAGAGGATGATCAAGATCCAACCTCAACAAAGAAGAGTTTCTTTGATCATAAAGCACATGTATGGACTGAAAGGGTTAGGAGGAGTTAAATGAATTGTATGCTCAATACTCTAGAGTCTCTATTACCTGAGGGTCTCAATCCAAAGGTAATACTTGATGATTTCTATCTGGAATAAAAGTTCAAGACACTAATGTAGGCCATGAGCTAAGAAAATGAGTATAAAATAGATTTTTATCTCTGTACAGACATGTTAGATTTTGATTGCAGAGTTGTGTTTTTTGCTGTTATTATCAAACCTAATTTTCTAGACACTGAATTGTTGAAGTATTTGTTTCTCAGGTGGACAAAGGAAAAATTGTTGATGAGGCCATAGATTACATCAAGACCCAGCCCAACAATCAGAATTGGAAGCACATCATAGTAGAAGGATTGAGGTCACAATACTTTGAAAGTATTGGACATCATAATCATTGAATCTTTGGATCACACCTTATTGTCAAACCATTCTATTCATTGTCATAGTTTATCTGAAAAGTTTAAAATCTTAGTGTCAGGATTTTATAATTGTGCCATGTTGTTTATTACCTTAACATATTTTCTGAATGGGTATCCAATTACAAAATAGATGATCCAAAGTAGTGTCCATTAAACTGCTTTACCAGCAATCTGGGTCTGTGAAGTAGTTTTTTTTTATATAATGCTACGATTGTATGTTGTATTTATGTTCAAATTTTCAGATATTTTCTCACCTCAGTGGAAAAGCACACTGAGGTACACAGATAACTGTACCTCAGACATCATGGGGGAGGGGGTGACAGACAACATTCTGCAAATGGGATCCCAAAGAAAATGGCAGAGACGTTTATCAGCATTCCAAACTCTGATAAGGTCCTGATTGAAATGTCTCTCACTGTTACATGCAAGTATAGCCATATAACAGAAACAATAAGGCCAGATGGAAGGGCTAGAAGGTACCCATGTTTTCTATTCATATAATATGGTGTTTATTTGAACACGTACTGCATCATGGAAATGAAAGACATTTACAGATTTTTTAAACATTTCTATATGTTATTGATTATACATTAGAGGTAATCTCCTGAAATCAATTATGTTGTCTGCCTAATTTTTCAGATTGAGTACAAACCTTCACTTGTATTCTTTATTGAAAGCTGCACATATTTAGTTTTTATGGGATGGTGATGCAAACAAACACTTCTCCTCAATCTGATAGTAATAATTTTCAAGCTGCTTTTCATAAATTTCTAGATAATAGGTTGGTTGGATTGTGTTTCAGTCTTTATAGTCTTTATTGGATTTTTGGAGTATTTTTATGATGTTTTAATTTTTTTATAATTAAAACTATTGAATTTATGTTAATTGCAAATTTTAATATTTAATTATTTGTTAGAGATTTGTAAATGGTAGTTTTTCATTTTTCATTTTTACTGGATGTGCTTGGATTTTGAATTTTGAATTTATTTCTTACATCCTAGAAGATTTTGGACAGTCAACTTATTTCTTTACATCTGAGAAAAAGAAACTGCCAAACTAAAACAATTTTAGACCTACTCCACCCAATTTAATTGTTATATATAAAATATACAATCAATTATCTATATAAAAATGACAAATTTATATATTTTGTTTTGATTATACAAAAACGGATATGTACATTTTGTTTTGACTGTTGGTACTCCCCCTCCATAAATATTTAGAATCATAATATTTTGCAAATGGAGATATTTATGATGTAAGGTGTTTCCCTTTGAAATGAATTGCCCCAGCCGTTTCTGTGTCCTATTGTTCACCATGGATTTGTGGTGTTAGACGATTGAACGAATTTTGATCATTGATTCAAAACTGAAATAAATAAGTTATGAATAACGGAAAAATGGTTAATGAGGAACACGGTCCATGGGCGCAGCGCCAACAAGCCATTCATTTCGCAGCTAACATGTGCTTAGCTCGAACTGCCAACAACGGCTCTGCCTGGACTCAAGCTCTTAACCTCCGCCTCATGCGCAAAAAAAAGACCATCACGATGATGAAGCAGAAGAAATCATCCCTCATAACGATGGAGAGAAAAATGAAATCGACATCTTTCCATCGAAAATGTTGTAATAATGTTGATCTTGAAACAGGCAGCCATGATCATGGCGCCATTGACAGAAGACTCCTGACTTTGCAGAAGATTGTTCCCGGCGGCAAGAAAATGGAAGTTCATACACTTTTTTAGGAGACCGCCGATTATATTTTGAATCTTCAAATGCAAGTTCAAGGTTTGGAAGCTCTTGCAGATTTCTACACTACGAATTCTGTAGGTTGTGTGGTTGAGTCCGCCCCACTACATGACCGATCAGCATCCTGCGCTACACAGGTCTGATATGGTATATACGTGAGCTTGCTTGCTTGTCTGTATAATTTTAACTATGCAGTGTATATATGAAGGCAACGAGTATGTAGCTGGTTGTTACCTCAAAATGTTTCTCACTGTATGGTATCGCTGTATAAGGCCGATAAATTTACTCTCTGTAAAGGTACTGCTCCTCGCTTAAGAAGGCTTGGCGTGGGATCCTGATTTGTGTAAAGTTTTCGAGAAATATATCAAAATCTTTCTTGAATCCGGGCCACAAATAATATTGTGATACATTTATGAACTTTCGCTTGTTTTCTGTTTCGGTTGAATAATCCATCAGGGGGAAATCATGAAATATGTATCTCTTTCATGTCAACTTTTAAGTTTTCCTTGACCAGCGTTAATCATATTTTTGTAAACATGAAGGCACTAGAATAGGTAAAGGAAAATTTTGGAATATTTTTTTCGTTCAGGAAACGGAGGTGCTGGGTCTTTTTTTTTCGCATTTAGGTGATGGTGCATAGTCAAAAGTAAAGAAATGAATATTTTTCTTGGTCTGTATTGCATAGTAAATGTAGGTGTTAGAAGTTGGTTTATGAAGTCCAAAGTAATCAACTATTCAGTTCATTAAACTCAGTTTAAGGAACCAGTATATATGAGACAATATGCATTCAATAGTAACACTGTATGGTTGTTCAAACAAGTGAAATTAACTAGCCCTAAGTTTTTGTTTTGCATTTTTGACGGATGGAGTTTATGCTAGAAACTCTCTGTGAGATAACAAAATAATAAGAAGAGGCGAAAAGAGGAGTCTACATCTCACACTCGCCTAAAGAAATGGCTACAAAAGGTTCTTTGCTTTTAGATAGAGGACCCAAGATTTGCTTTTCAATGCTTTAATTGTAATTTTTTGTGGCATTAAAATCCATATGGATGAAGTATTTTATGGCACAAAGAAAGTCGTTCATGACTAGTCTATTGCTGTCATATTATATGCTCCTACAAGTCACCTTTTTACTTAGCATCTGTACTAGTATTGGACATTAAAATACATGTTTCATTATGTTCTGGCAATCGTTATATTTAATATTGATTTTTCCCCTATTATCAACCCCAATATGTTTTCCAGTTTTGCTTTCTGATTTCGTTATCATTCTTTGGAATCAAGATCATCTTGGAATCTGAAGTTCATGGCTTCTTTGTTAATAGGATAAGGTATAGAGAAAGGACGCCTTAGGAATAGTGAAATTCAGCTTTCAAAACTTCCTAGAATACAACATATTCACCGCTTCTAACTTGTACAGATGAATGTTTGAACATGTTTTAAATGACTTTAGGATATCATCAACATGAGGGAGCATATTTGCAACAGACCATTCTGTTGAATATCAACACAAAAGTTAAATAATTTGACAATTATATACCCGTGCTCAAATCATTGAAAAGGATATACTAGCCTGTCTTCAGTGGTCTGTTTGTTAATAGCACAACCCTAAAACTGGGGAAGGAAATGCTGAAGGAAATCAGGTTTAGATACTAGAGGAGCTGGACGAAATGTGTTTGAATGTGACTTGAACATGCTTAATACAAAATCCAATCTTTCAACTAAAGAGCCATTCCAAAATATAAAAGAGACCTCAAAAAGTAGCCCGATCTTTGCAGAATCCTTTTTAAGGGGACAATAAAATGTTTTGTGTTAAAAGGTGCAAAAGCCTTAAATGACATGTTAAGGTCCATTTTACACAAATTTCCCCTTTGTGGAAAAAATATCCACTGGTGACACATTATTGTGTTGAAATTAATTCTCAATGTAGTGATGAATGCCTCTGTTTTGTGGAAAAAGGTGCAAGAACCTTAATTGACATGTTAAGATCCATTTTACACAAACTGATCCCCGTGGAAAAATGTCTACCTGCAACACATTGTTGTGTTGATATAAATTCTCAATTTAGTGATCATTGCCTTTATAGAAAGAATGTACCGATTAATCTAATGAGGCATCAATAAGTTTGAATCTTAGTATGGAGAAGAGCCATTGGATATGCAATTTTGGTGTGACTGTGTTCAAGAAAAGAAGGGATACAGTTTTAATGGTGTTGAGAAATATAGCTCGGTGAGGAATTTCCACACAGGTTTAGTGTGAATGTGCTCGAGGTGGTTCGAGGTATTTTGGAAAGTAACTTACTAAGAGATTAGGGGTTCAACTAAACGTATAAAGACATGTCAAGATAGAATATTCAGACACACTCTTTTGTTGGATAGGGATAGGAACTAGTTGAGCAAAGCTGAGAAGCAAAAGGTGCTTTGCGTTTAGATAGAGGACCCAAGATTTGCTTTTCAGTGCTTTAATTGTAATTTTTTGTGGCATTAAAATCCATATGGATGAAGTATTTTATGGCACAAAGGAAGTCGTTCATGACTAGTCTATTGCTGTCATATTATATGCTCCTATAAGTCACCTTTTTACTTAGCATCTGTACTAGTATTGGACATTAAAATACATGTTTCATTATGTTCTGGCAATCGTTATATTTAATATTGATTTTTCCCCTATTATCAACCCAAATATGTTTTCCAGTTTTTCTTTCTGATTTCATTATCATTCTTTGGAATCAAGATCATCTTGGAATCTGAAGTTCATGGCTTCTTTGTTAATAGGATAAGGTATAGAGAAAGGACGCCTTAGGAATAGTGAAATTCAGCTTTCAAAACTTCCTAGAATACAACATATTCACCGCTTCTAACTTGTACCGATGAATGTTTGAACATGTTTTAAATGACTTTAGGATATCATCAGCATGAGGGAGCATATTTGCAACAGACCATTCTGTTGAATATCAACACAAAAGTTAAATAATTTGACGATTATATACCCGTGCTCAAATAATTGAAAAGGATATACTAGCCTATCTTCAGTGGTCTATTTGTTAATAGCACAGCCCTAAAACTGGGGAAGGAAATGCTGAAGGAAATCAGGTTTGGATACTAGAGGAGCTGGATGAAATGTGTTTGAATGTGACTTGAATATTCTTAATACAAAATCCAATCTTTCAACTAAAGAGCCATTCCAAAATATAAAAGAGACCTCAAAAAGCAGCCCAATCTTTGTAGAATCCTTTTTAAGGGGACAATAAAATGTTTTGTGTTGAAAGGTGCAAAAGCCTTAAATGACATGTTAAGATCCATTTTACACAAATTTCCCCTTTTTGGAAAAAATATCCATTGGTGACACATTGTTGTGTTGAAATTAATTCTCAATGTAGTGATGAATGCCTCTGTTTTGTGGAAAAAGGTGCAAGAACCTTAATTGACATGTTAAGATCCATTTTACACAAACTGATCCCCGTGGAAAAATGTCTACCTGCGACACATTGTTGTGTTGATATAAATTCTCAATTTAGTGATCATTGCCTTTATAGAAAGAATGCACGGATTAATCCAATGAGGCATCAATAAGCTTGAATCTTAGTATGGAGAAGAGCCATTGGATATGCAATTTTGGTGTGACTGTGTTCAAGAAAAGAAGGGATACAGTTTTAATGGTGTTGAGAAATATAGCTCGTTGAGGAATTTCCACACAGGTTTAGTGTGAATGTGCTCGAGGTGGTTTGAGGTATTTTGGAAAGTAACTTACTAAGAGATTAGGGGTTCAACTAAACGTATAAAGACATGTCAAGATAGAATATTCAGACACACTCTTTTGTTGGATAGGGATAGGAATCAGTTGAGCAAAGCTGAGAAGCAAAAGGTGCTTTGCTTTTAGATAGAGGACCCAAGATTTGCTTTTCAATGCTTTAATTGTAATTTTTTGTGGCACTAAAATCCATATGGATGAAGTATTTTATGGCACAAAGAAAGTCGTTCATGACTAGTCTATCGCTGTCATATTATATGCTCCTTCAAGTCACCTTTTTACTTAGCATATGTACTATTATTGGACATTAAAATACATGTTTCATTATGTTTTGGCAATCGTTATATTTAATATTGATTTTCCCCCTATTATCAACCCCAATATGTTTTCCAGTTTTGCTTTCTGATTTCGTTATCATTCTTTGGAATCAAGATCATCTTGGAATTTGAAGTTCATGGATTCTTTGTTAATAGGATAAAGTATAGAGAAAGGACGCCTTAGGAATAGTGAAATTGAGCTTTCAAAACTTCCTAGAATACAACATATTCATCGCTTCTAACTTGTACAGATGAATGTTTGAACATGTTTTAAATGAATTTAGGATATCATCAGCATGAGGGACCATATCTGCAACAGACCATTATGTTGAATATCAACACAAAAGTTAAATAATTTGACGATTATATACCCGTGCTCAAATCATTGAAAAGGATATACTAGCTTGTCTTCAGTGGTCTGTTTATTAATAGCACAACCCTAAAACTTGGGAAGGAAATGCTGAAGGAAATCAGGCTTGGATACTGGAGGAGCTGGATGAAATATGTTTGAATGTGACTTCAATATGCTTAATACGAAATCCAATCTTTCAACTAAAGAGCCATTCCAAAATATAATAGAGACCTCAAAAAGCAGCCCAATCTTTGCAGAATCCTTTTTACAGGGACAATAAAATGTTTTGTGTTAAAAGGTGCAAAAGCCTTAAATGACATGTTAAGATCCATTTTACACAAATTTCCCCTTTGTGGAAAAAATATCCACTGGTGACACATTGTTGTGTTGAAATTAATTCTCAATGTAGTGATGAATGCCTTTGTTTTGTGGAAAAAGGTGCAAGAACATTAATTGACATGTTAAGATCCATTTTACACAAACTGATCCCCGTGGAAAAATGTCTACCTGCGACACATTGTTGTGTTGATATAAATTCTCAATTTAGTGATCGTTGCCTTTATAGAAAGAATGTATGGATTAATCCGATGAGGCATCATTAAGTTTGAATCTTAGTATGGAGAAGAGCCATTGGATATGCAATTTTGGTGTGACTGTGTTCAAGAAAAGAAGGGATACAGTTTTATTGGTGTTGAGAAATATAGCTCGGTGAGGAATTTCCACACAGGTTTAGTGTGAATGTGCTCGAGGTGGTTTTACTGAGAGATTAGGGGTTCAACTAAACGTATAAAGACATGTCAAGATAGAATATTCAGAGACACTCTTTTGTTGGATAGGGATAGGAATCAGTTGACCAAAGCTGAGAAGCAGGAGATGAGCCAGAGCAGAGGGAATGTGCAAGGTTCTGCCTGGACTCGAGCTCTAGACCTCTGCCTCATGCGCAAAAAAAAGACCATCACGATGATGAAGCAAAAGAAATCCTCCCTCATAACGCTGGCGAGAAAAATGAAATCGACATCTTTCCATCGAAAATGTTGTAATAATGTTGATCTTGAAATAGGCGGCCATGATCATGGCACCATTGACAGAAGACTCTGGACTCTGTAGAAGATTGTTCCCGGTGGCAAGAAAATGGAAGTTCATACACTTTTTCAGTAGACCGCCGTCTATATTTTGAATCTTCAAATGCAAGTTCAAGGTTTGGAAGCTCTTGCATATTTCTACACTGCGAATTCTGCAAGTCGTGTGGTCGAGTCCGCCCCGCTACAGGACCGATCAGCATCCTACGCTGCACAGGTCTAATATGGTATATATGCGAGCTTGCTTGCTTGTCTGTATAATTTTAACTATGCGCTGTATATATGAAGGCAACGAGGATGTAGCTGGTTGTTACCTCAGAATGTTTCTCACTGTATGGTATGGCTGTGTAAGGCCGATAAATTTACTCTCTGTAAAGGTACTCCTCCTCACTCAAGAAGGCTTGGCATGGGATACTGATTTGTGTAAAGTTTTCGAGAAATATATCAAAATCTTTCTTGAATTCGGGCCACAAATAATATTGTGATACATTTCTGAACTTTCGCTTGTTTTCTGTTTCGGGTAAATAATCCATCAGGAGGAAATCATGAAATATGTGTGTATCTCTTTCATGTCAACTTTTAAGTTTTCCCTGACCAGCTTTAATCATATTTTTGTAAACATGAAGGCACGAGAATAAGTAAAGGAAAATTTTGGAATATTTTTTTCGTTCAGGAAACGGAGCTGCTGGGTCTTTTTTTTTCGCATTTAGGTGATGGTGCATAGGCAAAAGTAAAGAAATGAATATTTTTCTTGGTCTGTACTGCAAAGTAAATATAGGTGTTAGAAGTTGGTTTATGAAGTCCAAAGTAATCAACTATTCAGTTCATTAAACTCAGTGTAAGGAACCAGTATATATGAGAAAATATGCATTCAATAATCAGGACGATTTTAAAATTTTATCAAAAGAATAAAGAAAAAGAATAAGATTGTTAGACTTCTTTTTCATAAAATATCAAGAATGAAATATTGAGCTAACTTGATCAAAAATTCTGAAAACAAAGATAAAGAACAAAAACAAGTAATTTAAAAGCTAAGAAAGACCCATAGTACACACAAAGAAACCCAACTTCATCAAGATCCAAGAGGACGAAGGTTTCCGTCTGTAAATTGCTGATGTTGTTAATAAATTTGATAGTGTAAAGTTCTATTTTGATCTAGGCCTGAAATTTTAAATTTATCTAGTTGTTGAGTTAAAATTTAATGACTGTTATTTATTTTTTGAGATAGGTTTGCAGGTAGTTCTATTTAAGAGAAAGATCTTCCAACCATAATAGTTCAGTTCTGTAACACAGAAAAAATGTTTATGAAATATATTGTAATAGTGTTGACATAGAGTTTGTGAAATTTAGATATCTAGATGTTTTGTTAAAACACTCTTTAATTTAAAGTCATAGATACAATTTCTTGTTTCGAAGTGACATATTAGATATGATGAAAATATAGTCTGCAAAGCTTACAAAAATTATCTATCTAACTCTTAAACAAGAAACAACTTAAATACTCAGACATTAACTTAAAATACTCGGACATCAAATTTAAATTTAAAATTTGAAATTTCTTTTACAAGTCACTTTTCATGTTTCAAAATTTTTCACATTGAATATGTTTAAAATGTTCTGTAGAACGTAAAATTCCAGGGCTGCTTTGATATATTTATTTTCTTTAATTTGTACTGAATGTGTAGAAGAACTTTGGAAAAATGCTGAAGGTTGTACACTTTTTAAGTTAATTTCATAGATCGAATCATAATCACCATCCATGTCACAGATTTTTATGCTACACAATAATCCGTATACGGTACACTTGCTAAATCAAGCTAAATCTATGAAAAATGATCTCTTTCATGGGAGTATATTTTAAACTAATTAAGAGGTAATTTCTCTTATTACGCTTTTAGATTCCTTGCTCGCCCACAAGTAGAAATGATACTAATCAAATTTGGTTCGCAAGAAATTCTCTCTAGACTTGTAGGGTAAGGATCAGCTTGAAGGGAAGCTGTCAAAATCGGAAAAATTATCAAATCTGAGAAGTAAATAGAGAAAGATTTCTTATAGGTAAGGATCAACTACAAAGAAAATTGTCACTATACCATACTAAAAAATAATGAACTCAAACTAACTATGACACATGGATTTACAGCTATGAGACCTAACAGATAAGAAATGGGTGGCTGAAATTATTTTATGCAACTCTCCCCTTTAATTACAAAAAAACAAAAATTTAAACTAAGATATTTTCTAGTCTAAGTCTAAGCTATGCTTACAATTTAAATTTTTTTGACATCAATTGGATTTCCTTTTCTTTTCTTCATTGCTTTAGCTTTGTCTTTTTGTTGTAAGCTTCAAATTTTAGTGTCTTTATTGGCTGGTGCAACTGTTCGATTGTTCCAAGTTGTCCATGTATGTCCTCTATTTCTTCAAAAATTGGCTTGTATGTAAACTACTACAACATGTAACCTTCCATAGCTTGCTCTTCATCAATTTGTTGCAAAATAAATCATAGTAATATTTTGTCTCTCAAGGACACTATTGCATGGAAATTTTGTTAACATTTTTATTTTCTACAACATCCATGTTGCCGTCAACATTCATTGTTACAACTTCTATGAAAACATCATTAACACATGGTGTTTCAAGCCATGTTTCAAGAAGTTTTAGTGTGAGAGATTCTCAATGAATACATCAACCTCTTTTTCAATGAAAATAAGTTATTGTAGCATGTGCCGCTAATAAATGCCAACGGCATGTTCGTGTTTATTTCAAAATGATTTAATGTATCTAACATCATCTACAATATAATCTGAAAGATAACCCATCGATCATAACAAACCATAGCAACAAGATTCTTTTAATGTCTTAAAAAAACCAATGGATGCAACTTTGTGAGAGAAAAATGGCATTGCCATAGTAATATAAATCATAGCAGAGATCTTCTTCATATATATATAACGAGTATGTACTATAGAGATTTATTTATCTCAATGATAACTTGAGATTCTTTGAGTTATGACAAAAGAGTAAAATATTTAAAATAGAGCATGGACTATAGAAATTTATCTGAATGATAACTTGAGATTCTTATACGATTTCAGTGTATGTAAATGAAAAATTAATAGATCAGTTTAATCTTAATTTTGACGGATTTGATTACCTATTCTTCCCCACTCTATGCTATTCTTCCCCACTCTATGCCTTACGACGTTTCCTTTGCAACATAAGGTGCAAATGCTAGTTGTAAATAACAAATATATTCCTTTTACACGAGAAGCCAACAATGAAGATAACCAATGTCATATTAACATGAAAGATCTTGTCCAAGTGTTAAGTTATTGAACAAGTTTCAAATCAATAACACAAATTATTCAATTGTAAATCGACTTACCATATTGTTGACTTGAATGTTAATTTCTCAAACTAACATGAAATTTGAGTTTACTGCTCCCTAGACAAGAATTTTAGATATTGTGGGCACTTTTCTATGGCTATTGGTATAAGGCTTTTGTATTTTGATAAATAATGTTAAGTCAAATATATTTCCATGTAAAATGTGTTTTATTTTTATTGTAATAAAAATACATAGGATTAATACAATGCTTTGGTTGGGTTTGATATAATGTTACTTTTGATGTAATTTCGTTGTGAGTTGTGTTTTATTTTATTGGTAATATAAATGCATATTTTAAAGTCAAAGCATGTTGTTTTTTTTTCTTCTATATAATACTACCTAGGCACCCACGAGGGATTTGAACTGGTGACCTATCGCAAGGAGTGCCTTAACAGTACACCCATTTACTGTCAATCCAAAGCCCCGTGGGCTAGTCAAAGCATGTTGTTAAGAACTCTTACCATAAAGATTAATTTTGATGTAATTTTGATTTAAGTTGTTTTTGATGTAATTTTGTTGTAAGTTGGGTTTTATTTTATTTGTAATATAAATTCACATTCAAAGACATTGTTAAGAATTCTTATAATAAAGATATATATTGGAAGATGACAAATTTTTATTAAGGTAATTTAATTTAATAATAAATTTATTTGTTTCATATATAGCTTAAACTTTTCATGTTAACCATTTTTTCCATTTTATGAACATTGCAATGAATATTTTACATCATGAATCTACATCTACTTCAATCACAACCAAAAGGAAGTGAGTCACTCCTATGAAATAAGGAGGAAGGGATGTAAGTTGTTTCAAACTGATTATAACTAAAGCATTTTTTTTCAAATAACTAGAAATGCAAGAAAAATTGAGGAATGAACCTCTTAAATCTTCCATTAAGTCAAGTCACGAAAACTAGCTAATCCCTTTTAAAATCATTCATTCACAAAATGTAAAGTGAATGTTTCAACTAACTACTTGTATTTCATAAATAAACCAGATAAGATTCAAACCCTTAGTAGCATTAGGATTGCATTCAAAATTATCAAGTAAATTTGCTACAAATACTTGAAGGTCAATTGACCTTTGTAAAGTTACCCAATTATAAAAATTATTGTCATTCATAATTTTAGATGACAAGCATTAAGAAAGATAATGCAAGTTGACACATATTTGTTAAATTTCTTCATAATGGAGGGAGAAACACCTTTGGGACTCTATAGGACGCCATAATATAGGGCAACAAATTGGCTAAAGGACACCTTTAACATATTTTCATTCTCCTTAGCAAAGGACTCTACTTTAATAAGAAACATTTGCACCTTAAGAGTTTATTGAAATAGAAAATAAATATCTAAGGGTTTGAAGCCAAGAATTGATACTCTTGATAATCTATAATTTTAGGCCTGCTTTAACTTCCTCAACTTGGTAACTTGTCCATTTCTAGATAAGCCTTTCATATAGGTAACTCAAATTCATTTATTTTCTAACAGTCCATCCATACTATTAAGATAATGGTCAAATTTAGAATTTAGATATATCATATCTTAAATGTTTAATAAAACCACACTAATATAGTGATATAATAACGAGGTATTTAATCTAATCATTAATGTACTGCTTAGTTAGATACTTAGAGATATGTAATGTACTCTCTGTTAAGTAACGAGACAATATCGTCGAATGATATGAATAAATCCTTTATTTTCTCTTATTATGTGTATTTTTAAACATGCATGTGCATGTAAAAAGATGGCATAAAAAACAAGTTGACAAGTCGCCAAGGAAATGGATAGAATTGAGGGGAAGTTGTGATGGGGGGACTACAATCACACACATTGGATAAAGGAACTAAGGAAGCCAAAAGGTGATATGTTGAGAAAAAAGGGAATTGGGCCACTACAAGAGTTCATGAATATCACAATTTACAGTGGTACAAGGGGACACTCTTGTAAAATAAATATGTCGCTTTTTGATCTAGATTGGATCAATTATATTATTGATCGTATCAATGCTTTTAGAGTGTAACAAATTGGAGGAACTAGTGTGCAAGGTCATTTGGCAAATCCCAATTTGGACAACTGGGTTTAAAGCCTTCTGGAGCTATTTTTGAAGGATCAAACAACATTTTTTGGGGTCAAGATTTTCTCACTTTAGTAAAGGCCCCAAGACATTAATCTACACTTGGAGGTCTTTCCAACATTGCAAGAATCACATCAATCAGAGTTTGTATGCATAGATATGAGAGGATGCTAGGTTAGCCACCATTACTTATGCAAATAGGGCTAGCCTTGTGTGTACTTTTAAGAAGACTCTAGAAAGTCCAAAACTGTAACTCTAGTTTAGGGTTGAAGGAGTCAAACCTTACTCTTAGTTGGCTATCAAGCTATGTTAAATATCAAGTGGTTAAGAGTGCACAGTTAAAGAGAAAAACAAAGAGATTTAAGGTTCTATAGGAACCTTACAGGCCACAAATCTCATGTAACTCCATAGAGAGTATCTCTTCCTTTGTACATGCATATTTCCATACTACAGAAAAGAGAGTAGAGTGACCTCGCCTTCTAGCAAATATTTCTCCCATAAGGGTTTCCTAGGGTTAAAAAATGTGTGTATTACAGATGGTGCATCTGTATTTATTTATATTCTCTACCTTTCACATTTTAGCTATTTTATTCATTTAAGCAGAAAATTTGTTATTAAAGAATTTAACATCTAAACTAAAATTATCATTCATAATATATATTTTAATTATTTTATCAAGTTTAATAAATCATTACATGGAATATCCACAATAATTTACAAATTATATTGGTATAAAAACAATTTTCTATGAGATATTTTGTGCAATGTAAGGATATTTCAGAAATGGGCATAAGAAAAGGTCACAAAAGCTTGGTTCAAAACCAAAAGTGTTTTCATAAAAATCTCAATTAAATTTTCCATCTCCGAGTTTGAATTTTCTACTCTTAGAATTAATAATTGACCTTATAAAAGACATTGTCACCCAAATATCTTTCTTGCTAATCAAAGCAGCATGCCTCAGTTCCTCAAAATCATAGGAAGGATCACAAATGTAAGTAGCTAAACTTTCAATCTAATTCCATTTGTTATGAGCCTTGGTTGCTAGTTGATGAACCGACAACCACAACAGACATTGCTCCATTTTCTGAAGGGCTAATCCCCCATTTTCCTTCGAACTCAGATGATTCAAGTACTTTAACTGCTCCATTAGACAATCCAATGGCGAACTGATTTGGTTCATGAGGAGGTGCAGCAACAACCAAGGGTAAAGCGGTAGAACTGTACAATGACAGATAACATATCAATGTGTATTTAAGATAATTTGTCATCTACATATCAGAAACAAGTCATTAACAAATCCTACATACCTGCTAGTCCCTGGACTTAAATAGGCAGTTGGGGCTATGCGACATCTTGGTTTGAGTGTTTCAGCATCAAATACACCAATATTACCATCATTGAATGTCGCATATATAAGTTGCCCATCGCATGAATATGTTGCATAAAATATTGGTGCTGAAAGAGCATCTTGTGGCACCCACTGCACATGGCCAGTTGAAAGGGAATTAAACAAATTATGCATTTCCCGCCTAACTCTCTTGAAAAAAGGAAGAATACAAATGTAACTTTAAATAAGAAAAACCGATAAATTAGTTTATTATCAGTTATTTTGGGCAATTAATATTCCTAAAGCTATAATTCTATTAATGAAGTACTATAACTCTAAAAATATTAATTGCCCTTATTTTGAACTTTTTACACTAGGTTTTGATAAACAGGACCAAAACTATCAAATACTTCATAGCACATTTAATGGAGTACCTTGCTCCTATTGACACCATTTCTTTTCATACTAAATCAATTATGACATAACCTAATGCCATGACTTAATAGTAAGAATATTATTATTACCTGGCATTGACGTTCTAAATTATAGGCATCATATATGGCAATTTGTGTTTCATGCACAACAAGTACACGAAGCTGGTCACAATGAAATTGAACTCGCGTGTCACAGAGTCGACTGTATTTCCATCGGGCATCTAGATAGTCTTCCACTTACGCTCTTCCCATGTAACTGTGTTCCATACGCACAGCTGCAAAGACAATTTTCTTCAAAACATCAAGTTTTCATCCGAGAAATTACAAGATTATAAATGTTAACACGCATAACTGTGCATCTGCACCTGAAGACACTAGAATATTCTCAGTATTGGAAAAGGCAAGACCCGTGATTCTCTTCTGATGTCCTTCCAACATAGCTATATACTAGCACCAATTATGTAGTTATCGAGAAAATCTATTATTAACATGGCTTATTGCATGTACATTTTTAAACTGAAGAAATATGATGTCGAATGCGAATTGTGAGTAGATGTGCTATTATCAAGAAATTTAGAAAATATGGCTATGCTAGCAAAGTTTTGTTTGTCAACACTCCGATTGTAGAATGTAAACTATCTCTACATGGTAAAACTGGAAGCTTTAAATTTATCTACAGCCCTCTATTGGAGAACACTTGCTCTAGGACCAAATATGAGCACTCTTAAAGCTCATGGTGACACACTTGATGACAGGAACGATGACACTTGATGAACACTATTGAAGGACTTAATGACATGAATGCTTACACTTGATGACCACATAATGACGCCAATGTTTACACATGGATGATGGCAAATACCACATAATGACACACTTTATGACAATGGATGATGATTGAAGATCATACTTGAAGCCTTAATAAAAATATCTTAACCTTATGCACGAAGAATCCTAAATCCCCAACATCTGCACTAGAAACTCCAAAACTGTCATCTCAAGGTTTGCACTAAAAATTCCAGATAGTCATAAAGAAAATTATTTTTTGACATCTTGAGAACATCATTTCATTATGATTCCTTGACTATCTCGTAGAGAACCCTTTCCTCTTTCTAATGAGAACTCACTTGCCTCATAATGCCTAGTAGTCTAAGAGATTAATTTTTTAAGTTAACATATCTTATTTTTTAAAGCTAGTCGACCTACACTTAGTTTGTCATGTCGGCCTCCCTCCATAAGACATGTCCATTCATCTTAACGTTAAACTAGTATTAATATGAGTTCCAACACCTCATTTTAGCACTTAATTTCGGTGGAGAGCATCTGAAAAACACATAACATTGAGGAGAGGAGGACTTAAGAGCTATTTTTTTGGGTTATTCCTTCTCAAAGTTGGACAACAAATTATTTTGGCAACCATATGTGGTAATAAAGACCTCATACATACAATAATCTCTTCAGATCTGTGTGGCTCAGAATTGCAGAACCATGGAGGATTGTTGTGAAGTATAACCAAACACATCTTGATGTAGTAAAGCTAAGGATTGGAGCCTCGAAAAGACAAGGTTGGTGCCTTGGAGGATAGGGTTGGAGCCCTAGAGGAAATTATCTTGGAAAACATCTTGGAGTAGCTTGAAGACATATTGAATATTTATGGAGATCATTGGAGACCATGATGTCGTCATGAGGTGACTTGGAGAATTTGGTTGGGTGTGATGAAGAGAAGTGGTGACACCTTATAAGAGATCAAGGTTGTCATTGTTGATGCAATGTGGAGACTAAAGTGAAGACTAAGTGAAGATTGACAAAGCTTGTTGAAAAAGACATTGGGAGTTGTGAAGTATAACCAAACAAATCTTGATGTAGTAAAGCTAAGGTTTATAGCCCAAGAGGTTGGAGCCTCGAAAAGACAAGGTTTGTGCCTTGGAGGATAGGGTTGGAGCCCTAGACGATTGGAGTCCTCAAGAAACTAGGTCGGAGCCTGAACCAAATATAGGGTTGGAGCCCTTGAAGTTGGTGCCTCAAAATTGACAAGGTTTGAGCCTTAGAAGTCCAAGTCGGTGCTTGGAAAATACAGGTTGGAGCCTGGGAGATTGAAGATCGATGTCTTCATCTAGGTTTGGAGCCCTACATATATTGTACTTGATTTATTGAAGAAATTAATAAAATCATTTATTCTTATTATTCATTTTGTGTTCTAAATATAAGTGATCTAACTGGTAAAAGTAACAATTTAAAAGGAATACTGATTCACTCCCCCAAGAGATTGAAGGCTAATCCTTAGAACGGAAATGGCAAAGCCAAGGAAAAAAGCCTCCAATCCTCCTAAATATGTCTCTTCCTCAACCATGAAAACTGAAGATAATCAAATTGAGAAATTTCTAGTGTTCAATGGAAACTTTGATGTATGAAAGGTAAGAATGAGAAATTTCTTAATGGCTCAAGGCGTTGGAGCATGGGAATTAGGGATTACTGATAGCGTGATGGACAGTGAATCCAAGGAGTACAATGAAAAAGCAATGAAGGCAATCTTGAATGGGATACCAAATTCTATAAAAGCCAATTTGGAAAAATGTTCGTCAGAAAAGGGTATATGGGACAAACTTCATGACCTTCACTCAAAAGGAGCATTGACCATGACCACTAGTCAAGAAGATGATGGAAATAAAGAAGGAAATCCATAATCCATCAAAGAAGACGAAAATAAGAGCGATGACATCAAAGCTAAAGAAGACCTAGAAGATGAAGAAGATAAAGAATACTTTGAAAAAGATCTCCTAACTAAACGTATAACTGTCGTAGAAGAGATTAGCAGTTTGAAAAAGGAAAATAAAGAGCTTAAGAAGAAGGCACAAGATGGTGACCATGACAAGACAATGAAGGAAGTTAACCTTTTCAAACTTCAAGTACAAGAAAGAGATGAGGAGCTCACCAAAATTAAGGAGGAATTTCATCAAAACAAATGAAAGCATCATGAAGAACTCATATCCATGACAACTTAATTGGATAAGGCAAAGAAAACAGAAGAAACTTTGTCAAGCCAACTTGAGCAAAGACTCAAGATCTTGAAAAATCTTGAAGCAGATATTGGTCAATACAAGGAAGAGGTCTCCTCCCTTAGATCTTAACTAGAAGAAGCAAGGAAGTAAGAACAAGGAGTTGAGAAGGTGATGGAAGATTTAGCGTTCATAGAAGGACCAGTTGATGAAGCAGAAAATGAGAGAAACACCATGATATGTCAACAAGAACAAAAGGATGATGACATCACCAAGTTAAGATCAGAAATCATGTCTCTTAAGGCCCAATCATGTGAAGCAACCAAGATGAAGGAAGAAATGGCGATCATTCTATCAAAGAAGGATGAAGAATACAAAAAAATGAAGGAATAAATTGTCCTTCTTAAAAAGGAAGTTGACTTGTTGAATAAGAAATTGAAGAGATATCAAACCTTAGATGACATCCTAAGTCATCAAAGGTCTCCCCTAGATAAATCAGGTCTTGGCTATGCAGGTGAATCCTCAAGTAAGAATGATAATGCTTAAAACATCAAGGATGTGAGGAAGCCTGGAAGAAATGTTGATGCTCTCAGTTCTAGCAAAGTCAAGGAGAAGAATCAAGACAACATTAGAAGAAATCCTACTCCAAGAAGACTTGCAGATGGTGTCAAGAATACAAAAGAAAATGAATATCATCAAAGAATCCCAAGGCAAAAATACTTCAAAAGTACATCAAGAAAATATTCATCTCCCAAGTACCAAAGTATATTTCTTGGTTATTGATATTCTTGTACAAATTTTGGGCACATGGAAAAATATTGTACGGCATATCACAATGACAAATATAATGGTCCTCGTCAATATCCTAGAAGCAATTTTGCAAGAAGAAGTCATGATTTCTCATTCATGAACAAGATGCAGTGCTTCAATTTCCATAACATTGGACATATGGCATGTGATAGTAACTTGACTTGGGTCCCTGAACAAGCTAAAACCATGACAACCAAGCCAGAGAAGAAAGTTACACAAGTATGGAGAAGGAAGAAAACTAAATATGAAAGTATCTTGAACACTCCAACCAATAACACATGTTCTTGATCTGATAAAGTCATCCTTGATATTCCAAGTGTTTGATAATGAGACTCTACCAAAGGAGACCATGCATACTGTTAGGGGGAGTTTATGATTATTAATCATTCTTGCAGAAGTTATCCATGAATGGGCCGTATGAAATTTTTGATGAGTCACACATGGATAATCATCTTTTGATAGATCATATCTTACTCATCCGATGGAATATTGTTGAAGGTTTCTTCCACTTGATCACAAGCCAGAAATGTTTCTTATCATTGATGTCAATATGGCATTGTTCGTGATGGAAAATTCTTGTGAGCTACAATTTTTCCCTACATTCCCTTTGATCACAGTGCCTTGGATGTCCTTGAACTAACCATGAAGATGCCATAACCTCATGTATATTACGATATCCTTGCTCTTGATGATAAAGTGCTAGAACCATGATTATGTGCTTGCTCATGATGACAAACTCTTCTTGATAAAGATTCATAATCCTAATGATAATGTATGGAGGCCTAATCCTTATATACAAGCCCTTGCCCTAATAATATAATGCCCTTGCTTGAAGACAACCCTCATGATGACAAGCCCTCTATTGAAGAACACTTGCTCTAGGACCAAATATGAGAACTCTTAAAGGTCACGGTGACGCACTTGATGACATGGATGATGAGACTTGATGAACTAATGCAGGTGCATTAGGCCAAGCACATAAAATGATAAGTTATTAAAGTCACACCAAGAGCCTAGCAATTTGATGGATTGAACACATGTCAAGGCTAGAACATTTTAATGTTTATTTTTGAAAACTTTTGATATTCAGTTAAGATTAGTTAGGAATATCTAGTTAAAAGAAATGGTTTTATAGTTAGTAGGTTGTTAGGGCTAGGGGAAATTGGTTCACATACATGAACTCATTTCTTGGACGAGGTATTTTTAGTTTTGAAGGAGAGAGGAGGAACATTTTTGGGTGCTGGAAATTTTGGTGTGAGATTGAAGTTAATTAAACAACATTTCTTAGACCAGTGGTTTTTTTTATCAGCAAATCAAATCTGTAAGTGTGAGTGAGATAATTATTTGCATATGTGTTTGTGAGGTTTATGAACCATAATATTAATATCTGGAGATTGAAATTGATTTGGTCTTTAAATGAATGAGGAATTCTTGCACTGTATTTTCTCTGTTATTTACATTTAAATGAGAACCTGGAGAATCATATTTCAGTTAATATTTTAATCCAGTACTTTTGCATCCAATATTGTGTATTGGAAATAATCATTTTACATTTCAGATTCGAGAATATGGAGCACTATGTATCAAGAAAACAAAAGAAAGAAAACACTCTGTATCAAGCAAACAGAAGAAAGAAAATTCGTAAAGGAAAACCGTCACCAATTTTGCGGGTCAATTTCTGATCAAACGAAGACAAATTTAGAAATTCCAACATCTAGGTTTTGTGCAGAGTAGGGTCTGTTTGGTAACACACGAGCGATTTCACAAAGATATCCTTTGTTTGGGAGTTAGAAAGGGATCTTTAAACCATGTTTTTATAGACTGCGTGGCTGAAAAAAAATGTTGTTCCTCCTATAACAACACTGTAGTTTGTTGTGAGAGTCTGTAACAACACTGTAGTTTGTTGTGAGAGTCTGTAACAACACTGTAGTCTACTACGAGAACCTATAATAGCACTGTAGTTTGTTGTGAGAGTCTGTAACAACACTGTAGTTTGTTGAGAGAGGCTGTAACAACACTGTAGTTTACTGTGAGAGCAAAGATTTGTCGTTCATCTTGTAATAGCATTGTGATCTGCTAAGATAGCAGCCATCAATTTGTGGTATCAAAGCCTTAATGTTGTTGGTATCTACAATATAGAGAGATGAATAGGTGTCCAGGAAGGGCATGAGGTTGAGGAGACAGACCCATGAGAAACGCAGAACTCCAAGAAGAGATAAGTAGACTGCAAATTCAGTTAGAAGCCATGGAAGTAGGAAGACAATGGGATCCTGAAGGTGGAGATGTTAGTGAGGCTGAAGATGAACTTGAAGAAGAAGAAGCAACACCTATTGAAGAAGCTACTCAGATTAAGTTGTTGAGAGAAGTATTGGGCTCAAGTTCAAGGCCAAAGCCTGAAATCTCTATTTATGATGGAAGTTTGAAAGTATTTTGAGTATGAGGAAATTGATGAGGATAGGAGATTCAAGTTTTTTGTGATAAGTTTGAAAGGATGTGCTACATGGTGGGACAATGTACAGGATGAAAGAATAAAGAAGGACAAACCATTGATCAAGAGTTGGGATAGAATGGTGGAAAAGATGAAGAGTAAGTTCTTGCCAAAGGATTACCAGCTAACTCTTTACAAATAGATGCAAAATCTTAAAAAAGAATGATAGTGAGAGAATACACTGAAGTGTTTTACAAGGTGAATTTGAGAGCAGGCTATGTAGAAGATACCCTGGAAAAGACAACAAGGTATATCAATGGTTTGAGGCTAGATATTCAAGATGAAATTAGCATACTTTCTCTAAGGACAATAGAGGAAGCATACCAGTGTGCTTTGAAGGAAGAAGAAAAGATATCTAGGAAGCAAAGCTCTGGCAGAGGACGTGGTTTTTCCAAAGGGAAAGGATAGACAAATGGAAGAGGAAAGTTTCATGCACAAAAGAATGATGAAGGAAACTCAAATCAGCAAGGGTAGTCAGAGAAAGAAGGTGGCAGCAGAGGAGGAATACCTTACCAGAGAGGTAGAGGTAGAGGAAGAGGCAGAGAGACTACCAACTGGTGTCACAAATGTAACAAATTGGGTCACTGATCTTTTGAATGTCCTGAAAATGATAATACGGAACAACGAGGTGCATACACAGCTCAAACCGAAGCAGTAGAGGCATAAGTACCCGAGGTAGAGAATGTGCTAGAGACTGAAGAGGTGTTGATGATGCACAAAGTGTTGAGAAATTTAAGGGCAATGCAATTATTATATTTCTCTTTCTTAGATAACTGATTGTGATATTATTCTTTTTCAGATTTGATTGATATTATTATTATGCATCATTATCATCAACCAACCATCAAAATAAGAAAATCAATCATGCACAAGTACACAAATATTGGCACCATGCCAGGGAAAAAACCTCTCCATAACTTGAGAGGAAAAATCCTTGAACTCTTTCTTATGGAATCTTTATTGAGAAATTACATGACCCAAACTTGAACTTGAAATGGCTTCAATCATCAAATGACAATACCTCAGAATATGTACCCAGTAGCATTGTTCAGTTCTGCAATTGAAGAATTATATCAGTCTATACCAAATTAGTTCGGATAAGCTCTCCTAGCCCCGATCTATTCTGGCTCCACACACACACACACACACACACATATATTATACGTTGTCACAATTATGAGAATAGTTGGTATGCATGGCTTCCATAAGATAATTTGGTTGACTATAACCACAGCGAAGGAGCATGCCCTGGAATTCAGAGCGTATATGAAAATGTAGATGGAGTTAGGGCTCGTTTAGTCTTACGATACCCTCGCACTGTCATCCATAGTCTTCTCCTGAAATGCGATATGTTAATCCCAGGACTATCCTTCAAACACAATCATGAACTGCGATATGTTAATGGAGATCTGCCCTTCAAACGTGATTATGATATGGTAACCCAGATCTGCCCTTCGAACATAATCACGATATGCTAACCTAGGACTAGATGCCGAGACAAGGTGCAGGCTCAATGAGGGGACAAACTTCCTCATATGTTGTAGCTCCTTCGCTACCTCACTTCTTCGTGAGATAAGTGAATGAATTTCCTTGAGGAGGCTCCATACGTGGCATATATATACAGGCTTTCCTTCCCATTCATTGAGCCGACATGAACTTTGATTAGGCCGACTTTTCCTTAGATCATTTAGCTGAGTCGACATGGTTTCATAACCTTCCTTTGAGAGGTTTCAAGAGTAAAATGGTGGGTACATATTTGAGTATTTCTTTGATGATCTAGAAGGACTTACATTTACAAAAATAATATATGACAATCTTCATTTTGTCTTGAGCTCTTTAATTAGAGCGAAAATAATTCTTTAAATACAAAAATACATTAATGCAAAAATAATGAAGACCGATCCTAGTTACACTATTTTCAACACTCCCTCTTAACTAGGGAGGTGTTGGGGAAATTATATGTGTTATAGTTTCCAACATTAAATTATCAATCAAGGGTCGTAAGGCTTAGAGGCACAAACGTAGGTTATGCAGGATCAAAGCATCTAACCTAACTTAATATCAAATTCCTATTTCAGAATTAAGTATAGAATGAAAAGGCTTTTAAACTAACGCTATTTGAAGCAATTGAATTATAAAACTCAAAGAATTATCGAAACAAATGACATGTAAGGAAATGTAACTCTACTGTAAAAATTAACCAATATTGTAATGGAATGAAACTTAATCTAGTACATAAAATTAACCACACATGCAATGATGTAACCATAATTTAATGCCAAAAAATAAACACGGTTAATCTAATGCAAGAAATTAATATTAATCTAATGCAGAAAAGTAATCACACTTGCAGTTGAAATAAACCCTATTCTAACGCAAAAAAATAACTACAATTCAAACAAAATTGTAACTAATCTAATTCTCAAGATCACACAAATAAATAAGCATTCAAACTTATCTCTTAATACTATCTAGTTCACACCTTCAAAGCTTAAAAATGATAGTTTCAAATAAATATTTCTATGTTGCCTAAATTAACACACTCAAATTAAAAGACTCAATGATCAAATCTTATTATAATTTAAAACAACTGCAATAACCATTTTGAAACAAAATCAACTACTTTGTTCTATCAGAATAACCCTCGAAGTTTCCCAAATCAAATCAAACTGCAAATATTGAAACTACTTTGACCACTTCGAATTGCAAGAACATAATCAAAGAACAACACCTATGCTAACTATTCCTATTCAAAATGCTATCATTGTCAAAACGAATTCATTCTAACTTACAGTTACTACACAATTTAATCATAAAACAACTATTCAAGGATAAACGAGAAAGCACCTCACCCAAATCTAAGCTACATGAAAGAATATATATGCATCCAGAAATCATTTAATTCCATGTTAATTCCCTATCACTAATACTTCAACTGTGGCTCTTAATGTATTCTTTCTCTCTTGTTTATAAAAATGTAGAGTATGACTCTGAGATATATATGTAAACGCAGACCTTATATGATAACAAATCGTAACTCCACAATCTCATAAAAATAGTCTTTTAATCGATCAATTATTCAATGTAAACAATTGCTAAACATTTATAAATCAAACCAAAACATAATTATAGGATCACACAACAACCTTCAAACACTCTGCAATCTTAAATCAATGAAGACTCACTCTGTAAAATCACACAATTCCTAATCTATACTAGCTATTGGGCTCAGTTCCAGGAGTGGTGGGCCCTCCCATGCCTGGAGCAAGCTAGTTTACTGCAGTGAAATGGAAATCTAAAACAAAATCATAAATAACTCACAGTGGAACAAGTGTTGGAACTTGTATTAAATCAAAATGATGGCATACAAAGTCTGGAATAACATAAGTTCTTAATCAACAATTCTGGAGCCTTACAACAATTACAACAGTATCATTACTCCCTTACTCCCTCCCTGAGCTCTAATATATACAAAAAATCCATTTAAACTGAATTCCCAAACGAATTTGCAATTTTGGAAGAGATCCCCAAAATTTGGGTTTGTTGTGATTTTACACAAATTAGTGATGACGAGTTGGCTTGATCTCCTCAACCATAATGTATTTTGGTAAATTGTTCATATGGAACATAGTTTTCCATATTGTTGAAAAATCCCATGCCTTGAAATCTTTTTATTCAACTCCATATCGTCATAAAGAGTGCCCAAAGTTGGTTGTTTGGATATTTTACAAATCTGAGTTTTACCTGATTTTTATACAAATCTCCATCAAAGACCTCTTCTTATCTCAAAACCATGATGAATTTTATAAATTGGTTTGTGGCTTAGTTAATTTGATATATTGGGACCAAAACCCATGTTCCATATGTTCTTCATTCATCTTCACCTGCACGGAAATTGAGGTGGAAGTTGGAAGTTTGAAACTTATTGCATATTTTGGAAATTTTGTGAATTTCATTCTAGAGACCCATATGAGTGACTTGGGTGCAATCCAGGTTATGGAAAGGTATTAAAACATTATTTTTGATAATAATCTCTCTCGGTTTCGTCGGAAGCATGTCGAAAGTGTCAAAGCCCCAAATTGTCCATTTCCGTACTCTATTAGCTTGTAAAGAAACTCGATGATGGAACCCTATGAAAAGATGAGCTTAGAGAAATTGTCATTAGTAAATCATGAAATAATCATATTTAATCATAGAAAATCTAATAAAACTAATGATAATCAACCACGAGGCATAGGATGTGATTTGGCGATAAATGATGGAATTATGACATGAAATGGGTATACTAGTGTCGGAATTTAGGTTATAATGGCGGTTTTGTATGATGGATAAATGGGCATATTCGAGGCCCAACATTCCCCCATTCTTGAGGGTTTGCATGTCCTCATGCAAACAAATCTCTTTCTCTTTGATAGGTTCTTGTGGGACAACATTACTTGGATATCTGAAGGCGCTGGTTCTTGTGGAGCAACACTTACTTGAATGTTTGGAGGTGCTGGTTCTTGTGGTGCAACACTCTTCATACTTAATAGGTCACACTAATTTACTAAGAAATACAAATAGAGGACAAGAAAGAGATGAGTGATGGAGATGGTGAGTGGGCGATTATTACTCTCGCTTTGTAAGACCAATGTCTATAGGTGGTTTCCTTTATCATTTAATGGCAGTAATGACTTCATCCTAATGTTTTCATCATGGAAGGAAAATGCATCATAGAGGTTGATTTATCAATGCACCATAAGGTTTTTGATTTTAACGTGGTCTTGTAATTAGAGTATATGTGGAGTGAATGGAAGGATAATAAAAGGATGATGGTTTATGAAAGATAAAATGCATAGAATGAGAAGTGGTGAATCATTAAGTTTCTTTAACCTTCTAATGAATTAGAGAATCATAAGCCAAATTTACCTCAAGTTTTACCTTTATCATTGATGTGCCCGGTGCTGCAAGATGAAGTGGAGGATGGAATGGATGGAGCTGATGTGTTCACTAATCTGATCTACTGAAGAAGAGCTAGAGCCGCAATGGAGGTTGATTTGGATCTACTGAAGGAAGTTGAACACTTGAAGGATGAACTGAAAAGATGAAGGATGAATTGAAGGTCCCCTTCTCCCCCATGCCTGAGGAGTTGTATGTCCCAAAAAAATTGAGGAAAGGTGACTACTACTGCAAATGATAATGGAAATGCTGATACAAAAATCCAAATTGCTGCAAATCTGTGTCGAGATCTCAAAACCATATAGTCTTCAACCACTACACACCCATGTGAAATATTGCTTATATGAATAAATGGTGTCGATGTCAAACATAAGCAAGAATTATTGGGTTACCCACCATTGAAGAGATCGTTAACCAATTCAAGATATCCCACCTTTTATGTTAATGGGAATCAAGGCACCAGGTACATTCTACTAGCCATGAATGAATTTGTCGAAGTCGAATGGGTTGCAAAATTCATCCACTAAGAAAAATTAATGTATTTCCTTCGTATATGACAAGGATACATGCCATTAAGGCATGCAGGCTCCCAGGTACCTTATTTAACCCTAACCCTAATCCTAGGTAATGTGTTGATGTTGATGGGATAAGGCTTGTTGGCAGGTGGTCCTTAAGGAATCCCACATCAACCAAAATGAGTACAAGACATAATGAAATACATGATTTGAAGAACTCATACAAATTTACAACTTTATTGGGAACCTTTCCCACCAGTTACCTGGTTTTCAAGCAAACTCCCTGTCCAGTTGTGCCAGACAATCTGGTTTTCAAAAAAGGACTTATTTTTTCTCTTTACTATTTTCATTTATTTATTTACTAACTTTCCTACTATACTGGAGAAAAGATGTCCTCCTTCAAGTGAAAGAGAACTTCCAGTGAAGCCATGTGTGGACCAGGTACAAGGATACATTCATGCTCAAATTTAACATATAAAATTTACAGTGTACATGAGCATGTGAAAATAGTAGTTGCAAATTATATGATGTTAAGAGAGTGTGAAGAAGAGAATGATGCCTTGCTCAAGTACTAGTTTGGAACCAGTGCTCGATGTAACCATAGTGGTCTTAGTTCATTTCTTCATTTGGACAATGTTGCTTGTCCTCTTCGTTGGCCTCTTCGATCTCTAGTTTTAGGGGTTTCATTCCAATAGATGTTGTCCATAAGTCCTCAGTTTCCTCTAAAGATTGGAAAATTTGATTATTGGAGAATTCTAGCTCTTCATGTGGTTGTGGCTCATGGAAATCAGGTTCTTTGTTCACTTCTGGAGAGGTAGAAAGGTTCTTGACTGTTGTCAAGGTCTGCTCTTCTTGAGAGGCAGAGACCCCAGTTGCTGCTAGGATTTGAGATAACTCCTTCAAATTCTTAATCATCCTTGAATCATGCTTTCTAGTTTAGAAATCCCTGTCTCCACACACAGATTAGTACCTGGGGGTTCTTACAGCACCCAAAAATGATTTACAAATAAAGAGATTGATTTTTTTTAATCTAAATGAATAAAAACTGATTGCAATAAAACTCACCAAACTTGAACTCCTCGCTTACTTGGACAACCAGACTTTGGAGCGACCCAAAAAAAAGCGTATGCGTGGCTCTTCACTCATGTCTTACTGTCATCTCCGCCCTCTGATTGCCTTGCAACTAAGATCACACAAAAACTTGTGAAAGAAACTATGCTCTGATCCCTTTAGCACCTCCCCAACAACGACACCAAAAATGTTGGGGAAATTATATGTGTTATAGTTTCCAACATTAAATTATCAATCCAGGGTCATAAGACTAAGAGGCACAAGCGTAGGTAACGCAAGATCGGAGCATCTAACCTAACTTAATATCAAATTCCTATTTCATAATTAAGTGCAAAATGAAAAGGCTTTTAAACTAACGCTATCTCAAGCAATCGAATTATAAAACTCAAAGCAATCGAAACAAATGACATGTAAGGAAATGGAACTCTACTGTCAAAATTAACCAATATTGTAATGGAATGAAACTTAATCTAGTACATAAAAGTAACCACACATGCAATGAAGTAACCATAATCTAATGCCAGAAAATAAACACGCTTAATCTAATGCATAATCTTAATCTAATGCGGAAAAGTAATCACACTTGCAGTTGAAATAAACCCTATTCTAATGCAAAAAATAACCACAATTCAAACAAAATTGTAACTAATCTAATTCTCGAGATCACACAAATAAATAAGCATTGAAACTTATCTCTTAATCCTATCTAGTTCACACCTTCAAAGCTTCAAAATGATAGTTTCAAATAAATATTTCTATGTTGCCTAAATTAACACACTCAAATTAAAAGACTCAATGATCAAATCTTATTCTAATTTAAAACTACTGCAATAAGCTTTTTGAAATGAAATCAACTACTTTGTTCTATCACAATAACCCTCGAAGTTACCCAATTCATATCAAACTGCAAATAATGAAATTACTTTGACCAATTCAAATTGCAAGAAAAAAATCAAAGAACAACACCTATGCTAACTATTCCTATTCAAAATGCTGTCATTGTCAAAAACGAATTCATTCTAACTTACAGTTACCAAACAATGTAATCATAAAACAATTATTCAAGCATAAATGAGAAAGTGCCTCACCCAAATCTAAGTTGCATGACAAAATATATATGCGTTCAGAATTCATTTAATTCCATGTTCATTCCCTATCACTAATACTTCAGTGGCTCTTAATGTATTCTTGCTCTATTGTTTATAAAAATGTAGAGTATGACTCTAATATAGATATGTAAATGCAGGCCTGATACGACAAGAAATCGTAACTCCATAGTCTCATAAAAATAGTCTTTTAATCGATCAATTATTCAATGTAAGAGATTGCTAAACATTTATAAATCAAACCAAAACATAATAATAGGATCACACAACAACCTTCAAACACTCTGCAATCTTAAATCAATGCAAACTCACTCTGTAAAATCACACAATTCCTAATGTATACTAGCTATTGGGCTCAGTTCCAGGAGTGGTGCGCCCTCCCACGCCTGGAGCGAGCTAGTTTAGTGCACTGAAATGGAAATCTAAAACAAAATCATAAATAAATCACTGTAGAACGAGTGTTGGAACTTGTATTAAATCAAAATGATGTCATACAAAGTCTGGAATAACATAAGTTCTTAATCAACAATTCTGGAGCCTTACATCAATTAAAACAATATCATTACTCCATTACTCCTTCCTTGAGCTCTGATATATACACAAAAGCCATTTAAACTGAATTCCCAAACAAATTTGCAATTTTGGAAGAGATCCCAAAAATTTGGGTTTGTTGTGATTTTACACAAATTAGTGATGAAGAGTTGGCTTGATCTCCTCAACCATAATGTATTTTGGTAAACTGTTCATATGGAACCTAATTGGCCATATTTTTGATAAATCCCATGTCTTTAAATCTTTTGATTCAACTTCATCTCCTCAGAAAGCATGCCCAAATTTGGCTGTTTGGATATTTTACAAATCTGAGTTTTCCCTGATTTTGACACAAATCTTCCTCAAAGACCTCTCCGTATCTCCAAAAATATGATGAATTTTATAAATCAATTTGAGGCTTAGTCAACGTGCTATACTAGGACCAAAACCCATGTGCCATATTTTCTTCGTTCGCCTTCACCTGCACGGAAATGGAGGTGGAAGTTGGTAGTTTGAAACTGATTGCAGATTTGGGCGAATTTGTGAATTTCCTTCTAGAGACCCATAATAGTGACCTAGGTGAAATCTAGGTTATGCAAAGGTATTAAAACATTATTTTTTATAATAACCTCTCTCAGTTTCTCCGGAAGCATGCTGAAAGGGTCAAAGTCCCAAATTGGTCATTTCTATACTCTATTGGCTTGTAAAGAAACCTGGCAATGGAACCCTGTGAAAAGATGAGCTTAGAAAAACAATCATTAGTAAATCACGGCACAATCATATTTAATCATATAAAATCTAATAAAACTAATGATAATCAACCATGAGGCATAGGATGTGATTTGGCGATAAATGATGGAATTATGACGTGAAATGAGTATACTGGTGTCGGAATTTAGGTTATAAATGGCAGTTTTGTATGATGGAAAAATGGGCATATTCGAGGCCCAAGTGGAGGTATTCATACATACATGGTACATGGACATTCTCAACACAATATTTCTCATAAGCAAAGAGTCAGATTAGTTATCCATCTATTATAACATCATTTCAACCAACATTGTTTCCATATAGAAAGGCCTTGACTAACAGCTCTATCTCTCAAATAGATCAAAGCACACAATGTTGGCGAGACCAATGACTGATAGGAACACATCATCTTTGTCTCTCTTAGGGTCATACCCACCTGGGTGTTCTCTGAGTATGCCCTACTAGGACTATTCTCATCTTGGGTTCCCAGCCCTCAAGAATATCAGTCCTCTTGCCCATTCTTGTCTTGGATTCCCTACCACATCCTCAAAGAGTGTCGGATTCCAGATGATTAAACAATCCTCCATTATTTCTTCCAAACTGAAGACAAGAATGTCGTGTCTAACTCTCCCTCTTAACCAGGGGTGAGTTCCAAGTTTCTCTTCACTGAGAAACTTACTTGAGTTCCTTTACCCATAGGAACCTCCGACAACTTCCTCTTACAAAGGAACTCTATCATCAGTACTTTATAGTGTCTTCTAGTTGACTGATGATCCAAGACTTCGATGTCATCAATTTCTTCATATGTAGGGTTCAACCATCCATCACTTTCCTCCATCATGTCATCTCAGAAAGTATCCTCCTTGGCTTTACATTTGGGGATTCCTTCATAGGACCATCTATCTTCACCTTTCCTTCAACAATGATTGTTCTTGATCATGAGGTACATAGTTGTGACATCCGTCACAACTCTTCTTACCATGGCCCTACACACATACCTAGGCTTTTCCAAGAGGTCAGCCACCAAAAAAATAAATCACAAGTTACCTTTTGGTGATGGCCTTTTTCCAGTGACATCTCCTTGTAGGCATCAATATCCTATATACATGTTGACAGATCTCCCAATGATATCTATTGACAAGAGTTTTCATCTTTTTATACTTTCATCAGAGTCTTTACATCATTCTAGGAGATTTACTCGTCATGTCTTCCTTATCCTCTGGATGTTGATTGCCTTCATCATGGTTGCATAATTTATGATCTCTTCCGTCCTTACATATTTTATTCCCAGGAGATTTCAATCAGAGTTCTTTAATTGTGATCAACTACCTCATACTTTATATGAGGACATATTATGTTGATTTCATATTTTAGCATCCTTTCAGAGGAGGAGATCTTTTCCCTTTTGATCATGCTTGATCCATGTTACCTACAACCATATGATATGACATTAGAATACAAGCATTCATACCTCATTATTCCTTCAGGCTTCTTTTAGCAGCTTTCTTGATTGAAAAGATCTTCAATCCCTTGATTTGTTTCATTTCTCATGTCATCGGACCATCATCTCATGAATTCCAAAAGTTGGATTTCTTGATGAAACACTTGGTGCCTTTCTTGACTAAGGGATCCTTCGCTGAGGTTTCCATCAGAGAATCTTCAAGATCTTGTATATCCCCATCTGGCAAATGCTTCCTTTGTCCTAGATGACTTCTTCTTTTCCTTTAAAGTACAATGAGATTCCTAAGAGCTATGTCCTTCATGATTCCCATATGACGCCATGATGCATATCCGCAAGGACTTTTGATAAGATCCCTTTGAGAGGGATACCATCTCACTCATACTGGAGATCTATTACTCCCTCTTTCTTTTAGCTTACTCTATCCTTCAAATGATATGAACCCATCTCCATAATCTTCTCATAGCACTAAATCTTAGCTATACTAAACTGTCTTGTTTGAGGGCCAAACTTCCCTTCTCATGCTTTAGTCCTTCAGTACTTTTGTCCACAACTTATCCTTTTTCCATTTTGCACAAGTACCATAAGTTGTTAGATGAGGAAGATTCCTTGTCCTAAGGACACATGACATCTTGCTTGTAAAGAGAAAAATAGATTATTGTCTTCTTATAATCTTCCTAAGATATCCCAATTGAGATCTCATGAAGATGACCTTGTTTATTGCATTTCAGAGAGTACGTCTACTAGCATTTCAATTAGTTCACCGCTTCACCATGACTGCAATCATCCTTGTTGCTCCTTCATTGAGATCATCATTGTTTCTTTTGTCAACGAGGCATGTTGAGATCTTCATTATTTCTTCTATTTAACATCTGCACCATGACTACTCCTTGAGATTTCTACCGAGGTGATCTCTACACATTTGAGATCATGATCTTTAAGAACAATATCAGTTGTACCTTACTGTAGACTGAAATGATGTGTAGCATCATGATATCATGATCTTTGTCATCATCAGTGTACCGAGACTTGACTATCATAATTATTACTATTACCAAGACTACAACCATCCTCGTCATTGTTCCTTGATATGCATAGATTGATCAAGATCACAGTCATTACTGGAACATGATTTTTCTGAGACTATATTCATGATCCATATATATGTTTCAAGACTAATCCATTCATAGGTGATTTCGTATGAATTAGTGTCACGATAGTACGTTGTAGAGAGAGTATTAATATATTTCTTAAGGTTTCCAAGGGACTGAGTACTCATCATTGTAGTGACGATTTGCCTCTTGATTACTCATGCGAAGATTATAGTGATACCATGCAATCCTCTCCTTCATCTAAGATCTAGTATTGACTACTCCTTCAAATTTACAGGTATGCCGAGGGAGATCTCTGGTCCATCCATCCAAGATTCATCTCAATTGCACCTACAGGTATGCCAAAAATGAGATATAGCCCAGAACTTAAGTCAGTGCAAAATCCTTTCTGCTTCATGCATCCGAAGTCTAGCTTGACTCACAGGTATGTCGAGAAAGTATTTAGCCTAGAACATAGATCTATGCTGCATCCTCCAAGGTCTGGTCATGACTTAGCTGAGGTGTAGTCAGATCCTAATGCGGACCTGCTTCTCCATGAGCAATTTCAGAGAGAGAAAAATGCGAGTTCTGTCCATATCTTATTTGCGGATCCCCTGCACCCATATTCACACGAAATATTAGAGAAAAAACTATGAATTCTTCTTGTGCCTTTTTATGCTGACCCATGTCAACCATAGTCCAATGCTTTCCAACCACTACATGAGAGAGTTGATCTTCTTCACGCCCTATATTGAACCTCCCTCTAATACAATGTTGAGAAATTTAAGGGCATTGCAATTATTATATTTTTCTTTCTTAGATAAATGATTGTGATATTATTCTTTTTTAGATTTGATTGATATTATTACTATGCATCATTATCATCAACCAGCTATCAAAATAATAAAATCAATCATGCACAAGTACACAAATATTGGCACCATACCAGGGTAAAAACCTCTCCAGAACATGAGAGGAAAAACCCTTGAACTCTTTCTTATGGAATCTTTATTGAGAAATTACATGACCCAAACTTGAACTTGAAATGCCTTCAATCATCAAACGAAAGTACCTCAGAATATGTACCCAGTAGCACTGTTCAATTTTGCAATTAAAGAATTATATCAATCTATACCAAATTAGTTTGGATAGGCTCTCCTATCCCCGATCTATTCTCGCTTCACACACACACACACACAGATATATATATATATATATATATATATATATATATATATATATATATATATATATTATACGTTGGCACTGTTATGAAAATAGCTGGTATGCACGGCTTCCATAAGATAATTTGGTTTACTATAACCACAGTGAAGGAGGGTGCTCTGGAATTTAGAATGTATATGCAAATGTAGATGGAGTTAGGGATCGTTCAGTCTTACGACACCCTCACGCTGTCATCAACAGTATTCTCCTGAAATGCGATATGTTAATCCTAGGACTATCCTTCAAACACAATCATGAACTACGATATGTTAACCCAGATATGCCCTTCAAACATGATTATGATATGCTAACCCAGATCGTCCCTTCGAACATAATCATGATATGCTAACCCAGGATTGGATGCTGAGACAAGGTGCAGGCTCGATGAGGGGACAAAGTTCCTCATATGTTCGGCTCCTCTGCTACCTTGCTTCTTTGTGAGATAAGTGAATGAATTGCCTTGAGGAGGCTCCATACATGGCCTATATATACAGGCTTTCCTTCCCATTCATTGAGTTGACGTGTGCTTTGATTAGGCCGAATTTTCCTTATATCATTTAGCTGAGCCGACATGTTTTCATAACCTTCCTTTGAGCAGTTTCAAGAGTAAAATTGTGGATACATATTTGAGTATTTCTTTGATGATCTAGAAGGACTTACATTTACAAAAATAATATATGGCTGTCTTCATTTTGTCTTGAGCTCTTTAATTAGAGTGAAAATAATTCTTTAAATACAAAAATACATTAATGAAAAAATAATGAAGACCGGTCCTAATTACACTATTTTCAACACAAAGTCCTTTTAAAACCTGCAAAGGAGATTGTTGAATCAGTCCAAAGGAAATCCTTATTCAAGGCAATGTGTAAGGAAAAAGGCAAATGATGCAAATTGATGATTGACAAAGGAAGTACAGACAATCTAGTTTCCCAAGAAATGGTGTTAAAATTGGGATTGAAAAATATTAAGCACCCCACACCTTATAAGGTATCATGGTTGCAAAAAGGACACCAATTATTGGTGCATGAACAAAGTGAAGTTGAGTTTCAAATAGGCAGGTATAAAGGCAAGGTGCTATGTGACGTAATGCCAATGGATGCTTGTCACATTCTTTTGGGTCGACCATGTCAGTTTGATAGGAAGGTGACACATGATGGGGAGAGAAATTGTTATAATTTCGAAAAGGATGGCATCAAGCACACTCTTGTACCATTGAAAGAGGAAGGTACAAATGAAACAAGCAGCCCAAAAGCACTACTTCTTAGTGGAAAGGAATTTCTACAATAGATGGAAGAAGAAGAGGTAAGCTATGCAGTGATTTGTAAGCCAAAGGTAGTACTTCTGCACACCGAAATTGTATATTTACCTCTTGAAGTTCAGGAGTTGTGGCATGATTGTCATGATATTGTAGTTGATGAATTTCCAAGTGATTTTCCACCCAAAAGAAGCATCAGTCATGACATAGACTTGATACTGAGAGAAATTCTTCCGAACAAGGATGCATATTGAATGAAACCCAAAGAGAATGAGGAAGTGGGGAGGCAAGTCCAAGAATTATTGGACAAAGGACTAATAAGAGAAAGTTTGAGTCCATGTGTTGTACCTACAGTATTAAGTCCAAAGAAGGGTGGAGAATGGAGAATGTGCATTGACTCTAGAGAAATCAACAAGATCACCATTTGTTACAGGTTTCCATTGCCACGAATGGATGATATGATGGATTGCTTGGGTGGAGCAACTTACTTCTCAAAGATTGACCTGAAAAGTGGTTATCATCAAATTTGGATCAGAGAAGGAGACGAGTGGAAGACAACTTTCAAGACCAATGAAGGCTTGTACGAGTGGATGGTCATGCCATTTGGATTGTCAAATTCACCCAGTACCTTTCTGCAGCTGATGAATGAAGTCTTAAAGGAGTTAATTGGTAAGTTTGTCATTGTTTACTTGGATGACATCTTAATTTTCATTCAAACTAAAGAAGAGCACTTAAGACATTTGAAGTATGTTTTAGAGATATTGCCACAAGAAAATCTATTGATTAACATGAAGAAGTGTTCTTTTATGAAGAGTGAACTTGTATACTTTGGTTATGTCATTTCTAAGGATGGATTGAAAATTGATCCGAAAAATATAGAGGCAATTGTAAATTGGCCCTCACTTAAGAATATTTTTGAGCTGAGAAGTTTTCATGGTTTAGCCAGCTTCTATAGAAAATTTATCAGGAATTTTTGTGGAATTTCTGCACCTATCATTGAAACCATCAAGAAGAATAGGCAACGATTTTATTGGATAGCAGCAACAGGAAAAAAGTTTCAACTATTGAAGAAGAAGATCATTGAGAAGCCGATGTTGAAGTTGCCAGACTTCAATAAACCCTTTCAAGTGAGATGTGATGCTAGTGGGACATCCATTCGAGTTGTACTAAGCCAAGAAGATAAGCCCATTTCATATTTCAGCAAGAAGTTAAATGAGTCAAAATAGAAATACTCTTCCTATGACAAAGAATTTTATGTAGTGGTTCAAGCTTTGAAGCATTGGAGGCATTACTTGATGCCTAACGAGTTTGTTCTATACATGGATAATTCTGCCTTACAATACATTATGCAGCAACATAATTTAAATCATAAACATGCAAAGTGGGTGGAGTTCCTTCAAAGTTTCACTTTTGTTTTGAAGCACATTAGTGGGAAGGAAAATAAGGTTGTCGATGCCTTGAGTAGGAGATGCTTAATCATGCAGGAAAGTCAAATACAAATTTTAGTCTTTGATTATTTGAAGGACTTATATGACATTGATGTTGATTTTAAAGAAGCTTTTGCAATGTGTAAAAATCTAGTCAATAGGTACAATAGTCCATGGAAAGAGTTTATGTTGTAGGATGGGCTATTTTTTAAGAACAATTAGCTATGTATTCCCAATTTCTCAATGCAGGAAAACTTGGTCCAAGAAAAGCATAATGGCGGGTTAGCTGGACACTTTGGTGTTGAGAAAACACTTGGGCAACTGAGTCACTTCTATTTTTGGCCTAAGATGAAGGCAGATGTACAAATATACGTGAGTAGTGCAGGGTATGTCAGCATGTGAAAGGGAGAAGTCAGAATACTGGACTATACATTCCATTACCCATTCCCAATAGACCTTTATATTCGGCGAGTATGGACTTTGTTCTGGGTTTACCGAGAACTCAACGAAGTAATGATTCAATCCTTGTAGTTGTGGATAGATTTACTAAGATAGCTCATTTTATTCTATGTTTCAAAACTAGTGATGCTACCCATGTGGCTAATTTGTTTTTTGATGAGATTGTTCGGTTGCATGGCTTGCCAAAAAGTATAATCTCTTACAGGGATACAAGATTCAATGGACATTTCTAGAGAACCTTGTGGAAGAAACTTGGCACTAAGCTAAATTTTAGCTCAGCGTATCATCCACAGTCTGATGGGAAAACAAAAGTTGAAAATAGGAGTTTTGGTAATTTGTTGAGGAGTTTAGTAGGTGACCGACAAAAGGAGTGAGATCATGTGCTAGCCCAGGATGAGTTTGTAGATATTGACTCACCAAATAGGAGCACGGGAAAGAGTCCATTTCAGATCTTGTACGACATGCATCCGAGGGGACTTTGTGAGCTAAGAGACTTGGGAAAGCTTGAGCATAGAAGTGCTGATGGAGAGGATTTTGCAACAGCAATGAGTGAGTTGCACAAGCAAGTAAAACAAAGATTACAAGATACAAGAAACAACTACAAGAAACGAGCAAATGTAAACAAGAAAGAGGTAAACTTTGAAGTGGGAGATATGGTCCTAGCTCACCTAAGAAAAGAGAGGTTTCCAAGGGGAGAATATAACAAATTGAAAATGAGGAAGATAAGACCTTGTAAGGTCCTCCGCAAGTTTTCAGCGAATTCTTATGAGTTGGAGTTACCTCCATAGATTGGCATTTCAACCATTTTTAATCTAGTATATTTGTGTCCCTACATAGTTGGTGATGCAGATCAAGCTTCTAGGAATCTTGACCAGGATGAAGGAAAGGAACAACAGTGGCTGAAGCAAATGCCTATGGTAAAGAGTTTAGAGGCTGAACAAATTTTGGATACATGTGTTTCCAAGAAGACCAGAAGGAAAGAATACTTGGAATCTTGTGAAGTGGAAAGACCATCTGATAGAGGATTCTATTTGGATGGATGAAGCAACACTACAGAAAGTAGGTCATTCTATTGAGGATCTTATGAGCAAGAGCTCATAAAATTTTCTTTCTTGGGGAGTCTGATGCAGGTGCATTAGGTCAAGCACATAAAAATGATAAGTTATGAAAGTAACAATAAGAGCCTAGCAATGTGATGGATTGATCACATGTCAAGGCTAGAACATTTTAAAGCTTATTTTTGTAAAATTTTTGATATTCAATTAAGATTAGTTAGGAATATCTAGTTAAAAGAAATGGTTTTATAGTTAGTAGGAAGGAAAATTGGTTCACATCCATGAACTCATTTCTTGGATGGGGGATTTTTAGTTTTGAAGGGGAGAGGACGAACATTTTTAGGTATTGGTTTTGGTGTGAGATTGAAGTTAATTGAACAACATTTCTTAGACCAGTGGTTTTTTGTATTAGCAAATCGAATCTGTATGTGTGTGTGAGACAATTATTTTCACATGTGTTTATGAGGTTTATGAACCATAATATTAATATATGGAGATTGAAATTGATTTGATCTTTAAATTGTTGTGGTGAATGAGGAATTCTTCCACTGTATTTTCTCTGTTAATTACATTTAAATGAGAAACTGGAGAATCATATTTCAGTTAGTATTTTAATCTAGTACTTTTGCATCCAAGATTGTGTATTGGAAAGAATCATTTTAAATTTTAGATTCGAGAATACAGAGCACTTTGTATCAAGCAAAGAGAATGAAAGAAAATTCGTAAAGGAAAACCGTAACCAATTTTGTGGATCAATTTATGATCAAAGGAAGACGAATTTCAAAATTATGGCATCTGGGTTTTGTGCAGAGTAGCATCTATTTGGTAACTCATGAGCAATTTTCCAAAACGATCTTTCATTTTGGAACTACGAAGGGATCTTTAAACTTTGTTTTTATAGACTACGTGGCTGTAACATCATTATAGTTTGTTGTGAGAGTCTGTAACAACACTGTAGTTTGTTGTGAGAGTCTGTAACAGCACTGTAGTGTGCTGAGAGAGCCTGTAACAACACTGTATTTTGTTGTGAGAGTCTGTAACAACACTATAGTTTGCTGAGAGAGCCTGTAACAACGCTGTAGTTTGCTGTGAGAGAAAAGATTTATTGTTTATCATGTAACAACACTGTGGTCTGTTGAGATAGCATCCATCATGAACACTATTGAAGGACTTGATGACATGAATGTTTACACTTGATGACCACATAATGACACCAATGTTTACACATGGATGATGGTTGGATACCACATAATGACACACTTGATGAAAATGGATGATGATTGAAGACCATACTTGAAGCCCTAATAAAAATACCCTAACCTTATACATGAAGAATCCTAAATCCCCAATATCTGCACTAAAAACTCCAAAACTGTCATCCCAAGGTCTGCACTAAAAATTCCAAACAATCATAAAGAAAATTAATTTTTGACATCTTGAAGACATCATTTCAATATGACTCCTTGACTATCTTGTAGAGGATCCTTTCCTCTTTCTAATGAGCCCTCACTTGCCTCGTGACTCCTTGTAGTCTAAGATAAATTAATTTTTTAAGTTAAGATAGCCTATCATTTAAAGCTAGCCGACCTACACTTAGTATGTCATGTCGACCTCCATCCTTAAGACATGTCCATTCATATTAACGTAAAAACAATATTAAAATGAGTTCGGACACCTCATTTTAGCACTCAATTTTAGTGTAGAGCATCTGAAAAATACAGAACAACGAGGAGAGGAGGTCTTATGAGCTGTTTGTTTGGGCTATTACTTCTCAAAGTCGGATCACACATTATTTTGGTAGCCATATGTGGTAATAAAGACCTCGTACCTACAGTAATCTCTTCAGATCTATGTGGCTCAGAATTGTCTAACTGTGGAGGATTGTTTAAGGGCAAAGAGGCCTAGTATAAGGCTCTCTCTTCTGGCCACAGAAGCAACATTATGTGAAGTAGTTTGAACTATGTAGAAACTCAGATTATAGTCCTGTGACAAAAATTGCGAATTGTTTTTGTGGAGATTTTGGAGTTGTTGTATGGTGGTGCAGCTACATGAAATAAGGCCATGCTGCTACAGCCTATTAGGACTATGGAAATTGACCTCGGGACTAAAATCCTTGTGGGCTATCTTTGAAGCTTTTCTTGAAGACACCTTGAAGGATTCTTTGAAGTGTTGTGGAGACTTGAGCTAAAGATATTTGGGACAGTCATCTTGAGCATACTTGAAGGCTAATATGAAGACTAATCTATGGTGAAACTGAAGTTGAAGAAGGAAGTCCTGAAGCAACCTCTTGAAGAAAACTGAAGCAATTTGATCTTGGAGAGTATCTTGGGACAGTTTATTATAGACACCTTATTGGGACAATTCTCAAAAGATTTGGTGTGCAAACCTATTAGGAAGCAACTTTTGAAGCCTTACTTGAGACAGACTTGTATCTTGACTTGTTGATTGTAGAAGACACCTTGTTGAAGCAGTCTTGTGGGAGAGCATATTTGAAGTCTTGTAGAACCAATATTGAAAAATTGAATAGTGAAGAATCTTGGAAAACATCTTGGAGTACCTTGAAGACATATTGAATATTTGTGGAGATCATTGGAGACCGTGATGTCATCATGAGGTGACTTGGAGAATTTGGTTGGGTATGATGAAGAGCAATGGTGACACCTTCTAAGAGATCAAGGTTGTCATTGATGATGCAATGTGGATACTAAAGTGAAGACTAAGCGAAGATTGACAAAGCTTGTTGAAGAAGATGTTGGGAGTTATGAAGTATAACCAAACAAATCTTGACATAATAAAGCTAAGGGTTGGAGCCCAAGAGGTTGGAGCCTTGAAAATATAAGGTTGGTGCCTTGGAGGATAGGGTTGGAGCCCTAGAGTATCGGAGTCCTCAAGAAACCAAGTCGGAGCCCGAACCAGATATAGGGTTGGAGCCCTTAAGGTTGGTGCCTCAAAATTGACAAGGTTGGAAACTTGGAAGTCCAAGTCGGTGCTTGGCAAATACATGTTGGAGCCTAGGAGATTAAATATTGGTGTCTTCATATAGGGTTGGAGCCCTACATATATTGTACTTGAGTTATTGAAGAAATTAATAAAATCATTTATTCTTATTGTTCATTTTGCGTTCTAAATATAAATGATCTAACTAGTAAAAGTAAAAATTGAAAAGGAATACTGATTCACGCCCCTTCTCAATATTTCAAAAATTCCATATATTAAATGGTTATGCTTTCTAAGATTAAAATGTTCATTATTCCATAGATTAAAGTTTGTAAGTTTTAAAACAAAATCTCTATGCTTTCATAGGGTAAAATCTCATGTTTTCTTAGATTAATAATCTTTATGTTTTTCTAGTTTAACGTTAATTGCCTTTCAAAGAATTTAGTACTTTCATAGTTTATATTAAAGAATCTATTTTCCTTTTTAAGTTTCCAATTAATTTTAGTTAGGCACAAATATGAAAATCTAATCTCCTAGCACATATGATGTAGTGTACTTCACAAGCTCACATACCCACATTGACATATAAATGCAAGTAATTTAAGAGTCAATTAAATTACCCAACATTTTGGCATCTGTGTCAGGGAAGTATACATAGGTGTTGGTTTTCAATTTAATATCATTCTTAGTTGCATCCATTTAGTTTAATAAGATTAATTTTATTTAAGTACATCCTAGAAGTAGATTGATTAAAAAAAAAAGACTTCAATCATCTACCACCCCCACTATATAATGTGGTGCAATAAGAGCCACACGTCCACATCATGAATTCTTATTTTTGCAAATAGAAGAAGAAGTGACAAAGGTGGTAGAAGAAATGGATAGAGATGATGAAAATGAGAAAGATCCTTTTGGATTTCCCATTCAAGAAATTGATATCAACGTTTAGATTAAGAACATCCCTCCATACGTACTTCCTAACTTCAATGGAATGAGATCAGAAGACACAAAAACTTTTCTTTTCGAAATTGAAATACTTTGTAGATCTTATGGATACTCATACACACTCAAAAATTGAATTTATTTTTGGTAACATTGAAGGATAATCTCTTAAATGGTTCATGACTTTAGGAACAAATTCTATAAGGACATGGGATGATATGAAAAGAGTATTTTTGGAAAAATATAAAGATTGTTTCCTACACCATAACCTTAGAAATGAAGTCTTTAAGATGAGCCAAAAAGAGGATGAAAGCCTAGAAGATTTAGTGGAGAGATTTACTTATAATGTCAAAAGATCTAAATTGCATGATTTAGGATTAGACACATTAAACAATCTCCTACTAAAAGCTATACGAGATGAATGGATTGATCTTCTGAACCTGATGGAAAATGAGATGTCTCTCAATTGTCATTTGAAGTGATTTGTGAATTGTGCAAGGACATATCAATAGGAAAAGAAAATTATGTAAGATCCGATCTAGTTATGGCAAGAGTAAGTAAATTGACATCAGGATTGGTAAGTCCAAATGAACTTAACAATTTTCTAGACATTTTTGGTAATTTAAATGAACAAATTGATATGCTAAGAATGCAAAACAAGCAAAAAGTTGAGAGTGTTTCTTCATTTATATTTTTCCCTAAATGCAGAAAGAAACATGCTTTGCATGAATGTCCACTTGATAACATTAAAATTTGTGAAACTTGTGCAGGATCACATAATACTAAATATTTTCCATCATTACCAAGGTTAAAGGTAGTTTACCATGGAGAAAATCAAACATTGGAACAATCTTATTATGGAGCTCCAAGAAGTCCATGGCAACCTCATCAACCTGGTATGATGCAAGATCTTAATTATCAATTTCATGGTTATGCACAAAAATATCAAAGTAATTGGCAAACATCCTTGCCTTAGAAACCTTTGACATCTCAATCCCAACCTCAAAACCAACCTTGGAAACCTTGGCCATCTCGATCCCAACCTAAAAATCAATCTTGGAAACAAGGTTGGTAAGGGCTTACAGAGGAAATCCACCATATCCTTAATACTTTCCTCCTTATCCTGAATACAAATATCAATGTTATTCATACCATTCATGTCCACCACAACATCAGTTTCACCCTCAGTTGACCTCAATTCAACCTTTCCCATCATCACCCACATAAGAACCCCAAAGATCCATTCCCACTCAATTACCTGCACAACCATTTTGAATCCCCAATAATAAAATATCTCAATTCACTTACAATTTTGAGGTATTTCAAAATGATTCTCCATCATTCATTGAAGAACAATAACTAGAAGAAGAAGAAGAAGAATAAGATAAGGTCCAAGAATCTTGGATAATCATTGAAGAAGAGCAATTGTTGGAACCTGAGATTTAAAATTTTCTTGCATGCCTATCACCAAATTCTATGAATGAGGATCACTTCTCTGAATACTTGCATGGCATGATACCAAGAAGCGAAGGAAGACAAGACTACATTGAATCTTGGTTCAAGACAGTCATTGGATCCTAGCACTCAATTCTTCAGTATTTTATGACATCATATCAATCAAGGTAGTTGGTCTCTCATAAACTGGTACATGTCAAAGCGTATCTTTCAAACCTATTTATGAGTTTATTTATCATCTTCTTACACACATGGTTCCATTGGAAGTATTCATATACTTGAACAAGATTTATTTTTCAAGTAGAGTAGGACATATAAAAAAAAGAAAAAAGTAAAGAGAAAAATAAGTCCTATTGTGAAAACCATCTTGTTGGCGCAATTGGACATGAGCTTTGCTTGAAAACCAGGCAACTGGCGAGCAAAGTTCACAATAATTTTTGGCAATTTCATGATGGTTTCAATATTTTATTATGGTTCTTCAAATCATTTTTGGTTCTATGCTCAAGTTAGCTGATGTGGGATTCCTTAAGGCCCACCTTCCAACAGATGTTGTCCCACCGACTTCAACACCTTATCTGGGACCATGATCAAATATTATTTGGAGTGCCTTGGAACTTGCATACATCAATGGCAAGCTTTATTGTTGAAAACAATGGGAATACAATAATGTCTCTTGATTGTCAGATCTTGCAAGTGACTCGACTACAACACATTCATTCGTCCCTATCAAGATGCACTCAGGTACCTTGACACTCATTTACATTATCGATGAGTTTCTCGCATTGCTTAACTATTTCCATCATTGATCGGTAATCCAATGATTTCTTTCCATGCTCAACTTTGGCACATTCATTTGAATGGTAAGAATTGTACCATGAATTTTGGTTTTGATGAGAACCATATGGTTTTATGGAATCAACAATAAACTTGCAACAATATATTTTATTACTTTCATGTAGTTGCATGTTCATCTTTTTTTCACTCAACAATAGCATGACGGAACCACTACAATTTTTCTTCATTCATTTCCTTTCAAGAAAATCAATAAAATTGGGCCTATTTCAGTCAACACGCATTATGTTTCATGATTTCTACTTCAGCATACATCACACAATCCAAATTAGCAGATTAGAGTCAAGAAAACAACTTTCGAAAGAGATTGACATTTTCTGCAATAGCTACGAAAAGTTGTAGTTTCTGCAACAATTGTTGAAGCAACCTGTTTTTTGCTGTAGTAGCTTGTTCCAAGGCAGTTTTGGTACAAATATTGCAAGAGATTGGAGTAGAAATAAAAAAATTCTAAGATACCGGGTTTTCTCAGAATATGATAAGTTGAGTATAACACTGGATAAATTCAAAAAAGAAAAATTTTGAAGGGCATTTCAAGTGGGGTTTTAAGGCATATTTTCATTTTTCACCATTGTGCACACATCAAGACAGAATTTGGTATTTTTGCAAAACAACTCATTTTCGTCATCAAAAGTAAGGTATGTGGTGGTAAAAAAGGTAAAAATACATTGTTTCCATTTTGAAGCACTCAATTTGGCCTTAAAATGAGTTCATGGGATATGTTTTTTTTGCAACATTGGGCAACATGAAGGGTGAAATAGGGTATAAATTAATTTGACCTTATCTTGCAAATAGTGCATCTATTGGTCCTAAAATTTTTAGGGTAAATGCATCATTGTAGGTTAAATAAATACAAAAAATTTCAAGAAATTCTAGTGTGTGTTTTTCAAGAAATTGGCCATCATCATCTACATCCATTTCTCGTTTTTCTTGAGATTTGTGCACTCATTGGACGAGATTGTCTGTGGGAATATGAAAAATATTAATGGTAACAATCTCAGAAATTTTCAGAAGAATCTGATTTACCATTTGAAAGAAATTGGAAAAACATGTCTGCTACATGAAAAAGATACCTTATCTGGAGCAAGGTCAAAGTAATGGTCAATGCATCATGGAGCCGAGTACCTGAGGCAAATCAACACCAAATCATTCATCACATTGTATTCTCTTCTTCAATTCCAACAAGAAAACTTGAGGTAAAACTAGCCTTAAACTTTTTTATTTGTTAAAAAATTTGGAAATTGTAATAAGAAAGCTATTGTAAAACATATGATCTATGTACTTCACCCTATCATATCCACATTATTCAAACCATTTTCTCAATCCTTCATTCATAGTCTACTTTGCATGCATAATCAATCTCACATAACTATTTCCAGCCCTCATACCTTATTGGATACTCTACAAACGTTTTTATGGTTGAACTCCATACCACGATTGCATAATATTTTCCTTCATAAGGTCTTATGTTTTCCCTATTAATAATGTTGCCTCCCACCATCCTCTTGTTTAACTTTCTCTTCTTTCTGTAATATAAATTGATTCATACTTCCTTGATGAACAATTTGACCTTTTTGACCCTCATATGAGACTAATTCAAAATATGGAGATGCTTTTCATAATGAACCATCATAGTACATGTTTGTAGCAGATGATCAAATAGTACATGGAGTACTTAAATTATCTGTCATGTTGTCCATCCTCATATGTTTAATGGAAGCCAAGAAATGATGAGTACAAAGCCACAAGAAGCAGAAGGTTGCATCAAGGCTTTGTTCACACACTCTTGAAATCACTTGGAAGTATATTTTAGGCTTTGATAAATTATACAACCCTCACCTACAACTCTTATTTTGTGTTATGTGCAACTCATATTGTCAAAGCTTCACAGTGGAAAGTCTTCTTCATTCATTAGTTGGTGAGATCTTGAAGAAACTATTTGACAACAATGTTGAAGTAGGATTGTTTGTTATGAAAAACATTTCTATGCATTGATAATAAGAAGACAATCATTATGGGTTGCAATCTATGATCATTTCCAGCCATGCTAATGGGATGAACTTCACAAGGATGGAAAGAAAATTCTATAGATGGAGTAAAATTCTTGATGTGTTCTTCACAACATGGTATTCTATCAAGGATTGAACAATTTGAGCACAATTAAGTAGTGACAATAACCCTTGTAAGTTGTTTCCAAGTTATTGAAAGAGTTATGTGCAAAGGCTTAAAAATAGTGAAAAGTACTTGGATATGCTACTATGTGGGTGTCCTTTTCTTTCACACAAGTTGCATATAATAAATAACAAAGGGTTGTTTTTATTAAGAAAAGAACAATTCAACAGGCATCACTTTAATGTTAGAACAAGAAAATGTGGAAACAAAGAGTTATGCTACCAAATCTGTAATTTTGAAAAAAGAGAGAGAAAAAAGTGCATCTTATTGAGATCGATGGTCAATATTGATCTCTTAGAGCTTTGGTCAAAGAGTCAGTTGAAATGCCAAAATAAAGGAACACCAACAACTGGTTGGATTATGAAAAAGATTTATTTTCATGAGGACATGCAAAATATCTGGTGTGGGGGAACGTTGGGCCTCCAACTTGTCATGATTTTATTGATGAAACCATCCATTTTCACATCATTCTATTCACCCATTGTCAGCATTTTTAACCATATTTCTCCATAAACACACCAAATTCCAACATACATGTTTACATGGTTTATTATTATTATTATTTCCATTATTTTTAATAAAATAAGAAGAACTTTGTTTGGTTTTACTAATGACAGTTTGGCCAGTTCAAGATTCTGCATCTCAAGTCAATTTCCGTAGGTATCCCCATGGTTAATTTAATAGCACCACTCTAGAAGGAAATATGACACTTGGACTTGGTTTTTAGAAGCTCCAATATGGAGTTTTGTTGGTCAAACTCCACCTATCTCACATATGTGGACCTCTAGCAAGAGATCAAAGAAAAAGCTCAACAATTTTGACCAGTGAACTTCAAAAGCGTTTTTTGAGGAAATGAAAATGAATTTTGGAAAACAAAAACATGGTTTTTTATTTTTTTTCAGCATGAGCCCAATTAGGTTCCTTGAAAGTTGTTTTCTCAAATTCGTTACCATTTGAGATATTTTCGGGGTTCTTTGGAGCCCTATTTTTTATATTGCTTGAGAAAATGGTTTTGTAATTTCATAGTTAGTGCCCAATCAAGAAAAAGAAGTTGGAATGAGTTAGGATTCAACAAATTTGTGGAAATGAAGTGTCTGTTCAGTTCTGATTCTTAGACATAAGAATCTCAATGAAGTTACAATGTAAACTCTATATAAATTCTTTCACTAGAATAAAATGACTATGTTGGGAATTCTAATTTATCACTACAATATTGAAACATTTTTTGCACATTCCAGCAATAGAAATTTGCTCGTGGCATTCATGTAATTGTTTATTAAAAAATCTTTTCTTTTGATTTGAGTTTTCAACACCTCACAATCCACACGAGGGCCCTGTGGAGATTTGTGAGAAGATTATATGTTAGGTACCTATAATAATAGTTATTCCCCCATTACTATTCTCATTGTAGCCCTTATTGTTATTGTTGTGCCCCTATTGTCCCCATATTGTTATTATTGTGCCTCTTAGAAGCCCACTATTGTTATTGTTGTGCCCTGATATTATTACTGTTATGTTGGCTTTGATTATATTGTGACCCCTTAGACTCCTATATATAGAAATGAGATTTTGTCATTTGTATCATCCAAGAATTGTTCATTTGTGTAATGTAAAGGAGGTTTCCCTCTCGAAGAGGCTGATTTTGAAGGCGTTGATCTATCTTTTCTTCTATTTTGTGAGATGGTTGCATAACATTTGGTATCAGATCTTTGCATTCTAGGGTTTCGTTGCTGCAAACAGGCCATTGTGGAATTTTCGCTATTATGTTTTTTTGCAACATTTCAAAAGCTTTAAAAAAAACCATTTTAGCCGACCTCACTCTGAACGTCAGGTCCAAATTTCAGATCTTGTCACACTATATTTTCAAATCTGTGATGATCCAGGTGGATATTGGTGGCCACCCGCCAATTCCACTTGGACCCCCACCATTTCTTCTTTGAGTTTTTCAGTTTCCTTAATTGTAGCACATTTTACTATTTTTAGTAGTTTTTCGACTCCTAAACTTCTGGAGCCGTTTTGAGGCCCTAAACAACATTTTCTTGGAAATCTATGGAAAACAATTTTTTAACTAAAATGGTCCTTTCCATCGTAGTCCTCGAAGAGATCTTTCTAACTAGTTATCATGCGTGTCAAGCAGAGATAATATGACCAAGTCACGACCTCGGGAAGTTGGCTGTCCAACTCACCCCAATGGGGCCCATAAACACTTGGTGTTACATCTCCTCGGGTTGGGGTTTTGGTTGTTTAGGGTTTTCTCTTATTATTCAATAATAAAAGGGCCCTTGAGCCTCATTGTAAGGCAGTTTAGAGGCATGTAGCCGTCACATCTCTTCTTAGAGATAAGCTACCATCGCCCAAGCTGGTTTATTTCCATTTCTATTTGTAAGCATATTTCAGTATTTTACATTAATGAAATGAAGTCTTATTTCCGTTGCATCTCTATGTTTATGGTTATCTCTGTAATTTGTTGTGTTCCTGTTTAAATCCGGATCAGCGGTACCAGAGCAGACTTCTTTTTTTCTCTATTTTTCTTTGCACATCTCGAACGAGGTCGGGATATAAGGAGTTAGGGCTTGAACTGGTCGAACCTTTGCAAGACCAACCTCACAAATCCCTATGGCCTCCCATGGTAGATGAAAAGAAAGATGAGGTGTAGGAATTTACAAGGTAAGTTCCTCAAACAGAACACCAAAGGATACCACTCACAAACAGATCACAGATCAATACACCAGTATTGTTGACGTGGTTAAAACCCTCAAATAGGGAAATAGTCCATGGCCTGAACCAACGCGACCAATTTAGGCAATTTATTAATAAAAGAATGAAAATTTACATAAGCTTCTCTCATGAACGGTTACCCTACAAATGACCCTCCATGCTATTTAAATAGAAATCATGGACCAATCGAGTGTTAAGCCACGGATCAAGTGTCGGTAATACCGAAGAGAGAATGAACTGTCGGACCACTAAATATCATGACCGTCAGATTGTAAGTTACAAAAGTACATAGTAAAGAAACACACTTTACCTAACTCTAAACTAGACCAAGTTATACTCAACTATTTCCTGTGTCTAAATATCCTAACATCCCCCCTTAAGAACAACTTGGGATAGGATTGAAGGAATTACAAATATGACACAATAGGAAAAGGAAGGAAGCATTAGAGCCTATCCCCCCTTAGTGACAACTTCCTGAACTCCAACCATAAATCAAAGTTTAGTAAACTTCACCTCTGTGAGATCCTTTGTAAATATGTCTGCAACTTGATCATCTATTGAACAATATTGCACTTCAAGAACATGGTCATGAATGAGCTTTCTGATGAAGTGCATGTGCAGTCCAATTTTCTTGCTGCGCTGATGTTGGACTGGATCTTTGCATAGTTGAATGGCACTTTGATTATCACACCCAAGTGTAGTCGGATTATGCTGCTGAAAGCCAAACTCTGATAGGATCTGACGAAGCCACAGGGCTTCCTTACTAGTTTCTACAACACCATGATACTCTGTTTCTGCTAAAGAAAGAGAAATGGCACTTTGTTTCTTGCAAGCCCATGTAATAGTCCTGAACCAAGAGTGAAAACATAACCTGCAGTAGACTTCCGATCATCAGGGTCACCAACCCAATCAGAATCAGTGAAACCAACCAATAAAGGAGATGCTTCTGCACTGTAATGAATCCCAAACTGAACTATACCTCAAACATAACGAAGTATTCTTTTAGTTTCTTTCCAATGACTTTCATGTGGATTTTGCATAAATCGAGAAATAAGGCCAACAACAAAGGAAAGGTCAGGACAAGTATGGGTCAGATACAAAAGTTTTCCTACAAGTTGACGGTATAAGGTAGCATCAACTTTAGGGGAAGTACAAGTGACTGAAATTTTGGCTCGAGACTGAAAGGGAGAAGGGGCTAGCTTACAGTCTTCCATGTGAAAATGGTGTAGAAGATCACATGCATACTTGGACTAGGAAAGGGAAATAACTTCCTTGGATTGCAAGACTTTAATACCAAGAAAATAATGTAAGTGTCCTAAGTCTGTCATTTCAAACTTCTTTTTAAGGTTGGACTTCACATGGTTTACAAGGTTGGGATCACTACTAGTAAGGATAAGATCATCAACATAAAGAACAAGAATGATAAGAGACTTTCCCACTTTCTTGGTGTAGACAGTATTATCAGAATGACACCTAGAAAATCCAGTTTCTAAAAGAAAGCTATCCATTTTGGCATACCAAGCCTGAGGGGCTTGCTTGAGACCATAAAGGGATTTCTTAAGCCAACATACAAGGATGGAGTCTGTTTGTATAAAGCCAGTAAGTTGTTCCATATAGATTTCTTCATGCAAGTCCCCATGCAAGAAGGTAGATTTAACATGCATCTGATGGACTTCCCATTTGAAAGAGCCAACAAGGGAAAGAATAAGGCGGATAGAGTTCATTTTGGCAATAAGGGAGAAGGTTTCAGTATAGTCAATGCCTTCAACTTGTGAAAAACCCTTAGCAACAAGACGAGCTTTATGTTTATCAACTTTTCCATCTGGTCCATACTTGGTTCTGTAAACCCATTTTCATCTAACAAGTTTTCATCCCTTTGGAGGGGGAACAAGATCCCATGTATCATTTGCCAATAATGAATGATATTCTTCATTCGTAGCTGCATCCCAATCTGGATGGCCTGAATCTTCTGCAAAGGTGTCAGGATCATAATTAGCTGAAGCTTGAGCTAGTAAAGAAAAGGATTTATCGAACTGAGAATGTGTACATTGCTGATCTGTAGGATCACCGACAAGAGCACTTGATGCATCCCGAGTAGCACGAACCCATTTTGGAAGCTGAGGAGCTGAAGGAGGATCCTGAGAAGGTGGGGGAGGATTTTCATCCTCATTGTCATCATTTGAAGAAGAAATATTTTCAGAAGTAGAAGGGATAGAGAGAGGTGGCACATCTGTCGAACTAAGCTCATAGGCTGATATATTTTCAACAAACTTTACATCTCTTCTATTGATAACATTTTTGGACTTAAGTGGAATAAGTGTGTATCCTTTTACATCTTCAGAATATCCAACAAAAGTACATTTTTCACTCTTAGGTTCTAAAGCTTTATGTTTCTCATCTGGAATATGAGCCTATGCTTCACTTCCAAAAACACGAAAGTGACTTACATCTGGTTTAATTGAGCTCCATGCTTCTTCTGCAATGATATTCTTTAAAACCTTAGTAGGAGTGCGATTTATTATGTAATTTGCACAGTTAATTGCTTTTGCCCAAAAATTAAGACTAAGTCCTTTAGATTAAAGCATACAATTAGCCATTTCCTTTAAGGTGTGATTCTTCCTTTCAGCTACACCATTTTGTTGTGGAGTATATGGAACAATATGTTGCATTTGAATTCCATTCTTAGTGCAAAAGTTGATGAATTTGTTGTTAACATATTCTCTGCCATTATCAGATCTTAGCTTAAGAATTTGATGTCCAGATTGTTTTTCAACAAAGGCCTTAAAGGCCAAGAACATGTTAAATACCTCACTCTTGAGTTTTAAGAAGTATACCCAAGTGCGTCTGGAGGAATCATCAATGAATGTTAAGAAATACTTGTAGCCAGAGAATGAAACAACTAGAAGTGGACCACATAAATCACTATGCACAAGCTGTAAAGGGGTTGAGGCATGCCAAGAGGCACGTTTTTCAAAACTATCTCGATGATGTTTTCCGAGTACACATCCGGAACAAACACCATCTCTGCAAGATACCATTGGAAAACCTGTCACCATATTTTCTTTACATAGATTTTGAAGGGACTGATAGTTTAAGTGACCAAATTTCTCATGCCAAAGTTTGCTCACTTCATCATTATGAGAAACAAATACCGAGGGAATATTTGATGACCCAAAGTTGTTAAACTTATACAACCTTGTAGAATCATCAGCAATGCCAGTAGCTAAAATCTGTCTAGGATCTCTTAGGTCCTTAATTACAACATCGTGAGGTGAAAATTCAACAATTTTACCTTCACCTGAATGAGTTATCTGATATACAGATAGAAGGTTGCAAGATAAGGTTGGAACACATAATACATCATTGGATTGACCATTATCTATATGAACAGTTCCAATCCCTACAACACTAAGAGATCTATCATCACCAACATATATATTTTTGGTGTTACAATCATTTAAAGAAGACAACATGGCTTTGTTTTTGGCCATGTGATAAGAAGCTCCATTATCAATGAGCCACTCATGAGAATGAGAAGAAGAAGATACATTTAGTGCATATCCAGACCGAGATGCTTGACAACCACATGCAGAAAGTTTTATTCTTGAAGATGAAGTTGAAGTTGTTGAGTGCTCCAAATGGATGTTATGCTTCTTCATTGCTGCTTCCAAGGCTTCCATCTTCTTAAAGCATTTGGATTCTAAGTGGCCATCTCGATTACAAAAGTGGCAATGTCTATCAGTTTTCTTCCCTTTGTTTTTATTTGCCTTATCATTTTGTTAAAATGATTTTTCATTTTGAGACTGAAATGGCTTAGGACCCTTGTTTGGTTTAGGAACATTCTTTTTAGGATACAGCTTCTTAGGATTCTTTGAATTTGGTTGCTGTTGGGTGACTAAGGCTTTCTTAGAAGAGTTTCCAAGATTAAGAAGACCAACATGTAAGACTTTTTCTTGTTCTCTTATTAAAGAATCACAAAAGGCAAAGGAAGGGGACTTGTAGTCCTGTCCTTAAGAAATGAAGGCTTCTCTTGTAGAATAGAAGGTGGAAACAAACACAGAGTAAGCTGGTCCCAACTTAGTAAGAATGGAATAGATAAGGTTACCATCTTATTTCTCTTAACCTTAACACATTCCAAGAGAAGTCTAAGGGTCTTGAACTTGGACAAAAATCTTCAATGGAAGAAAAATTAATGGGGTCCAATGTAAGCAACTCATTTTCGAGTTGAAGGGCTTTAAGTTCATTTTTAATTCCAAAAACTTTAGTGATATGTTTCATTGCTTCATTAGGAGTATCAAGTTCTGCAATATGGAATCTAAGGTCTAGAGAAATAGATATCCCTTTCAACCCACGTGCTTGATCTTGCCTATTTTCCTATTTGTCTGCCTTATCTTCATCTTTCGGTTTGGTTTCTTGGCCTGAGGCTATTCTGTAAAGACATTTACTTCTAAGTAAATCCACAATGTAGGACCACCATTAGAAGTAGTTGGTGCTGTCAAGAATAAATTGGCATGGGTTTTCCATTTTAATAGAAACTGAAGCTATAGATGTTAAAACTAAGTGTTCCAATGGAAAGATCTTGAAAAATTAGGCTGATTAAAAAAAACGCCTCTGAAAACGGCTTCCGGATGAAGAAGTTATGGCTTTTTGAAGAAAAGTTGTTGAAGATGTCGACGAAGTGTGGGAATGTGCAAAATGAATGATAATGTTATATTTAAAAAAATCCACCCCCTTTCCAAACTTAATCTAATTATCTCAACAAAAGGAAAGACTTGAACTCAAGACCTCTATTCTCATAAAGTAGCTTTGGACCAAGTGAGCTAGATTAAAAGGTCAGTAATTTTTGGAAAAGAGGAAAGGGGTTTTTATTTTTTATTTTTTTAGTCATTGAAGCTTTGGGGTGCATGCTTACTTGAGGAAGCTCTTTTTTGCCTACAGAACAAAAAAAACAAAAACCAACATGGACATACAAAAAAAACAAACCTTACGGCTTGCAGTTAGCTTTAGCCGAAAACTAAATATTTTCCTCAATGTTTCTGATTTTTCGAGATCACACTAAGGCACGACGAAAAAGAGCATACGCATGAGAAAAATCCTTCCTTTCTGTTTCTGATTTGCCCAGATCGCACAGAGTCGTGGGGCAAAGAGAATGTGCAGAAATGAAAGGTATAGATCTGGTAATAAAAAAAACAAAGAGCTAAATAAATCGAAATAAACAAAGAGAAAATAACTAAAAACTGCAAATAAACATTGTATACCTCCAGATCTTAAAAATGATGTAGCTAGAGCTACCAGAAAGCTTTTTGCGTCAGACGAAAGGGGTTCCTCACTGGAACAGATGCTCCTAACATAATAGAGTAGTCCTCTCAGCTCGAAATCAGTCAGTAACAATAGATCTAGGAAACGACAGTCGGATGCAGTTCTACCAGCTTCAGATTTGGATCACCAATGAATACGGCCCTCAAATAGCTTTGATACCATGTAGGAATTTACAGGGTAAGTTCCTTAGACAGAACACCAAAGGGCACCGCTCACAAACAGATCACAGATCAATACACCAATATTGTTGACATGGTTAAAACCCTCAAAGAGGGAAACAGTCCACGACCTGATCCAACGTAGCCACTTCAGGCAATTTATTAATAAAAGAATGAAAATTTACATAAGCTTCTCTCATGAACGGTTACCCTACAAATGACCCTCCATGCTCTTTAAATAGATATCATGGACCAATTTGGTGTTAAGCCACAAATCAAGTGTCAGTAGTACCAAGGAGATTATGAATCGTCGGATAACTACATATCATGACCTTCAGATTGTAAGTTACAAAAGTACATAGTAAAGAAACACACTTTACCTAACTCTACACTAGACCAAGTTATACTTAACTATGTTCTATGTGTCGAAATATCCTAACATGAGGGGGCAGGAGATCCTATCAAAATCTTGCTCGAAAAAGCTCTCAAGCGATAAAGGAATGCGATGATGGAAAACTTTGCCTAGATCCTTCAGTGACTACCCAAGGGTGACGCATCGGATTCTAACAACTACTTTGGAAATGCCACACCATTTAAGGTACAAGTTAATTTTGAAATCCCCATATTCGAGGGTCAGATAGACGCAAATGTTGTTGATAAATGGTTAAATATACTAGAGGGTTATTTTCTATTCATGATTTTTCCAGTCAGGAAAAGATTATTTTTGCTCTTCTCAAAGTAGCCCCCCACATCACGGACTAGTGGGAAACCTACTGCAAGCCGAAGGATGAAAGTACAGGCTCACTATTTTCAGCCACACCCACTTGGAATTCATTCTGGGATGCCATCAAGGAGCAGTACTACCCTTTCAAAAGCTATGAGGATCAATACATAAAGTGGACCACACTGCGGCAGGAAAGGGACCAAGACATATCAGAGTTTACCAATATTTTCCATACCCTTCACACAAAGTTGGGTATCAAGGATTCAGAGCAGCATTTGGTACTCAAATACCGTGGCTGCCTACACAAGTACATACAGGAAGAAATAGAATCCCTGAACATCTCCTCGCTCAGCATGGCATACCGATATGCCATCAAGGTCGAGCAAAAGTCTAAATAGAAGAAGCAAGACTTTGGATTTGCAAATTTGAAGCAAGGGAAAGGTGCCCCCAAACCACAGAACAAAGGACAAAGCCAAGGTGGGGCGGCCCAAGACAACCCGCCAAAGATGCAAGCAAAGAACAACACCGTGAAGCCGAAAAAGGACACAGGAAAGTGGTGTGAGTTCCATAAGAGCTCCACTCACAACACAAGTGAGTGTTGGGCCAAGCAGTCACTGGTGGCCAAGCTAAAGGTTTCAGAATCAGATGCATGTTCCGACTCTAAGTCAAAACCTGACAAGGGCAATGAAAAAAGGAAGCAGATTATCAATGCGGAGCCCAACACCACCATTGCCACCACGAAGATCTAGAAGGAGGAACCCGATGATCCAGAGGAGGAGGAGAACCTCTTCCACTCCCAGATGTGGGTAAAGGGCTCCCTGCTACAGTTCATTGTCGATAGCTAGAACCAAAAGAACCTAATTTCAACAGAGGTCGTGAAGTGGTTGGGCTTACTGACCACAACACATCCACAATCGTACACCATCGGGTGGCTTCACCAAGGACGAGATCTTCACGTGAGCCAGCAGTGTCGCCTTCCATACAACATCAAGCCCTTCACGGATGAGGTATTGTGTGACATTTCTCCCCTTGAAGTTTGTGATGAATTATTAGGACAACCATACTTGTGGAAGCAACATGTTGTGTATGAATCAAGGCCCTATGTTGTTATTGTTACTTTGGGAAATAAGTTGTACCGGATACCATAGGTAGCACTGCCTACCGCCATCTCTTTGGGTATTGCAAAACAATGCAGTAAGCTCATTTTCAAAAATGGGAAATTTATTTTCTTGATGATACGCCCTCTAGGAAAGAAGAAGACGGTGGCCACGACCTCCAGACAGGGCCTCTCCGCACGAAAACTATAGATGGACAAGGTCGTGGAGGAGTATGAGTACATCTTCAGCTCCCCCGCAGGGGTTCCTCTGCACTATCAAGTCATGCATTCCATCGATCTGACACCACATGCGTCGCTGCCCAATGGAACAATCTATCGGTGTTCCGTTATGGAGAATGATGAAATCAAAAGGCAGATTCAGGAGCTGCCACAGGTCACATCCATACGAGTTCATCACCTTGTGGGAGCTCGATTGTGTTGGTACAGAAGAAGTATGGGACTTGGAGACTTTGTATTGAGTATCGAGCGTTGAATAAGATCACTGTCCATAATAGGTACCCAATGCCATGGATTGATGAACTCCTGGACCAACTGAAAGGGGAAAATATTTCAACAAGATCGATTTGAAGTCAGGATATCACTAAATACCAATCAAACCCTCTGATGTGTGGAAGATTGCCTTCAAAGCCAAGGAGGGCCTTTTTGAATGGTTGGTTTTGCCTTTCAGATTGACAAATGCTCATGCAACCTTCATGAGGCTAATGGATGACATCTTGCGGCCATTCACCAACTCATTTGTAGTGGTATACTTGGATGACATCCTGATCTTCAGCCAGAGTTGGGAAGAGCACCTCCACCACATCCGACAGGTTCTCCAAACATTACGACAACACAAGTTATGTGCCAATTTGGAGAAATGCACTTTTGGCATGACCCAGGTTCAGTATCTAGGATACACTATTGATGAACAGGGGGTGCATGTGGATCCAGCCAAGATCCAAGTCATTCGAGATTGGTCATCTCCAACCACTCTGACAGAGCTTCATAGCTTTCTAGGTCTTGCCAACTTCTACCGCAGGTTCATGTTGGGATTTTCTCATATCGCTTGGCCCTTGAGTCAAGTCACCAAGGGAGGAGCGAAAGAAAAATTCTTTTGGTCTGAATCTCAACAGAAGGCATTCACAGAGTTGAAAGATCGCCTCTGCTCGGCACCAGTACTCACATTACCAGTGTTGCAACAACCATTTGAGGTCGAGACAAATGCCTTTGACTATGCTATTGGGGCAGTCCTTACTCAACATGGGCATCCAGTGGCATATCACAGTGAGACACTTTCAGACACAGTCTAGAAGTATCCCACTTATGACAAAGAGATGTATTCCATTGTGCAGGCCTACTGACAATGGAAGCATTACATTTCGGGGAAGGAAATGGTCATCCACATAGACCACCAACCCCTGCAGTGCATACAGACCCAAGGGAAATTACAGAATGATCGCCATCAGAAGTGGTCTGCATACCTACAATAGTTCCATTTGAATATAGAGTATAAGAAGGGCATCACCAATAATGTTGCAGATTGCCTCAGTCAACCACCGATCATGGTGTTAACCACTGTGCTCAACTCTTGTGGGCATGAGACTTCTGATTGGCCACTTCTCTACAAAAGTGACCCAGAATTCAGCCACACATACCAGACACTCTTGGAGGGTCAGCATGTTCCAGATTTTCACCTCCAGGATGCCCTGTTATGCCACCTGGGTCACCTTTTTGTTCCTTCAAGCGAGCGTGCAAAGATGATTTGGGAAGCACACTACAGTGGGGCTGTTGGGCATTACGGGGTCGAGAAAAAGGTGGCAGTACTGCAAAAATATTTCTATTGGCCAAATCTTTGATAGGATGTCGGGAAGTAGATTAGAGCATGCACTACCTACACCATTACCAAATCGACCATCAATAAGCAAGGCCTCTATACCCCGATGCCTACCCCTAGTATACCTTGGGAATCCATCTCCATGGATTACATGTCAGGCCTTCCTTCCACTAAGCATGGAAACGACTGTGTTTTTCCGATCATCGACAGGTTCTCGAAGATGGCCATTATGGCGGCCTGTAAGAAGAATATCACAGCAGAAGCCACTACTAAACTCTTCTTTGAATGAGTGTGGGTACACTTTGGGATCCCACAGTATATTATCTTAGATCGAGACAACAAGTTTCTCAGTACATTTTCATCCAGTCTTTGGTCGATGCTGGACATCAAACTCACTAAGTCCACAGCCTTCCATCCTCAAACTAATGGCTGGACAGAGGTTGTCAACAGGATAATCGTACACATTCTACACATATACAACTCAATCATACATGCACATGGGACAAGATCCACCCCTATGTTTATCACATCTACAACCGGACTCTCCACATCTCGATTGGCCACAACCCTTTTCAGGTGGGCTTGGGATTCCAACCACTATGTCCCATTGATGTGGCCATGTCATTCGCAGCTACTCACAAAAATTCAGCTCATGTCCAGTCCAAAACAGATAAGGCAAACAAATTCATTGAACACATCCAACATATTCAGCAGTAGTTCCATGACATTTTGGAGAAATCAAATGCCAAGTACAAGCAGCGACATGATCAACATCGGGTGCCACACAAGTTTCAGGTGGGAGACAAAGTGTTAGGCCCCTATACTACTAGTGTAACCCCTTATTGTTATTAGTACAACCCACTTATTATATTGATGTACCCATGTAGTGCCCATATTGTTACTATTGTGCCACATAGAAGCCCACTATTGTTATTATTGTGCCCTTACATTATTATTGTTATGTCGGCTTTGATTATGTTATGACCCCTTAGACTCCTATATATAGAAAGGAGGTCTTTTCATTTGTATCATCCAAGAATTGTTCATTTATGTAATGTAAAGGAGGTTTCCCCCTCGAAGAGGCTGAATTCTAAGGCGTTGATCTATATTTTGTATCTTTTCTTGAGCTGGTTTCATAACATTTGGTATCAGAGCTTTGGATTCTAGGGTTTCTTTGCTCAAAACAGGTCATCGTGGCATTTTCACTATAACTTTTTTTTCTGCGACGTTTCAGAAGTTGAAAAAAAAACCATTTGAGAAGAAATCGTGCTGAACATCGAATCCGAATTTCAAAGCTTTTTGCGCTATATTTGGGGAGATATGATCTTAGGAAGTTGGTATTTTTTCAGACTCCTAAATTACATTTCAAACAGGTGACCTAGGGAAAATCGTGATAACTTTCTCTCTGAGCGTTGGATTGAAATTTTGTCAGAAGGTACAGAAAGAGGACGGACTGTAGTTTCTTGTGTATATCTTTTAGAGCCAAAGGTCGAAATAGTGACACGTGTCACTTCATAAAACTTCGCTCTTCTGGAAAGGTCTATAATCAGGTCATCTTGAGAGATTTTGCATAACTCTTTCTTGGAGAATCCAATTTGGATCAGACTGGTGGCATTTGAAAGAGGACACAGAGGGCTACTACAGGTCACAATTTCAGAACTTAAAGATCTGAAAGTACAGAGTTACAGTCGTTTCAAGATCAAGCTCCTAAAATCAAGAAAAGGCAAGATGAGGAAGTTTGATGGCAAGGATCCGGTAAATTGGATACTTCAGATGGAGCAATATTTTGATCTACATGGTGTACCACTATTACAAAAGGTATGTATTGCATCTTCATATTTAGAACCGGATCAATTTTTATGGTATGAAGGGCTTTGTTCTCATAAACAACTTGTTACGTGGTCAATTTTCACAGAGGAAATGATAACACATTATGAGGATACAAAGAGCAACACCTTCTTTAGAGCAACACCACAACAATTGGAAAGAGTAAAAGGGTTTTTTGACATATGGAAAGCAAAATTATGGAAACCAGGAAGCATACCCCTCACAAATATAAACATGGAAGTGTTGTTTCTCCCATCCTTCCACAACCTACAAGGGTTACACCACAACAATTGGAAGAAAAAAGAGAAAAAGGGCTTTGTTACAATTGTGATAGCAAATGCACTAAGGGTCATAAGTCTGCTGAGAAGAAATTATTTTACATAGAATATGAAGAGGAGGAAGAAAAGGGTCAAGAAACATCAAAAGAAGAGGATATACACCAGGACCCCACCCCAGAGAAACAAGAAATGAATTAGACCATATCTTGTAAAGTATTGGGAAGAATTAACACTCCTCAAACTCTCAAGATAGAATGACATATCAAGAAGAAAAAGGTGCAAGAAGTGAAATATCACATCAAGAAAGAAGAAATGAATCCAACCATATCTTGTAATTCATTGGTCTAAATTACCACTCCTCAAACTATCAAGATAGAAGGACATATCAAGAAGAAAAATGTTCCAGAAGTGAAAGATCACATTGAGCATCAAGAAATGAATCCAACCATATCTTGTAAAGGATTGGAAGAAATTACCACTCCTCAAACTCTAGAGATAGAAGGATATATCAAGAAGAAAAAGGTTCAAGCAGAGAAATATCACATCGAGCATCAACAACAAGTTCTCGAACTTTTAAAGGATAACGCCACTTCAATGAAAAATAAAAAAAAACAACAAGTAGATCAACATCGTAGTGAAAAATGTTTTGATGTAGGTGATTGGGTATTTTTACTGCTACATCTCAAGCAAACTATTTATGATAAGGAAATGTTGGCAATACTACATGCACTTAAAAAATGGTGACCTTACCCAATGGGAAGACTCTTCAAGGATGAGGATGTGGAAGCATTGTTTTGTGCTATTTCTATTATCCAACCAGAATGGATAAACGAAGCAAGGGATGAATGGAAGAAGGATGAAGAAGTATGGCCACTTATTCAAAAGTTTCAAAATATCCCAATTCAAACAATATTGCCAGAAATTGAAGAGGAAGGAAAAATCATATTGGAACCTGGAGCAGTCACAGAAACAAGAACCCGACAGCTACGAAATCGATCAATTTCAAAGTATCTCATCAAGTGGAAGAACTTACCCGCTGAAGATTCCACATGGGAGGACAAGAATTTTATACAAAAGCATCAAGGACGACTGAAGCGTTGAGGACAATGCTTTTTGAAGGAGACGGGCATGTTAGGCCCCTATACTACTAGTGTAACCCCTTATTGTTATTAGTACAACCCACTTATTATATTGATGTACCCATGTAGTGCCCATATTGTTACTATTGTGCCACATAGAAGCCCACTATTATTATTATTGTGCCCTTACATTATTATTGTTATGTCGGCTTTGATTATGTTATGACCCCTTAGACTCCTATATATAGAAAGGAGGTCTTTTCATTTGTATCATCAAAGAATTGTTCATTTATGTAATGTAAAGGAGGTTGCCCCCTCGAAGAGGCTGAATACTAAGCCGTTGATCTATATTTTCTATCTTTTCTTGAGCTGGTTTCATAACACAAAGTCTGGTTGCATTTGCAAATGGAACGCCTTACTGGAGCCTATAAAAAACCCAGACCACTCTAATATGGTCCTTACACCATTACCAAGGTTGTGGTAGACAATGCATTTGAGCTCAGCATTCCCCCATTCCTTAGCCTGCACCCAATGTTCAATGTGGACCACCTTCGTCCATACTTTCCACCATTACTAAACACATCCGACATTGCAGAACAATTCACACCCACAGAGTTAAATCCAGATCGCATGGAACAAGCTGCAATAGATCGGATCATGGACACAAAAATCAAGAAAACTCACCAGTAGAATATCCAACTGTATCGAGTTGTCAAAGCAGGCCAACTCCTTCACCAAGGCAAGTGGCTCACCAGGGACTGAGTTCAATAGAAGTTTCCTCATCTCATGGAGGAACTCAATGCAATGGGGACCATTTCTTCCTAGGGGGGAGGAATGATCCAGGTGGATATTGGTAGCCACCTGCCAATTCCACTTGGACCCCCACCATTGCTTCTTTCAGTTTTTCAGTTTCCTTAATTGTAGCACAATTTACTATTTTTAGCAGTTTTTCAGGTCCTAAACTTCTGGAGCCATTTTGAGGCCCTAAACGACGTTTTTTTGAAAATATACCACCAACGATTTTGTACCTAAAATCATCTTTTTTGTCGTAGTCCTCGGAGAGATCTTTCCAATAGGTTATCATGCACGTCAAACGGAGATAATATGACCAAGTTGCAACCCCGGGAAATTGGTTGTCCAACTCACCCCAACGTGGCCCATAAACTCTTGGTGTTACATCTCCTTGGGTTAGGGTTTTGGTTGTTTAAGGTTTTCTATTATTGTTCAATAATAAAAAGGCCCTTAAGCCTCATTGTAAGGCAGTTCAGAGCCATGTAGCTGCCACATCTCTTCTTAGAGATAAGCTACCATCGCCCTAGCTGGTTTATTTCCATTTCTCTTTGTAAGCATATTTCAATATTTTATATTAATGAAATGAAGTATTATTTCAGCTGCATCTCTGTGTTTATGGTTATCTTTGTAATTTGTTGCATTCTTGTTTAAATCTGGATCATATGATTCAAGGAAATTGGGATTTTGTAGGATCCCAAATTATATCTCAAATAGGTGACCTGGGGAAAATCATCATAACGTTTTTGTGGGCATCATATCGAAATTTCATAAGAAGTTATAGAAATAGGACAGCCTGTAGTTTTCTGTGTATCAGTTTCAGGTCCTACGGTTGAAACAGTGACACGTGGCACTTCGTACAAGTTTTCTCCACTGAACCAGTCTATAATCAGGTCATCATGGGAGATTTGGCATTACTCTTCCTTAGAGAATCCAATCTTGATCAAACTTGTGGGTTGGAAAGAGGACTCAGAGGGCTACTGCAGGATGCAATTTCAGAACTTGGAAATCCAAAATTATAGAGGTACAAATGATTCAATATCTGGCTCCTACAAAGTGAAAAAGGGTGTGTAGTTTTTTTAAAATTTTGCATAAGTTTTGTTTGAAACATTAGTTTGAAGGAATTCAAAGGGCATTGTGAAAATTCTATCACTGCACCAACTGATTTACTTTTCCTAATTATTTCATCATAAGTTATTCATGAAATTACTTCAACAAACATTAAAATAAATACTGCTGCAGATATCACATCGTAACATAGAAACAAAAATATGCACACATTAACACAGCTATTTTTTACTAATGTCCCTGGAAAAATCCAATGTCGGAAAACTGGTGTAGCAAGGGAGGATTTTATTATTCAGCAATTTTCTTGTACAACAGGGTGCCAAACTGGCTTACCCACAGATAGACAAACTTCCAGCACTTTCCTAAACCCAGTATAGGCCCTACTGACCTCTGCTATAGCCTGAAACCCTCTGCCTCAGCCTACTGAGGCTCTTCACAGCCTCTCTGGGCTCCTGTGTCACTCCTGCAGCCTCTGCGTAGATGACGTAGGCCCTTGTGGCTCTGCGCAGTCTCTGTTGCCTCTGCATGGCTCCATCTGGCTTTGCGTCTGTCTCTTCTACGCTGACCTCCTATCTCTCTGTTCCGTACTTACTACCTCTTGATTTCTCTCCAGACCACTGGTTCAATTTCTCAGCAAACCTTGCTCCAGAAATTGAACTGACTGGTCTCCCTCAGTGTGTTCTCGAAGTGCCCCTCAAGCCTCCTCTTATACTTTTTTTGTTGACATCTCAATGGCTGAGATTAAGTCCCTAATCAACATCTAAGATTAAATTTGGCTTGATCCATGTCCTTTTAGACCATTCTAACACAGATTCATATTAATACACAATAATATTTTATTTTCCCTAAGTTTAGACTTAGGGACTCCATTAAAAATATTAATCATTTAATATCTCTTGATCTGTTTAGAATCTGCCCAAACCCTTTCTAGGTATTGGAGATCTCATTTGCCCCAACCTCTCCACCAAATTTCGTGGCTAGAGCACAACCAATGCTACCCTAAATCAACACTACCTCTTAGCGAGGATTGTGCTCTAACAATACTCCTCACTGAGTATTACTCTAATCATCCGATATCGGTACATGTGCTGATGCTAGGCCTCCCTACCCAACATCATCAGCACTGCTTCATCTTGTATTGTTTCCCATGGTTCTAACGTTGCCACTGTCGCATCTGTACGACAGCTCCCTCTACATCCATGTTGCTGCTGGTCCTTTCTTCCAGCACTCCATCCGCACTACACCTTCCTCTGCATCTGTGATGTTGTTGGTCCTTTCTCCCAACATTGCATCTACATTGCAACTCCCTCTACATTTGTGCTGTTATTGGTCCTTTATCCCACCACTGCGTTTGAACTGCAACTCCCTCTTCATTTGTGCTGCTAACACACTACTTCTGAAAGGGGTTCTTTACCATCCCCATATTTTCCCTGAAGTAGTCAAATTTTGACTTTCCAATGGCCTTGGTGAGGATATCTACCACTTATTCCCCTGTAGGAGTGTAGCTCAATTGTACAACTCCACGTTGGACACAATCTCTGACAAAGTGACACCGGATATCAATATTCTTTAATCTATCATGAAATACTGGATTCTCGGAGAATTTGATGCAACTCTGATTATCACACATGATCCTGGTCGCCTCCATATTTCCTCTAAATAGGTTTACCAATAGTTTTCTAAGCCATATGGCCTCACACAAAGCTATGCTTGCTGCCATATATTCTGCCTCAGATGAGCTCAGAGCCATGGACTTCTATTTCCTACTGCACCAGGAGGTTATTCCTGATCCAATGTTGAAACAGTACCCATAGGTACTTTTGCGATCCACTAAACTTCCTGCCCAATCTGCACCAGTAAATCCACTCAACCTGATATCCTTCCCCTTGTTGTACAAGAGCACATAATCAATTGTTCCTTGTAAATACCTGAGAACGTGCTTGGCTGCTGCCCAATGAGCTCTCTTTGGTTCCACCATGAAATGACTGAGGGTGTTGACAGTGTAGCAAATATCTGGCCTGGTATTGACTAGATACATCAGGGACCCTATGAGCTATCGATATAGGGTGGGATCGACATCCTTGTCTTCTAATGCATCAATCTTCTTCCAGTTGGTGATCATTGGTGTATCCATAGGTCTACAGTCTCCCATCCCGAACCTTTTCAGAATTTTTGTAGCATACCTTCCTTGCCCAAGGAAGATTTCTTCTTTCTGCTATCAAACTTCCAACCCTAGAAAATAGTGCATTCATCCCAGATCCTTCATATCGAACTTTGTGGCTAGATTCTTCTTGCAGTCTTCAATGAGTCTGGATGATCCTGTCAGGAAGAGATCATCCACATATAATACTAATATAAGTGGCTCGCTCTCTATGACCAGATAGTAGATATTCAGATCCGCATCACTCTTGACAAACCCCATCTTCTGCAAGTAGTGATCTATTTGACCATGCCACGCTCTTGGTGCTTGCTTCAGCCCATACAAGGCTTTCTTTTGTTTGCATACATGAGACTTTTTCTCATGAGTTTCAAAGCTCTATGGTTATTCAATGTATACTTCTTCTTCCATTACCCTATTCAAAAATGTTGTCTTGACGTCCATCTGATGGATCTCCCATCCCATCTGGGCTACAAGAGATATCATGGTCCTAATAGCTGTATACTTGGCTACTAGGGTGAAGGTTTGCTCATAGTCAATCCCTTCCTTTTGAGCATACCCCTTAGCCACAAACCTGGCCTTGTATTTTTCAATATTGTCGTCCGCAACATATTTGATCTTGTAGATCCATCTTGAACCTACCACACATCTGTCATGAGGCCTTGACACCACCTCCCAGACATCATTTACCATTATGGAGTTATACTCCTCCACCATCGCATCTAGTCAGACCTGATGTTGTGCTGCCTCCTTGAAGCTGGTAGGCTCTCCATCCTTAGCTACTAATGCCTGATACCTATCTGGTTGTTTTCGCTCCCTTTTATTGTTCCTTGGCTCTCCAATGAAGTTCTCTACATCACACAAAATCTGATGAAGTTCCCTACTGGTTCTTCCTCTGCCAACAAGTGCTTCTGTTTGCTCCTCTTCCTCATCTTGAGAATATTCCTGATCTGAGGAAGGATTCTTCACTTCCATTGGTTGAAGAGGCATGACCAATGGATCCTCTTTCGACTGCTCCTTGGAAGGAATTTCACGAGATCTTCTGAAAGCTCTGTCCTCCATGAATTTTACATCACATAGTACTACTACCTTCTTGATCCCTAGAAGATAGATCCTGTATGCCTTAGCGTTCTCGCTATATCCTTCCAGATACCCCTTTTATGTAGTCTGATCCAGCTTCTTCCTCTTTTCTTCAAGTATGCGATAATATGCCAAACTCCCAAATATCCTGAAATGACTGACTTCAGGTGTATTCCTAGTGAATAACTTCTTTGGATTAATATTTCCCAATGCCCGATGAGGAGTCCTGTTCTAAACGTAGACAATTGTGTTGCATGCTTCTGCCCACAGGAATTTTGGCATATCTTGATCATACAACATGGCCCTAGTTGCTTCTACAATAGTCTCGTTTTTCCTTTCTGCCACCCCATTCTGCTCCGGATTGTAGGGAGTTGTCCACTCTCTTCTGATGCCCTCCTTAGCACAAAAATCAATGAAGTCCTTATTGAAATATTCTCCACCATTATCTAAGCGCAATACTTTTATTTTCTTACCTGTCAAATTCTCCACTAGAGCCTTGAACTCCTTGAATTCACTGAAAACCTCATCCTTGGTTTTCAAAAAATAGATCCAAGTTTTCCTTGAGTGGTCATCAATGAAAGTAAGGAAATACTCGGCACCACTAAGATCTTTGATGGACATAGGTCCGCAGATATATGAGTGTATCAATCCTAGTACACTCTTGGCCTTGAGGTTGCTTCTAGGAAATGATGCCTTGGCATACTTTCCTAGAGCGCATCCCCTGCATACATCATCTCGTTCCATACTCAGATCCCAAACTCCTGTTATAGTGCTCCTGAGAATTCTCATAGCTCCATGGTGCAAGTGACCCATCCTTCTGTGCCATAGTTCGTTCAATTATTTGTCCCCATGACTGCCTATTAGTGCCATTATAGATTCCTAGTTGTAATCTCTATAACCGATTACTTTTGATCCTGATCTGCACTTTAGTTTTCCAGCTTGGGTGTTTGACATATACCTTTTCCTTGATGAAGTAGATGTCATAGCCCTTGCCTTGTAGTTATGACACGGAAAGTAAATTCATCCCTAATCTTAGCACATGCAACACATTTGTGGCACGGAACCACTCTCCCGATTTTGTCTAAAAAACTATGGTACCCTTTCCTACTGGAGTACACTTTGCCTTGTTCCCCATGGTAATTTGAAAGTTCATCTTCTCTTCTTGATATTCTGGGAAACACTCTCTGATTCCCGTCATATGCCATGAGGCTCCACTGTCTATATACCATACTTTTGATGATGCAGCACTAGTCATGCATGCCACTTCTTCTTCCAACCTAGAAGCCAACATAGATAAATCAAAATCTCTCTCTCTTGTGCAATCTTCTGAAAATCTGCACGAGTCCCCTGAGGTGGATGCCTCTACATCATGGTCTCAACCCATAACTAATTTTCCCTTTCTGTCTCTGATTACTTGCTCTTATACCATGTGAAAATTTTATCACTGCAACAACTGATTTACTTTTCCTACTTATTTCATCATAAGTTAACAAACATTAAAATAAATACTACTGTAGATATCACATCGTAATACATAAACAAAAATATGCAGACATTGACACAGTTATTTTGGACTAATTCCCCTGAAAAAACCCAATGTGGGAAAACTGGTGCAACAAGGGAGGATTTTATTATTCAGCAATTTTCTTGTACAATAGGGTGCCAAACTGGCTTACCCACAGATAGACAAACTTCCAACACTTTCCTAAAGCCAGCGTAGGCCCTACTGACCTCTGATACAACATGAAACCCTCTGTGTAAGCCTAAAACCCTATATGTCAGCCTACTGAGGCTCTGCGCAGCCTCTCTGGGCTTCTGCATTGCTCCTGCAACCTCTACATGGATGACGCAAGCCTTTCTGGCTCTGCGAAGTCTCCGTTGCCTCTACGTGGCTTCCTCTGGCTCTAGGTCTATCTCTTCTGTGTTGATCTCCCATCTCTCTGTTCCATACTTACTGCCTCCTGACTACTCTCCAGACCACTGGTTCAATTTCTCATCAAACCCCGCTCTAGAAATTGAACTCACTGGTCTCCCTCAGTGTGTTCTCCAAGTGCCCCTCAAGCCTCCTCTTATACTTTTTCCGTTGAAATCTCAACGGCGGAGATTAAGTCCCTAATCAGTGACTAAGATTAGATTTGGCTTGATCCATGTCTTTTTGGACCATTCTAACATAGATTCATATTAATACACATTAATATTTTATTTTCCCTAAGTTTAGACTTAGGGACTCCATTAAAAATATTAATTATTTTAATATCTCCTTATCTATTTAGAATCTTCCCAAACCCTTTCTGGGTATTGGAGATCTCATGTGCCCCAACCTATCCACTAAATTTCATGGCTAGAGCACATCCGATGCTACCCCAAATCAACAGGCATAGTGAAGTATTATTATCATTGATTAATGCCCCGAAGAAAGAAAATGGAAACACCTTGTAAGAAACCTAAAATCTCTAGCATGACTCCTAAAGAAGAGGAAGAAATGCAACATGATATATCAAAATTATGAGACCAATTGCATCAAAATTCACTCTCACAAAAAGTAATAGAAGCTAAGATGGATGGCATGGAAGCTAAGATGGATGGTTAAAGAAAGGCGTGGAAGATAAGATGGATGGTATAGAAGAAAAACTTAAAGGCAACATGGAAGATTTGAATACATATTTGACAAATTTTCCACAAGAAATTCTTACTAATGTGAAAGGGTAGTAAAGGAAACTCATGAGGATAACAAAATAAATGGTAATTATGATTTCATAGACTCTAATGGTGGATTGAAGACCCACCATGTTTGAAAGATCGTTATGAGGAAGTTTGATGGCAAGGATCTCGTAACATGGATACTACAGATGGAGCAATATTTCTATCTCCATAATGTGCAAAACACACAAAAGGTACGAATTGCAACTTTATATTTGGAACAAAATCAGTTTGTATGGTATCGATGGCTTTGCTCTCGTAAACAAATTGTCACTTGGACAATTTTTACGTAAGAAATGATAGCACATTATGAGGATAGAAAACAACACTTTTTTTATCCAATTGATAAATCTCAAGCAAAAGGGTTCAATGATGGAGCACATTGAGGACTTCCAAAAATTGAATATCAGGGTAAAACATATTCTAGAGGAGCATAGGATTGATGTGTTCATAGGGACTTTAAAGGATAACATCCAACATGAGGTTCACCTTTGGGAACCTGATTCAATGGAGAAGGCATTCAGGTTGGGAAGAAAAATGGAAAGGAAAATTATGGCCCCAAGGAAGCCTACCACTCACAACTATAAAGATGGAAGTGTTGTTTCCCATTACCTTCCACAACCTACAAGGTTGACACCACAACAATTGGAAGAAAAAAGAGCAAAAGGGTTTTGTTACAGTTGTGATAGCAAATACATTAAGGGTCATACGTGTGCCGAGAAGAAATTGTTTTACATAGATTGTGAAAAGGAGGAAGAAAAGGAACAAGAAACATCAAAAGAAGAGGATATACACTAGGAACAAACCCTAGAGAAAGAAGAAATGAATCCAACCATATCTTGTAATGAATTGGCTAAAATTACCACTCCTAAAACTATCAAGATAGAAGGACATATCAAGAAGAAAAAGGTAATAGCGTTGATTGATTCAGGAAGTACCCATAATTTTATTCATTATAAGATAGCCAGGGAATTGAATTGCTTCCTATATCCAACACTGGAGTGTCAAGTGATGGTTACAAGAGGAGGAACCATAAATTGCTCTGGAAAGTGCCATAATATCAAGCTATCCATGGGAGAATATGTATTGAATAGCCCAATGCTTTCCATTCCAATGGGTGGTGCTAATGTTGTGCTAGGAGTCGAATGGCTACAATCCTTGGGTACAATAGATTTTAATCTTCAAGAAATTTTCATGAAATTTTCTTCGGAAGGAAAGGAATTTGAATTAAGGGGTGTCACAGGGAAACCAGGAAAGATAATCAGCTCTAACAGAATGAAAAATCTTCTAAAGAAAGAAAAACGAGGCGTAATTGCACAATTATGTTCACTAGATGTTCCCACATCAAAATCATCTCTTTCTCCAGATCTCCAAAAAGTCTTGGACAATCATTCTAAGGTATTTGAGACTCCCGAAAGCCTCCCACCTATTCGTGATCATGATCATGCTATTCATTTGATTCCAGGAAGTTTTCCTCCAAACATCAAGCCTTACAGATATCCCTATGCCCAAAAGAGTGAAATTGAACATATGGTTGCAGAAATGCTAGAGACTGGTATGATTCAACTTAGTCAAAGTTATTTCTCTGCTCCAGTAGTATTGGCACACAAGAAGGATGGATCATGGTGCATGTGTTTGGATTATAGGGAGCTCAACAAGCTCACCGCTAAAGATAAATTTCCCATTCCTGTCATTGATGAATTATTGGATGAATTTCATGGATCAATTTACTTCACCAAGTTGGATCTTCATTCAAGATATCATCAAATTAGAATGAAGGCTAAAGACATTCCAAAAAAAACATTTAGAACTCTTGAGGGTCATTATGAATTTTTGGTCATGCCTTTTGGCCTTACCAATGTACCTTCTACATTTCAAGGTTTGATGAATTCCATTTTCAAACCCACCCTTAGAAAATTTGTGTCGGTATTTTTTATGATATACTAATCTATAGAAAGTCTTGGAAGGATCATGTTCAACATGTTGACAGGGTGTTCAAACTATTGGAGGAGAAACAATTGTATGCAAAAATCTCCAAATATTTCTTTGGAGTACAAGAGGTGGAATATCTAGTTCATATTGTATCTCATGAATGTGTGAAGGTAAACCCTAGAAAAATTAAGTCCATTAAGGAATGAAAAATCCCCACATCCATAAAGCATCTGCGATGATTCCTCGAGTTGACAGGGTATTATTGCAAGTTTGTTAAGAATTATGGGTGAATAACAGCCCCTCTAACAACATTATTGAAGAAATATGCATTTTCATGGACTGAAGAAGAAATGAAGGCCTTTGAACGTCTTAAAGAGGCAATATGCAAAGCACTGGTCTTAGCTACATTGGACTTCACAAAAACCTTTATTTTGGAGTGTGATGCCTCATGAAATGGAATTGGTGTTGTTTTAATGCAAGAAGAAAGACCCATTTCTTTCGAAAGTCGTCCAGTCAAAGGAAAGTATTTACACAAAGCTCTTTATGGGAAGGAAATGTTGGCAATACTACATTCACTTAAGAAATGGCGACCCTACATAATGGGAAGACACTTCAAGGTAGAAACGGATCATGATAGTCTTAAATACTTTTTAGAACAAAGACTATCTTCAGAAGAGCAGCAAAAATGGGTCACAAAGATGTTGGGTTATGACTTTGAAATCATCTACAAAAAAGGGAGGCAAAATGTTGCGGGAGATGCACTCTCAAGAAAGGATGAGGATGTGGAAGCATTAATTTGCCCCATTTCTATTATTCAACCAGATTGGATAAATGAAGCAAGGGATGAATGGAAGAATGATGAAGAAGTGTGGGCACTCATTCAAAAGATACAACAATATCCCAGTACATTTGATAGATTGAGCTAGAAAAATGATTCGTTATGATACAAAGATAACTTATCCCTATGTAAGAATTCCCAACTCAAATAAAAGATTCTTATGGAATTGCACACCTCTCTCTTAGGAAGGCAATCATGACTTTTAAAAGCTTACCACAGGGTTAAGAAGGATTTTTTTTGGGATGGCCTTAAATCGTATATCCAAAAGTTTTTGGTGGAATGTTTGGTTTGCCAACAAAATAAAGTTGAAACAATTAAGACCTTGGATCTATTACAACTTTTATCCATTCCAAGCCAATGTTGGGAGGAGGTTTCAATGGATTTTATCATAGGCTTACCCAAGTCCAAAGGAAAGAGTGTCATCATAGCGGTAGTTGACAGACTTACCAAGTATGCACACTTTTGTGCACTATCTCATACATTTAAAGGCAGTACAGTTTCTATTGCATTTATGGAAACAATTCAAAAGCTACATGGAAACCCAAATTTTATTGTAAGCGACAGAGATCCCATGTTCACGGGAAATTTTTGGATAGAATTATTTTCTTGTCATGGTACTTAGTTAGCTCATAGCTCATCTTATCATCCTCAATATGATGGGAAAACTGAGATAGTAAACAAATGTTTGGAAGGATATCTTCGTTTCTTTGTATATGATAAACAAACATAATGGGTCAAATGGTTTCCTCTGGCTGAATGGTTAACACTTCCTTCCATACTGCAACAAAAATGACCCCATTTATGGCTCTTTATGGATATCATCCACTATCCATCACATCATATTTAAGAGAAAATTCTAAGGTTCAAGCAGTGGAATATCACATTGAGCATCAACAACAAGTTCTCCAACTCTTAAAGGATAACCTCACTTTGGTGTAGAATAGAATGAAACAATAGGCAGACCAACATCATAATGAAAGAAGTTTTGATGTAGGTAATTGGGTATTCCTACAGCTACGACCATATAAACAAATGTCCCTCAAGCAAGCTAAGAAGGATAATAAATTATTACCAAAGTTTTATGGTTTGTACAAGGTGTTGCAAAAGATTGGTACTATGGCATACAAATTGGAGCTTCCTGCAGCTTCTCAAGTGCACCCAATTTTCCATGTTTCATGCTTAAAGAAGGTTATAGGTGACAAAATCCCAATTCAAAAAATATTGCCAGAACTTGACGAGGAAAGAAAAATCATATTGGAACCCGAAGGAGTCACAGAAACAAGAACGTTACAGCTACGAAATCGATCAATTTCGGAGTATCTCATAAAGTGGAAGAACTTACTCACTGAAGATTCCACATGGGAGGGTGAGAATTTTATACAGAAGCATCCGAAACTACTCAAGCATTGAGGAAAACACTTTTTTTTGAAGGAGAGGGGCATGCTAGGTCCCTATAATACTAGTGATTCCCCCATTTCTATTTTCATTATAGCCCTTATTGTTATATTTGTGCCCCTATGGTCCCCATATTGTTATTATTGTGCCTCTTAGAAGCCCACTATTGTTATTGTTGTGCCCTGATATTATTATTGTTATCTCGGCTTTGATTATATTGTGACCCCTTAGACTCCTATATATAGAAATGAGATTTTGTCATTTGTATCATCCAACAATTGTTCATTTGTGTAATGTAAAGGAGGTTTCCCTCTCCAAGAGGCTGATTTTGAAGGCGTTGATCTATCTTTTCTTCTATTTTGTGAGATGGTTGCATAACATTTGGCATCAGAGCTTTGCATTCTAGGGTTTCATTGCTCCAAACAGGTCATCATGGAATTTTCACTATTACATTTTTTTTTGCGATGTTTCAAAAACTATAAAAAAAAACCCATTTGAGTTGAAATCGCTCTGAACCTCAGGTCCAAATTTCAGATCTTGTCTTGCTATATTTTCGGAGAGATGATGATGAATGAAAGGAAAATTTCTGGAAGGGTGAAGTCAAGGCTAAAAGGATTCTCTTTGAATATCTCAAGATCATCTAATTCCATTTGTTTCAGAATTGTCTACATCAAAGGAAGTATATGATACTCTACTTGGATTTTACTCCATTAACAACATTGGTCAAAAGATGTAATTAAGAAATTAGCTGTGATACAAAGATATCAAATGAATAATTTGTGGCCTCCTATTTCATGAATATAGCACACTTAGGAGATAAAATCAAAGTATTTGTGAGATTATTTATGGGACATAACTAGTAACTACAACAATAAATAGAATAGAATAATCATGGGATGCATTTGCCTCTAGCATATGTGCTAGAAAGGATACTCCAAGTTTTGAAGAATTGTGGACATCTTGTACTCAAGAGGAATCTAAACTTATTTCTAAAGGGAAGATTCAGAGTGTTGAATAAGGGGACTCTCAAGCATTTGTTGTTGGCTCCAGGAGGACTAATGGAATAAAGTGTTGAAATTGTAACTAGGTTTGCTCTTCATAATTTATATTTTATCATTATGATTTTGTAAAAAGTCAAAAAGAATTTATTTGAGTCAAAAGAAAAATATTTTTTTCATGTCCTATTTGGACATTTAAAAGAAAAGGAAAAATTAAATTTATATGTGTCTTTCGGTCAAATCTCAACTGTCAAGTTGGCCCTCCAAGAAGACAAGTCAACTCAGCCTTAGCGACAACCCTTCACATGAATAGAAGACTATAATTTTACCTACTCACATTTCTCAAAGTCGCGGATCAAATCACACTACATCTAAGGCTTTATACAAAGCAATCTAAGACTCCTTCCCAAGCAAAGTTTTGGGCACATATGCAATATTCTTTTGAGAAGTTCTAGGTTGTTCTCTATTGTTATTTGAATCTTAGTTCTATGGTTATAAGGAACATTAATGTTGTAATCCTATGCACTTCTCTGAAGATGATACGAAGGTTTTGTCGCTGGTATATAGTATGAAATTTGGGATTTTATTGAGGACAAACTTGTGGAAAATTTTGTAACAGTGATGTGGTATCTTGTGAATAACTATATGATCATTATTGTGAACAAACATATGGAGGGATGACTTGGCATTTGGGTACTTAGTCTACTGTTAGGTTGGCTATGAGTTGGATTTCTCTCTTGTTGTTAATGATTCTATAAGGAAAGGATTGTTGAGTTTTTCCCCATTGCATTAGAGGAAACTTTAGCCTAAAAGTTCCCATGAAATTTTCATGTACATAATATGTAAACCATTCAAAATTATTTAAATTTGAAAGAGGTACACGTAAATATTTTGGAGAGAAAAGAAAACAACTTTTTTTAATTATACTTTTGTCTTATATCCTTATAGATTTACTCCAATTTCAAGTGTCAACACTCGTTGAATGAGGAATTAAATTCTATATCTAACAAATACTCATTATTCACACTTTTGATAAGACCCACATTGATCAAAATTGAAGATACATTAAAAGAAAGTGTGTTCAACAAATTTTTTAAATGTGTCTTTATTTTTTATCAATGCTGGTCTTCTCAGTAGTATGCACAATGGGTACATGTTGGATGTGAAATTTAATTATACATACAATGAGTGCCTACACTTGAAATTTGAGTAAACCTATAAGGAGATAAGCCAAAAATAAAATAAAATAAGTAGTTTTCTTATTTTCCCTCCAAAATTCATAACTTGTATTTTATTATTTTCATGTTATTTTATTATTTTTCCTAAGGGGACCACTTTATGCTGAAATTTCATCTATTGTGGGTTTTCTTGGGGTATAATTGTCTCTTTTCTATTATGCATTGTGATCTCTATTTCTTGAACTTGAATGGCTAAATTGTTAAAGTATAATTGTTTGATGAAGAATAAAGAAATGTTAAAAAGAATAATAACACCTTCACAATTAATTATCAATATCAGAAATTTAACTTGCAATTGAATTGCAACATGATATCAGAGTTATGGATTGAATAATAATTTGAAGATTGAGTTTTGAATTTGTGTACATTATAATGGGCCAAGTTCCATAGGTGGCAAAATCTAGCATCAAAGTCTAGTTCAAAGTCCTAAGGCATTATGTTTTTGTGGAACAATGTGTACTAATGGTATTATATCTCTGTAACTTAGGTTGAGTTCTTTGGCACTCCTTTCACGGTTCATGCAAGATACCTATGGAACCTATTTTCTATGAAATTTTGTTGACCTGAGGATGTGTACCTAAAGCACTTTATCTGAGGCCAAATATCTATGGAACCTTGCAAAGATTATAAGGCAATTACATCATGGAATGATGTGAAGCCTAAGGAAATGTGTAGATTAATAAATTGTGTTATATATCCATAAAAGAAAGAATGTGATATTAATTATAAGGTATTTGAACTCTCTGAGAAGTCCAAGCCAAATAAAGGTTTGTAATTGATCCATGTTATGTAATGCGCAATTCAACAATTCATCATCTCTATGACTATGTGATATTTCTTGGTAATCTGAGATTCTTTGGTTGTGAAAGAGGCCCTATTGAAGAAGATTGTATTGAGAAATGACTTGGCACTTTCTTTTTGTTGATCTGTTGCACAAAATCTCCCTATGATGAAGGATTTGAATTCATATCGAAGCCTCTATGGATAGTAATCAAGTTTTAATCTACAGAATTTATGGAACATTTTGAATTGCATCTTTGTGGTACTCGGGTTGAAGGTATTGTGTCATATCCTCTTCATTCCTAAACAGGTTCGAGCTCCTAGAATGATCAAAGTCTATGGAAAGGCCATATATTGGTGTTTATTTTAAAATTATGGAAGTAGTCTGTTATGAAACTAGCTCAAGAAAAGATAGAAAATATAGATCAACGCCTTAGAATTCAGCCTCTTCGAGGGGGCAACCTCCTTTACATTACATAAATGAAAAATTCTTGGATGATACAAATGACAAAACCTCCTTTCTATATATAGGAGTCTAAGGAGTCACAGTATAATCCAGCCGACCTAACAATAATAATATAAAGCCACAAAAATAACAATAGAGGGATTCTATGGGGCACAGAAATAACAATATGGGGGTAATAGGGGCACAACAATATAAATAAGGGGTATAACTACAATAGTAATGGGGTAATCACTAGTATTATAGGGACCCAACATGCCCCTCTCCTTCAAAAAAGTGTTGTCCTCAACGCTTGAGTAGTTCTGGATACTTCTGCATAAAATTCTCATCCTCCCATGTGGAATCTTCAGCGGATAAGTTCTTCCACTTAATAAGATACTCTGAAATTGATCGATTTCATAGCTGTCGAGTTCTTGTTTCTCTGACTACTTCCAGTTCCAATATAATTTTTCCTTCCTCGTCAAGTTCTGGCAATATTGTTTGAATTGGGAGCTTGTCGCCTATAACCTTCTTTAAACATGAAACATGGAAAACTGGGTGTAATCGAGAAGCTGCAGGAAGCTCCAATTTGTATGCCATAGTACCAATCTTTTGCAACACCTTGTACAGACCATAATACTTTGGTGATAATTTATTATCCTTCTTAGCTTGCTTTAGGGACATTTGCTTATATGGTTGTAGCCGTAGGAATACCCAATCACCTACATCAAAACTTCTTTCACTGCGATGTTGATCTGCCTGTTGTTTCATTCTATTTTGTGCCAACACGAGGTTATCCTTTAAGAGTTGGAGGACTTGTTGTTGATGTTCGATGTGATGTTCCACTGCCTGAACCTTAGAATTTTCTCTTAAATATGATGTGATGGATGGTGGTTGAGACCCATAAAGTGCCATAAATGGGGTCATTTTTGTTGCTGTATGGAAGGAAGTGTTATACCACCATTTAGCCAGAGGCAACCATTTGACCCATTGTGTCTGTTTATCAGATACAAAGCAACGAAGATATCCTTCCAAACATTTGTTTACTATCTCAGTTTTCCCATCAGATTGAGGATGATAAGATGAGCTATGAGCTAACTGAGTACCAAGACAAGAAAATAATTCTGTCCAAAAATTTCCAGTGAAAATGGGATCTTTGTCACTTACAATAATCTTTGGGTTTCCATGTAGCTTTTGAACTGTTTCCATAAATGCAGTAGAAACTGTATTGGCTTTAAATGGATGTGATAATGCCCAAAAGTGTGCATACTTGGTAAGTCTGTCAACTACCACCATGATGACACTCTTTCCCTTAGACTTGGGTAAACCTGTGATAAAATCCATTGAAACCTCCTCCCAACGTTGGCTTGGTATGGATAAAGGTTGTAATAGACTCGGTGTCTTAATTGTTTCAACTTTATTTTGTTGGCAAACCGAACATTCCGCCACAAAATTTTGAATATCTGATTTAAGGCCATCCCAAAAAAATTCCTTCTTAACCCTGTGGTAAGTTTTTAAAAATCCTGAGTGCCCTCCTAAGGGAGAAGTGTGCAATTCCATAAGAATCTTTTGTTTTAGCTGGGAATTCTTACAGAAGTATAAGCGATCTTTGTACCATAATGAATCATTTTGCCAGCTAAATGTATCAGAAGTACTAGAATCTTGTTGTAGCTTTCGAATAAGTGCCCACACTTCTTCGTCATTCTTCCATTCCTCCCTCGCTTCGTTTATCCAAGCTGGTTGGATAATAGAAATGGCACACAACAATGCTTCCACATCCTCATCCTTTCTTGAGAGTGCATCTGCCACCACATTTTGCTTCCCTTTCTTGTAGATGATTTCAAAGTCATAACCCAACATCTTTGTGACCCACTTTTGTTGCTATTCAGAGGATAATCTTTGTTCTAAAAAGTATTTAAGGCTATCATGATCCGTTTTTACCTTGAAGTGTCTTCCCATTAGGTAGGGTCGCCATTTCTTAAGTGCATGGAGTATTGCCAACATTTCCTTCTAATAAATAGATTTGCTTAAAAACTTTCCCTTGATTGGACGACTTTCAAAAGCAATGGGCCTTTCATCTTGCATTAGAATAGCACCAATTCCATTTCCTGAAGCATCACATTCCACAATAAAGGTTTTTGTGAAGTCCGGTGTAGCTAAGACCGGTGCTTGGCACATTGCCCCTTTAAGATGTTAAAAGGCCTTTGTTGCTTCCGGAGTCCATGAAAATGAATCTTTCTTCAATAATGTTGTTAGAGGTGCTGCTATTCTCCCATAATTCTTAACAAACTTGCGATAATACCCTTTCAACCCAAGAAATCCTCGCAGATGCTTTATGGATGTGGGGATTTTCCATTCTTTAATGGCTTTAATTTTGCTAGGGTCTACCTTAACTCCTTCATGAGATACAATATGACCCAAATATTCCACCTCCTGGACTCCAAAGAAACATTTGGATCTTTTTGCATATAATTGTTTCTCCTCCAATAGTTGTAGCACCTTGTCAACATGTTCAACATGATCCTTCCAAGACTTGTTGTAGATTAGTATATCATAAAAAAATACTAACACAAATTTTCTAAGGAATGGTTTGAAAATTGAATTCATCAAACCTTGAAATGTTGAAGGTGCATTGGTAAGGCCAAAAGGCATGACCAAAAATTCATAATGACCCTCATGAGTTCTAAATGCCGTTTTCGGAATGTCTTCAATCTTCATTCTGATTTGATGATATCCCGAACGAAGATCCAACTTGGTGAAGTCAATTGATCCATGCAATTCATCCAGTAATTCATCAATGACAGGAATGGGGAACTTATCTTTAATAGTGAGCTTGTTGAGCTCCCTATAATCCGGACACATGCGCCATGATCCATCCTTCTTGTGCACCAATACTACTGGAGCTGAGAAAGAACTTTGACTCGGTTGAATTATACCAGCCTCTAGCATTTCTGCAACCATACGCTCAATTTCACTTTTTTGGACATAGGGATATCTGTACGGCCTGATGTTTGGAGGAACACTTCCTGGAATCAGATGAATAGCATGATCATGATCACGCATAGGTGGGAGACCTTTGGGAGTCTCAAATACCTTGGAATGATTGTCCAGGACCTTTTCGAGATCTGGAGAAATAGATGATTCCAATGTGGAAACATCTAGCGAACATAATTGTGCAATTACACCTCTTTGCTCCTTTTTTAGAAGCTTTGTCATGCCATTAGAGCTGATTATCTTTCGTGGTTTCCCTAAAATACCCCTTAATTCAAATTCCTTTCCTTCCGTAGAAAATTTGATGAAAAGTTCTTGAAAATTAAAAGCTATTGTACCCAAGGATTGTAGTCATTGGACTCCTAGTACAACATCAGCACCTCCCATTGGAATGGAAAGCATTGGGCTAGTCAATACATATTCTCCCATGGATAGCTTGATATTATGGCACTTTTTGGAGCAATTTATTGTTCCTCCATTTGCAATCATCACTTGACACTCTGGTGCTGGATATAGGAAGCAATTCAATTCTTTTGCTACCATACAATGAATAAAATTGTGGGTGCTTCCTGAATCAATCAACACTATTACCTTTTTCTTCTTGATTTGTCCTTTTATCTTGATGGTTTGAGGAGTGGTAATTCCCGCCAATGCATTACAAGACATGGTCGGATTTATTTGTTCTTCATCTAGGCTTTGTTCCTGGAGTATATCCTCTTCTTTTGACCTTTCTTGCTCCTTTTCTTCTTCCTCTTCACAATCTATGTAGAATAATTTCTTCTCAGCACACTTATGACCTTTTGTGTATTTGCTATCACAACTGTAACAAAGCCCTTTTGCTCTTTTTTCTTCCAATTGTTGTGGTGTCAACCTTGTAGGTTGTGGAAGACTAGGGGCAACAACACTTCCGTCTTTATAGTTGTGAGTGGTATGCTTCCTAGTTGCCATAATTTTGCTTTCCATTTTTCTTGCTAACCTGAATGCCTTCTCTAATGAATCAGGTTCCCAAAGGCGAACATCATGTTGGATATTATCCTTTAAAGACCCTATGAACACATCAATCCTATGCTCCTCTGGAATATCTTTTACCCTTATGTTCAATTTTTGGAACTCTTCAATGTGCTCCATTATTGAACCCTTTTGTTTGAGACTTATCAATTGGCTAAAAAAAATGTTGCTTTTTGTATCCTGATAATGTGCTATCAATTCTTCCGTAAAAATTGCCCAAGTGATAAATTGTTTACGAGAACAAAGCCATTGATACCATACAAACTGATTTGGTTCCAAATATACAGTTGCCATGCGTACCTTTTGTCGTTTTGCACATTATTGAGATCAAAGAATTGCTCCATCTGTAATATCCATGTGGCGGGATCCTTGCCATCAAACTTCCTCATATCGATTTTTGGAATATGGTGATTCTTCGATCCAACATTAGCGTCTATGGAATCATGATTAACATTTCTTTTGTTCTCATCATGAGTTTTCTTTACTACCTTTTCACCATTAGTAAGTATTTCTTGTAGAAAATTTTTCAAATCTGTCTTCAAATTTGCCATGCCTGTCTTCAAATTTGTGTTCAAATCTATATTCAAATTGTCCATCTTAGCTTCCATGCCATTCATCTTAGCTTCCACGCCATTTATCTTAGCTTCTGTTAACTTTTGTGAGCGTGACATTTGTTGCACTTGTTCTTGTAATTTTGATATATCATGTAGCATTTCTTCCTCTTCTTCATGAGTCATGCTAGAGATTTCAGGTTCCTTACTAGGTGTTCACATTTTCTTTCCTCGGGGCATCAGTTACCGATAATAATGCTCTACTATGCCCTTTGAATTCCTTCAAAATAAATTTTCAAACCAAGCTTAAGCAAAAATTTAAAAAAATCTACACACCTTTTTTCACTTTGTAGGAGCTTGATATTGCCTCTGATGTATCTCTGTACTTTCCAATCATCTAGTTCTGAATTTGTGACTTGTAGTAGCTCTCTGTGTCGTCTTTCCAATGCCACCATTCTGATCCAAATTGGATTCTCCAAGAAAGAGTTATACACAATCTCCCAAGATGACCTGATTATAGACCTTTCCAGAAGAGCTAACTTGTATGAAGTTCCACGTGTACAATTTTCGATCTTTGGTTCTGAAAAAGATATAAAAGAAACTAAAGTCCGTCCTCTTTCTGTACCTTCTTACGAAATTTCAATCTGATTCCCAGAGAGAAAGTTATGACGATTTTCCCCAGGTCACTTGTTTTGAATGTAATTCAGGAGTCTGCAAAAAGACCAACTTCCTCAGATCATATCTACGCAAATATCGCGCAGAAAGCTCTGAAATTCGGACCCAAGGTTCAACACGATTTCGTCTCAAATGGGTTTTTTTGCGACTTCTGAAACGTCACAGAAAAAAAGTTATAGCGAAATTCCACGATGACCTGTTTGGAGCAGCGAAACCCTAGAATCCAAAGCTCTGATACCAAATGTTATGAAACCAGCTCAAGAAAAGATAGAAAATAGAGATCAATGCCTTAGAATTCAGCCTCTTCGAGGGGGCAACCTCCTTTACATTACATAAATGAACAGTTCTTGGATGATACAAATGACAAAACCTCCTTTCTATATATAGGAGTCTAAGGAGTCACAGTATAATCCAGCCGACCTAACAATAATAATATAAAGCCACAAAAATAACAATAGAGGGATTCTATGGGGCACAGAAATAACAATACGGGGGTAATAGGGGCACAACAATATAAATAAGGGGTATAACTACAATATTAATGGGGTAATCACTAGTATTATAGGGATCCAACATAGTCCAAGCCTATGAAATGTTTGTACTAGATATCAAATATGTGGCTTATCTGAGTCCTTTCTCTTAGCAAGGACCCTGCATTATTGACTACATTGTTGTGAAGTGACTCAAGCCTATAATGTTACAAGCTTATTGTATAAAAATACGAAGGCAAATGTGAACATAGTTCAAAGGTTAATTTTTGAAGGAGGACAAGTAAGGTTGAAATAATACTTCTCACACTCTACAAGAGGTATGTATAATATTTTATCTCATGATCTAGGCATAGATATAAATTTTAAGTCCATATCAAAGTTTTCCTGCAACTAATGACTCCTAAGTTCATCAAAAGGATGATCTTAGAGATCTGTAACCTTAGAAGTATATGTCAATAAGTTTGCATGGAATGCTAGATATTCAAGGTTATGAAGAAATCTCATTTAGGAAGTAACATGAAATATAGGTTAACATCTTATGCTTCATTGAAATATATTATTGACAATTGATGTATTATAGGTCATATTGTATAAGATGTCATATCCTCTCTCTCTTAAGGAAAAAGACATAATCAATATGACAAGTGCTTGATTCTCTCCTTTCATATAAAAGCTAAGTTTTGTGCTACAATCAAAGTTAGACAATCAATGATTAAAACATCAATGAGCTCCATCTCAAATATAGAAGGTATATTGATGAAATTCTAGGGTTTATAGCTAGGACATAAGTATAATAGTAGAACTTGTTGTTATAACCCTATTTGCCACTCCATTATAGTGAGAGAAACCCAAGTTCAACTTACCTTAGTTGCTGGCTAGAATGCATTCCCTTCCACCTTTTCTTTTACTTATGTAAGATTTATTCTATGATAAAAGGCCGGAATTTCATAAATCAGTGATTTATCATTAATATTTTGTCAAAATTTTATAATTATCTAATAATAGTTATTTGATAATTAAGAAAATTGAGAAAAAGTTCATAATTGTGAAAATGGTTTCTAGAGTTTGTCATTTCCAAGGAGATTAACTTGACCCACTTCTGTATGAGTTGTCTAAGGGTCCATTATTGTAGAAGTTTCCTAATTTCTCAAGCCCTTAGGTGTTTAGATACATTCTTCCAAAGGATAGAATGAACCTATATAATCTCATCAAGAAGAAAGGGGGTTAGAGGAAGTATCCATATTATAGCATGGAATCTCTATTGTATTGGGAGGAGGGGATGATGCTACAATCCTGAGAGTTGGCGACTCCATTGGGGAGTCAACTCTAGATCTATTAGATCAACTCTTCTTTTCATTTTCAGTTTCCTCTTGCTTATAATGAGTTCTCCTTGTCTATTTTATGTTATCTGCATCTCCATCAATTTTACTTGTTTCATATATGGGGTAATCTTAGATCTAAAGGTTTGTTTTTGTTTTTTATACGAGAGAATAACAGATCCTAGGTTTAAAATCGAATTCTGGCCTCAAAGCTAGTTGATGGTCAAAAATGACCTTATCAACATGTACGGGAGACCACCCGGTCAGAGCCCCAACTAAGCTCTTATCCATTTAATGTAGCGATTCCAACTGGTTCAATTGGGTCAAGTTACCCTCTCTCCCTCTCTGTTGGCTTATAGTATGTCTATTACTTTCCAATAGAAAAAAATAAATATGATCTTCCCTCTTGTAGAGCTCTTGTAAGAAAGTGATCCTTAAGCTACCTCTATGGCTCAGTCAAACCGAACTAAGGTTTGCCCCTACTTAAGGGGACTTCTAGAATATGGAATTAAATCTAAATGCATATTTACTCTAAGATGTAGGTAAAATCTAATCATATCTCGAATTGGAAAAGGACATCCTTTTCTCAATTCAATAGTAGATGAACTACCTAACTAGGGGAAGAGGACTATTTATATGATTGAATTTATTATATAATTTTCACAAATTAGAGAAGTTGTTCATTCAACTAATGAAAAATAAAACAAAATGAGAATCTATTTAAACAATAAATAGTTACTGTCCAATACATTCTTATCTCGATGAATTCATATTAGCTCTAATTGTGTTATGTCTCTCAGAGATAGATCTTACAGAACTTCAATAACATAAAACAATTGATACGACAATTATGCTTAATATAAAAAATGCAATACACTATTTGGAACATGTATTAAAATCAATCGTAGAAATTATGATAACAAAATAATTAATTTACATCCCAGACAATAGTGCACATGAAATGAAAAATAATTAAAATCATACCAAAATCTCATTACAATTATTTGCAGTCCTTGAACAACTTCAACTCCTTGGAGAATTTTCCAACATTAGTACAAAAAAACCTTCTCTTTCAGAAGTAAAAATACTGTCTCTCCATAATTCAACTTATAGTACATTACAAAAGTGAAAATTAACAAGAAGAAAAATCATAGAGTTTTCCCAAAACCTCATATCTGAAGTCTTCCCCTCACCTACAGCTATAATATCCTATTACAATAGTGATTTTAAAGCCGCTAGTTGTAGAGAAGAGGAAACCCTTCCTCATTCTCCAAACTGATAATTATTAATTACAAGAAATCTCCAAAATAGAGAATTGTTGAGATTAGTTTTCTAGATACTGAATTAGAGCTACAAATTCTCTAATTTTCTCTTTGTTGGTTTATTTCCATTGCTCCAAAGTACCTCAAATCTGAACTTGTCCAACTGATCTCCTGCTACAAACCAATCAAAACCAAAAATAAAAATAAATTAAATTGCAAATTAGAACTCAGAAAACAAACTCTCATGAAATTGCTAAACTAAAATAAATAAAATCCAAACAAATTCCAAGATGTGATTGCTTCAAATAGATTTTATTAGCTTTTGAGTAATGCTATAGGGTGAATTAGTGACAACATTTTTCCCCAACAAATGAAATTTGCCCAAATCAAATTAGGAAAAACCAATTGTTGTTGCAAATTCATCACTGTCTTCTACTAAAATTTTCGGTCATTAAATGATTAAATGTGCCAAACTTATCATTTCCATATTATTCTCCACAATATTATAATTACAACAAGCTATTGTGAAATTCATTTTGCTAATTAAATATTGAGATATGTCTTTCCAAAGATGAAGTGCTAAAATTATCAAAATTCTGAAAAAATGCATGCCTTAGCCAAAATTAGAAAATTTTAATTTAAAATTCTAATATAAACTAAATTAATAATTAACTAATAATTATTAATTAATTAATTATATACAATTTAATTACAACCATATTATAATTACAAATTAATTAAATTAAATTAATTAAGATAATTAAAAATATAAATTAACTTAATTAAAAAAAAACATGGAAAAACATGCTAAGATTTTAGTGGCTATTAGCACCATTTAATGGACAATAATGGGAGGCATAAGTAGGGACTTAAATGAAGAGTGGATGGGAGACCTAAGGAAGAGGGAGGTATGGATTTCGGGATATGAATGTCAGAGAAGTTTTGAAAATAAGTTAACGAGAAAGTGAAGTCTCAATATGGGGAATGGTGAAGTATGGTGAGGGAAGTATAAGGAGTCTCGGGCATCGGAGGATGAGGCTTTCAGAATGATTAAAAATACGAGTTACAAAATTGTAAAGCGTCGAGGTGGGATGAGCCCGATGAGATGGGATTTGTGCCATCGGAGGTATTCATCAGAGGTATGAGTATCGGGGGTCATAAAAAATAGGTCCCGATAAATATAATGTCCCGAAATGATTATGAAGAGGAGTACTTATGTTATAAGTGAAGTGGGAAGTGAGGTGATGAGGTGGAGGTGGGTCTTCCGAAAATAAAAATCCTACATCCATGGTTGAATGTTAAATGAAATAAAAATAACTATTGCCACTTCAATAAGTATTGACCTTATGAAAACTACAACCCCTGTGTAATTTCAAAATTTCAAGAGTTTTAAAAATTCGGAATTTTTATTCGCTTCCGAAATCTAATAAAAAAATGTTAATTGTTCTACAATCCCAGTTGTGGTGGTTTTGTAGGATTGTTAACAAAATAAAAATAAAAATTAGTAAAAAACAATATTTATAATTAATTTATAAAAATTAAAATAATATACATTTTCATCATTTTTTAGCCGAGGTGGTAAAAATCATCAAACTTCGGATAAACATCATTTGCAAATTGTACATCCAAATGAGATGAAACAAGAACCGATGAAAAACTATCTAAAAATCAAGCACAATGAGACAATCATAAGCGAAATTCGAAGAAAAAAATAGCAAAATTGTCAGAGACGTAACCAAACGAAAATATTAAAAGGTGATTTAGCCAAAATTTATGAAAAAGGTCCCCATTATTATTATGAAGATAATAAGTTAAAAATGGGGGTGTTGTTATTTCACCACAACAATGGAAACACATGGGGAAGAGCCAGTGATCTCTTGTTAAAGATGATGAACTTCACTTTACCCAATGGTTAAAAGTGAGGAATTTTAAGTGGTCAAACAATAAAACATTCCGCATTAGTGAATCAAACATTATATTTTCAAACTATAAGTACTCAAAGTAGATTGAGTCTAAAATCATGAATCCAAAATTTTGGAAATACCTAATATTTAAGATTACTTCATATGAGAAATAAAAGAAGGTACAAAGAAGTGTTTTTTAATAAATCATATAAAAATTGATATGAATGGTCTCTAACATTGCTTCGCTACCAGCAAGTTTGGTTAGTACACTGACGAAGTTGTTTTTTATGCCATACAAGCATGACCCCGCTACTAGCGAGCATCCATAGCCCCAACGGGTTTACTTGTATTTCCCATGCTTCCCCTTTTGATCAACAAATTTGTGAGCTAAATTTTTTATGTACCTGAGTGAATGAGGTGTGATGGTAAAAGAGACTTAAGCTAATTGATATAATACTTCCATAATGTTGACTCCATCTCCTTCCTCGTGACTATCAACTCATAGGTTTTTATAAGGTGGAGGGATGGGAGGGATCCATTGAGTTAATCTTAGATCAGTTCTTTCCTTGAAAAGATGAACTATATCACTTAGAAAGGATGCATGTTCCTCCATGGAAAAGATTTAAAGTAATATGATTTTATCATTCCATAAAAATATCCATTTAAGGTAAAGGAAACACATTGAAATTGACTGAGTACAATTTACCCATGTATGCCAACCACTATTGAGCGAGAATAATTCCTTCCAAATTAATCCTGGTGGTATCACCAAAACTAAACCATAACCAATAGCAAGAAGGAAAAAGAAATCCAAACTAAAAAAAAAAGAATAACTCAACATATTATAAAAATGTCAAATAAGAAAGGAAAATGAAAGAAAAGTCCAAATTAAAAGTACAACCTCAACAAGACTAACATATATCAACAAAAGAGTGAAATAAGATAAGAATGTGAGTTCATCTTATATTGAGATTTTAATAAATTTTATCTTGCAGGGTTATAAGCAATTAGGCTTGAAAAATGAAATAGCAATCAAGAGATAAAATGAAGCCAAATGAGAAGTTTCAACCCTTCCCAAATTCTGGTTTCAAAACAAAGGTTGCATAAAAACATAATAGCAATTTTTTTAATCAAAAACAATGTTTGAGGAACAAATTGAAGTTCAGGGTCTCCGAAATTTAGTTGACTTGATGAACATCATTACTTCTCTTCCAAAACTTGAAAGAAAGAAAAATAGAAAAAACTGAGCTCCAAATATGCGTTGGTATGGATGTGAAAAAATTCTTGCAGACCCACAAAACAAAGGTTTATATCAGCAAAACAAAAAACCTAAAAAAAAAATGTAAATAAATATATAAGGATTAAAGTGGGCATATGAAACTTACCATTGAAGAATTTCGTTAAAATTTTACCTAAAAAATATTGTTTTATCCAACAAAGATAACCTCTTCTTTTGATTGGAATTAAAATTATGAAAAATTGGTTTTCAATGTAGTTTTCATTAGCCCAAAATCATAACTTATTAAAGTTAAACTAAAGTAAGCAGTAAATCTAGGAAAATAATGTTTCATGTTCAATAGATCAGAAGCAAACAATATCCATCAGAAATGAAAATTAATATGCGCTCTTTTATTAATTGCAGTGACAATTGTTCTCTTCTTATCACTTATGATTTTATATCAGCCCCAAGGTTTTCATAAAATGTCAAGAATCAAGACCAATTCCCATACAATGTAACAATGGTTTGAGAGTATATAAATATGAAGAGGACTCAAATTGGTGCATATCATTGAAATGGAGTGATATATCAACAAACCAACATCGGAAATCAAAATTGACCAATGACTCATTACCTTTGTATGTTCTGAATATCCTTACCAATTTGTCATGTTAATATAATGAGCACTTTGAAATGAAAATCACTCAGTTAAACTTCATAAACAGTATGAAGCGATAAAATATATGAACATTCACATCAGTCAAGCATGCAAGTATCCGGGCAAAAGGAAATAAGTGGATCCGAAATCCTGTAAATATGAACAAGGTGAAAATGACATCACTTGGAGGTTAGGTTCTTGGAAGGACTTCAGAATTAAATTTAAATAACATTTGCGAGATTGCAAGATTCTGAGATCATATACCAAAAAGAGGAATTTGTAATGAAGCAATATTGTGGGCCATATCAATTAAGCGAGTGAGGTGGAATTCAGATTCTCAAATCTCATATTTAAAATGGGGTTTGTAAATATGTTTCGAGATTGCGAGAAGATTCAGGGATTAAATAAAAATTCATTTAAATAGCATTCATGGCTTCAAGCTAAAGGAATGCATACCCAACCATAACAATCCATGTGCACACACCATGTAGAATGGATATCCGAAAAGTCACTTAGTCATCCTGAGAAATAAATGCTTAGAAGTTTGTTGAAATTATAATTAAAAATGCATCCAAACTCTCAAACATCATGATAACCTGGGAGTCAACGTATAGATATAAAGGTAATAAAAAAGGATTCAATGTGAACATAGTTATAGGTAAAATTGTCAAGTAATGGGTGAATTTGTTGATCAGAGGTTGTCATTAATGTCAACCAACTAACACCAGGGGGTACCCCGATCTTGCATGGGAATTTTGACTTGAAAACTTACTCTATTCTGAGTCAAGGATCTTCTAGATGGATTCTACTCATCGAGATGTTTCTGTTGATATATGACACGCCATGTAATTCTTCATAGTTTGAGAGATATTCATGTTTGAAGTTAGTAACCCCAGTTAGTGGGCTAAAACCCTATGGGGTTGTGGCATGGCACTCATAATTGGTTGTGGTCATTGAATAGTCAATAATTAATAATAATAATAATAATTGCTCATAAAATCCCCTCCAATTTTCACTTGTTGAGGACCCTCTCAACTCAAGACATTAATATAAATAATGACCCTCATATCCTCCTATAGTAGGGATTTTGTGGCTTCAAACCGGTCATTGTGGAATTTTCACTATAATTATTATTATTATTATTTTTATTTTTTTATTTTTTATTTTATTTTATTTATTTATTTATTTATTTTTTTTTTTCTGCGAAGCATTAGAAGCTAAAATTAAAATCCATTTGAGCTAAAAATGTGATGAACCTCGTGACCAAATTTCAGATCTTTTTTCGATATAGTTTCGGATATAAGATCTGAGGAAGTTAGGGCTTGTGCAGGCTCCCAAATTCCATGTCAAACAGGTGATGTTGGGAAAATTGTCATAAATTTCTCTCTACATATTGGATTCAAATTTTGTAAATAGTCACAGAAATAGGATGAAATGTAGTTCGTTGAGTAGCGTTTGCTAGGTGGGAGGTCACAACAATGACATGGCACTTCGTACAAGTTCACTCTACTCAACCATTCTATAATCAGGGCATCGTGGGAGTTTTGGTATACTCTTTCTTGAATAATCCAATCTTGATCAGATCTATGGGGTTGGAAACAGGACTTAGAGGGCTATTATAGGATTAAATATCATACCCTGGATATTCAACATTACATAGATACAACAGATTCAATATCAGGCTCCTAGAAGACAAGAAAAAACATGCATTCAAGGATCACTACTGTAAGGACCACATATCAACAGTCAAGGGTAAGTCTCCTACAAAAAGGTATGTATGATTAGTGTTTACATTTGAAATATGAGTATCATCTCTGACATATGTTTTTGTAGGAAAACATAAGTACATACAGGGTCTCAGTTATATCTCTATGTCTTTATATGTCACAATTAGTTTTGATACCACATTTCGGATGTCCTATTCTTGATACTACGCATTTGATGCTACATATTCTTGATGCTACACCAAGTATGCTAAATCTATATGATGTTGTAAGTTCATAGTTGATAGAATGGTCTATGTTGTTGTACTTAGAACTTTGTCCATCACAAGTATAGGGTTTGTCATCAGTTTGTATTGTATATATCTTTAGGTTAGTTTTGGATATAGTCTTGCATAGAGTGCAGGTCTATATCAAGAGTGGGAGTATTTGTCTACTGTTGCAACAAGTCAACAACAAAAGTGACAAGCACACTTCAGGTATGCATTGTAATTTTATTTTGTATTTATTCATTATTGTGCACTTACATTTGTTTTGCAGGCAGAGGTAAGTTGAAGGGTATTTTGTTTTGTTTTGGGATTGGTTTCACCGAGAAAATTTTGCATGTAGGTAGAAGAAGATTCCATTACAACTTCAAGAAAGAATTCAAGAGAAGTATCAAATCAAAAGAAGCATTCCAGTGGGACATCCTTTGAAGACATGACAACCATCCGTATATTGTGAAGAAGTGTCAAGGCCAAGATTCATCATTGTAAAATTGTAAAAGATGTTGGGTTGTATTATATTCTTTCCATGACTAGCCCATGTAGTTAATCGAGGGGTTAGAGGGGGGGCGGAGCACCCCCATCGTTGCGCCAATTGTGTAGCGGGGGGGGGGGGTCATAGGGGGTTTGAGGTGTACCCGTAACCCCACTTTATGGGGTCTGGGGTAGCACCCTGGAAAATTTTGGTTTTGGACCCTACATTAGGTTAGGTGGACCCACCTATGGTTTTGTGCATGATTTTCGCACATGTTTTTTGGACGCGATGGTTTTTGGTCCATGGTATTGGATGCTTTGGCATGTATAAATATGTATTGTAACATTGAAAAGAACATAATGAAAAATCAAGTTGGTAGTCCCGATTTTGGGATCTAGGGGAAAATATCTGTGTATATGTGTTTTATGTGTTATCCTCTCGCATTTTTTATTTTCTTGTTTTAGAATTCGTATGCAAGTAATTTCTGTACGGGGTTAAAACCTACAAAATAGTCATCTGTAAAATTGTCATCATTGGAAGAGTCATTATTGTAAAAGAGTCAATCTGCCTAGAGTCGAAAAGGAATTATTGGGAGGTATAGGAGTCTCTATTGGGATGATGTCATGGTTGGGTTTCCGGTAATAGTGTGATTGGGTGTTCGGTCAAAATCATTGTAAATCATATTGTATCGTGGATCAGCATCCCTGGTATGGGAATTCACTCTAAGAAGAAGATGGTTTTATTTCAAGACAATATAGATTTTTTGGGGATCAATATTATTAATGGGCAAATTCAAATGCAGCCCCATATTCTTACTAAACTATCTCAGTTTCCAGAGGAATTAAAAGACACTAAAACAATTAAGATATTTTTAGGTGTCTTAAATTATGTGCACAGGTATATCCCTAGATTGACAGAGAAAACAACCCCGATTAGAAAACATCTTCGAGAAGGATGGTCAACAGAAGCCACTGCAACAATTAAAGAACTCAAATCAGAATGTCAACAACTTCCAAAGCTACAACCACAGAGTGATGGCCTTCTAATTCTTCAAACAGATGCTTCTGATAATTTTTGGGCTGTTGTTCTTTTTGAGCGAAGGATGAATGAAGATGGAAAGGAAGAAGAAATACTTTGTGCATATGTATCAGGTGAAATCTCTCCTAGTCAAAAGAATTATTATATTGCTGAAAAAGAAACTTTAGTAATATTTAATGGGATTCAGAAATTTGAATTATATCTGGCACCTGTGAAGTTTCTTATAAGGACTGACTCTATAAGCTTCAAATATTTCTTATCTGCCAAAATTTCAAGGCAACTTAGATTACTCTCATGGAAGATTTGGTTTCAGCAATTTGACTTTGATGTTGAATGGATACCTGGCAATTCTAATTTTTTAGCAGATTCTTTAACTAGAGATATGAATAAAGCCTTTGTCACAGCCCCAAGAAGTTTCTTTGTAATACCAGGAAAAGGACCCCAAGATGATAATTTCGGCACTTTTGTAGATAGATTCAGACTCCTTGAAAGTCATGCAAATCATTTGACAGAAGAAATCAAGAAAGTTGTAGGTCTGCGATTGAGGAGAAATCAGTGGATTCAGAGATGCCAAGCATGGCAGTCCAAAAATGTTGGCATATCTTTGGGACTAGATGCTGATTTGGTAAAAATCTATCCTTTGCCCAATATGCAGGTGAAGATCTATTTTAAAAGTCTATCAGATATGTGGTCTTCTCAATTCACTGAAAATATGATTTGGATCTTAAAAGTATTAAATTATTATCAGTTGATTGGAGGAGTAGACTTTGCATTAAGCATATATACAGGAGCCCAAATGCTAGATTTAGAAGCCATTCCAATCAAAGCAGACTTGGAAAAATATCTTTTGTCGCTAAGGATTCCTGATATTTTTGAAGAACTAGAAGCATCCTTTTTACAGAGAAATGATGAAAACTATGCCCCTAATGATACTTTCCCTCAATATGAAATTTTTGAAAGTTTTGCTGATTGGGAAATTAAGGGAGGATTTTGCAGAAAAAAGCCATCTACCAGGACATCCCAGTGTGTCCAGCGAACTCTACAATACCTAAGGACTTTCTCATCTCCTTGGGATTATCAGAGTTTACGATTAAGAGAAGATATTTCTCCAAACCCTTTTTCGCAGGTTTTCTGTCATGAGATAACAGGAGAAATTAAGACCAATAATAATATTGAAAGAATTAAACAACTAGCTCTTTGGTTCAAAGATTTTGGGATGTTGAAACTAATTGAGAAATGATAGGTGTTGCAGCAATTGGATGAACTTCAAGGCGAACCAAAAGTTTTACGCTTTATGATTAATCAAATAGCGTTAATTACAATCAATATTATTTCAGGAAACTGGAATAATAATGTCGTTCATCTTATTAGTTTATTGCTGTCAAACAAAATTTGTACTTCAGTGATTTTTGAAATGGGATGGCAATCAAAAGCATTAATTAATGAAAATTGCAGATTATGGGTGCAACATGCAATTGAAACTTCCACTAATATGTTCCAGATCTTCAAGTGGGAGCTTCTAGATGGCATTGAGTTGGCAGTTTAGCCTTCTCCATCTTTTCGAAAAGTTTTTAAAGATTCCTTTCTAGACATTGATATCAGTCCAGTATCATTTCTAAACAAGTGGGAAAAACAAGAGGTGATGTTTACCCCACAACAACCAAATCTTCACAAAATAAAAGTAAATCCAGACCAAGGACAAACATCAAAATCATCTCCAGTTTCAGCAGATGCTAAAGGAAAAAGTAAAATTGAGGAATCTACTTTTCAGGCTTTTCAGGACAACTATCCAGAAACACAAGATCTACATGATTTCAGTTGGGACAAAGAGTACTCGAAGATGTTGGAATACGAATACCTCATGAATCTTGAAAAGAAAGCCTTAGAATGACACATGTCCTCTGAAGATGATGATGATGATTACGATTTTGACCGAAGTCTGAAAGGATACTGGTAGAATCTTTGCACAAAAGAATCTAGACCTGGCCAGCAATGTGATAAAGTGATCACATGTTGTGGCTAATTATTGTACCGGAAAGGTTGAGTAGACATCGTCGGTGAAGGAAAATACCGACATGACCCTCAATTATTTCCTCTTTATGTCATGTCTTAGATAGATATAGATTCCCTAAGAAGGTTATAAAAGAAAGATCAATGGAAGAAAGCCGCAGAGGTTGAGCGGAGTGCTTCTTGATCTTGATCTTGCATTTTAATCTTTCAAGATTTGTAATTTTGATCTTTGAATTAATATTGAAGCCTACTGGGTCGCCTGTCTGAGGACAGTTTCTGTAGTCCGAAAGAACCTGGAACTGTAAGGCGAAGGCGTTGGAAGACCCATGGAGAGAGGTCATAGTGCGTGCGCATGTTCGGTTGAGGAAAGAAACCAGTGTTTCAGATTTTCTGTTCAATAATCTTCGAATCGATTTTGAAGTAAGTCTTACTCTGATTGAATTCCTATATTTTGGTTACCTAGACCCATTTGCATGCCACAGAAACATGTTTTACCAACCATTTCAGAATCCGAGTAACCATCGACCAATGGTCACAAATCGTTTTCACGAAATGTATATAACCATCCATCACAAGAAACCACTATATCTATTCCATTAGACCAGTTGTATATTCCTAAAGAAAAGCCATTTCTTGCTATTAATAAGATGTTTAGAACATATGTATCTAATTTCTCCCCTGTAGAAGAATTTCAATACGCAAACCATAGATATGTCAAAGGTGGAAAATGGCCACCAAAAACCAAGTTTTGTACTTCTTCTTCTCAATCCAAACAGCCACCCACCAGAGCTGATTGTGCACCACTCCTTGAACATAATTCTCAAAATCCTAATGATCTTGACCAGATCTATCAAATAAGAAACTACCTGACTACCTGGTGTTCACATGCCGAAGATGTTCTTGATGATTTGGGTCAGCAATACGATTTGACAAATGCTAATCTTAGGCTACTCTTTGAAGACCAACAGTCTGAGAAAACTACAAGAGAAAAAAGAGAGAGAAGAAAACAGAAGAAAAAAGCAAAAGAAATTCCAAAGTTCACCATTGATATGAGCACTCCCAATTATTGGGATAAAGAGGAAGAGGATGAAGATACAAAAGAAGCATTTACTGCTACTAGTGCTGAAGAGTCAACTTCTAAACTTTTTGGTAAGTTGACTAGTGTAAAAAAGGAGGCATATAAGGCTGATAAACAATTTTCTTCAAAGAAATAAATTACGACTCTAGATTAGGCAGCCTCCAAATTTCCTTCTTTTATCTTACCCTCTATAAACAACCAAAATAAATCTCATGTCTTGAAAGAAGTCTCAAAATACCCGCACATTGAAGAAGATTTATATGCTGCAAATTCCAGTGGGTATATTCTTGATTTAGATAATTCATCCAATCCCGAAGAATCAATCAGGATATGGATTGGTGCTCTATATCAAATGCAGGTCACCACAAAATTAGATAATCTTTCTATCATGGTCCTAGCAGAAAAAAGAATGGCCGGAATTGTATATGATTGGTGGATAGGACCCTTAGATGAAGAAAGACGAGCAATCATCGAAGCAGGACTGGCCACTCTAGAACTCTTATTGAAAACCCAATTTGTTCCTGAGCCAGTAGATGAGAAAAAAAACAGCTCCTTACAGACTTAAGCTATATGGAATTAAAGGATTTAAAATATCTTTACCAATTTGGTAAAGATTTTATGGCAAAGGTCTTTAAAGAAAATCTTTCCAATGACATTGCTCAAAAAATTGCATTTTTATCCAAGCTTCCTGGTAATTTAGGAGATCTTATCATGAAAGATCTAGATGTCCAGAACAAAAGGATAGATCAAATATATTGGGTTGATCTTCCTTTTAGGTGCACAAAAAAGGTTAAATATTTGTGCTGGCAAAAGAAAGCACACGATATTACACCTAGTTCTGAGGTCTGCAAAACCACGCTACCATGGACACCCTTCAAAAAGAAGAAGAAATCAAAGAGATATGGAAAATTCAAACCCAAAAGAGTCTCCAACCCCAGGAAGCCTTTCAGAAAATTTAAATGTCTGAAAAGAGAAAGAATCTAAGAAACAACAACTGTTGTTTCATTTGTAAGCAAGAAGGCCACTTTGCACGCGAATGTCCTAAAAATTCCTCTTCGAAATTAAAATCTTGTGTTGAAATTGAGGAATTTCAAGAAGATTGGTCTTTAGTTGCTTCAGAAGATGAAGTTTCTGATGTATATATTTTAACAGAAGCTTCAGAAGATGAATATATTAGTCATCCCACTATACAAAAAATGAATATTTGTAATTATTGTTCAGATAGTGATGTTTCTGAAGAATTGCACTATAGTGATTAGATAGATGTAAGTGAGATGGAAGAGACAGAGGAAACGGAAGAAACTACAGATGTTTCTGAAGTTGAGTTTGATACAACATCAGTTTCTGAAAGACTGAAGCAAACAGGTAAGTAGCCAATCCCAAAACTTTTTGAACTCAATTCTTTTTGTCCTTATAAAAACAATACTGCTGCCTCTACCAGTTTGACAATCCTAGAACTTAATAGAGTTGAAGAAAACTCTCTACTAAAAAACATTATTAAAACCAATAGCATCATATATATTCCAGTCCAAGTTTAGGTTCGAAATGAATGGATAAATGTGGATGCATTCATTGACACTGGAGGATCTAATAATTTGGCACGTCCCTCTTTGTTTAAATCCCTTTGGAAGCCACTCCAAAACATTCTAGTGTCTGAAACCATTGGAGGATCTATTCAGTTAACACATTATGTGGATAACATTCCTTTGAAAGTTGGGGGGAGTATTGTTAAAATTTCTGCTATTCAGCATTTTGATCCATTTGTTAGTTTAATGCTTGGCATGCCTTTTATCAACTCTGTGCTCCCAGTCACTATCAGCGAAGATAAGCTAATAATCAATTAAAAAAATAAGGCTATTGTTGTGCCTAGATTATCTATGGCAAATTCTGAGGCAAGAAATGAGAATAGCAAAAAGAAAGCTAGTGCACGCAAACCTCTTAAGGAATCCAACAATTGGCAAGAATTTTTACAAATATATGAAAACAGAATGGAGTTAAAGAATAAACAAAAGGTCTGCATTGACCCAAAATGGTCCGTTGAGCAGATTGCTATGCATGACAGACTGTTGAAAAGCTGTTCAAACAATCCTCAACAATTTTGGAAAGTAGAAAGTCCAAAACAAGAAATAGTGACTCTACATGACAATGGAGTCAAAGGAAAGTTAATCCCATGCACCCTCGCAGATGAACAAGAAATCGAGAGACAAATAAATGAGTTGCTCAATATGAGTCTTATTGAACCAAGTATGTTTCATTATTCTTGTTCAGCTTTTCTAGTTAGAAATCATTCAGAAATAGTCAGAGGTAAGCCCAGAATGGTCATTAATTATAAACCTCTGAATGCTATAACTCAGTGTTTTCATTACCCGTTACCAAGACCAGAAACCATCATGCAGAAAATTCAAAGTAGCAAAGTATTCAGTAAGTTTGACATGAAATCTGGATACTATCAAATATAGATCCAAGAAGAGGATAGACACAAAACTACCTTTACATGCCCTGCAGGTTTCTATCAGTGGAAGGTGGTTCCATTTGGCCTCAAAAATGCCCCTACATTCTTCCAGAGAAGAATGGATTTTATTTTTGGAAAGTATGATTTTATTGTAACATATATTGATGATATTCTTGTACATAGTCCAGATCTTGAAACACATTTCAAGCATTTAGATATTTTTCTGACTGAAGTTCAAAAGCATGGTATATTCCTTTCTGAGAAGAAGATGGTTTTATTTCAAGATAGTATAGATTTTTTGGGGATCAATGTTGTTAAGAATATGGGGCTGCATTTGAATTTTCCCATTAACAACATTGATCCCCAAAAATTCTATATTGTCTTGAAATAAAGCCATCTTCTTTTCAGAAAGGACTATACCATGCTTTTGAACTTCAGTCAGAAAAATCTCTAAATGCTTGAAATGTGTTTCAAGATCTGGACTATGCACAAGAATATCATTAATATATGTTACAATAAAATCATACTTTCCAAAAATAAAATCCATTCACTGGCTGGCTGACAGTGTTTCAGATTTTCTGTTCGATAATCTTCGAATTGATTTTGAAGTAAGTCTTACTAATAAGGTGGCATGGAGGTGCTAGGTTGGTGCATGAAGTCGCCTACAGGTTGGAGCCTGTGAACACTTCAGGGTGGTAGGTTGGTCTAGGGTGTTGTGGCATCCATTCAGTTGATTACTGAAAAAACTAGGGCATTGGGGAATCCTTCTAGTGGGAGATGGAGAAGAATGATTTTCTAGAATTCTAGGAAGTTGTTGCTTTCATTTTAGTTGGGGTTGAATATTAAAGAATTTATTAGAAAAGTATTCGATGGTTTTTGACCCAAAGGGGGTTTTCCACCTAAAATTATTGTGCTTATTGTGTTCTTTTATTTAATGTTATTATAGCATAAACATTAATAATAATTGAAGATTAACTAATGCTCTAAAAATATTTAAAAGTGCTAATTGCTAAGGAACACCGATTCACCCCCCGCCCCCCCCCCCCCCAGTATTTCCAACAATTGGTATCAGAGCCTGGTTCCTTCAATAGCAATCTAACAACTAGAAGGAGATCATGGAGAATACTAAGAATAGAGTTTATTTGTTCAACAGAAATAACTATGCAATTTGGAGTGGAAGAATGTAGGTTCATTTGCTGGCACAAGGATACGAATTATGGGAAATCATTGAGAAAGGCTTCACACTGACCCAAGATGAATAAGGTAAGAAAAATATGGTATATGATGCAAAGGCTAAAGATAATATTACTAGTGGGCTTATCGAATATGTTTATCTTAAGGTATTGAGTTGCAAAACTACTAAAGAGGTATGGGGCAAGCTTGAAATATATATGCATGTGACTCAAAGGTGAAAAAAGAAAAGCTTCAAATTTTCAAGGTAAAATTTGAGCAACTCAAAATGAGGGAATATGAAGATATTGTTGCATACTTTCAGTGCTTTGATGAAACAAAAAATACATTGGAAGGTTTGGGAGAACCTGTTGAAACGAAAATTGTTGTCCGAAAGATCCTCAAAACCTTGCCAGCAAGATTTAACCCTAAGGTATCTGTCTTGGAAGATAGATCGAATCTGACCAATCTCAGCATAGATGAATTGCATGGAATTCTTATAGCATATGAAATGAGGATTGAAGAAGAGGATGTCACATCTCACTTACAAACAACGTATGTCACATCCAGGAAGAATAGTAAGGACAAGAAGACTTTGAAAGAAAAAACTTGCAATTGTAAGGATGAGGAAAACGAAGAAGATGAAGAAGAATTCTCAGATAAAGAGTTTGCTTACTTCACGCTGAAAATCAGAACAGGTACGGGAAAATTCAAAGGTAAACTTCCATTAATATGTTTTGATTGTGGTGAGGTTGGGCATTTTGCAGCCAAATGTCCTCACAAAAATTAGGGTGTTACGAAAGGGAAGAAAAGTCTTAAGAAGTTCAACAAGCAAGGCAAGAAGATATGGTTTAAGAAAAGTTTCTTGTCCAAAGAAGATAGTTCCTCATTCGAAGAAGACAGTGATAACAAAGAAGAATTCAACGGAAGAGTATTATTTATGGGCAAGCACAATAAACAAGAGGCACCTGACGAAGAAGGAGACGAAGAAGAAGAAATGAATGAAGTCGAATTTCTTTTTTTTATTGGTAGGTAAGCACCCATGGGGGATTTGAACCAGTGACCTATCACAAGGAGTGCCTTAACAGTGCACCCATTCACCATCAATCCAAAGCCCCATGGGCAAATGAAGTCGAATTTCAAAACGAAGTAATCAAGGTTATCAAAAAGCTCAAGGCCGAGAAGAAGCATGTTAATACTCTTGAAGATGAATTGAAGACAGAAAGGGAACAAGTCCTCAATCTTAAATCAAGGTCAAAGAATACAAACAAATTGAAGAATCACTCAGGAAAGAAGTAAAGCAATGCAATAAGGAGAGAGAATCATTGAAAGCTTAAATAGTTTCTCTATGAAAGGAAGTAAAAAGTGAAAAAAAATCTTCAAGATTATGCCAACAGTTCAAAGGCTTTAGTTGAACTCATCAGCAACCAGCGATCATAAAGTGACAAGACTGGTCTTGGTTACAAAGAAAAGTCTGAAAAGGATTCAAGTCCTTCTATCAAAACTAAAGAAGATGGATATGCAAAGGGGTAGATCCCCAAGCTAGATCAAGAGATCAAGACTCGCAAGAAGAACCTTGGAAGACAATTCCTCAAAGATGATTTCCTCCCAAGTACCGACCTATCTTTTATGGTCATTTTTATTCATGTGGAAGGTTTGGACATAGAGTTGCAGAATGTCGCATGTATGTTTGAAATGAATATAATTCCATGAGATCCTTCAGAAATGGATATTCCAGAACTCAACATAATATTAACAAATTTGATCATTTGAGAGATAATGTTGAATGTTATAAATGTAAAAATTTTGGACATATGGCTAGGGATTGTGAAGTTCCAAACAAGTACAACTATTATCGGCAAAACCCTAGAAGAAAATTTGCAGGATCACGAGATAGACACAAAAAAAATGCTTCTATGAATAACATTGAATGTTACAAATGTCATAACTATGGAAATATAGCTCTTAACTACAGGTACATGATGGAATCAACCATGAATGAAAAACTTGATGACGAGAATAAGAAGGTTTGGAAAGGAAAACAAGTATAGGATGACAAGTACAAGATAGGAAAGAAAAGAATGAAGGCAATAAGGTCCCAACAATTATTCTTTCACGATTAATTTTGGATTGTGAGGAATCAACAGTTTCTTTGGTTAATGACTTGATTCAAGGCAGTACATTAAATGACACACTATTATGAACAATTCAGCTTATTGACTCCTAGAAATTTGAAGATGAGGAGTCTATGCAACAGTATATGACACAAGTCTATGATTGACAGACAGGTATTTTAAACAAGATGGCAGTTTCATTACATGTTCAGGGGGAGAAGAATAGTTAAAGTATTATAGATTCAAGAAATGAATCACTGAAAAACAATCTCTATGAGAAAATGGATCGAGATAACCTAACAATTATCGAAGTATATGTGGATGATATAATCTTTGGAAGCAGTGATGAAAGATTAAGTAAAGACTTTTCCACAAAAAGTGAGATTGAAATGTATATGCTTGGAGAACTGACATACTTTTTAGGGCTTCTGATTTATTATTAGGATAAAGAAATATTCATATATCAAACCAAGTACATTAAATAAATGCTCAAGAAATTCCAGATGGAAGATTGCAAGCTAGTCCTTACACCCAACGTAATAGGTTGCAAGTTAAGCTTAAAAGATTCGTCAAAGGATGTGGACCAAAGGTTGTATAGATCCATGAATGGTAGTCTCATATATGTGATAGCCTCCCGGCCAAATGTGATGCAGACAGTTGGACAAATAGCACGATTCTAGGTAGCACCAAAAGAATCTCATATCATTGTTGTCAAAATAATTCTTTGATATCTTAAGGGCACAAAAGAATATGGTCTCCAGTATCCCAAAGGAATGATCTGGTCATCCAAGCTTATACAGATGCAAATTGGGCAGGAAGTGTTGATGATTGTAAGAGTACCAGTGGAGCAACGTTCTACCTAGGTGGTTTCCTTGTCTCATGGTTAAGTAAAAAGCAGTATTCAACACAGAATACATCGTGGCAGCAACTTGTTGTACTCAAGTTCTTTGGATGAAGAAAACTTTGCAAGATATTAAAGTCAAGTTCGATGAGGCTATTCCCATCTTTTGTGATAACATCAACACCATCAGTATCTCCAATAATCATGTGATGTATTCCAAAACAAAGCATATTCTAATTAAATATCATTTCGTTAGAGAGAAGCTCGTCGAAAAGAATATGAAGCTTGAATATGTTGGCACAAAGGAATAAATTTCTGACATATTTACCAAACCATTACCTCATGAAGCATTTGAGTATATTCACCAAAAGCTTTGGGTTCTCCCAAGTTCTCATTACAATATTTCTCTTATCTAACTAAGTAGAAAGGGGGAGTGGAGGTGTGTATAGGTCCACAGGATGACAATTTGTGAGGGGGAGTTACCCTTTTCCATTGATGACAAAAGGGGGGAGAAGGTAGTAGGAAGAGGTGTCATGATCGTAGGGGGAGTACTTGTGTTTCCAACAATGCCAAAGGGGGAGATTGTTTATTAGTGGTTGTCATTGATGTCAACCCAAGTAGTACCAAGGGGTACCCTGGTCTTGCATGAGAATTTGACTTGACAACTTATGCTATTCGGATTCAAGGATCTTTTATATGGATTCTACTCGTCGAGATGTTTCCGTTGATATATGGCACACCAAGTAATTCTTCATGGTTTGAAAGATATTCATGCTTGATGTTAGTAACCCCAGTTAGTGGGATAAAACCCTATGGGGTTGTGGCATGGCACTCAAAATTGGTTGTGGTCATTGAATAGTCAATAATTAATAATAATAATAAAATTCTCCTAAAATACCTCCAACGTTCACTTGTTGAGGACCCTCTCAACTCAAGACATTCATATAAATAATGACCCTCATATCCTCCTCTAGCAGGGATTTTGTGGCTTTAAACAGGTCGTTGTGGAGTGTTCTCTATAATGTGTTTTCAACGACACTTCAGAAGCTGAAATTAAAACTAATTTGAGCAGAAATCTTGATGAACTTCGTGACCAAATTTAAGATCTTGGTTCACTATATTTTCAGAGGTATGATCTGAGGAAGTTAGGGTGTTTTCAGGCTCCCAAATTCCATGTCAAACAGGCGACATTGGGAAAATTGTCATAACGTTTTCTTTGAGCATTGGATTCAAATTTTGTAAATAGTCATAGAAAGAGGACAAATTTTAGTTTTTTGAGTAGAATTTTCAAGGCCGAAGGTTGAAACAGTGACACATGACACTTCGTACAAATTCGATCTGCTTAACTAGTCTATAATCAGGCCATTGTGGGAGATTGGGCATAAAGCTCTCTTAAAGAATCCAATCTTGATTAGACTTGTGGGGTTGGAAAGAGGACATAGAGGGCTACCCTAATAAGAGCTTTCAAACCTTGGAGATCCAAAATTACATAGATACAACAGATTCAATATCGATCTCCAAGAAGGAAAGAAAAAACATGCATCCAAGGATCACTACAGTAAGGACTGCACATTAACAATCAAGGGTAAGTCTCCTACAACAAGGTATGTATGATTAGTGTTTACATTTGAAATATGAGTATCATCTTTGACATATGTTTTTTCAGGACAACATAAGTACATGCAAGGTCTCACTATCTCTATGTCTCTATATGTCACAATTAGTTTTGATACCACATTTCAGATGTTCTATTCTTGATACTATGCATTTGATGCTACATATTCTTGATGCTACACCAAGTATGTTAAATCTATATCATGTTGGAAGTTCGTAGTTGATAGAATGGTCTTTGTTTTTGTACTTAGAACTTGTTCCATCACAAGTATGGGGTCTATTATTAGTTTGTATTGTATATATCTTTAGGTTAGTTTTGGATATAGTCTTACATAGAGTCCAGGCCTATATCAAGAGTGGGAGTCTTTGTTTACTGCTACAAAAATTCACAAAAAAAGTGACAAGCACAATTCAGGTACACATTGTAATTTTATTTTGTATTTATCCATTATTATGCACTTACATGTGTTTTATAGGCAGAGGTAAGTTGAAGGGTATTTTGTTTTGTTATGGGATTGGTTTTGCCAGGAAAATTTTGCATGCATGTAGAAGAAGATTCAAGTACAACTTCAAGCAAGAATTCAAGAGTGGAAGTATCAAATCAAAGGAAGCATTACAGTGGGACATCCTTTGAAGACATGACATCCATCCGTATATTGTGAAGAAGTGTCAAGGCCAAGAGTCATCATTGTAAAATTGTAAAAGCGTCATTTGTAAAAGTGTCATCATTGGAAGAGTCATTATTGTAAAAGAGTCAATCTGACTAGAGTCGAAAAGGCATTACTGGGAGGTATAAGAGTCTCTTTTGGGATAATGTCATGGTTGGGTTGCAGGTCATAGTTTGATTGGTTGTTTGGTAAAAATCATTGTAAATCATATTGTATCATGGATCGTTGTCCCTAGTATGGCAATCCACATTGTTGTCTCATTTCAGTCATTATAGGGTTGTAGGGAGGTACTAGGCAGGTGCATGAATTCGCCTATAGGTCGAAGCCTGTGAACACTTCAGGGTGGTAGGTTGACCTAGGGTGTTATGGCATCCAATTAGTTGATTATTGAAGAAACCATGGCATTGGGGCGTCCTTCCAGTGGGAGCTGGAGAGGAATGCTTTTCTAGAATTCTAGGAAGTTGTTGCTTTCATTTCAGTTGGGGCTAAAGATTAAAGAATTTATTAGAAAAGTGTTCAATGATTTTTGACTTGGAGGGGGTTTTCCACCTAAAATTATTGTGCCTATTGTGTTATTTTATTTACTGTTATTACTGCATAAACATTAATAATAATTGAAGATTAACTAATGCTATGAAAACATTTAAAAGTGCTAATTGCTAAGGAATACTGATTCACCCCCCTCTCGGTATTTCCAACATAATTGACTAGAGGCCTATAATATTACATTAGTTTGATATCTCACTAGTCCGAGAAATTAAGAGGCTCAATATAGAGGGAAATGGAAATATCAAAAGAGAAATATCGTTTTGTATGTAAAATAAACCTCTGAGAAAAGTTGTATGAGATCAATAAATATGAGTGAGAAGGAATATAATCCTGTATCATAAATCTCAAAATCCATTTGGAAATTTAAATTAACTTACGAGACTCTAAGATCACGATGTCCAAGCGAAGGCAATGAAGTGGGGGCCATTTTATTAATCAAGATTAATGGGCATGACAGATGAGGAAAAAGGCCATGTAGATCTCGAGCTAGTAATATCAAAATGTATTTTTAAATGCTTTCTATAACATGTCTTTATGAGGTTTTGAGGTATTGAATCTTAATACCTCTAATATAATAATCGAGAGTTTGATAAGCTTGAAAGTTTGAACTCTCAAGGAAAATACCTTGGAAAATGAAAAGTGAGAGATCAAGATTCCAAGATTTATCCATTGGAGGGTCTGAGTCATCTCAGAAGAATGAAATGTGACTAAAGAGGATGTAAGATAAATGAGTGGAGTGCAAAGGTTCAACTCAACATGCCAATTGTAAGATTCAGAATGAGTAGAGACAAAATCATGGATAGGATCATTTTATAACTTGTTGCAAGTTTTTTGTGCAATTTTCCTTTGCTTATGGGCTTTCTTTGATTTAAAATTGAAAATATGAGAAGTTGTAGACCCACAAAAAATCTAAGCAAAAAGTAGCCAAGCATTTTATTTCAGTTGAATCGACGAGAGGTTGAATATGATTATTGACTCATCTCTCAAATTTGAAAAGAAAGAAAAAATGAAGAGAAGTACCAATACATAATACAAAAATTCTGATGAGAAAGCAAATACTTCCCTAACATGTTGCAGATTACAAAATACAAGTTGCTCATCTTATCTTAAAGCTAATTAAATACGCTGATAAAAAATCAAGCCTCCAAAATCAAGCCAATGAAAACCTGCAAAATAACAAAAAGAGAAACAAGAAGTAAACTATGAAAAAGAGAATATTAACAAGAGATGAATATGTAATGGCAGAAATTGTCCCCAAACACACAAATTTTATTAGTTTGGAAAAGAAATTACATAAAATATTTGCAAGAGTTTACACATGAACTCACAACCCTATTGCAAGCAGGAGAAGTGTTGGGTTGTGTTAGAGGGGGGCGGTAGCCCCCCTTCGTTGTGCCGATTGCGCAGCGGGGGGGAGGTAGCCCCCCCTGTCCGGGGGGTTTGAGGGGGGCGGGTAGCCCCCCTCTACGGGGTCCGGGGCAGCACCCCGGGAATTTTTTTTTTTTTGGACCCTATATTAGGTTGGGCGAACCTACCTATGGTTTTGTGCATGATTTTCGCACATGGTATTAGACGCGATGGTTTTTCGGTCCATGGTATTGGATGCTTCGGCATGTATAAATATGTATTGTAACATTGAAAGGAACATAATGAAAAATCAAGCTGGTAGTCCCGGTTTTGGGATCCAGGGAAAAAATCTCTGTGCATATGTGTTTTATGGGTTATGCTCTCGCATTGTTTATTTTCTTTGTGTAAGAATTCGTATGCAGGTAATTTCTGTATAGGGTTAAAACCTACATTTGGTATCGGAGCTGTTTTGGCTTCAAGGGGATGCCTTTGTTACTGAGGGGTTTCGCTCGGGCCTGTGGTAGACCCTGTTCAGTGGGAGATCTGCGAGATCGATTCTGGTGGTGAAAGAAGATGGCGAGCAGTGGAAAGATCGAGATTGAGAAGTTAAATGGTCAGAATTTTGAGTTGTGGAAACTCAAGATGGAGGATCTGTTGGTGGATAAAGATCAGTGGATCGCGGTAGATCCGGGTACTAAACCATTGGGAGTGACCGATAAAGAATGGAAGAAGTTGGATTGGAAGGCAAAGCGCACAATACGATTGTGTGTCTCAGATTCAGTATTGTTGAATGTATCAAGGGAAGCTACGGCGAAGGCTTTGTGGGTCAAGTTAGGGACTTTGTACCAATCTAAGTCTCTGGTAAATAAATTGTTCCTGCGGAAAAAGCTGTATAACCTGAGGATGAAAGATGGAGACTCAGTGACAGAGCATCTGAATGCATTTAATACTGTGGTAAGTCAGTTATTATCTGTTGATATTAAAATTTCAGATGAAGATAAGTGCATCAGTCTATTGTGTTCTCTACCAGATTCGTGGGATAGTCTGGTTATTGCAATAGGTAGCAATGCAACTGCTTTGCAGTTTGATGAAATAGTCTCAGCCTTGCTGACGGAGGAGATGAGACGGAAGAATATGGACAACCAGAATGGTGATGCCTTGTCTGTACGAGGACGGTCCCAGAACAGAAACAAAAATAAGTCATCGAGTGGGAGATCTAAATCTAGAGGGAGATCTAAATCTCCAGGAAAACCTACAAAGGTGGTGTGCTGGAAATGCGGAAATGAAGGACACTTCAGAAGGGATTGTAAATCTAAAGCTCCTGATAAAGGAAAGGGATCTGATGATGCTCCTTCTGCAGAGGCGAAAACCACCTCAGATGAAGGTGGGGATGTGTACTTGGCTTCTTCAAGTACACATGTAGATCATGAGGAATGGTTGATTGACTCAGGTGCATCCTTTCACTTCACTCCCCATAGAGAGTGGTTCTGCGAGTATGAGAAATACGATGGTGGTGATGTCTTCTTAGGAGATGATAGGAAGGCTAGAATCATTGGTCGGGGAAAAGTAAAGTTGAAGTTGCAAGGTGGAAGGGTTAGAACACTTCCGGGTGTTCTACATATTCCTGCATTGGCTAGAAATCTGATTTATGTAAGCAAGTTGGATGATGCAGGTGTAAAGACGGTGTTCGAGAAAGATACCTGCAAGATGGTTCGAGGAGCACTGATATTGATGCGGGGAGTTCGGACTGGAACTCTGTACAAACTGCAAGGTACACTCTTGTTGATGGGTGCAATAGTTCTATGGTTCCTGAAAATGGAGTAGAAAATCTAGTGGTCTCTGGAGAGAAGACCATGTTGTGGCATCAAAGGCTTGGACATATTGGAGAGAAGGGCCTTCGAATACTTCATAGTAAAGGTATGGTAGAAGGTATGAATGATAGCTCTCTGGATTTTGATTTCTGTGAAAATTGTTTGTATGGGAAGCAGAATCGAATGAGTTTCCCCTCTGGTGGTAAGAGGACGAAACAAATATTAGAGCTTGTGCATAGTGATGTGTTTGGACCTGTGAAGGTTCCATCACTGGGTAAGTCTATGTACTATGTATCATTCATAGATGACTTCTCAAGGAATACATGGATATATTTCCTTAAGAAGAAATCTGAAGTCTTTGACAGGTTTAAAGAATTTAAGGCTCTGGTGGAAAATCAGACAGAGAAGAAGATAAAGGTGCTGAGGACAGATAATGGTGGAGAATTTTGCAGCAAGGAATTTGAAGAATTTTGTAAGAAGTGTGGTATAGCACGATAGAAGACTACTCCATATACACCTCAGCAAAATGGAGTCGCAGAAAGAATGAACAAGACGTTGATGGAAAGGGCAAGAAGCATGCTCAATGGTGCCGGGTTAGGACAGGAATTCTGGGCAGAGGCGGTGGATACTGCATGTTACCTGATCAACAGATCACCTTCATCAGCGTTGGAGGATAAGACTCCACAAGAAGTATGGACTGGTAAGAAACCCTCTCTTTCACATCTGAGGGTATTTGGATGTGTTGCATATGTACATGTTCCAAAGGAGAAACGAACCAAGTTGGATAGTAAATCTGAAAAGTGCATCTTTATTGGGTATAAGGATGGTTTAAAGGGTTATAAGCTTTGGAACCCAGTCACACGGACGGTTGTGTACAGCCGAGATGTGGTGTTCAGAGAGGTAAAAGATGTTATTCAACATGAAGTCCAACCAAAGGAACCTGAGAAGATAGAGTTTGAGCCAAAGGAGGAAGAATCAGACTCTGCAGCAGAGGAGGAATCAGAAGATGAAGAGCCACTAACTCCGGCTGTGAGAAGATCAGGTCGAGAAAGAAGGCAGCCAGAAAGGTATAGTCCATCTGCTTTCAGTTCAAATTTTGCTTTGTCTGTTACTGATGATGATCCCAGAACTGTGAAGGAAGCAGTGGATTCAGAGGATGGAAAACTCTGGAAAGAGGCCATGGTTGATGAAATGGCATCTTTGCACAAAAATGAGGCTTGGGATCTGGTAGAGTTGTCGGCTGGAAGGAAACCCATTGGCAGCAAATGGGTGTTCAAGAAGAAGACTAATGCAGAAGGAAAGGTGGAGAAATACAAAGCTCGGTTGGTAGCAAAAGGTTATTCCCAGGTGCCGGGAATTGATTTTGGTGATATTTTTTCTCCTGTTGCCAAGGTAGCTTCTATTAGATTACTTTTATCTGTTGCTGCTGCTTTTGATTTTGAGGTAGAACAGATGGATGTGAAGACAACATTTCTTCACGGGGATTTGGAAGAGGAAATCTACATGAAGCAACCTGAAGGCTTTGTGGTGAAGGGTAAGAAAGAACTGGTATGCAAGTTAAAGAAGTCTCTGTATGGGTTAAAACAGCCACCAAGGATGTGGTATCAGAAATTTGATACATTTATACAGGGACTTGGCTTCACCAGAAGTAAAGCAGATCATTGTGTGTATTTTAAATTAATTGGTGACCGTGTTATTTATCTGGTCCTGTATGTGGATGATATGTTGCTGGTTGGAAATGACAAAGAAGTTATCCAAGATTTGAAGACCCAATTGTCCTCCAAATCTGACATGAAAGATCTTGGTGCTGCAAACTATATTTTGGGCATGGAAATTAAAAGAGATCGGGCAAAGAGGAAGCTCTGGTTAAACCAGAGGAAGTATGTCAAGACAATACTGCAGAGGTTTAATATGCAGGATAGTAAACCGGTGAAGGTTCCTATTCCTGTAGGTGTGAGGTTATCTGCTGAACAGTGTCCCAAGACACAAGAAGAGGAAGAGGACATGTCCCGTGTTCCATATGCAAGTGCAGTCGGTAGCCTGATGTATGCAATGGTCTGTACTAGACCAGACATTGCACATGAAGTGGGAGTATTGAGCAGGTTTATGTCAAAACCTGGGAAGGAGCACTGGACAACAGTGAAGCGGGTTTTCAGGTATTTGCGTGGCACTAGTGATTATGGTTTGTGCTACCAAGGAAGACCAGGATTGGACAGAGTGTTGGATATTCATGGTTTTGTTGATGCAGACTGGGCTGGAGATCTGGATCAGAGAAGATCTACAAGTGGGTATGTGTTTAACCTATTTGGAGGTGCAGTCAGTTGGATGAGTAAGAAACAATCTGTAGTGGCACTATCAACTACAAAGGCAGAATACATGGCAGCCACTCATGCAAGCAAGGAAGCAGTTTGGTTGCAGAGATTGTGTTCAAGTATGGGGTTAGTACAGGGAGCTATAAGAATAGACTGTGACAGCCAAAGTGCAATTTTCTTGGCAAAGAACCCTGCTTATCATTCAAAGACAAAGCACATTGATGTTCAGTATCACTTTGTGAGGGATATGATAGAAGACAAAAAGGTGTTGCTGGTAAAGGTGGACACTTTGAAGAATACTGCAGATGCATTGACAAAATATGTGAGCTCTGAGAAGTTCTCTTGGTGTAGAGAAACAATGGGTGTTTCAGGGCTGGAAAAATGACTAAGCTCTCCTGTGGCCCCTTGTGGAAAGAAAAAAACAAGTGGGAGATTGTTGGGTTGTGTTATATTCTTTCCACGACTAACCGACGTAGTTAAACGGGGGGTTAGAGGGGGGCGGTAGCCCCCCTTCGTTGCGCAGCGGGGGGGTCACAGGGGGGGGGTTTGAGGGGGCCGGGTAGCCCCCCTCTATGGGGTCCGGGGCAGCGCCCCGGGAATTTTTTTTTTTTGGACCCTATATTAGGTTGGGCGAACCTACCCATGGTTTTGTGCATGATTTTCGCACATGGTATTGGACGCGATGGTTTTTCGGTCCATGGTATTGGATGCTTTGGCATGTATAAATATGTATTGTAACATTGAAAGGAACATAATGAAAAATCAAGCTGGTAGTCCCGGTTTTGGGATCCAGGGAAAAAATCTCTGTGCATATGTGTTTTATGGGTTATGCTCTCGCATTGTTTATTTTCTTTGTTTAAGAATTCGTATGCAGGTAATTTCTGTATAGGGTTAAAACCTACAAGAAGGAGCTATACATAAGCTAAATGTCCTATCCTATTTTATTTACGGATCACTTATTTAATTAACAAGTGTCCATTTATATTAAGTGTCATCCTAACAAATTTGCTAACTATTTTCATATATTGGAGCCTAAGAAATGACACCTTTCTAGATGCCATATTTTTTACAACAATTTTCTCTTTCTAAAATGTCTCTAATATTTAATTAAATATCCTAAATAATTAAATATTCAATTCTAACTTCTAAACTATGATTTATGTATTTTATATCATCTAACATTCCCCCCTATGATCCAAAGATACATTACAACAAATACCAATTTCATCTCTGAACTTAGTAAATTTGATCCTGCCAAGTGGTTTTGTGAAAATATCAGATATCTGATCTTCTGAAGGAAAATAAATCGGCTTAATGATGTCCTTTGCAATGAGTGTTCAGATGTGATGATACTTTGTGTCCACATGCTTTTTTTGGAATGAAAAATTGGGTTTTTGGCAAGCTTTATGGCTAACCAACTATTGATGAATAACGATGTAGCTTCTGCTTGAGGAATGCCCAAATCCTGTAAAACTTTGTGCAACCAAACAATTTCACATGTTGCTTCCCATGCTGATATGTATTCGGATTTTGCCAAAGAAGTGGCCACTATAGCTTTCTTCTCACAACTCCAAGACATTGCAGCTGACCCCATGTTCATTAAATAACATGAAGCTGATTCCCTATCATCAATACTTCCAGGAAAATCGACATCTGAATATCCACCAAGTATAATGTTTTTAGTCTTTTGGTAAAGAAGACCAAAATCTTTCGTTCCTGGGATATATCTAAGGACTCTTTTGGCTACATTTTGGTGTTTGTCTCATGGTTCCTACAGAAATAATGAAACAATATTGACTGCATAAGATAGATCTGGACAAGTGGTTGTCAGATAAATCAGGTTGCCAATCAAATATCTATAAGTAGTGCTATCCACCATTCCCCCCCCCCCCCCCCCCTTCAAATTTTGAAAGTTTCGATTTTGGTTCCATGGGGGTAAGTATAGGCTTGCAATCTTGCATCCCAAGTCTTTGAAGAACTTTAACTGCATACTTACTCTGAGAAATGAAAATATGATGTGGACATTGGAATACTTCAACTCCAATATAGTAGTGAAGTAATCCCAAATATGTCATCTTAAAACCTGCATGTACCTCCTTCTTCACCTGCAAAACATGATCATCATTGTTTCTAGTGATAACCAAATCATTGTTGGCTTGAGGGGGCTTGGACCCAAATTCGGAGTTAGTTTCACTAACCAACAAAACCCTAGAATACCAGTCCTTTCGACAACAACCCTCATAGTGCAGGCTGCAGTCTCACCCAAGGCAGTATTGGGGGATTCTAGAACCAAGTTTCTGCATCTAGAGGACTATGTGATGTTTCTCTGCCAAACTTAGGGCTTTATCTTGACTTTCGCGAACCCTAACCCTTGAAACCCAAAATTTACAGTATTTAACAGTGGCATACTTATGTGCTTTGCTGATTGCGCTAAACATGCATAACATCATATAAATAAATAGATCTATGTCTTTGCTAATTTATTAAGTAATTTTCCTGATTAAATGCATTCAATAGATAAAAAATATAGTAAATTCAAAGATAAAATATGGATACACATATATTTCTTCCAAACAAGTCTTTATTATGCTTTAGATCTTCAATTACAATTCTTCTCAACCCTGCGCAAACAACTGTAAGGGTCCGTGCAGTTAACTATGGACTTACCAAGGTCTCCGCACACATAGCTACAAGAGTCTTCCCCATCACCCAAGTACAAAATAGATAAAATCAAACCCTAATCATTCACTATTCTTTCTTAGCTTGTCTTTTTTATGACTCTTCTAAGACTTCCTTTTATATTCTTCTTCATTACAAAACTATGGTCCGCGAACCATGGGCAGATCTCAAAACAACTTGACTCTAACGAACTAAAGGGCTTTGACCTTCCTAAAGCCCCTTTAACTCCTATCAACTTGCGCTGCTCATGCTCCACTCCTCAAAATGCGGAGAGATTACAATATTTAACAAAACTTAACAAAATTTGACCTAGGGGACCCCTTCCCAATAGGCCCCCAACACAAAGTTGTGACTCTTCCCGAGTCACTCTGCTGGAGTTGCCTCAAACTTGGCTTGCAGACCATTAAATTTGATATTCAATGCTTGAAGATCTGTTTTTCCCTCCGCAGTGGCCTGACGAACTTCTTCAACCAATTTCTCTGTTGTTGGAAATTCGATTGCAAGGCCCATGGTTCTCTACGTCTGCTAAAGAGCTTTTCACTTGCTTTGGACTATTTTTGATAGTTAGCTTGCCTCGTCATCACTGTAGAGCTATAAAAAGGGTCTCTTTCACCTCTAATTACCTCACATTAATATGTCAATCTGGGAGCGTTTGGTTATTTCAAAGAGTGATTCAATCTGAGGTTATTTGTCAGAGTAATGCTAATAGTACAACGTTCTGCAAAAATACAAGAGTAAACGGATGCTTGTCTATAACTAAGTTACTTCAAATGACTAAATCACACACTCTTAAAGCTAGGCAACTTTATCAGTCAAGGGTTCGACAGCAATAGCCCATCCCTTTGGAAACTGATGGAAAGGAAATTAGAGCATGGACCACGGGTCTGGGAGCGAGGCAGTAAATGCCAAGGCTCACTACAGCCACAGATCGTCTCTCACACCAAAATAACAAATGCGAGTAAATGAAACAGCAGGTAAAAATGGAACGACAAATAAGAAATCGAACAACAAATATAGAATGGAACAACAATGCTTAAAATGGAACAACAATTCTGAAATGGAACAACAATCGAATCACTAAACCTCGCGAGCAGTGATCAAGCTTTATCCTCTCAACTCAAATGCACTCATTGCAATCAAACATCAATCTTTCATTCTCCAAGAAAATCAAGCAGCACTCGCTAATGGAACATCACTAATTGCTAATAAATTATGGAACAACATTTGGAAATCATGCACACACAACACACTTGAAAAGTAATCTGATTTAGCACCAATCATCATCAACAGGAATTACAACTGTGTTTCAAAATGGAATAGCATTACTCCTGAATCATAAAGAACACATCTTTCAGATAAATTCCACAACACGAATATACAGCATAAGAGCTCTGTAACAAAATAATAACAATGTTCAATTAAGTCTAATAATATTCAATCAACTCTGAAGGTATTGGTGATATAATGCAGAGTCAATATAACAGTTATTGTCTGTAAAAACCTTAATGAACGAATCTTAACAGAGCATATGATGTAACCTATAAAGCATATCAGATTACCAACTAATGACGATAAGCAAACCACGCAGAAATCAAATCGTAGTGATACAGAAGCAAGTGTCCTCCGAGGCCGGGCCCTTAGCCTCAAGGGTACACCGCTTTAAGTTAATCCAAACGCAGAGATAAGATAATCACCAAGTTTATATTAATGCATAAAATAGAAAGTACAATGAGCCAAGTTCAACGAGACTCGATGATCAAAGTTCAATCTTTAACAGAAAGTTACATAAAAGCATAATCCCCCTAAAACTAACAGTGTCGTCCCTTTATATAAGGGTGACGGTGGAGATGTCTAAGCAATAAGATAAATAAAGCAGCGATCCCTCAGGATCTAAGATCCTAAGGGATTCGCCAAACTGTTAATCCTTAATCACTTCTTTTCTCCTCCGCCGAGCTGGTACCTTCTCCTCCTTTTCCGGACCGGTTTGATTCAACCTGCTTAGCCTCATTTGCACTCGGTCCTTCATCAAAGGGACAACAGTTACCCTGTTCTTGTCTTTTTCTTTGGAACAACAGCTCCTCGTTTTTACCCTTTCCTGCACAGGAGAATGAAAACTATCAGCGGTTAAGTCTTGCATACTAATTCCACATGTTTTGTCATAATTCTTTGTTGTTTTCCACATTCATGATGTAAAAGATTCACAAGTCCCACTAAAAAGCCATTGAAATGATCATCAAAAACATACCTTGTTAGTACTCCACACACCCCCCTGCTTACCCTATTTCATGCCCTCATGAAAACATTGCAGTTGACATGCAAAGCAGTGAGAGAATAGGCTGGAGAAGGAATCTCATGCGGAGGCTTACAGCCATGGTGAGTGACTAGGTAGTCAAAGAACTGGCCTGTTTGACCCTCACGCATCTCATATAGCGCTTGATATCCGGGTGGAGGGTGCCAGATAATTGGACTGCGGAATCTATATCCTAACCAGGATGGCCCTGCCCTCAAAATGCTTTCGCCATAGAGGTTCAAACGGTTGGCAGCTAATTGGAAATTCTCATACTTAAATGGCTCCCTGAGCTGGATGTTTGGATTAGAGATTTGGTACCGAAATTTGGCTGCATCAATGGCGAGGTCTTTGATAGAAAGAAAATATTCTAAACTTTGTCGAATGAGTGCCTCGTACATGGTCCTAACGTTTCGATGACACTCGGAGTTCTCGTGAGGTTTCTATGTGCTTTCCACAACCGTACTAGGTCCCTAGGCTCAGCCCTTACCCACAAGTCTAGGCCATTTTCCTACCTCTGGAAAAGGTTATAGGCTTTGAGCCATTTAATCTGATTAACCCCGAATGAGATGAATGCTTGCAATTGGATGTCTCCAACAAAAGGGCCAGGGTTCAGCTCAGTCTCCTGATCTAGCACGAGGTTATGCAAATAAAATTCACGTAGCAATCTCTGGACCTTCACCCCATAATGTTTACAACAATCTATAGAGTCATTGACAGTGTTAATTTGTATCGGGGCGCCTGCTTTAACAACTTTTATTTTTAATTGTAAGTATCGTTCCAGTAAAAACAGAGCATAGTTTTTGGCAGGGGCCCTACATGCTAAAACGTCATTGTATAAAGAACACAAGGTATTCATCTGCTTGATAACAATACCTAGCCTGCGAGTTACCTCTGCAACTTTCTCTTGTTCCTTTCACCACCCTTCAAAGGCATGGCTTTCAGATTGGTTGACGTTCCTTAGTTGCTGTTGGAGTTCTTCATACTTCTCACAAGGGACCGTTTGTTCTCTAAGCCTTTCCATTTCTTGCTGAGCCTGTTTCAATCCCTTGTGCAAGGTCCTTGTCTTTGGATCTCTTTTCCATGCAGTAGTGGAGGCTGAGAGTTTTACCTAAACTTTCTTATTGCGTTGTTTCAAGTTCAGAACCCTTATCAACCCCGAGGGTGGTGCCTCCGTTTGAATTTTCTTGTTGTCCGTTTCTTTTTTAACACGAATATCAGCTTGCTGCTGTTCTTTTTCAAATGGAATAGTAGTCTGTCCCTCAGCGTCATTTGGAACAGCAGCTAGATCTTCAGCATCATTTGGAACAACAGCCGGATCTTTAGCAGGGTTTTGATCAGTAGGGCGATTTTTGGTCCTCCGCATTTTTATCCTGCGGATTTTTACTACAGTGGTCATATTTTTCTTCCCTGTGGTTTTCCTTACCCTCTGCCTCACTTTCAAGATCCTGATCTGCTGGTGGAGTTGGGCTATTATGCTCAATAACCTCCGCTATTCCTTTTGTAATTCCCTAATTTCCAATGTTTTATTAGAAGGAACAACAGGCTTTCTGCTACGTTCTGGGCCGTGACTAGTCCCTGGATCTTTCTCCTGGGGTGCTTCTTCACTGTTTTTTGCTCGCTGTTTTGGGGTAGGAACCCTAACTGGTTCCGTGACTTCTTTTTCTATCCCTACTTCCTCCGGAATTTCCTCTGGTGCCTTGGGAACAGATTGTTCCCGTTCAGTGTCTCCTATCTCCTTTTTGTCATGAACAGGCAGATTTCCTTCTTCTGCCTCTTCTGCATGTGGTTTTTCGGATGTATCTTCTTCCTGGGGTTTGTCGTGGAGGTATGATGGAGTGGAAGGTTGGCCATACTCACCCATATTGGCCAAGATTAAGGCCAATTCATCTTCTCCCACTAGGTCCTCTGGTGGGCTACCTACCTACTATCCCATTTCCTCCTCCTGCTTGGATTGTCTAGCTTCTGCCTCAGAATTATCAACTCCTGTTTCAGGATGCTCAGCTTCCGTTTCAGGATGCTCAGCTTCTGTTTCCGAATGCTCAACTGCTTCCTCATTTTCCTCTTCGGATTGCTCGGCCTCCTCGGCCTCTCCTTCCTTTTCTCCTTCAGATTTTTCTTCTTCTACTTCTGGCCGTGAGGGTTGCTCGTCCTCAATTACCACTGGCTGGCTGGTGCTTTCCTAGAGTTTTTCCAGCCTTCCTCTTATCCGGGCTAACCGAACTGATTTTCTACGTTTCTCTGGCTGTTCCAGTGTATCAGTGTCATGCTTACGCTTTGCTGATTCTTGGTCTGTTTCTGGTCGTTCAGATGTGCTCGCAACATGTTTTTGTTTTCCTAATTCTATGCGTTTTTCCGGACGTTCTGGTGTGCTTGTAGTATGTTTACGTTTTGGGGATGGTGTTGTCGCCCTCCCCTCAATTATTGCAATTAGCTCTTCCCAGCTGCTTTGCTGTTGGGCGAGGCTATGACTAACTATTAATCGAATTAATCCATGGTAGCTGACAACTGACTCTACATGTTGTGCCTTTTTTAGGCTTCGTGCGATGTCATGAAGTAATGAATTCAATAGTGCAGGAAGATTTACAGAGCATTTTTGCTTTAGAACAGTGAAGAGTTTAAGATGTCGTGGCCTTACCACATCTTTTCTCCCCTCATAGATGATGTAGCTTTGTACTGTTCTTGCTAATTCTGCCTAGGGTTCTCCTAGCGTTGCTGGTAGGACTCCCTTCCCCTTAATCGTCAAGCTCTGGCCTTCGTCCTGGAAAATTTCCATGATCTTCTGTAATCTTTCCTTCTTTAGTGTCCATACAGGTCTGGTGGCTAGTAGTCCCGAGACTTCTGCGATTATATCGTCGGTGACCACTACCCGCTTCCCCCTTACTGTGGAGTGATCCTCCTGCAGGTTCTGTAGAAATTCCATCGCCACTGTTTCATTAGACTCCTGCAGGCGACTGAGATAAGTCAGCCACCCTGCTCTTTCCAGGATCTTCTGAGCAGCAGCGGAGACTGCAACTCCTGTGGTTCACTTCGAATTGCCCTTCCTCCCATGGTTTCGCTGTGGATTCTCAATGGAACAACAACTGCTTATGCTGTTTGAAACACAGAGAGGGTAATAATCGTAGGATTTAGAAAAAACATAGAGTATGCAACAGAAATGACTTATGAACAGCAACTTGTGTAGAAAATAGAAATATCATGCCGTTAAGCCGTGCCATTCCCTGGTACACTATCTTTCCCGAATAGTGAGCTGACACATAATCCAGGGGAATAATGAGGTTAACCTCCCCCTCCACAATGCGATAGGCTGTCCCAGCCGTCAAAGAAAGGAGCAGCACCCGATCTGTAACCAAATCATAAAGGAACAACGTATGAAAATATGCCATGTTTAGAAAAACAATGGATTACCGAAATCGAGGCATAAAGTTTGATTGCGTATTACGTAAGAGGCTGCTGTGATATGATACGAGGCTGGGGGATAGGACGTCTGTCATACTTGCCAAATCGCAAGTGGTCATTGTCACCCCCCTTGCCATGATTGGTGGTAATAAATGTTCATGCAATATATAAGTCGGGAAATAATGTATGATTAGTGCCTAGGATATAAGAAACAAAAGAGTATTAGTATCCTACCTATTGGTGTAATCAATGTGACTTCAATACCATTAACAGTGCTCTGCTGCCGACAGGTGTCCATAACCTTGGCAAAGTTGTTTATTTCACCCCTGGAACCATGATCCTTTATGTACATATTAAGGAATGTAATGTCAAAGTGTAGGCCATTATGCTGGCTTGGTAACCAGTTAGCCATAATGCCATTCACGAGGAGGGGGCGAAGAGTGGGCAGGCCGGCTCGTGATGAGACCTCCTGTTCCAAGGTTTGTTTATTTGATATACCTTTTGGACCATATCCCTGGTGTGGTGGCCATAGTGGGAATGCCACTTCACTTCCATCCTCATGATCATGGTAGGCTGGCTCTTGATGAGACCCCCTATCCTGCATTTGACAACTTATAATTCATTTGTTTGACTTTTTTTTTTTCATAAAGCACTTTTCCTTATATATACACAAAGGGTGGTTCAACACTCCTTAAGAGTAGGAATGGTGGAAGAAGTCTTATCATCTCAATAGGAGGATATAAACCCTTTGCTCTTATTCCTAAACAAAAATCAAAGAGGGTTAAAAAGAATGGCATGATAAAGATAACCAATTAGGGAAAAATTAGTAAGACAAAAGATAAGTATGTCCTTCCTTCTGTCCTCTTACCAATACAGAGCCTTATAAAGATAGCGATTTATAATTTTCTAATTTCAGTATGTTGTGATTTTGTATTCATTGCATAAGTGCATAGCTGTCTCTAAAAGACTTTGAAAGAACAGGAGCAAGAAGCATCCTCAAATTTAGATCAACAAAAGGGATAAGCTGTTTCACAAGGAGAGAAAAAGTATGCTAGAAGTGTTCCTTTTTGAGAGAAGAACAACAAAGGAGAATAGGTCTTAAAAGTGAAAATGTCGTTCCTTTTGAAAAAGGAACAACAGAAAATAAAATAAAATAAATGCTATCTTTCTTGAAAAAAAAAGGACAGCAACACACTCAAAATGACGTTCCTTTTGAAAAAGGAACAGCAAAAATCAAAAATATGCTGTGCCTTTGAAAAAGGGACAGCAAACACACTGCAGTGCCGTTCTTTTTGAAAAAGGAACAACAAAAATCAAAATGTTGTTCCTTTTAGAAAAGGAAGAGCAAAAAAAGCAAACGTCATTCCTTTGAAAAAGGAATAACAAAAATCAAGAGTGTTGTTCCTTTTGAAAAGGAACAACAAAAAAATCAAGAGTGTTGTTCCTTTTGAAAAGGAACAACAGAAAAATCAAGAGTGTTGTTCCTTTTGAAAAGGAACAACAGAAAAATCAAGAGTGTTGTTCCTTTTGAAAAGGAACAACAGAAAAATTGAGAATGTTGTTCCTTTTGAAAAGGAACAACAGAAAAATCGAAAATGTTGTTCCTTTTGAAAAGGAACAGCAGAAAAATCGAAAAACCAAAAATGTTGTTTCTTTTGAAAAGGAACAGCAGAAACACGCAAATGCCATTCGTTTCAGGAACGGCAAAAATCGAAATCTTTGAGCAAAAGAACACATTTAGTTCAAACATATGTACACGAACGACTTGAAGAAAAGAAATTATGTACAAATTGTGAAAAGAAATGAATTCCTTAATGAATTACAGGTGAGGAAGGCTTCCCTTCCTCTCCTAAAATCTCCATATCAGTGTGTCTACGTAGCTATTAGCAAAAGGATTCCCGAGTGAGTGGTTTACGATAGAGACGAACTGGGTGGCCATTTAATTTGAAGGCATATCCAGAACCGTCAATGGTGATTAAAGTGATGGTCCCATTGTCATGTACCTTCTGGATTTCGTATGGTCCCAACCAACGAATCTGGAGTTTCCCAGGGAAGTCCTGAAACCGAGAGTCATATAACAGAGCCCAGTCTCCCTAGTGGAAGACTTTGTTTTTTATGAGCGCGTCATGTCATTTAGCTCGCTGTTGTTGAATCAGTGCTGTATTTTGTAGTGCGGAGAGCCTAATTTCGTCCAATTCATTGATCTGCTGTAGTCGATTAATCTGTGCCTCGGTTAGGTCTAAGCCAACTTCCTGTGCTGTTCATAATGTTTGGATTTCAAATTCTATAAGAAAAATGGGTTGTTTTCCAAACACTAATTGATAAGGTGAGTAACCAGTGGTGCTTCTCCATGTTGTTCTATAGGCCCAGAGTGCTTCAGGTAGTCGGGCAACCCAATCACGCCTATGTGACGCAATGGTTTTTGTTAGGATTGATTCTATTACCTTATTGCTGCTTTCTACTTGTCCATTCGCCTGTGGGTGATATGGAGTAGTGATTTTATGCTGGACATGATAATTATTAAGTGTTGCAGCTAATCTATTGCCAGCAAATTGTGGTCCTCCGTCTGTAATTATTTCCCTTGGAAGGCCATAACGTACAAATAGATGGAACATGAACTGTATGACAGAGTCCTCTGTGGCTCTTGGTAATGCTTCTGTTTCAACCCATTTGGTGACATATTCTGTTGCCACCAAGATATATGTTTTCTGATTTGATGAGGGGTTGATGGGTCCAACGAAATCAAGATCCCATCGCTCAAATGGTTCGATGACTAACTGTGGTTTCAGAGGCATCTCGTCAGCTTGACCAAGACGTCCTGCTTGCTGGCAGCTGTCACAAGCTTGGACAAATTTCTTTGCATCTCCGAAAATCGTGGGCCAATAATATCCTGTCTGTAATACTTTGTGTCCAGTTCTACACTCAGCGAAGTGTCCCCCACATGGTCCGTCATGACAGGCTTTTAGGATGTCAAAGATTTCATCTTCTCGAACACATCTCCTGATATGCATGTCTGCCCCTGTGTGAAACAAATAGCCCCCAATCCAGGAGAATCGAGTACTCTTCTGAACAATCTGTTTTCGTTCATTAGGGGTTAAATGTTTTGGTAGTTTACCTACTGCAAGGTAATTGGCAACATCAGCATACCAGGGTGTTCGAACGACAACAACAAACAGATGTTCGTCGGGAAATCGGTCTTCAACTGCTGCTACATCAGTTGGCTTTGGCATTCTTGAGAGAAAATCGGCTACAGGATTTTCTTTGCCGGGCCGGTCCTTGATTATGATATCGAATTCCTGCAATAAGATCAACCATCTAGTTATTCTGGCATTTGTGACAGGCTTATTTGCTAAATATTTTATGGCGGAATGATCCGTATACAAGATAACAGGATAGCCTGTAATATAATGTCTAAATTTATTGACAGCATGTATTACAGCTAGGAATTCTTTTTCAGTAACAGTGTAATTTAATTCAGCAGGGGATAAATTTTTGTTGATGTAATAGATAGCGTATGGTTTTTTATCCTCTTCCTGCCCAAGGACTGCGCCAATGGCTGTATCTGAGGCATCAGCTGATATCTGAAATGGCAAATCCCAGTTTGGTCCTCGAAGGACTGGGGCTGTGGATACGAGCTTCTTTAAATCCTTGAAAGCACGTTCACATTTTTCTGTCCAAAGAAAATCAATGTTACCAGTTAGTGCATATAAAGGTGCAGCAATGTGTGAATAATGTTCTATAAATCGTCTATAATAACCAGAAAATCCAAGAAAGCTGCGTACCTCTGTTTGAGTGGTAGGAGTGGGAATAAGCAAAAGTATTTGGATTTTGGCCGGGTCTACTTGAATGTCGGCTGCTGAAACATAGTGTCCTAGAATAAGTCCTTCAGTCATCATCATGTAACATTTTTCGTGGCTTAAGAAAAGCCTGGTAGCTATGCAGCGTTGTAGGACTTTTTCTAGGGTATTTAGTGCTGGATCAAAATCATCTCCATAGGGTGTAAAGTCGTCCATATATACTTCAAGTCCATCATTTATTAAATCTGCAAAAATGCTAAGGATAGCCCTTTGGAATGTGGCGGGGGCATTACATAGGCAAAAAGGTAGAACTTGGTAGGCAAATGTTCCCCAAGGACAAGTGAAAGTAGTTTTGTCCTGGTCTTCAAGGGCAATCTGAATCTGATTGTATCCACTGAAGCCATCCAGGAAAGAAAAGAATTTCTTTCCTGCCAAAGTATCTAGCACTTGGTCTATGAACGGGAGAGGAAAGTGGTCTTTTTGTGTTGCTTTATTAAGTTCCCTGTAATCCACACAAATTCTCCATTTCCCATTCTTTTTTGGTACCACCACAAGCGGAGAGACCCATTTACTGTTAGAAATAGGATAAATAAAATTGACATCTAAAAGTTTCTGAAGTTCCGCTTTTACCACATCCTTTAGATGAGGATTAAGTCTTCTTTGCGGTTGACCGATAGGTCTAGCATCTCTTTCTATATAAATGTGGTGTGTACACAATTGTGGGTTGATTCCTTTCATATCAGGATAATCCCATGCAAATGCTTCTTGATATTTTCTTAACAGATGGATGAGCTTAGTTTCTTGTTTAGGTGTGAGGTTGGCATTGATATTTAAAGTTTTTCCTGGTTCAATTTCCACAATTTTACTATTTGCGACAGAAGTAACAGGTATTGTTTGATCATGTGTATCTTTCAGAGGATCTTATTCTAATTCATTGTCAATTGCTGCTTCTATCATGTGACATTGTGTGCAGGATCCAAATTCAATTTGACTAATGAAGTTGTTAATGGCATCATCTTCTGTTTGATCTTTAAAATCAAGTGCCTCTTGTATAGTAAATGGAGATATAATGTTATCAGTAAGGTATGATACAGGATACTTGTTAGTTTTAATTATTGTGACACTTGGCTGCGCTGGAGGGTATAGAACTAAATTCTTGATATCAGGTCCTTTGGTTATGGTCATATTTCCTTGCTGGCAACCAATGTAAGCATCGGCAGTGGCAAGCCAAGGTCTACCTAGGATTAGCGGGTGTCCATCAAGTCAGGTTTTTGGATTAATTATCAGGAAATCGGTTGGATATTCCCAGGAATCTACAGATACCATGACATCATGTAGAGTACCTTCTGGTCTAACCACAGATCGGTCAGCCAATTCTAACAAAGTAGAGGTGGGTTCTACAGATGTAATGCCGAGCTTTTGACAGGTAGTGGTTGTTAAAATATTGATTGCAGCTCCTAGATCAACTAAGGCATTGGACAAGGTCTGACCGTAAATTTGAACAGTTACAATTGGATTTCCTGGGTCTTCATATTTAATGGGTGTTTCTTTCCCAGATAATAGATCAGATAAAGTATCGACTACTTGGACTCTTGGATTAGTTGTTATATTCCTCCTTGGTTTCTTTATGCACAATTCTTTAATAGTTTTTGCGTATATAGGAATATCTTGAATGGCTTGGAGGAACGGGATTTTTATATACAAATTTTGTAATTCTCCCAGAATGTCAAAGTCAGGATACTGTAAAGGTCGAGGTATGACTAATCGTTCTGGGAACGAAGGAGAGGATGTGGTTGCTTGATTATGAGTCGGCTGCTTATTTACATCCTCTTGTTGCAACTGATGTTCTCTTTGATAATTGATCTTCAATATGAACTGTTTTATCTCCCTCATTTTCAATGATACGTCCAGATTGTAATTGAAGATCGTTACACTCCCGCAGGTCGGGTCCTATTTCTGGTGATTCTATGATTTGAAGAGATTGGACCAGTCTGTTATTTGGATTGGGGTTGGGTTGGGTTGGGAGTTGCGGTCTCAGATTAGACTGGGGATTTTGTTGTAAACCTGGCAGAGTAGGTTGAGGGAGCAGAATAGTTCCTACTGGCTGTTGCATCGGTCTTTTCCAGTTTATCTACCAGGGTGAACTTTGTGAAGTAGGGGGAGTCCATTGCGGAGGATATGGGCTATTTTGCTAATATGGTGGAGTATAAGGGAAATTCGGCCAACCAGATTGGCTTGGCTGATTCAGCCACGGGTTTGAAGAAGGAAACGATGGTGGTGACCAGTTTGAAAATGGGGGTTGGGACTGATTTTGCCACATATTATATTGTTGAGCATTATATTCTGGAGGCTAAAAAGAAGAGGTTGGGTCTGGAAACATACCAGATTGTCTTGGCTGCCACTGGCGGCGCTGGTTGATCAAGTACAATGATTCTGGTTCTTCCTCTACTTCCTTATATACTGCTTTTAATCCCAGAAGTGAGGGGCAGCTCTCCGTAAGATGATCTTTTGTACAAATGGCACATGTTTGGACTGTATCCAGTGGACACTCCTTGTGAGTATGTTTTTTCCTGCATCGGGGGCAGAAAATTGCCAAATTCTGTTTAGCCTCCATCTGCTTCTGTTTGGCCTGCATAATATCAAATTGTGTAGTTAGTGTCCCTACAATATCAGTTTTAAAATTTTCTAATAAATTTCCAATCTCCACACGTGTTACTCCTTCTATTGATATATTGTTGTCTCTTGCAAACCGATCATATTCTGCCGGTTTTACTCTTGTGCTGCCTCTCGAACTCCTGATACATAAATCAATAATGTCAGCAAAATTCTCTTGATAAATATCCCCTTTTCCCATGATGTTTAATGTTTCAATCCATTGTTACTTCATGCCCCTTATCAATGCAGTTTTTAACACATTATCAGGTAAAGGTAGTGATGCATAAGGATATCTTTGTAAATTGTATTGAAAACATTCCACATATTCTTCTAATGTTTCGTTCGGTTTGGCTGTCATTTGGAATATTTCGTATTTCAATTCTCTAGACCTACAATAATCCTGATATTTTTTTAAGAAGGATTCTTTCATTTGATCCCAATTGTTGATGACCCCACCACCTAGTCCCATAAACCATCTTAAAGCAGCCCCCTTTAATGTAGAGGGGAATAATTTCAATTTCTGGGGATCAATGGTGTAATCATATCCCCTGCACAACACATCAAATTCGAATAAAAATGCATCCGGATCTTCTGATGTGAGACCGTGAAATGTAGGGATATGTTGAAGAGGGATAGCTTTCATGGGCGCATTTGCTGCAGAATCCACTATAGGATATTGTAATGTATAGGTTTGAGTATTTGGTTGGTTCTGAGTCATAGGATCGAATATATGCCAATAACCTTCTGGGATATCTAGGAGGGTATTCCTAGGTTGAGAGGGAACGATTTTAGCAGGGATAGTTTTAATGGCACTTCCTTTATCTGGGATAAGGGGAATACCTTATGTCTGAGGAGATTGGACTCCTTCAACAATGATTTTCGCAACGCTCCCCTTATCTGGGCTATTTAATGGCTGATCTGTTCCAATGGGATATTTTGGTTCCTCAGTTTCCCCTGTTTCTCCTTCTTCACAAAAGTTGCTGAACTTCCCTTTCTGCAATAGTTCTGGAGTAGAATTTTCAATTTCTTGAAATTCCTACTCTTCAGTTTGACTATGCACCTCAGCAAAGGCTACAGATGGTGATCCTGTGGCCTGAAGGGAACTAGTAGGTTGTTTAGAAATAATTTTCCTGGGACCTACTGATGGCTGAGATTCTTTTTTCTTATATATTTCGTCTATGAAAGTTGTTCGGCCAAGGGTCACCGACCCCTTAGCTTTTTCGGGCTTGGATGGAAGCTTAATATTCTTTTCTGGTTTTTTCTACTTAGTCATGCACTCAAATGAACTACTAAATTCTATTCAAACAAAGCAACAACAAATCTGTTAGGAAAGCGGACAGTGGAGCAGGGCTTTTACATGCTCCGCACGCAGGTTCTTACCTTCCATTTTTAAGATCCAACTCTTCCCTAGCAGGTTCGTACACTACTCTGAAAAAGACAAATGGCTACACTCTTTCCCCGGCAACGACGCCAAAATGTAGAGCTATAAAAAGGTTCTCTTTCACCTCTAGTTACCTCACATTAATATGTCAATCCGGGAGCGTTTGGTTATTTCAAAGAGTGACTCAATATGAGGCTATTTATCAGAGTAATGCTAGTAGTACAGCGTTCTGCAAAAATACAAGAGTAAACGGATGCTTGTCTATAACTAAGTTACTTCAAATGACTAAATCACACACTCTTAAAGCTAGGCAACTTTATCAGTCAAGGGTTCAGCAGCAATAGCCCATCCCTTTGGAAACTGATGGAAAGGAAATTAGAGCATGGACCATGGGTTTGGGAGCGAGGCAGTAAATGTCGAGGCTCACTACAACCACAGATCGTATCTCACACCAAAATAACAAATGCGAGTAAATGAAACAGCAGGTAAAAATGGAATGGCAAATAAGAAATCAAACAGTAAATCTAGAATGGAACAACAATGCTTAAAATGGAACAACAATTCTGAAATGGAACAACAATCAAATAACTAAACCTCGCGAGCAGTAATCAAGCTTTATCCTTTCAACTCAAATGCACTCATTGCAATCAAACATCAATCTTTCATTCTCCAAGCAAATCAAGAAGCACGCGCTAATGGAACAACACTAATTGCTAATAAATTATGGAACAACATTTGGAAATCATACACACACAACACACTTGAAAAGTAATCTGATTTAGCACCAATCATCATCAACAGGAATTACAACTGTGTTTCAAATTGGAACAACATTACTCCTGAATCATAAAGAACACATCTTTCAGATAAATTCCACAACACAAATATACAACATAAGAGCTCCGTAACAAAATAATAACAATGTTCAATTAAGTCTAATAATATTCAATCAACTCTGAAGGTATTGGTGATATAATGCAGAGTCAATATAACAGTTATTGTCTGTAAAAACCTTAATGAACGAATCTTAACAGAGCATATGATGTAACCTATAAAGCATATCAGATTACCAACTAATGACAATAAGCAAACCACGCAGAAATCAAATCTTAGTGATAGAGAAGCAAGTGTCCTCCGGGGCCCGGACCTTAGCCTCAAGGGTACACCGCTTTAAGTTAATCTAGATGAAGAGATAAGATAATCACCAAGTTTATATTAATGCATAAAATAGAAAGTACAATGAGCCAAGTTCAACGAGACTCGATGATCAAAGTTCAATCTTTAACAGAAAGTTACATAAAAGCATAATCCCCCTAAAGCTAATAGTGTCATCCCTTTATATAAGGGTGACGGCGGAGATGTCTAAGCAATAAGATAAATAAAGCAGCGATCCCTCAGGATCGAAGATCCTGAGGGATTCGCCAAATTGTTAATCCTTAATCACTTCTTTTCTCCTCCGCCAAGCTGGTGCCTTCTCCTCCTTTTTCGGACTGGTTTGCTTCAACCTGCTTAGCCTCGTTTGCACTTGGTCCTTCGTCAAAGGGACAACAGTTACCCTGTTCTTGTCTTTTTCTTTGGAATAGCAGCTCCTCGTTTTTACCCTTTCCTACACAGGAGAATGACAACTATCAGCGGTTAAGTCTTGCATACTAATTCCACATGTTTTGTCATAATTCTTTATTGTTTTCCACATTCATGATGTAAAAGATTCACAAGTCCCACTGAAAAGCCATTGAAATGATCATCAAAAACGTACCTTTTTAGTACTCCACAATCACATGGTTTTGTCCTTAAGGAAATAATAGAGGCCTTCCGATGCAGCTCATCAATCTAGGTTTGGATGAAATTTCCTTCCTAAAGTCTGGTGAGCCTTTGCATAGGTGCTAAGGTATGTGTTGTCGCCCTGATCTCATCAAACTGCAGTTTCTTTTCGCGGATGTCTGATTTGATCATCTGCAAGATTGGATCCTCCTGCAGTGAGGTCCACATCTCCATTGTGTTCTCAAAAAATTGGCTACAGTCCTTGACTGCATCTTCGAGAGTGGTCATGTTTGATTTAATAGCAACCTTGCACTGCTATTTGACTTCCGGAGGAGTGGTTGGCTGCAGCTTCAATTGAGTCTCTGAAATCTACAGCGGTAGCTCAAACTGTACATTTCCAATTGCTTCCTTGGATTACTTCACTGTAGCAACTAACTTTTGAATTTTCTTTGCTAAGGCTATCTCTACTGGAATTTGGAGCTCAGGGATCTTGCTGCATACTTGGGTAAGGGTTGCCTCTAGTTGTTGATTACGTTGCATCATCTCGTTGCAAGCCTGAAAAGCCTGTGATTTCTCTACAAAATCAGTTGATTGTTAGTTTTTACCTCGTCAATAATCAATAGCACTCATTTCTCCCAAACAGAGAACTCATCTGAAACTCCTTGGTGCAGCTCATGCAAGGTCTAGATCAACAGTGCTACAGTTTGATACTTAGATTTTTCCAATGATGTGCATGATCCTGGTCTTCGACTGTCTCAAACTGGAGAGAGACCCCTAGTAGTTGCATTTCTTGAAGCTCAAATGTGATTTCTATGGAACAAAATTTCGGCACACTTGCTTATCCCAAGCTCTTCTAGATCACTCTTGTCTGGACCTGCGATTCCTTCGGGCTCTACTATACTTTGTCCAATACCTGGTGGTACTAGTCCTCATGTATCCCCATATAGTTTTAGTGGCGGAGTGGAAAACATCACCTATCTCATCAAGGTCCCCCTTAGTGAGGACCAATGGTGTTGTACTCACAGACTTATCAGATTTCTGCTTCTTGCAAGTTCCCATTAAACTTCACTTCTGTCTCTTTCTGACCTTGAAGGGGGACTCTAAGTCCTCTAATTTGAGATAGGGGTATGCACCCCCTTCCTCTCCATCTACAGTGTAAACCTCAACATCGATGCTCTCTGTCTCAGGTCCCTCGATGTCAATAGTGACCTGTGATGTTGCAGCCTTTTCCTTCTATGCTCCCTATTCTTTTGTAGAAGCCTTTTATGCTTCTTTGTTTTTTGTAGAAGCTTTTTGTGCTTCTTTCTCTTTGTCTTTCTTGGTTGTTGTTGTAGCTTTTTTTTTCCATGTATCCCCTTTTGTGGCCTTACTTGTTCCTGCAGCTTGGCCAAATGGGATGAGCCAATCACTCAGCCATTTTCTGATGACCCCCATAATGTCATCCTCCGTGACCAAATATGGAAACTTGTGCCATGTTCCTGTGGCATCCTTCTTCACACATATGGACAAATTGTGAAAATTTGCCTTGAAGTTTTCTATAATTTTGTACTGCACATGTAGGTTGGGTGACAAATATGGCCATTGGTTGATCACCATCTGCGGCTCTGACTTGAACAAGACCCATGACATCTTTGTTTCAATGATACGGTTAGTATCTTCCATCACCCACAACAAGGTGAATTTTGCAACCTTGCACAAGTCTCGATCCTGTGTTGGGAACTAGCTATCCTGAGATGTCCTCCAGCCTACCAATGCGATGAATAGCAGTAACCACACATAGTGGAACGCCTTTCCATCCTCCTGGGATTCATGGAAATCCTCCAAGAACTTGTGACATAGATACTTTTCCCAATTAAATTGGACCCCCTGGCTACATTGCGCATCTAATGATACCACTGGTGCCGACGCTTCATAGGCACGACACTTCTACATTATTTTTCTTGCCAAAATTTGTGCAACAAACTGCACAACTCCATTCGAGACAGAGCTAATGGCATATCCTTTCAACTTCTTCACCAGCCCGAAGTCACTCTTCATATGATCTATGAGCTTATTTTCCCGTGACTTACCCACAAAAACGTCTGCGAGGTTCGCGCCTTGATAAGACAATAATGTGATTATGTGGACCAACATCTCATCAATTTGAATGGGCCCTCCCAACCAGAGGTACCCATCAACACAGATAGTATTAATTATGCTGCGACTGAAATTTGGAACATATATAATGTTGAGCAACCCTGTGTGCTCAATCCCAGATTCCCACTTCATTGGCTCAAGCCTTGTGACTCCCGCCTCCTTGTAGTAGACCGATTTCAAGTATTTACTGGGTTTTAACTGCATAAACTTGGCATGATCACCCAAATCCCGGTCCTCCATCTTCAGAAATGTCATTCAGGCCAACAAGTTGCCCTCAACAGGTACTTCCTCCGGTAGTAATGGCATGAATATCTTATATTTCAAGGAGTCATGGTCCTTACTGACCTTGGCCATGGATTTTCTAGGGGGTACATAAGGTGGTAGTCGAGTAATTAGCACTGCTTCCTTCGCATCGATATCTTCCACCCCCATAGTCAATTCTTCTTCATCCAGGTCCAGGGGTTTCATCTGTTGCTTATTCTTATCCATACAACCCTTTTGTCTAATCTCAGTTGGCTTTTTACGTAGTGATTTCTGAACTGGCGCTTGCTATGGCTTCTTTTACTTCTTTTATTCTTCCGTGGAGGTAGTAGGTTTTGGCCTCGGCAACCTAGGCGTTGTGGTAGGGATTGGTGGTGTTGCAGTCATTTTTCCAATCCTCTCCCAAAATAATTTCTTCTGCCACTCAGACAAATTTTCCTCAAACCCAAGCCCCTTCTGCAAAAACTCCTTCTCTACCTCTTGTCAATCTCGTCAAAACATGAAAGAATCGTCTCAGCTCAAATGGAGGCACAAAATATCAAGGAAATCTATCTGGAAGAAAAGTGTTCGAATGTGGAGTGGGATGTTGTATTTATAGCCCTTCTTGAATTTAAATCCATTGATTCCCTTTAAATATCCTTCATTAATGCTCTTTTGGTAGCAGATTTCTTAGCCATCCAATCATCTACAGTGCTTTCAATGGTCACTTTTTGACCAAGCTTCATGGGACCCGCCTTGCTAGCATAGCTCCTTCATTATAGTTCCTATATGATCTTTTCTCCTAACCGTCATGCAACCCAATCTCTTTGTCAAACTTTTCTCTTGGCAACGTTGTTTATAGTCCCGCACTTCCTTGCAACTGCCTAAAGTAATAAGACTGTCCTGCGCAGCATAGTTTGTATTCATTGCATAGGGGCAGGATTGCCCTAGTGCAACTTCAACTAGCTCCCATTGATTCTTCATGGAAATAACTTGCCATTCAGCATCGCAAGCTAAACTGCACCCACATACATAATCTCCTTAACAATGTATGGTCCCATCCAATGCATTTGAAACTTCCTTGGGAACTTAGTAAACTTCCTATCACACATCAACACTAAATATCCATTTTTAAAGGTGCATTGCTTAATGTGGCAATCATGCCACACCTTTTGAAAGCCTGCCAAGAAGCGATCTTCTTCTAACTCAATTAGTTGCACTAGGCGTTCTTCCATTCTATCTTGATCAACCACTTTTGTGACTGCAACAATCCTAAAGCTGGACATAATGTACTTCATTGGCATCATTGCTTCTTGTCCATAAACCAGCCTAAATGGTGGCTATCAAGTCAACTTTTTACAAGTAATTTTATATGCCCAAAGAATAATTCGAATGCGTACATCCTAATCGTTTCTATTTTCATTGCAGATCTTCGTCAAAGCATTCTCCAAGATCTTATTGAAAGCTTCAACTGTTCCATTTGCTTGAGGATGATACATGTGAAATTCTTCAAGCAGCAGCAATCGTTTCATTCAAGAAATGTAAACCCCTATCGCTCATCAAAATCTTAAGATAGCCAAACCTAGACAAAATGTATTCAAATATAAATTTTGCAGTTGTAGATGCACTGCAATCTTTTACAGGTTGTGCTTCAGCCCACTTGGTCAAGTATTATGTCGCTTGATGATGTAACATGATCCTACCTTTTTTCCTTGTGGTTGAATAGGTCCCACAAAATTTATTGCCCATTTATCGAATGCCTGTAACAAGACCTATGGGTTCAAAGGTAATTCATCCGTTCGTGACGACTTCCCGGTCCTTTGACATACACCGCATGCCCTAAAATATTTGTTGGAATCTTTGTGCACAGTTGGCCGCCACAACCGAGCTCATAAGATCTTCTGCGCAGTCGCTCTTCCAGGATAATGTCCTCCAGCAACTCCTCCATGTGTTTCAAAAAGTATACTTTGTCTTTCATAATACAATACATACCTGCGTAGAACTTCATTTGAGCCCATTTTATGCAAGTTCCTTGCAATTACAGAGAAATGTGAGGCCTTGACCACCAATTCCTTCTTCTGTTGTGTCGTATATCCTTTACAAGTGCCTTGCAATTACAGAGAAATATGCGGCCCTGACCGCCAATTCCTTCTTCTGTTGTGTCGTATATCCTTTAGGGGCTACACCTGTAGACATGAATTGGATGATATCTGCAAAATGTATGTCAACAATGTGCATAGCGAAGAGCTACGCTTTAGGAAATCCTTCATCAAGACTTGTACGTTCTTTGCCATTCTCAATCTGTGAAAGGTGGCTGGGTCCAACATTTAATCTCTTTGGCTTCACAATTACTTCAAAACCGTACTCCTTAAATAGCAGTAACCACCTACAAATCCCCCCCGGCAAACATAGGGTTGTTGACCAGGTACTTCAAAGTTGAATGGTCTATATACATTTTGAAGTTCGCACCTGATAGATGATGCCTGAATTTCTGAAGTTCATATACCATCGTCAACCCTTTATTCTTTGTGGTTAAATAATTCTTCTCTGCCTTAAACAACTTTTTTCTTGCAAATGCAATCGAGTGGTCGATATCTCTTGCACCTCGTTGGGTTAACACTGCTCCTAATGTTATGCAACATGCATCCACATGTACATGGAATTCTTTCTTCCAATTGGGGAACACTAGAATAGGTGTTGTAACCATATTTTCCTTCAAAACATCTAAGCTTTTCTGGAAATCATCATCTGAGCAAAATGTTTCATCTTTTTCAATAGTTTCTCCATGGGCGCAGTGATCTATGTGTATCCTGTATGGCCCAATATTGCACACAATTGTTTTACATTCTTTGGGGGTTTGAAATTGATAAGCACAACAATTTTAGCAGGGTCCACCATCAACCCTTGCTTTCAAACAACGTGGCCCAAAAATATTCCATATGGTATGCAAGATATACACTTCTTTAGATTTAGGGAGATATGATCTTCCTACAAGTGTCCAGCATTAGGCAAAGACTTGAAACATGATTTTTAACTAACCCAAACACTGTCTAATCATCAAAGTAGACCTCCAAAAGAATTGTGAATAAATTCCTTAAAGGTTGTGATTACCTCCTTAGAAAGGATTGAAGGGGAATTCATAAGTCCACAGGGCATAACTGTATACTGAAAAGAGCCCCATTCTATGGTGAAGATAGTCTTACTTTGATCTTTTGTCATGATCTTGATCTGGTGATATCCTGAGAATCCATTTGTAAAAGAGTATGCTTCTTGACCACCAACATTCTCCAAGACTTCATATGTGAATGGTGTAGGGAATGGATCATGTACACAAGCATCGTTCAACTTCCTTAGATCTATGTAGACCCTAATTTCACCCTTTGTCTTCTTCTCCTGAACCACCATACGATTAACCCAATCTGATTCTTCTAGAGGCTCAATAATTCTTGTTGCGAGCATCTTATCCAGTTATTCACGCACCTTTTCTTTGTATTTAGGATTCAATCAGTATGGGCATTGCTTTACCAGCTTCACATTTGGCTTCATATTGATCTTCATAACACTCAAATCACCTACTATCCATTTTATATCAGAGAACTTTGTTGGAAACAAGTCCTGATATTCTCGCAATAACTCTATGACCCTGTAAACTGTGTCCTCATCCCAACAATTTCCTATATTCGTGAACTTCGATTGCGCTTCTGACCCAATGTTCACTTGCTTGGTATTTAATGGTTTTGAAATATCAGGCACCGCGACCTTAGGCCCAACGACTTCACGTTGTCCCTCTGACTTAGGGATACTGATATTCCTGGGATCTTCAAAGCCTTCTTTTGTGGTAACATTGTAGCATTCCAGAGCACGGCACAATTGTGTACTCCAATCGGGTTATACCCATGTGACAAACTCTAAAGGTGTTCTGAATATTACAACATTGATCTCCTATAATGCTTCATCAATACACTTGAATCTGTCCTCAAAACTAAAGGTTAGCAGAAAGATTTCCTTCGGAACATCCCACTCCGCAATTCCATGTTACAACTCTGTTTCTAAATACCAATGCATCAGAATAGTATCTAAGGTATGGAATGATATATGTAACCATTCAGGTTGCAATTCCTCTCCCCATGATTTCATCCAATGCACTAGATGCTCGCGTAGGTCATCCTTCCCTATATATTTTTTAGAAATATGAGTATTTTCATATCCAAATTGCAACTTTTTCATCTTTTAGTACTCCTTCCTGTCTACAAAGTTGTTCTTATGTGTACCCCATCATCTAGCAGGTATAGCTCTCAGTGCGATGTCCAATGTTAGGAACCGTTGCTCCTCCACCACATCCCTTTTATCAATATACAAATTTACATCATCTAATCCATATTAATATGGTAAATTGCTTACCTTAGTGGATATACACAAAAGTGATTTAGTAAGTTCGTTGCATCATAGCGTTGATACTTCATGCAATCTATTCTATTAGTGCTCGAATTCCTCATCTGAATCTGAGTTGTAGAAGTTGTCCTTTTCCCAAGTAATTCTTACATCTCTCGTAGGATTGATCTAATCCTCATTCCGAAAATTAAGCTTATAGATATATTCAATATCATCCTTCTCATAGTAATCTCGGACTAGTTCAGTATACCGTGCACCCTCTGTTGGATCCAATGGAACAATGACTCGTAGTTCATTTTTTTCAAACGTCATGATGCACTTCTTCAAGTTGATGACCACATTCACATCAAACTCCCAATCAATTCCAACCAGTGTTGGGTAGGGATTACTATCATCCACTATTTCGATTACCTCAAATCAGCTATAGTGCACACCCCTTCAATGTTGACGATTAATCCATGTAAGCACCCCATAGGAATAGTCTTTTGTTGGTTTGCCATAAGCAACTGAATTAGGGACCACTTTAGCACTGACTTTCCCATTCTTTCCAAGGTCTGTTTAGGAAAAACATTTGCATCAGATCCCAAATCTACGATCATCTGGCCCATTTCAAATTCTCTGATTTTTTAAATCAATCTCATCTCTCAACCAATCCTTTTCTTACTTTTGTCTAATTTATGCATTGTGAATTGTTCAGGCATTGACTTACCCTTGTCAACATAGTTGTCTATTAACTCTTGCAGTCCCTCCACTGCTTTTTGGTCCCTTAAGAGATTCATGCATGTCTATAACAATACTGAAGGATTTGTTTCTTGCGTAGCAATGAACTTTTCAAGATTTTATGTTCATGCACTTAGATTCTTTGATGTGGAAGCTCCTGAATCCACAAAGCTCTTCTTCACCTCCATAAATGTTTCTTTTGACTTATGAAAATAAAATTCAGTATCTTTGTCAGCAGCCTTGCACACCCAAGGATTCTCTTTTGGTTGTTTCCCTGCAACTTTATCTTCCCCAGTAGTTATATTGCTTCACGTAACTATATTAATGCAAGTGTCATCCTCATGTTGTTCTGACCTCATCATCTGGATGTTCTTAGTGGGTTGCTGGTTCTTCTTCTCTTGCATCTTTGCAATGAGTACATGATAATATTCTATTACGTGGTCAAGCTATCAGAAATAATGCAAGATGGGTGTGTTGGGCTCCAACAATGTTGCACATAGTGGCCTGGTTCCCCACAATTGTAACAAATAACTTGTCTGTGACCTCTTCTAGCTCCTCCCCCTCATCCTTGAATCCCCCATGCACTTTAGGTGTTCCTTGATCCTGTTGCATGTGAGTCTCAAATTGTACTCTATACGTTGGAGTGCTGTCCATCATTAATTCATAGCATTAGAAATTGTGCTCATCATGGCCTACATATTTATAGAAATTACATAATAGTTGTTGGGGAGTCTGCATGAACTTCTGCAACAAGTGACAATTGTCAGTTGAGTGTTTTCCTATTATTTGGAAAATAACGCATCATGGCACTACATCGTTACTCGATCTAACGGTATTTTCTGGCTTCAGGGGGATAGGACCTCCCCCAATTAGATATTTCTAATATACTGGGAAATGATCCTTGTCATGACCATTTCCCCTACATTTTAAGCACCATACTTCAAAACGAGTCTCATTTTGGACCTTTCCCCTTTTTGAAATCTTGCAACTCCATATGCAGGCTAGCCAAGTGCGACTAAATCTACTACACTCCCATATTCATATCTTGAATAGGTGAAGCCTCTAGCATCATAGCAATTTACAACACTTTAGCTTGCGATCCAAGCTTCTGCTGTGAAAATGGTAATCTCAAATGAGGTAACACCGAAGCAATATACCAATCCTTATGTTGCTCGTCTGAGATCTATAGATTAGCCTGTAGTAGAAAATATTTCAACCTTTGATCAAAATCTCATGCAGATTCATTCACCTTCTACTTAATTTATTTGTCCTCGGTTATAGACTTGGATTGAGACTTATGCCTTATGAATTCATTATTCAGCACATCTTTTGTGTCTTTCAATGACGTAGCTGGATGAGTCATATTTTACTTAATATACCAACTCAATGCCCTGTCTTGCAATGTTGTGACTAGTTGCGCTTTCTTCAGATCGTCATCTGTTATCTGATGTGACTTCCACACAGCTTCTTCTACAAACTAGAATTGATCAAGGTCTTTTGTTCCCAGACCCTTGAATATAGGCATCTTCATAGTATTTTCCATACTGAATATCGGAGGTGGAGGTGTAGGTATGTGATATGGAGGTGATGTCGGAGGTGAAGTGGATGGATGTGGTATTCTCATAGTGCCTTAATCTACTGACTGCGGCGCACCTCTGGGCATCTTCGGACTACTACTTTCTTCTTCATTGGTAGATGCTCCTAACAGAGGACCGTACTCAGCAATTGTATCTAGATCTTTTCTAAACTGTTTCCCACTTCACGTAGCTCCCGTCGAGTCTCGTCTAAACATGGATTTAGCGGCATAAACCATTTCTCACACAATAGCATTTTAATCCAAGTTTTCAGAGACTTCATATACTTACCTCTTGGTCCTTTGAAAAACTGGCATTCATCTTCACTATAAATAGCAGACGTATCAATCACAAACTCAGTAATAAATCTGCTCAAAATACTATCAATCTAATAATCGAAAACCTTTGCAACCTTGTTTTTTGATCCTTCCATACACTTCACTAACTGTAAAGTCCACACATAGGGTTATCCAACTTCTAGGTAGGTTGACCATCCACCAATTTAGCCAACTATTTGTATAATTCACATGGAAAAGGGAAGAAGAAAACTTTGTGTTTCTTTGTATACAAATATCTCTACAACCACTCTTCTTTCGAGAGGCACAATTCTTGTTTTCTTGAGCTGAAAACTCGTGCAACTTCCGATCTATCCACTTCTCAATCTCCTTCTTAGTTAGTATCCACTTATGCCACATCACACATTCCTTAGATAGATCCCAGTCCTAGCAACGGAACCATTTTTGGCTTCAGGGGGCTTGAACCCAGGTTCAAAGTTAGTTGCGCTAACCAAAAAAACCCTACACTATCATCCCTTTCAGCAACAACCGCGTAGCGCAGGCTACAATCTCACCCGAGGCAGTGTTGAGGGATTCTAGAACCTAGTTTCTGCATCTAGAAAACTATGTGATGCGTTTCTACCAAACTTATGGATTTATCTTGACCTTCGTGAACCTTAATCCTTGAAATCCATAATTTACACTAATTAACAATTAGCAGATTTATGTGCTTCGTCGATTGCACTAAACATGCATAACATCATATAAATAAACAGGTCCATGTCTTCGCGGATCTATTAAGTATTTTTCCTGATTAAAATCATTCAACAGATAAAAATTATAGTGAATTTAGAGATAAAACAGGGATACACAAATACACAGATAGTTCTTCAAAACAAGCCTTTATTATGCTTCAGATCTTTAATTACAATTCTTCCCAACTTGGTGCACACAACTGCAGGGGCCCACACACTCAGATGCAAACTTATCAAGGTCTCTGCGCACACAACTGCAGGAGCCTTCCCCTTCGCTCAAGTACATAATAGATAAAATCATATTGTAATCATGCACTATTTTTTAGCTTAGTTCTTTTATGACTCTTCTAAGAATTCCTTTTATATTCTTCTTCATAACAATACCATGGTCAACGAACCATAGGCGGGTCTCAAAATAGCTTGACTCTAACAAACTAAGGGGCTTTGACCTTCCTAAAGGCCTTTTGACTCCTAACGACCTGCGCTACTCATGCTTTGCTCCTCAAAATGCAGAGACTTTACAATATTTAACAAAACTTAACAAAATTTGACCTAAGGGACCCCTTCCCAACAATCATTGACATACATAACAAGAATCACAATATTTTTACCCTATTGGCATACATATAAAGTATCATCATATTCACTTCACTGAAAGGCAACTTTCCGAAGGTATTCATCCATTTTGGCATACCAAGCTCATGGAGCTTGTTTCAATCTATATAAATCCTTGATTGGTTTTTAGACTTTATGTTCTTGTATTTCAATCTCAAACCCTCGTGGTTGTGTCATATATACATCTTCCTATAAATTTCTATTGAGTAAATCACTGTTAACATCCATCTGATGGACTTTCCATCCTTTCTGAGTTGCTAATGCAAGTGTTAATCAAATGGTGTTCCATTTAGTTGGAGGGGCAAACATTTCCTCATAATCGATGCCTTCTTGCTATGCAAAACCCTTAGCAACAAGTCTTGCTTTGTACTTGTCAATGTATCCATTTTTCTTGTACTTAATTCTGTAAACCCATTTGCATCCAATGGGTTTGACATTTTGAGGAAAATCAACAAGTTTCCAAATGTTGTTTTCTATTACTACCTGGTATTCTTCAATCATAGCCTTTTGCCATTCTTTATGTTTTTCTGCCTCTTTGTATGTGGAGGGCTCTGTAAAATCATTTGTTACCAAGGCAAAATTTTCTTCATTTCTGTGTGACACCCATGTCCCTGTTTTGTTTTTCTCATCAAGCCTTACATCTTTGAAAAGTTCAAAAACCCATTTTCGTAGTTGACGTTCACTTGTTTCAAGATCTGAATAATCACCATCATTGTAAAGTCTATAGATGGAAACTGATGTTCGTCGATCAACTGAAGATTCTGGGGTGGAGAATCATTGTCAGATGAACTTTTGCTGCTAGGATATTCAGATGACCCATACGGTGTTGTTGAAGTAGATGGATTGGATAAATCATTTTCAGATGAAGGAAAATCAAGTTCATACCAATGTTGTGAACTTGGTTGACTTTGCATTTTTCCTTTCCTTTTATCTCCCTTAGTTTCCAATTTTTGTAGAAGATTTTCGATCTCTGTGGCACTCTTGCTTTCTATTTCATCAAAAATCACATCCCTGCTAATAATAAATTTTCCATTGGACAGAAGTCGATATCCTTTTTTCTCATCAGAATACCCAATCATTGTGAATTTCAAACTTCGTGAATCAAGCTTAGTTCATTTTTATTTTGGAACTAAGGCATAACACACTAATCCAAAAACTCTAAGATGTTTAACTCGATTTTTTCTTCATAAGGTGTAGTTCCATCCAAAGAAGTTGTAAGAGATTTGTTTCTTAAGTAAATTGTAGTATGTATTGCTTCTGCCCAATATAAAGGTTTCAATTTTTGAAAGTTAGCATGGATCTTTCCATTCCTAACAAAGTATGATTCATTCTTTCTACTAATCCATTTTTCTATGGAGTGGAGGCATTTGTAAGATGTTTTTTTATACCATTTCCCCTACAATAAGTTTGGAATTCATTAGAAGTGAATTCCCTTGCATTGTTTTTCCTAGGAGTGTCAATCTTCTCTTTGAATTCATTCTCAACAAGTTGGTGAAAAGTTGTAAAATTTTCAAATGCTTCTGACTTTTTATTCAAAAAATAAACCCAAGTCATCCTACTAAAATCGTCAATAAAGGGTAAGAAATATTTTCGACCTCCTAGAGAAGTTTGTAGGGGACCAAAAATGTCACTGTGAACCAATTGTAAACACTTGTTTGCATGCCATGAACTTGTTGGAAAAGTCTCTCGACTTTGTTTCCCATAAATTCAAGATTAAAGTTTTTCATTTTCTTTCTTGAAAGTTGGAAGGCCTTTAACCATTCCGTGTTTTTAAAGTTGAGAGAGACTTTCAAAGTTTAAATGTCCATATCTTACATGCCATAACCTTATTGGTGAAATATTTGTATTTGTTGCTCCTGCAAAGTCAGAATTCCTTGGAATAACTATTCTTTTCATCCTTAATAATTTTCCATCTTCATATCCAGTCATGACTATTTTCATACTCTGTTTGACTAAGCTGATTTTGACCAAACCATCTGCCATAACAACTTTATGTCCTGCTTGTTGAATCATGACTAAAGACAACAAATTCTTTTTGAAAGTTGGTACATACCAAACATTTGAAATCAATTTTTCGCCAATGCTAGGAAGATAAACTTTTACTACACTTTTTCCACGAATTTGTCTAGTATCATTGGCAAGAAAGATTGAATTTAGATGGAATTGTTGAAAATTACAAAAGAAGTCACGTCAAAAAGTCGTGTTGTGTTTCTCTTGTATCTAAAATCCAAGCATCTTCATAATCACTTTTAAGATAGGTGGACACCTGTAATGTTGTTGATTATGAACTTAGATGTGTAGCAAAGACATATTTCAAACCATCATCATCTTTATCATTAGCAAACTGTGTTATGTTTTGATGAAACTTTGGGAATTTTTCAATAGAAGTGCAAAAACCTTCAGCATAATGACCAACTTTATTACATCTTCTTCAAATAATTTGACTGAAATCTCTGCACCTGCCTTGATTCTGCCATCTACCTCTACTTTGACCTCTTCTTTGAGTTTGTCCTCTACATTGACGTTGTCCTCTTCCTTGATTGTTGCCTCTACTTTGACTGTTTCCTCTGCCTTGAAAGTTGCTTCTGCCTGAACCACTGCCTCTATTGAAGTTGTTCCCTCTTCTTTGGATTCTACCACGACTTTGTCCACTTGGTGATGCTAGATTTTTATTAAGGTTCCCTCTTCCTCTACCTTTAGAATTATCAACTAAAGATTTACTAGTACTAGTCTTTCTGAAGAAGACATCCTCCCCAAACTGTTTCTTCTTTCCAAAAGTTTTTTCATGTTGAGCTAACATTTCACTTAACTCATCAAACTTTAACTTATCTAACTTTCCAGTTTCCAGAAAATGTGTGTATGAAGAAGGCAATCCAACAATTAAAATTGTAGTCATGAAACTATTGTCTATCGTTGGAAATCCGACATTTACTATTTCCTGCTTAATGTTTTTAAGCCTTGAAATATATTCAAGAACATCTCCTCCTTCAGTCAATTTTTGTTGGAGCAACTTTAATTGAAGATCAACTTTTTTTTTTTTTTTAGGTTGTGTATCAAACAGATCTTTAAAAGTTCATAACGCATACCATGCATCAAAGACATTTTCAATATGAATATACATCTCATCATTAACTAAATATTTGATTAGGGCTAGTGCCTTCACATTTTTAATCTCCCATTTTGCAAGTAATGCTACATCTATGGGTTTATTTGGATTAATATCTCCATCACATACGCCTTGCCAAAGTTCATTATAAATTAAAGTGCTTTCTATGAGGCGTTTCCATGTCTTATATGTCTTTGTGCCTTCAAGTTTGTCAGAATTGGAAAACAAGTTTACCAACTTGGACATTGTAAAATTTGAATGAATCAAGCACTAGAAAAAGAAGATGAACAAAACACCATATCCAAAATGCCACACACAAAAAAAAATGATTGATCAGGGCTTGGCCTTGACCCTCATATAGTCGTTGGAGGAGAAAAAAATGATTGAGCTTTGCACTTGGCTCTAGTCAAATTTTCTATAAATTTATAACGAAACTTTCGGAATTTGACTGTTTACAATTATGGGCTTGCAATTTTTGACTCAAAATAGTACTCTAACCCCCCTCAAAGTAAAATAAATACTTTGAGTTACAATTTGCACAATTACACCTTATCTCTCCAAATAAAAAATTACAAAAAATGAAAGCACCTTATTACTCCAAATATTACAAAATTTTACCAAAAATCAACACTCCAAAAAATTACAAATGACCCCTTTTTACTCAAAAGTAATAAAACTCACTTTAAAAAAGAATTTTGAAATCCCATTTTTTTAAAAGGTGAATTAAATTTTATGAATGTATAATGAGAAGAGTAATCTCATAACACAGAAATGGCACAAATAGCTACAACATCCAGACGTTGGTCGTTTCTCTGCGTGAAAATTTATGGTCAATAGAATCCAGATCAAATTCGACTGGCTCAATGTTGGTCTACTGATCTGTAGCAGCAATTTCATGGTAGCAGCAAATATTGTTGCTCCGCATGTGCACTTTGTTTCACAGATCGAACAAGCATTCGATCTACATTCAATGGATGAGCTTGCTTCAGACTACCTTCAATGGTAGGGAGATATCCCTCATCGAATTTTGTTGCAAGCAATTTATTGGATAGCTTTCGATGCTGCAAGATCTTGAACAATTACACAATAAGCGTTGAAGTGGGAAATTGAACCTCTAACTTGATAATTGAGTATTGGAATTTAGGATGGTGACAGTGGAGGCATTTAATTTCTCTGTAATTCTGATCCCAATCACAATTGCAACAATAGTTGTGTGCTTACTTCTTTGAACCAATTTGAGTCTAATAATTGCGAGAAAAAATGAAATAACACGGTTTTATTAAAAAGCATCATCATGTCATGGAAAACTTACATTGACAAGAATTTGTTGTGTGTTTTGTCCAATGGCAGTCACCTCTCTTTGGCTACAATCTATGGCCATGATGGCACCCCTTGGTTTTACAACGATTCCTTTCCTCAACTGAATCCTGAAGAAGCTTCTGCAATAATGAATGATTTTGAAAATCCTGGAACACTTGCACCTACAGGCATGTTCATTGAAGGTGAAAGCCACATCATCAATCCACAATCTGAGAATGTGCTCCTTATGTTAAACAACATTTCTGAGTTTGTGCATTCTTGCTCGGATCACCCAACCCAAAAAAAAATTGTGATATCTTATGGGTACAAAAATGAGATCTATTGATTGAGCGTAATTGTGTTTAAGTGAATTGTAGGGATGGAATATTCAATGCAGTTGAATGCATCATGCATAAAAGTGATAAAATCTCAAGATTACTTGGTTGCTTCAATGAAGGAAATTTTGGGTGTTTTGAACAAGTGAGGAGGCTATATTTAAAAAATAAAAATCAAATATGATTGATTTAAAAAAAAAAAAAATTTCCATTAAAAAAATACATACCAATCAACAGTATGCATACCAATCAATATCTTACCAATTGATGGAGTTTTCCAAGATCCTGGAGAGACGGAATCTCCTTCACATCTACTGCATTACTATGGCTCTGATACCACGATAATGGCAGAAGTGTCCTCAGACACACGAATTTTATTAATCTAGAAAACAAATTACATAAAATATTTGCAAGAGTTTACACATGAACTCACAACCCTCTTGCAAACAGGAGAAAGATCTATATATAAGCTAAATGTCCTAACATTAAATGTCACCCTAACAAATCTACTAACTATTTTCATGTATTGGAGTCTAAGAAATGACACCTTTCTATATGCCATATATTTTACAACAATTTTCTATTTCTAAAATGTATCCAATATTTAATTAAATATCCTAAATAATTAAATATTGGAGACATTTAACTTCTAAACCATTATTTATGTATTTTGGATCATCTAACAAGATGAACATGTCTATGCATCCTGGAAGAGTCTAATTGGAAGAATACTTATAGATCTCGACATTCTTCCGTGTATTATCTTTTATTTTTCTTATGTTGAAAATCATTAACTTATTTAATCTCAATTAAATATGAAGTAATGAACCATTTGCATGTGCTTCACATAGTGGTAGAAGTGACCATATAAAAATGCTTGAGAATTTGGAAAATCAATATGTTCAGCTGTAATGATTCTTTGAAATTTTATCATTCATAATTTTGTTTTAGAAAAGTAATTTCAACCTTATGATGTAACTTACAGTGAAGAACGATAATCAAGAGCGTCACATGTGTGTATGATCTAAAGCGCTCTAAGCCACTTTTTACTAAAAATGGATGACAGGGGAAATATTTGGGCCCATTACTTGTTTATTAAAAAACTGTAAATTAAACGAGAAGATTAAAGAAAGGGGAAATTAACTAACAAAATTAATCCTACTCTTACATTAAGTGACTGAGAAAACATTTGACTAAGTATAGTCATACTTCCAATGAAACCATGCAAGCATTTTATTTCATACATGTACGTACATGTCACACATCAATGAAAAAAATATAATTATATTTAAACCAATAGAAATAAATTTGAATGTAGTGTGTACACTTATTGCTAACATATTTATAGAAAATAGTTTATTTAGAATCACCTTCTCTTGAAGATTTTCCTCCAACCAAATCTATATGGGATCGAAAAATAAATATGAGTAGTGGATAGAGAATGGAAGAGATTACATGAAAGCAGTTGAACAACCATTAGTGTTGTGTACATAAAAAAAGTCATTAATGATCTTCGGTTGAACTGAACCTTCAAAACAACCTTCAAACGTATCAATGAAATTCGGATGGAAGCTTGATGAATCTACCATAAGATCATTGGTTAAATTAAGAGGCTAGACATATTGGAGCAATGTACTCAAAAGAGATGATTCATGTTGAAAATGCACTCTAAAAGGAACAATAAGCTGATAAGATATGGCCTTCAAATGGAATTGGAAGATCAAAATCTCTTGATGATCATAATTTACCTCTTGTGATTCATTTTCACATTCTAGTAATGTATATTGAAAATATTGGTCATTTAATTTCTCAATATGCCAACAAATAACATCTAAAAATTGAAAAATGCAAATAGAAAACAAATATGAAATCAAACAAAATAGATGAAAGAAAAAAAATGAAATGAACTCATAATTTACACTATTGTTACAATTAATGTTACAACACAATTGACACTGATTTGAAACAATTTCCTGCTCACAAGAACTAGCCTAGATAATACAATTAGAAAGGTCATCGGAATCAACCTATGGAAGAGGGAAAGATTCAAGACTATGAATAGGAGTAATAACTTTATCATCATAAGAATTATAATTTGGGATGGATTCTTGGATGTTGAAATCATGAAAATAATAAATTGTTTGAAAATGAGAATTTATTGGAACAATTTGTGAATTAGAGTTTTCTTCATTCTCAAGTATGTCTTGACTTTGATCATGAGGATTTGATGGAGATAAGGATAAATCAACATCCTCAATATCAAAGTAATCATCATCAATGACTTTACGATATTCACTAAAATTATCTACATTCCCATACGATGCATCAAAACAAGACGAATTGAGCACATGTTTATCATTTTTGGAAGAATGATCAATAATTTCCTCTCTGTCTTGATAAAAACTAATTGGAAACTTATTTATATCAGCCTATCCGTTTTTTGGAAAAATGTTAATGCAAAATAAATATTAATTGCTATCAGCAAAAATATCAAGATAAAGAGAGAAATGAGAGTTTAAAGAAATGAACCTGAAAATATATCTATTTGTAGAATCTTGAGTTTTTCCTCCTTTGCAAATTCCAGATTCCTAATCATTCATTTGGCTACTTACTCTTTGTTAAAGACTATTTTTGGGTGCCTTGAATTTTGTATTTGATCATAATGATAAAATTCATAAATTTATGTAGTTAATTTCACATTATGGTAATCTTCAATTCTTGCTTGTACTTGTTGATTTATTAACTGATTTTCTAATTTCATTTCAGGCTGATTTTCAAATTTTTAAGGCAGTTGGTTCTTTAATTTTATTGCTGGTATCTTGTTGCAGTTGATTAATAAAATTTTCCAAGATTTGTGACTGTGATTCATTAACATGTAGGAGATTATCATGATCATCATTAATGCTATAAGAGGTGTGCACTAAATGAAGTAATTTATCATACATGGCAGAGGCAACTTCATCATGATTAGTATGCACCTCCATATCAGAATTTTCAATCATTTTAATAGAAGTTGAAGAATATTCATCAAAACTTGTAATTATTTCATATGGATTAGGAATGCAAGGAATAGAAAAAACATATTCAAAACATTCCATCAATTCAATATCTGAAGGTTTATCCTGAACTTTGAATCTTAAGCAATTTAATCGAAATCTAACAGTAAAATCTATGAAAGGTTCATTTTCAATTTTTTGTGAAATTTCAAGTTCATCACATACATGTTCATAATCATAACCATCAAATTCATAAAGGAACTTTGTGATAAATTGATTCCAACTGTGAGTAGAGGCAATTGGAAGAGATTGACACCATCTTTTGGCTTTCCTCCAGAATGTAGGAGTAAAAATTTTACATAAAATACTTTCATCAATATCATGAAAAGTAAATTGCAAAATTTTGAATAAACTATAAGGCATGATCAAATGTTGATAAATTACTCTTACCACTAAATTTTACCTTTGACAAGTGTCTTACTATTTCCAATGAAGTATTGGCAGATGCATGTCCAAAGATACAACTCCAAATGGGAAATTTGGGAGGAGCCATTGTGATTAAATAAAAACTTTAAAATACAAAACCTCCAAAAGACAACAAGTTTTGAAGCCCTCCTTCTAGTGTCAAAAAAGTTGATGGTAAAAAATGACCTTATTAACATGTAAGGTTGACCACCCGATCAGAGCCCAACTAAGCTCTTATCCATTTAATGTAGTGGTTCCAACTCATTTGATTGGGTCCATTTAACCTCTCTCCCTCTCTACTAGCTTATATTATGTCTATTACTTTGAAATAGAAAAAGAGAAATCAGATTTTTCCTCTTGCAAATCTCTTGCAAGAAAGTAACCCTTAAGATGATTTTACAGCTCAATGAAACCACTACTAAGGTTTTTCCTTGCTTAGGGGGACTTCTAGAATGCATAATTAAATCTAAATGAAAATTTACTCTAAGATGCAAGTAAAAACTGATCCTATCTCGAATTGGAAAATGATAGCATTTTCTCAATTCAAGAAAAGATGAACTAACTAACTAGGGGAAGATGATTGTTTTTATGATTGAATTCATTATATAATATTCATCAATTAAAGAAGTAGTTCATTCAATTAATGAAAAAGAAAACAAAATGGGAATGTATTTAAAAAAAAAATAGTTATTGTCCAATACATTCATATCTCGATGAATTCGTATTAGCTTTAATTTTGTTTTGTCATAGCTCTTACAAAACTTCAATAGCATAAAACAATTGATACAACAATATTTCTCAATATCAAAATTCAATACACTATTTAGAATATGAATTAAAATCAATGGCAAAAATTATGATAACAAAATGATTAATTTACATCCTAGATAATAGTGCACATGAAATGAAAATTAATTAAAAGCATACCAAAATATCATTACAAGAATTTGTAGTCTTTGAGGAGCTTTAGTTCCTTGGAGAAATTTCCAACAATAGTGCAAAAACACCTTCTCTTTCAGAACTAAAAATACTTTGTCTCTCCATAATTCAACTTACAATACATTACAAAAGTGCAAATGCATAGCAAGAAAAATCATAGAGTTTTCCCCAGCCCTCAAATATGAAGTTTTCCCCTTACCTACAACTATAACCTCCTATTAAACTAGTCCTTTCAGAGCCTCTAGTTGCAGAGAAGAGGAACCCCTTCCTCATTCTCCAGACTGATATTTATTAATTACAAGAAATCTCCAAAATAGAGAATTGTTGAGACTAGTTTTCCAGATATCGAATTAGAGATGCAAATTCTCTAATTTTCTCTTTGTTGGTTTCTTTCCATTGCTCCAAAATTCCCCAGATTTGAACTTATCCAACTAATATCTTCCTACAAACCAATCAAAACCAAAAATAAAAATAAATAAAATTGCAAATTCGAAATCATAAAAACAAACTCTCATGAAATTGCTAAATTAAAATAAACCAAATCCAAAAAAATTCCAAGATTTGATTGCTTCAAATGGATTTGATTAGATTTTGAGTAATGTTGGAGGGTGAATTAGTGACAACAGTTTTCCTAAGCCAATGAAATTTTCCCAAATCAAATTAGGAAAAACCAACTGTTGTTGCAAATTTGTCAGTTTGTCTTCTGCTAAATTTTTGGATCATAAAATTATTAAATCTGTCAAACTTATCATTTCCATATTGTTCTCCACGGTCTTAATTTTCCAACGAGCTATTGTGAGCTTCATTTGGCTAATTAAATCTTGAGAGATTTCTTTCAAAAGATGAAGTGTTAAAATGATCAAAATTCTGGAAAAATGCATGTCTCGGCCAAAATTATAAAAATTTTAATCTAAACTAAATTAATAATTAACTAATTAATTAATTAATTAAATATATAAAATTATATTATAATTACAAATTATATCAATTAAATTAATTAAAAAATATATATTAATTTAAAATATTAAAAACAAAACATGATAAAATGTGAAGGTATTAGTGGCTATTGGTTCCATGTAATGGACCATAGTGGGAGGCATAAGGAGGCACTTAAATGAAGAGTGGATGGGAGTCAAAAGGAGGAGGAAGGTATGGATTTCTAAGAGGTTTTTAAAATGAGTTACGAGAAAGTGAAGTCTCGATATGGGGAACGGTGAAGTATGGCGAGGGAGGTATAAGGAGTCTTAGGCATCATAGGATAAGGCTTTCACAGTGATTAAAAATAGGAGTTATGAAATTGTAAAGCGTCGAGGTGGGATGAGCCCGATGAGATAGGCTTTATGCAATCAGAGGTAGTCCATTGGGTTTTAGTCCATTTTTTCTCTCTAAGTTTCTTTGAACTTATTGGATCTGTTGTTATTAATTGTAAAACACATCAACATCTTAATGTACTTGTGATCGTTTGTATTGGATGCTTAATTTTCTACTACTCTAGGGTTTTCCTTGGGGATTTGTAGTGCTTTGGTTGAGGTTTTTATCCTTAACAATGAATCCAATCTTTTGATAGTTCTTCAGTTGGTTCAATGGCAGCCAATATCTATTGTTGATTTCAATATAACAATCGTATTTGGCTTCATTTTACTTTGTTACTTTTGATTGAATGATCGTATTTGGTCTTGTGCCCTTTTTTTGGTTCACAAGAGGTGGTATCTTTTCTTGTAGTTGTGTAGGTTGTCACATGAAAAGTTTATTTGGGTGTGTCTTATCTATTCAGTATTCCAGATTCACTTTTCCTCTCCAACTTGATCTATTCTTTTCCTTTTTGTTTCCAGGGTTTGGTCTTTTTTTTGTGTAAAACATTGTCTCTCATTGAAAAATTGTGTGACAACCCTAGATTGTTTGCATAGCCTTATTTTGTCCACTTGTTGGATTTCTTGTAGATTACTTGAGAGTATTTATTTGGCTTTTATCTCATTTTTTTATGAGTTTTGAGTGCTTTGTGTTCTAGCTTAGGGACTTTTTTGGCCTCTTTTCATATTTTTGTTTCTTGGTTTGTCTATTGGGTCTGGAATTTTATGCATTTGGGGATTTCGTTTTAGGATAAGTGAGAGGTGCATGCTATAAGCATTTGTTTGTTTTGAAAAGTGAAAATATCCTTGCCATACTATAGTTAGTTTTCATCAAATTGAAAACAAAATTGTGCGTATAGTTGCATTAGGTTGTTACTAACAAGAGTCCATCACACCGTTTATGTTCCACACCACTACCTAGCTAAGTAAATAGAAACCACTAAAATAATTGCTCTAATAAAATTTAATAGACTCTCTTTTATCTTTTGCTGGTAGTACACCAACATTAGTGTATTTGTTTCTTTGTTGAGAAAGGGTCCCAAAACACCTTTTATTGTAGTGTGGTTGTCACCTACAAAGAGCATACAAACAATTGGATGACGTTATTGCTTGAATAAGAACCAACAAATCATGAGTGAGATAAGAACAATACATGAACAAGATTAAACAAAACTAGAAAAAACATGAAATAGTGCTTGAATGAAGCATAAACACATCAACAAAAGACATAGGAACGAAATTTCCTTTATTTGTTGTTGGTAGAAGAGCTACAAATGTGATATAAAAACACTTGAAGAGAAATTCTTAAGCAATGGTGTTCAGGAGCTCTCAACAAGGACCTCCTTTCTTCAATCTCATATGCAATCTCACTCTCTCTCAAATAACATAAGATAACTCTCAATGATTATGGAACTATCTCAACAGCGGAATGCAGGATTGCCGTGGGACAATTTTGTCAGCATAACAATGTTTGAACTTCTTCTCAACAATGGAATGCGGTATCACTTGGGAGAAATTTTTCTAGCTTAACATTGCCTTGGTTTTTTGGTCTTCTAATGGCTTGTTTATATAGAATTTGAACTCCTCTTTCCCATCCTTGGCTCATTAATGAGAAAATGACTTGATAGGAGGACAAGAGGATTCCGTTGGGGGCTGAATATCTCCAAGTCGACTCAAAATTGGTTGTCCTTGGGTGGTACAGGTTAGGGAATCCCAATACAATTTTTGTGAAGTGCCCCTGACTGTTGACTCAGACTCTGGTTGACTCATGTGGCTATCGAAGAAAAGGTCGCGCAGTTGTTAATTTTTTCCTTTGGAGAACCCGCGCGGATTGATTTTTTAACTTGAACCTTGGAAACATTTTGATTTTTGGGGTTTTATGATGTCTTTAGCTGGAAGAGATTCACTTGTACATGTTATTGTTTGACTTTGGGTGTCATTTTACTTGTAAAAATATGTATACGATTTTTCCATGTTAACAGTTTCCCCCTAATGTATGAGGTCAAGAGCAATCGTATAGTTGAAATTTATCACGTTTTGTTATTCTGGCGATGGGTCTGATGTTAATTTCTGAGAGAGATGACATTATTGTAAAAATAATTAGGGATATGTCCTTAACTGAGAACTCACAAATAACCATTTCTCTAAAGAAATGATGATACAAAATTTTCTATATGAGGTGGGAATGTCCCATGCTCATTATGATGACTAGGACTAACATAATACAAATATACAAGAAAAAATCCTATCAAGTTAGTGATGAAGTAGGTAACAAGCTAATAGTTGATAAAGATAATAGATTTCACCCTTTTGGGAGCTTTTGACAAATAAGTTGATTTGCATGCCCCCATGCATTTGATGTATGGCACTGCCAAAGGGGGGTATGGTGATATGCATGGCTCTTCAATTGAATGAGAGAACATGCAATGACCTGATGTACAATACTACCCTGACATGAAAACTTATGCAGAGGTAGAATGTCAAGGATATCGATGACATCAATGATAAAATGATGGTTCCCACTATGCCACCCAAGATTATACCTATAGGATGGGAGTAACTAAGGCACTACTTCGATTCTAGAAGAAAAGTGATGGTCTCGATAGAATGAAGTGTCAACTGCCCATAATATGATTTCGGGAAATTTTTGTGAGGTTGGTACAAATATTTGTGATGAGGAGGGTCCATAGATATGATGGCGAGAATTGATAGTATGCGAGGAATATGGAAAACATGCCCGAGGTTGGAATATTTATGCAAGCAATGACAGTAAAAAAAATAGTTCTAAATTAGGTGCCCTTGGAGTCACTAGGGTGTCTAGGGGGGGGTGGGGGTTAAATGATTGTTCTGACTGTCATGCTATGGTGTGAGCAAATCATGATCACTAAAAGGGTTATGATATGGGTAAAAAAACTAGCTCTAACCAAGGGTGAATTAGGGTTGGAACTAGGTAACTGACACAAAAAATGGGTGAGAATTATGTTCCTTAAATGATATTTTGTACACTTGTCAAAATAATCTAAAAAGTCATTTGGGATGTACAAACAAGATGCTTGAAACTGGCAATCCTGTAGAGAAAATACTGGCAAAATGTTTCTAAGGTAAATTACCCTCACTCCAACCAATCCCAACACTTGAATGCCTCTTAAAAGCAATTCGTCCACCTAAACCTACCCAAACCCTACATCACCTATGCGTAGTCCCTCAAATGCTTAAGCTCAGAAATTTTGCAAATCAAGTCGTCTTGCCTACTACTGACTAGGAAATTATCTATCTAGCACTCTAGAAATGTATTCCAGCCTCTAAAACTAATATCCAGCCTCTGAAACTGATAACCAACTTCACCTTAGCAAAATCAAACTTCCCTCTAAAGCTTCTATGTTGCCTCTACGCAGCCTTCTAGAGAAATTTCAGCCTCTCTGCAATGTACTCACTAGATCTGGAAAAATATTCCTCTGGCTTCACTATCCCTACCTATCTTTGTCTTTTCTTCTTTCTCTAGATTGAACCCTTCCAGCTACTGCATCTGGAAAATCGAACTCTCCAAGGAAATCGACCTCAAGTGTGTGTTCTCCATCTACCCATCAACTTATTCTTATATTATTTTGTTGGACCTCCAACAACCATGATTTAAACTTAATCAAGGGCCAAGATTATTTCTTAGTCGATCCATGTGATTTTCTAGATGATTCACACCTTATTTCAATTAAATCTAATTAATTAACCCATTTTCCTAAGTTTAGACTTAGGAAATATTTAAAAATAGGATAATAACTAATTGAGACACTTTTAGGTCGAATTTTCGGAAATGATTTCTAGGTTATCATCTCTACAGAGTTTTGAGACTAGAACACCTCTAATGCTACAAAAACTAAACTTCCTCTTAGCGAGGAAGGTTTTTTAGTGTTGCACCACTAGTGCTACAACACCCTATCTCTATATCACCCCCTATCACATTGTTGATGTCTGGCCACTATGACTGTCTGTCACTGCCCACCAACCACTGTGCAACTCTGTTGTTGCATCTATGCTACTGTCGACACTGTCATACTACTTCCAATTTTGAATTTGCATTACAACTCCCTCTCATTTTTTGTTGTTACAACTACAATTGCTGCAACTAAGAAGCATCCTAAATATTGAATCAACTGTGTATGTTTCATCTGTCTCCTAAGTCCTGACTACTACTAGCTACTGCATTGTATACTAAAGAATTTGTGCTACTGATGACTTTGCATTGTGCCACTCTACACTACTGCTTGTTGCACTGCGCTCTTCAGCACCTGACTACTACTAGTCTGCAACTGTCACACTGGAATCTGACTGCTTCAATGACACCAATCCATCCTACTACTGAATATTGTGGACCCCTACATGTTGTTGGGAAAAGTATCCAATACGGAATGACCCTATCCCACTCTAAGGGTGATAGTACCTCAGCAACAACCGAATGCAAAGCTATTCAAGATTACTTCTTTATGAGATGTAAGAGAGAGGAGAAAGAGATCCACTAACCGTTGTCTTCCGCTAATGATTGATCCAATCTTCCCTCTTTGCTGCTTGCTCCCAGCTCCTTGCTCTTTCACTGGCCCAGCTACACAAAGATCCTGCAAAAGCACAAGAAAGGGAAACTACAAGAAGCATACATCCATAATTGATTCAAGGATTAGAATAAATCAAATATACAAGCATCAATACGCCATTGAGACACATGCATATAGAAGAACCTCAAACGCTTTATTAATGGAAGAAGTAAAGTTCTGAGAGTGTTACAACCATAAGAGGCCCAATCCAGCAACACCTCCCAGCAGAAAGAAATCTCCTCTTCACCTCCTTCAAGCAAATCACCCAATAGTTCTATACTCAAACCAACAGCACTTCCTTACATGCACAAGATTCCAGCCCCCCTAGACCTCATGAGAGAGCTCTATATATAGGAGTTTTGGAGAAAGGATGAGTCAGCTTGAGGCTGGCATGAAGCTGACTAGTGTCCTCTCCCACTTCAGTTATTCTTCAGTTCTTGAGTCCACTTGGAGGTTCTTGCTTCCACTTGGAGATCTAGACCCTCTTACTCATCACAAGGCGAATTCCTTGATCCAAGTGTCATTTTGGAAGCTTCCTGGGCATTTGACACATTGAGGAATGACTGTGCCACTTGGCCAATCTCGCCCAGCGCAAGTAGCCTTCATTGCTTTTGACATTCAGCGCAGGTACAGAGTGGAGCAGTTGACATTCAGCGCAGATGCTCAGTGGAGCAGCTGACATGATCCAGAATTAGCTTGTTTTTGAGTGTTTTCAGGTGGAGAACTGATTCTCAGTGCTGTGGTTTGCTGACCTTGTTCCTCTAGGGGTAGGAACAACATGTTTAGGGACTTTGGATCCCTCAGATTATTGACATTTCATGCTTCATGCTGTAAGGCACAAAAATGTCTATAACAGTTGCCCCCTAAAGTATGAGGTCGTTCATCGGGTGAAATGCTTTATCAGGAGGATCCGAAGTTCATTCAATCGCTGAGAGGCGTCCTGTAATAAAATACAATACAATACATTATTTTTCATTCTGCTTTCATGATCTAGCTGAGGCGGGCATTCCCATGCTCAGCTTTATAAATTCATTTTGGTACATATAACAGACGATCGTCTGATGATAGACAGATAATTCTCTGCTGAAATTATCATCCTTTGAGTAGGATGATCATCTGCTGCAATGATGTACATGTCAAATGTCTTTATGTTTCCTGAATATATATCGCAGCCCGGATGGATGAAACTAGATCCGGGGTCTTCAAACTCGTTCGATCTTCACTCTAAGTACAAGTCGATCCATGTGAGAATTGGGCTGAAGTCGAACATGGAAAGTCATCGCTTGATTACCGGTCAATAATGTAAACCGTTAACAAGCGCGAGAGGAATCACCGATAATGATAATGACCCTCAAGGTACTGCAGTACAATTCACGTGGTGTGAATATAGGACTTGGCGTCGAACACCACGCAAAATCTTCTGGTCGAAGGTCATTGATGTATACCTGTCGCCGGAAGTGAGAAACTTGCCATTGAGGCATGCAAGCTTCAAAGTACTGAGGGGGGTGTTCCTAGATCAACTTCTTGGATAATGAGCTGAAGTCGACAAGAAGCGATCCGTCAAAGGAGGGCCTTAATGAATCCCACATCAGTGACATGGAACGGAGCTAATGATTTTAGTGGAGGTGAAAACAATCTGTGAGATATGATTCAGGGTGGCGATCATGGGTGGATGAAGGATAATGTATGGCAGTGGATGGGACATGGTTGACTCTTTCTGAACAACATCTCTTGAACATATAACGACACTGATGTGATGGATCGGTAGCATTACCCCAAATGCGGATGGTTTGGCGAAGACCATGGTGATGAGACCGGTGAATGAAACAACCCAACCCGATGTGATACGGAGGACAAACTGTCATGTTCAAGAGCGACTTGCTACCATTAAAGCTTTGAGGTTCTCCCAATTTTTCCCCAGTCATTTCTGACCAGTACCTCTTTATTTTTGTCAAGCTTGAGGAGGATAACATATGCTTGTTCTATAACCTGCCCTTCGGGCAAGCCCATCGCTATGTTTTAACGAGCCTAGCGATAGGGAAACTCGTTCTCGTCTAAAGACAAGTTTGTCGCTATTTAATCATTTTAACGAGTCTAAAGACAAGGAAAACTTGGTCCTTTTCATTTTTAGAGAGTCTGAAAAGGTACAGAAAGTTAACTCCAAAATTCCTTTTTTGTCATCTAATCCCTTAAGTCCGAAAAAGTATAAAACAATACAGAAGGGATGAGTTTTCGATAACTTTAACGAGCGGAATAAAACAAGCGCTCGACCTTTTTGTGCAATAATCCCTCAGGTCCAAAAAGATTAAAATCTAGAGGAGGGATAGCTCTTCCGGTCCTTTTAACGAGCTGGAAGGCCAAAACTCGGCAAACTTTTCATATTTTACGAGTCAGATGAAAAGAGCTCAAAGAAGACTCGTCTTTTGAGGAACGAGTGATAAACAGGGATAGCAACAGATTCCAGGTACAGGTTGGAATTTTCCAATCACGGCAGTGTCACAAGGATGGCTAAGTGAAATCACTCTTCGCAGCTGTTCCTCAAAATGGGTAAACAATCATATGGGGGTGAACGATCGGCCAAATGGAATGGAGGTGGCAGGTGCAAACACAACCAAGGCTTTTATGGCTAATAAATTTACAATCACAATGGTTATTTACCGGAATAGGTTCATTTTTTAATGAGCTTAAACTCTGGAGGAAACTCTTGCTCACGCTTTTCTATTTTTTAACGAGCATAAATTCCACGGTAAAACTGCTCGATCTTATGTTTATTTTTTAACGAGCATGAACTATGTATAAAACTGCTCGGATCTCGCTTTTCTATTTTTTAACGAGCATAAATTCCGCGGTAAAACTGCTCGATATACCAGTCATAAGATAAGAAATGTCTCCTGTGAGATCTCTATTTTTTATAGAGCTTCATCTTCACTAAGCTTTGCTCCCTCTCATCCTTTCTTTATGCAAGTTCGGAAACGGCTAATCCTACGAGTTTAAAGGGTTAGACCTACAGGTTTAAAGGGAGGACCTAAAAATTTAAAAAAATAAATAGTTACCCCTTGCTTGCATTCCAAAAGGTTGCATGCCCCCAGGTATAAAACAGAGTTTCAAGGTTACCCCTACTTACCCTCCGCCAAAACATTTGTTTTAATCGAGAGAGGCTTACCTCTTTCAGGTTACCCAAAGATTGTCTCGTTAATCTTTCAAACAAAACACTTCCTCGGCAATGCCTACCGAAATAGACAAGGGTGAATGACTGTTGTCAAACACATAACTTTGACAAAAGAATCCTATTCTAGAACAACCCCTCTTCCAACCACGGACGGGGTACGGACTAGTCATATTCTTCCGCGGAAATTCTATCTTATACCCAAGGTTTTTTCTGCCCTAAGCAGACCAGGATGCATGCCCCCTGGGTTCCAGTCCCATCTTTCCGAATCACTCGCACTCATCGGGAAGGAGGACTGGGGGTGGAGACCTTTCTTGATTGAATAGACCATTTAGGGTTGGTATATGACTATTTGTGATGCGTGATCCCGGAAATGAAAGTTGGTCTACGAGCTTGACCATCCTTCCTTCGTGTGGAAAACACATTACTCTAAAGAGTGAGGAGACTACTGCTCCCATGCAATATATATAGTCTCGTCCAAGGAGTAGGTTATAATCCAAGGGTCCTTGAACGACCATCACGTTCATTTGAACGGTCTTCCCTTTCAATGTAACAGGCACATTGGGGAGGATCCCTAATGGTCGACTGGTTCCTTTATCAAAACCCGAGAGATTTCTTATCTCAGGCAAAAGCGCCGGGGAACCCAGTGCTTTCCAAGCAATAGAGGAAAGGATACTCACAGATGTCCCTTCATCAATGATAGTGCCAGCTATTACCATTCTATAAATTTGGACTATGATTCTGAATGGTATACTGGCTGGCAACCGGGGTCTGCCTAGTTGGTTCCAATCAAAGGACACAACCAGGTTGCTTGGTGGTGGGACCGAATACACGGCCGGATATGATCCTGACGATGTTCCTTCCTGCGATAAAGGAATGGGCGCATTGCCCTGATGCTCATCAGAATCTGTGTTGATGAAAAGAATCTGGATGGTGTCATCCTTATTCTCTTCAGTGAGGGTGTCATTTGAAGATGAATCTTCAGTGACGGTGTCATTTGAGGATGAAACCTCTGAAGGAAGAACCGGGTCAACTGCCGTATCGACCTTTAGACTTTCGTCTGGTCTGGATTCAGTAGGTTCATTTTCAATGACTGACGCTTCAGCTGACCACTTGAGCGGGCCAGCTGTATTTTCAACCAACGAAGGACTTGGCACGAGTTTTTTGTATCCAGGAGGAAGTCTCAACGGTGAAAACGGGCGATCTTCCAAAACTCTCTTCGCTTCGTCTAAGAAGGGACAACGGTGGATGGCGTGATCGCCTTCACACAGTCTACAGGGGGATCTTGATCCCCCTCTTTGTCTTGAACCTTCACTTTCGCTGGTTGACGGTAAGCATTCAACATGGCTATCAGAGGTTGATGCTCCCGAATTGTGCAACCGAGGGGACCAGTCCCTTAGTATCCGGGGAATACAGGGACAATCTCTATGGAAGTGGTCTCCTCTACATATGACACATGGCGATTTAGGCCCGGTCTGTGCTGTGTGTGGATTTTTGTTAGATGTCTTTTGCTTGCCCCCTGTCGCCTTAGGCTCCTTCTTCTTCTTCTCTTTCTTCTTCTTCTCCTTCTTCTCCATGGGAGCTTGGCTTTTGCCGGCTCTACCTTGCGAAGATGAAGGATTGGAGGAAGAGTTATAGGAAGTTGAAGGCTGGTGGGCAGCTCTAGATTGATCTAACTGTTGACTCGACTGTTCAGGAACCATGGTGTTCTGAACTACATTGGTTGAGAATAGCCAAATAGGCAGGCCAATTGTCAGTCCTGGAAGCGACAATGTGGCCATGTGGGGCGCACCAACTTCTCCCCAAGAGGAGAAAGGACTAGGATTTCCATCATGTGGAATTCCTTGGTTGGGGCGTTCCATGTTCTCAACCTAAAGATCAACGCAGGAATGGGAGGTGATTATGTTCCGTTTAAAATAAATTTTATAACGACGCTTTAGACACAACTTGCTTTTTCACTTTTTAAGAGTCGAGAAAAAGCTAAAGATGACTCTAGTCTCCTTCGATGTTTTAACGAGCCCGAAGTGACAAATGCTCGGATGGACTTTTTCAGTTATAGAGTTTGAAAAAGGCCAAAAGAAACTGCTCTGGAGTTCTAGGCAGAGGGTGTGCCAAACTTTTCGCAAAACCACAAAATACGTTTTACGGTACGAGTGGTCGATCTTTGTGAATGTTGTGTTCACTGCATTGCGATCAGTAGGGCGGCCGACACGGTTTCCTATGGATAAAGGCTTTGATCCTATAGGGGTATCCCAATATATACGCGACGGTACGTGGGAGCACAAGTCCGTATTGATACTTATCGCTTCACCGTGGAGGAATCACCCAACCACTCAACGCTAAGATATCACGTTTAACAACGCCGGAACACATCTCTAGCTTAGACCTCTATGTGTTTGCGTTATGTTTCAATGCGTTGTTATGTAAATTCAATTTATTTTAAGTTTGATCTTGTTTAGCAGTTTGCCTTTATGGATCACCACGAGATGTATAGTAACACTCCTAAATACAGTCTAAGATGATAAGCAAGCTTTTTAATCTTTCAACTTTGAAAATCTTAACTACTGAGGGAAAAGAAAGATAACATCTTTTCACACAGATCATAGAGCACACACTAATGCATTTTTCCCTAAATCAACATGCAAACTGTCATAATGCACATGCACAATGCAAGTATTTCTTTTCTCTTTCTTAATGTTTGTGCGACACAAAAAGAAAGCTGTTGTATAATTTCGAATTCAATTTCAAGTGAAAGCAAACAAGCTTGTCCAAAATCAAAAGACACCTTAAGATTTACTTGTTTCGACACTAGAAATATATAAATTCAAACCATATGACGAAAGCAAAAGCTCAATCAGATATGAACAGCAAATAAACTAACTCTCAAGATCAAAACGACACTTAATCACAGGTCTAGATCTAAGAGGTCACAGCAAGACTAGTTCACTTTCGTTATGGGAAACTGTAAATGATACAAGAAATACACAAAGAACAAACACAGTTTCTTTATACAACAGAGGCGGAATAGTGGCAAGGAAAGTTGGTTTCAGATAGGTACATTGACTGGTAACAGGCTGCAAAAACAAGAGTGAAAACAGGGCAAGAAACAGCAGGAAACCCCAGTAGCACTAGGCAAAACTGGTCTAGCGCAGGTAGTACACAGGCAGTTTGACCTTCAGCGCAGGTAGCCCCTTCGGGAACAGCGCTGAAATGCAGACAGCCTTCACACAGCCTGCACTGAAGAACGAAACTTTCGTTTCTCTTGGTTTCCGGGTCACAGATTGCTCAAAAATTCACAGTTTTTGGCCAAATCAGAAGCTATCAGTCAAGTACAAACTAAGGGATGAAAAGGAGGATGAAAAGCTATCACTAAGAGCTTATTAGAGTCCTTGTGGATCAGCTCTTCAAATCATAAACTTGCCCAGAAACTGAGCTAGAGTAGCTGCCCTCTACTTTGCATTCGAGAGATCCAAATGCAGTTCGATTCGGTACTCCCTTTGTTTATGAAATGAATAGCAAAAACACAAACAACCAACAAGATACGATCCCCAGTGGAGTCGCCAATTTGTTGTTGGGAAAAGTATCCAATACGGAATGACCCTATCCCACTCTAAGGGTGATAGTACCTCAGCAACAACCGAATGCAAAGCTATTCAAGATTACTTCTTTATGAGATGTAAGAGAGAGGAGAAAGAGATCCACTAACCGTTGTCTTCCGCTAATGATTGATCCAATCTTCCCTCTTTGCTGCTTGCTCCCAGCTCCTTGCTCTTTCACTGGCCCAGCTACACAAAGATCCTGCAAAAGCACAAGAAAGGGAAACTACAAGAAGCATACATCCATAATTGATTCAAGGATTAGAATAAATCAAATATACAAGCATCAATACGCCATTGAGACACATGCATATAGAAGAACCTCAAACGCTTTATTAATGGAAGAAGTAAAGTTCTGAGAGTGTTACAACCATAAGAGGCCCAATCCAGCAACACCTCCCAGCAGAAAGAAATCTCCTCTTCACCTCCTTCAAGCAAATCACCCAATAGTTCTATACTCAAACCAACAGCACTTCCTTACATACACAAGATTCCAGCCCCCCTAGACCTCATGAGAGAGCTCTATATATAGGAGTTTTGGAGAAAGGATGAGTCAGCTTGAGGCTGGCATGAAGCTGACTAGTGTCCTCTCCCACTTCAGTTATTCTTCAGTTCTTGAGTCCACTTGGAGGTTCTTGCTTCCACTTGGAGATCTAGACCCTCTTACTCATCACAAGGCGAATTCCTTGATCCAAGTGTCATTTTGGAAGCTTCCTGGGCATTTGACACATTGAGGAATGACTGTGCCACTTGGCCAATCTCGCCCAGCGCAGGTAGCCTTCATTGCTTTTGACATTCAGCGCAGGTACAGAGTGGAGCAGTTGACATTCAGCGCAGATGCTCAGTGGAGCAGCTGACATGATCCAGAATTAGCTTGTTTTTGAGTGTTTTCAGGTGGAGAACTGATTCTCAGTGCTGTGGTTTGCTGACCTTGTTCCTCTAGGGGTAGGAACAACACGTTTAGGGACTTTGGATCCCTCAGATTATTGACATTTCATGCTTCATGCTGTAAGGCACAAAAATGTCTATAACACTACAACAAGGTAATGATCCATGAGGAGGACACCTCAATGGACCCTGCCCATTCCTCTGCAACTCTCGAATTATAGCTCCACATTGCCCCACCTCACTCCTAGAGTATAGTTAAAAATATAAAAGAGTATGATCTACTCATACTACTATTGCTACTTGTATATTGATGCTTCTGCACTGTTGCCGCCACTACTGCAATAATGAGTCTGATCTCCCAATATCCTAAAGCACTAGATTCCACATCGTTTCTCCCTTTGAATTTAGACTCCATTTGAGTCTCGATCTCCCTACGATAAATCTCTCTACCCCCTCCTAGAAACTCACACTATCTTCTTGCACACGAAACTGCACTATGAATTTATGTTCTGGGAATATTCTGGCTAAAACTTCACCTTCATACTATAACTGGGAAATTCACATTGTTTGTGTCACCGCATCTAGCTCTACAACTGTCTCACATGTACTAACTGAAACTAGATCTGCAACTGTGATCTAAATGATTGACAATCCTTGCTGACATTGAGTCTACTACTATGATATTGTGTGCCCCTGTAGTAAAAGAGATGGTCCTGCTACAACTTATCTGATAGATCTCCTTGTTGCAACTGTGGTGTGCCCTACCCATCTGGAAAATTGGAGCTTCATACCCCTCCTTCTGGATATAGTGCCCTACTACCTCCATTTGAGCCTCGTTCTGTACTAGGACCTTTCTTCTCTTTGCAACTTTCACTTCCCTCGGCACTTGTCTCCGACAATTGGAAGTCGGTCTTCTACAAAGATCCCCATTCTGTCTAACTCATATGCCTCCTATGGAAACATCATACGACCATCTCTGCAATGTTCCAAAATCCGTGAAACTCAAAAACCAGGACGAATTCACCTGCTCAACTACTAAATTTGTTATTTTCACTCCTTTCTAGAGTGAGAAAATCTTCTTGCAACTACTGCCGACTATAACTGGAAATTTGTATTTACAAACTAGAAACCCTCTAAGATAAATTCCCTCCATGTGTGCCTTTCTCTTCAACCCAACACTAATTATGATACTGCAAACTGCTACAGAACCCTTCTGCGCCCATATAGGGAATATGCTCAGTGAAAATTACTAAGTTGTTGCTCCCTTTGCTTGCTAAAATCATTGAATCTAGAAAGCCAATTCTTTCTTCCAACCTGCATTGAAAAATCAAGTGTCCCCAAGCAATTCGATCTACCTGGCTTATGCTATGCACAGTCTCCATAAATTTGTTTGTTGCTCCCTCTAAAAAATGAATTTTTTCCTTCACTTATGATCTTCCCCGTCTGATCAATCACACTCTGATACCATGTGAAATTTTCAACTATTGCAGCAACTGAAAATTATTCTTCTAATTGTAAATTAATTAATAGTTTATTTTCCCACACAAACAATGAATACTTCTCTACTACAATTTTCACCAAATTAAAGTTTGTGAAATATAAATTGGAAACTGAGAAATATACTAGCACACACACATAAAAAATTGACACAATTATTTTTGGACAAATTTCCCCTGAAATTCCAACTTGGTAAAATTAGTGCAGCAGCTGAGGTTTTTATTTTATTTAGTTGTGAAATAATTTGAGTATAATCTAGATGTTGAAAGTTGGAAATCCTACAGAGAAAATATTGGAAAAACTATTTTGAGGGAAATTACCCTGACTCTAAGAAATACTGACACTTGACTACATATGAAAAGAAATTCATCCACCTAGCCTTGTGTAGGCCACGTGTCAACTTTGTGTAGTCCTTAAAACACTTCATTTCATAAATTCTACAAATCAAGTCGTGCTACCTACTGCTAACTAGGAAACTATCTCTTCGGCACTCTAGAAATGTCTTCCGGCCTTTGGAACTGATAACTAGCTTCACCCCAACAAAATCGAACTTCCATCTAAAGCTTCTACGTTGCCTTTGTGCAACCACCTAGAGAAATTTTGGCCTCTATGTAATGCACTCACCAGATCTAATAAAATGTTCCTCCAGATTCACTATCCCTACCCCTCTCTGTCTCTGGTTCCTTATTTGGCTCAAACTCATCTGGTTACTACATCTGTCAAATTGAACTCTCTAAGCAAATCTACCTCAAGTGTGTGTTCTCCATATACCCATCCACTTCTTCTTATAATATCTCCTTAGACCTCCAACGACCAAGATTAATCAAGGGCCAATATTAAAACTTAATCAAGGGCCAATATTATTTCCCAAATGATATGTGTGAGTTTATAGATGATTCACACATTATCTCAATTAATTTTGATTATTTAACCCATTTTCCTAAGTTTAGCCATGGGAAGTATTTAAAACTATGCCAATAATCTAATTGAGACACTTCTAGGTGGAATTTCTTGAAACGATTTCAATGTTATGGAGAACTCTTGTGTTTTACCCTCTCCACAAAGTTTTGAAACACAAAAACCTATAATGCTACAAAAACTAGCACAAAAGTGTGAAGGGAACTTTAAATAGGGGTAATCCATGCAGGTAAGGCTCTATCGACCAACATGGATGTTTACCATGCGTAGGTGGAAGGTGATGGTAAATGTGGTTGGTATGGTGAACCCTATAATTTATTTCAGAGAAATGATGGCAGGATATGAAAAACTTTGGAGGAATCCTATCATGTTGAGTGACAAATGATACTTTAAATTTCGATTTCCACTACAGAAATGGGCTTGTTGTGAAGGTGTTGATATTATGCAACTTCGAAAGCCAATACCCCAAGTGAAAACATCCATCTATAACAATATGCAAACTGGAAAGCAATATGTAACAAAAACATAGGAAGATGCACCTTATGAGTTCTCTGAACTAGTGGAGTTGACGTTTCTTTTTCCTAACTGGGTGAGTGTTAGGCCATGTTTCGGTGTGGTGCTCCATGATCGAAGGGTTTATATCAGGCATCTAAGAATATGGCCACATGAAAATGTCCCTGTATTCATGTAACATGGATTTGTAGGAGGAAATTTCTTTGGGAGAACATGCTACCCCTAGCAAGATTTATTTGATGATGCCTGGTTTCATGGATATGTTTACCTTGATGGTAGTTGAAATATTGGACATGATTCCCTCCTCAATTGCATTTCACGTGGGGATGGGGTTATTGAACTAGTCTACCTGCCGTGGTGGAAAATTATATTTAGTTTCCACTCAATGAATATTGTGGGATGGTTCTTCAGTAGGTGTGAAGGCTCATTTTGGTAAAAAGAAAGAGTGATAGTACATGGCATCCTAAGGACACTTTGGTTCTGTCATGGCCTTCAGAATATCTTCATCTGAGTAAAAAAAAAATTCTAATGGTGAAAGTGGTTGCAAGGGGTCATGAGCCTAAGATTGGCACCTAGTGGTGCTAGTGGATAAGAAAGAATATGATTTGATAGTTGCTTTCATGGAACCCAATGATGTGGAAAATTCCCAAACTAAATGGGCCTACAAAGTTGTGACTTTCACAACCTTCACAATGGGAAAAGCAGTCTTGACACCGAAAAATTATGAGAAGATGACATGAATCAGAGTTCATATGAATAAAAAATTGAATCATATATGGTGTTGGGTGTTATCAGCACCAGGTGGGGTGAGAAACTCCCTAATGGGTGTTCAAGGTTAGCTAGAGGAAGTTACTGAGGTCCTAGAATTATGTTGTTGTAGATAGGGCCATGCATCTTGGAATTAGGGGAGGTGTGGGAAAAACTAATCATGATGGTTTCGTGTGCAAAAGAAACAACTATGGCAATTGTGGCTGGGTCTGTTGTTAGGAACAACTCGAGGAACTTGGTGCCACTTCTTAAGTTCTCTAAAATGGGAACATTGGTTAATCAGATGTCCAGGTTCATCACATAAGGTGCAAGTGTAGGTAGTTTGAGTTGGACACTAATGTGTGTAGTGTCTATGCTATGTGAATATGGCGCATGTATGGTTAGTACGTAATGCACAACTGCACAATTATGGAAGTCATGGGAGGTTGTTGGACTCAATAATTTCATATAAAAATATCCATGAAGGAAAGGGATTGCACATTGGACAGTTCTAGGAAGCAGGGTCACATATAAGAGGGCTAATATTGCATAGTGCGTAGCTCAGTCGGGGCCCATTGAAGCTAAGTTTCCTGGTCGGGAAGATTTTTCCGAAAATGGCTAATTGCGGGAAGAGAGATGGACTTGTGATGAACTTGAACTTTGATCACACACTTAGCTTACTCTGACGACATGACAACATAGATCGTCATAAAATACAAACAAATCATTCCACTTTGCATGACTTACTCATGACAACATACGACAAGTGTGACACTTAAGATATACTTTAGGACGACCATGACAACATTTGTGTGACAATGTTCAAGATTTTGTGTATGAATGCGACGAATGTTTACATGGTTGGGACAATTCATATACACAAATACCGACCTTCGAAATCACCAGAAAAGACTCGCAAACATTACATGGTGGTCAAACATTCCAAAATATGAAAGTTAATCCAACATGCGAAAGAGGACAAAGAACTTCAAGAAATCTCATGAAATGAGTTTAAGCGTTTGCAACAATCAAGGAAAAGACCAGGGAAGGCTCTGAAATTTGGGTGCAAGCCAAAATTTTGGAGGGTCTTGCAGCACCTGCAATACATGGAAACACACTGGTTGGACTCCAACTTCTCTGTCTTGGTTATTTTCTTCTGTCAGGGGCTTGGTTCCTTACGGATTATTGATTCATCGTGTAGATCACTTTGGCCTTCCCACTTACCCCTTGGACAACAAGGTCCGATATATACCTTCTTAGTTGAACACAACATAAGATTCAACATAATCATAATTTTTCGGGCTGGGAAGGGTAGTTTAGCTCACGAGCTTAATATTTTAAGATTATATTTTTTCATCTCTAGTGTTACTCTGCTACTAACAGGCCTGGACAGACCTCAGTGGAGTCACCCAGGAACACAAACATTTCTCCTCTACCAGTGAGCCTATACAATACCCCGACGTAGTTGCTTCCTTCACCTCTCTACATAGGAATCCTTTCTCTTCTTTCACATTTATTTATTTAAATAGAACTGTGCATCAACAATTATTTATTTTGGGGAGGAAGAGGGATCTCAACTTATTGCGAGAAAAAGAGGTTTTTACTTCAGGGAAGCATATATAGACCTCTATTTTTGGTTTTCTCATTTAGATTTTTCCCCTTCTCTATTTCTACTAATTGGATAAGCTTGATAACCAACAGAGAAACTGAGTATAGGCATGATATTTCTGGACTAGCCATGAGTTCATGGTTGGACCAAAACTCTCCAAACAAATGAATCATATTTTTCGTTGGAACTTCATCAACCAAAAGGTGTAACCAACACACGAAAGATGGACAGAGGGCTAGCCAAATGCTAAAGTGTCACAAGCCTCTTTACAATTTAGGCACACACACATGTAGAAGCCTCAATATAGTAAATGAAAGTCAATCGGATTAATCACATCATTAGGATTGGGTCGACATTTCAAAATAGCGAATGTGGTTCATCCTCAAGACAAGGTGAAAAAATCATACAATCTTTCAGAATAAATAGCAAGGATGCATCATAGCCTAGGGTCAGTCGTTGGAAAAAACTAGTCGTTGAAAACTAGCCATTGAGAACTAGCCGTTGGAGATTAGGCAAAACGAGATTCAAAAAATCGAATTATTTGATATTCTAATTTTAGTTATAAGTTATTTAATATTATAATTTTAGTTATGATTTATTTTAGTTATGGTAAATTAGTAATAATAGTACTAAGTTGTCAAGATAAAATAAGTTATTTAATAGAAAGGAAGGGAGATTAAGTAATAATACAATAAAAATAGTTGTTGTATATTAAACTACTAATCATGTTATTACAACAACTAGTAGTTTAATATACGACAACTATTTTTATCATATTATTACTTAATCTCCCTTCCCTTTTATTAAATAACGTATTTTATCTTGACAACTTAGTACTATTATTACTAATTTACCATAACTAAAATAATTCATAACTAAAATTATAATATTAAATAACTTATAACTAAAATTAGAATATCAAATAAGTCCATTTTTTGAATCTCGTTTTACCTAATCTCCAATGGCTAGTTCTCAACAGCTAGTTTTTTCCAATGACTGACCCTAGGCTATGATGCATCATTGCTATTTATTCTCAAAGATTGTATGATTTTTTCACCTTGTCCTGAGGATGAACCACATTAGTTGGTTCCAAGCGTCGACCCAATCCTAATGATGTGATTAATCCAAAAGACTTTCATTTACAATTATGGATCACAAAAGTCTCAGATCTAGCCTCAATATAGTCATGCACAACACTTATTCACATAACAAAACCAAAACAAAATTTAAGCAAAGAAATAAACAATAAACAACAAAATACTATGTACATAGTGCAGGGCACAACCCCAGATTTTCATTGAAAATATTGTTTTAAGTCTTGGCCATTGACAGGGAAAGATTCAATCTTTTCGTCAAGTGATTGAAGATGGCATGTGCATTGACCAAGATTCTTGTGTATCATGTATGGCCCAATCCACAAGGACTGAAACTTTGTGTGCTTTCCTTTGTCCTCATGGGATTTATCCCACTTTAATACTATGTCATCCATACTAAAGTTGTGTTTCCCTGCAGACTTCCTGTCAAACCATCTCTTGATACAAATATGGTGAAGTAAAAAAAATTATTTAGCTTTCAAACTTTCTTATTGTAGCTTGTGTAGTGTGTCCATCCCATGATGAACTAACAGATAGGGCTTGCCTTGGTACTCTTGTGATAGTTGGAGAGCGGGAAAGTAAATATTCAGTAGGAGGATGGCTTCTTTTCCATACACCATGAAGTAGGGGGGAGGTGTTCAAGGAAGGTTTTGGCATGACTCGATTAGCCCATAAGGCATTCACCAAAGTAGAGTGTCAGTTTCGTTGTTCAGAGAATATGGTATTTTTGATAATGCGTATAAGGTTCTTGTTCATGGATTCAACAATACCATTCCCTTGTGGATAGTATTTAGTTGAATGCTTCAATATAATATCATTTTCCAATGCAAAATCATAAAGTATTAATGATCAAAAGTATGTTGCATTGTCAAAAACAAGTGATGTAGGACCGTCAAACCTGGAAATGATGTTCTATTGAAAAAGGTTGATGATTTCTTGATCGTTCACCTGTTTGAGTGGAACTGCCTTTGTCCACCGTGTGAAATAGTTTATAGCAGTTAATATCTAGTGGTGTTGCTTTTACGAGTGTGGGAAAATTTCCCCAATGATGTCCAAGCCCCATTGTTGAAAAGGTTATTCCACTGCAATGGGTTGTAGTAGGGCTGTTGAATTTTTATTTTTGTCGATACACCTTTGATAGACTAAGCACTTGCGGGCATATGGATGAGCATATTTGAATAATTTAGGCTAGTGAAAATCAGTTTGCATAACTTTATGTGTTGTAGTGTTTCTTTAAAAGTGTCCCTCCGAAAGAAACATCCCCATGCACCAACTAATAAGATATTGCTTTAAGCTTGAGTGCCCTCTTCTCCCCTGTGGAAAAGTGAGAGGGCACTGTGTCGTGCTTGAGGTATTGTTGCACATCCGTGTACCAAGAGTTGATGTCTGGAGTGGGGGAATCTCGCTCGATGTTATACATCTCAATCTCTTGCTCCCATCCTCCAAGCTCTTCTTCTTCCTCTTTCGCATTTACTGTTTCTATTGCTAGTTGGAAAAGACCATGACCCTTGACAGTGTGAACTGACTTGATGTCTAGATCATACTCTTGTAACCTAGTCATCCAGTTCGCCCTCCTTTCACCCAGCTCTTCTTCAACAAGTAGTGACTTAACTGTTGGGTTTGGAACGAAGATAATACAATGGTTCTTCAATAGATAAGGCCTAAAGGCTTTGCTGCCTTGTAGACTCCATAAGTCTTTTTTTCCATGGCAGGGTCATTGAGCTTTGGTCCATGCAGTTCATTGTTCAATTCATCCTTCTGAGTAAGTACAACAACGAGAGAGGTATCAGAAGAAAAAGTGTAGAGCAAGAAGTCTTTACAGAAGTTTGGGTTGTAAAACTCGAGTGTTTTTGATATAGCCTGTTTAATATGGGTAAACGCATCATTTCCCTTTTATCCCATTTGTAAATTGCATCCGTCTTCACCATATCTTGTATCGGTTTAACATTCTAGTCATAGTTGGAGATGAACTTGCAGAGGAAGTTGATCTTACCTAAGAAAGATTGCACAGGTTTCTTATTTACTGGGAAGAGAATTTGCATGATAGCCCTGACCCTATCCGAGTCTACCTTGATCCCACTTTTAGCAATGATGTGTCCCAAGAGATTACCCTCGAACACTACAAAGATATTGTTCTTTGGATTCAAGGATATCATGTACTTGCGAAATTGCTCAAATATATTCTTTAGGTGACGTAGGTGGTCTGACCTCTATTTGGAGAATATTTCTATGTCATCAAGATAGATCGCTACGCTCTAGCAAATAAGCCCGCGAAAGGCAATGTCCATTGCATGTTGGAATGTTGTACCAGCATTGATTAGACCAAACATAATTCATCAAAACATGAACATGCCCCCGTTCATTCTGCATGTAGTCTTCAGTCTGTTAGGCTCTGCAACCAGAACCTAGTTATATCCTGAATATCCATCTAGCAAAGAAAACATTTAGGACCAAAATAATTTTTGCAGTATTTTCCCCATGGATGGCATTGGGTAGTTATCTTTGTCTGAGGCATGGTTGAGATTCCAGAAATCTACACACAGGCAGATTTCCCAGACTTATTCCTCACAGGAACCAAATTTGACACCCATGTCGAGTGTCACACTCTGTATATGATCCGAGCATCCAAAAATTTTCTCAACTCCTTTTGTATGAGAGGCTCAAGCATTGGAAGCACTTTCCTCAGTTTCTATTGAAATTCCTTGGCCCCTTCCTTGATTAGTATTACATATTGGATGATCTGCATGTCATATGTTGTGAGTTCACAGTATGTCCATGCGAAGACATCACGATACCACTTGAATAAGTGGATGAAGTCTTTCCACTCTTGCGGTGTACAATAAGTATCAAGATTGACATATTTCAAATCCTTCTCAATTCCCAAGTTGATTTTCTCATGCGAGAGAGTGGAACTGTGGGTCTTGTTGGGTTGTGTTATATTCTTTCCACGTAGTTAATAAGGGGTTTGAAGGGCACCTGTAATCCCACTTTATGGGGTCTGGGGTAGCGCCCCGGAAAATTTTGGTTTTGGACCCTATGTTAGGTTGGGTGGACCCACCTCTGGTTTTGTGCATGATTTTCGCACATGTTTTTTGGATGCGATGGTTTTCTATCCATGGTATTGGACGCGATAGTTTTCAGTCCATGGTATTGGATGCGATGGTTTTTGGTCCATGGTATTGGATGCTTTAGCATGTATAAATATGTATTGTAACATTAAAAGGAACATAATGAAAAATCAAGCTAGTAGTCCCGGTTTTGGGATCCAGGGGAAAATATCTGTGTATATGTGTTTTATGCGTTCTTCTCTCACATTATTTATTTTTTGTGTTTTAGAATTCATATGCAAGTAATTTCTGTATGGGGTTAAAACCTAAATTTGGTATCAGAGCTGTCTTGGCTTGAAGGGGATGCCTTTGTTGCTGAGGGGTTCCGCTCGGGCCTGTGGTAGACCCTGTTCAGTGGGAGATCTGCGAGATCGATTCTAGTGGTGAAAGAAGATGCCGAGCAGTGGAAAGATCGAGATCGAGAAATTTAATGGTCAGAGTTTTGAGTTGTGGAAACTCAAGATGGAGGATCTGTTGGTGGATAAAGACCAGTTGATCACGGTAGATCCAGGTACTAAACCAACGGGAGTGTCCGATGAAGAATGGAAGAAGTTGGATCAGAAGGCAAACAGCACAATATGATTATGTGTCTCAGATTCGGTATTCTTTAATGTATCAGGGGAAGCTACGACGAAGGCTTTGTGGGACAAGTTAGGGACTTTGTACCAATCTAAGTCTCTGGTGAATAAACTGTTCCTACGGAAAAAGTTGTATAACTTGAGGATGAAAGATGGAGACTTGGTGACAGAGCATCTGAACGCATTTAATACTGTGGTAAGTCAGTTAGCATCTGTTGATATTAAAATTTCAGATGAAGATAAATGCATCAATTTGTTGTGTTCTCTACCAAATTCATGGGATAGTCTGGTTATTTCAATAGGTAGTAATGCAATTGCCTTGCTGTTTGATGAAATAGTCTTAGCCTTGCTGACAGAGGAGATGAGACAGAAAAATATGGAGAGCCAGAATGGTGATTCCTTGTTTGTACGAGGACGGTCCCAAAATAGAAACAAAAATAAGTCATCGAGTGGGAGATCTAAATCTAGAGGGAGATATAAATCTCTAGGAAAAAATGTAAAGGTGGTGCGTTGGAAATGCGGAAAGGAAGGCCACTTTAAAAGGGACTATAAATCTAAAGCTCCTAACAAAGGAAAGGGATCTGATGAGGCTCCTTCTACAAAGGCAAAAACCACCTCAGATGAAGGTGGGGATGTGTACTTTGCTTCTTCAGATCATGAGGCATGGTTGATTGACTCAGGTGCATCCTTTCACTTCACTCCCCATAGAGAGTGGTTTTGTGAGTATGAGAAATATCATGGTGGTGATGTCTTCTTGGGGGATGAAAGGAAGGCTAGAATAATTGGTCGCGGAAAAGTAAAGTTGAAGTTGCAAGGTGGAAGGGTTAGAACGCTTCCAGGTGTTCTACATATTCCTGCATTAGCAAGAAATCTGATTTCTGTTAGCAAGCTGGATGATGCAGGTGTAAAATCAGTGTTCGAGAAGGATACCTGCAAGATGGTTTGAGGAGCACTGGTATTGATGCAGGGAGTTCGGATTGGAACTCTGTACAAGCTGCAAGGTAGTACTGTTATTGATGGGTGCATTATTTATGTGGTTCCTGAAAGTGGAGCAGAAAATCTAGTGGTCTCTGGAGAGAAAACCATGCTGTGGCATCAAAGGCTTGGACATATTGGAGAAAAGGGCCTTCAGATACTTCATGTTAAAGGTATGGTATAAGGTATGAGTAATAGCTCTCTGGATTTTGATTTCTGTGAAAATTATGTATATGGGAAGCAAAATCGGGTGAGTTTCCCCTCTGGTAGCAAGAGGGCGAAACAAATATTAGAACTTGTGCAGAGTGATGTGTTTGGACCTATGAAGGCTCCATCACTAGGTAAGTTTGTGTACTGTGTATCATTTATAGATGACTCCTCAAGGAATACATGGATATATTTCCTTAAGAAGAAATATGAAGTCTTTGACAGGTTTAAAGAATTTAAGGCTCATGTGGAAAATCAAACAGAAAAGAAGATAAAGGTGCTGAGGACAGATAATGGTGGAGAGTTTTGCGGCAAGGAATTTGAAGAATTCTGTAAGAAGTGTGGTATAGCACGATAGAAGACTACTCCATATACACCTCAGCAAAATGGAGTTGCAGAAATAATGAACAAGACGTTGATGGAAAGGGCAAGAAGCATGCTCAATGGTGCTGGGTTAGGACAGGAATTCTGGGCAGAGGCGGTGGATACTGCATGTTACTCGGTCAATAGGTCACCTTCATTAGCGTTGGAGGATAAGACTCCACAAGAGGTATGGACTGGTAAGAAATCCTCTCTTTCACATCTGAGGGTATTTGGATGTGATGCATATGTACATGTTCCAAAGGAGAAATGAACCATGTTGGATAGTAAATCTGAAAAGTGCATCTTTATTGGGTGTAAGGATGGTTTAAAGGGTTATAAGCTTTAGAACCCAGTCACACGAAAGGTTGTGTATAGCCGAGATGTGGTGTTCAGAGAGGTAAAAGATGTTATTAAATATGAAGTCCAACCAAAGGAACCTAAGAAGATAGAGTTTGAGTTAAAGGAGGAAGAATCAGACTCTATAGTAGAGGAGGAATCAGAAGATGAAGAGCCACAAACTCCAGCTGTGAGAAGATCAGTTCGAGAAAGAAGGCAGCTAGAAAGGTATAGTCCATCTGCTTTCTGTTCAAATTTTTCTTTGTCTATTACTGATGATTATCCCAGAACTGTGAAGGAAGCAGTGGATTCAAAGGATGGAAAACTCTAGAAAGAGGCCATGGTTGATGAAATGGCATCTTTGCACAAAAATGAGGCTTGGGATCTGGTGGAGTTGCCGGCTGGAAGGAAACCCATTGGCAGCAAATGGGTGTTCAAGAAGAAGACAAATGTAGAAGGAAAAGTGGAGAAATACAAAGCTCGGTTGGTAGCAAAAGGTTATTCCCAGGTGTTGGGAATTGATTTGGTGATATTTTTTCTCTTGTTGCCAAGGTAACTTCTATTAGATTACTTTTATCTGTTGCTGTTGCTTTTGATTTTGAGGTAGAACAGATGGATGTGAAGACAATATTTCTTCACGGGGATCTAGAAGAGGAAATCTACGTGAAGCAACCTGAAAGCTTTGCAGTGAAGGGTAAGAAAGAACTGGTATGCAGATTAAAGAAGTCTTTGTATGGGTTAAAACAGTCACCAAGGATGTGGTATCAGAAATTTGATACATTTATATGGGGACTTGGCTTCACCAGAAGCAAAGTAGATCATTGTGTGTATTTTAAATTAATTGGTGACGTGTTATTTATCTGGTCTTGTATGTGGATGATATGTTGCTGGTTGGAAATGACAAACAAATTATCCAGGATTGGAAGACCCAATTGTCCTCCAAATTCGACATGAAAGATCTTGGTGCTGCAGACTATATTTTGGGCATGGAAATTAATAGTGATCGGGCAAAGAGGAAGCTCTGGTTAAACCAAAGGAAGTATGTCGAGACAATACTGCAAAGGTTTAATATGCAAGATAGTAAACCGTTGAAGGTTCCTATTCATGTAGGTGTGAGGTTATCTGCTGAACAATGTCCCAAGACACAAGAAGAGGAAGAGGACATGTCTCGTGTTCCATATGCAAGTGCAGTCAATAGCCTAATGTATGCAATGGTATGTACTAGACCAAACATTGCACATGCAATGGGAGTATTGAGCAGGTTTATGTCAAAACCAGGAAAGGAGCATTAGACAACAGTGAAGCGGGTTTTCAGGTATTTGTTTGGCACTAGTGATTACGGTCTATGCTACCAAGGAAGACCAATATTGGACAGAGTGTTGGATATTCGTGGCTTTTTTGATGTAGATTGGGTTGGAGATTTGGATCAGAGAAGATCTACAAGTGGGTATGTGTTGAACCTATTTGGAGGTGCAGTCAGTTGGATGAGTAAGAAACAATCTATAGTGGCACTATCAACTACAGAGGCGGAATACATGGTAGCCACTCATGCAAGCAAGGAAGAAGTTTGGTTGCAGAGATTGTGTTCAAGTATGGGGTTAGTACAGGAAGCTATAAGGATAGACTGTGACAGTAAAAGTGCACTTTTCTTGGCAAAGAACCCTGCATATCTTTCAAAGACAAAGCACATTGATGTTCAGTATCACTTTGTGAACGATATGATAGAAGACAGAAAGGTGTTGCTGGTAAAGGTGGACACTTTGAAGAATACTGCAAATGCATTGACAAAATCTGTGAGCTCTAAGAAGTTCTCTTGGTGTAGAGAGACAATGGACATTTCAGGGCTGGGAAAATGACTAAGCTCTATTTTGGCCCCCTGTGGAAAGAAAACAACAAGTGGGAGAATGTTGGGTTGTGTTATATTATTTCCATGTAGTTAATAGGGGGTTTTAAGGGCACCCGTAACCCCACTTTATGGGGTCCAGGGTAGCGCCCCAGAAAATTTTGGTTTTGGACCCTATGTTAGGTTGGGAAGACCCACCTATGGTTTTGTGCATGATTTTCACACATGTTTTTTGGACACAATGGTTTTCTGTCCATGGTATTGGACGCGATGGTTTTCGATCCATGGTATTGGACATGATGATTTTCGGTCCATGGTATTGGATGCTTCGGCATGTATAAATATGTATTGTAACATTGAAAGGAACATAATGAAAAATCAAGATGGTAGTCCTGATTTTGGGATCCAGGGGAAAATATTTGTGTATATGTGTTTTATGTGTTCTACTCTCGCATTATTTATTTTCTATGTTTTAGAATTCATATGCAGGTAATTTCTGTACGGGGTTAAAACCTACAGGTCTTGGCATTGACGGGTCCCCGGAAGAAGTTTTGCAGATCATACAGTTTTTCCAATGATACCACAACCTTAGGGCTGAGGTTCCATTTACTTGCATTGGTTTCATCTTGGAGTTCCTTTTCATGCTTGTCCTCATCGATCACTACATCTTTGAACACGTCAGTGTTCACCATAAAATACAATATATGTCGCACCATGATCTCTGAGTCACCTACCACTTTGAGGATGGAAATTTTGAGGTCTATGGCCTTCTGTAAGCCTAAGATGAGTGCTTTGTACTCTACAGTGTTATTTTTGCACTCGAACTCCAAGCGGCTAGAGATCAAATTCTTTCTCTGCAGCGTGTCTATTAAAATGCAACCAGCACCAAAGCCCTCCTGCATTTTGGAACCATTGAAATACATAGTCCAAACACCATATGTACAAGGATTGTGAACTGCTACTACTACTACTACTACTACTACTACTACTAACTGTATAGAGTTCATTATCATCAGTTGGAAAAGGAAGGAGATCCAATTGTGTGCTTGGTGGAACTGAGGATGGTTAACCAAGATAACACCCCAATTGAGTTTCCATAAAGTAATTGTCAAATAATAGTTCAACGAAATCCATTGGCTTGTTATGTCCATTGAAGGGAGTGACCATTTGTTTCATATATCTCTCTAATTTTACCTGAATCTGACTATTTCTACCCATGTATGGAAGCCATAAGTGTGGCCAATCTATGGAAAAGTACCCTTGAAGCTTGCTAGACTAGTCTTTGCTCAATAACAATCCATATGCTTTCAGAATGTCCACAATCACTGTGTTGATGCATTGGTGGACTCATCCGTTTGATGATAAGAGGATGATGAAATCTCTGAGTTCACTAATTTCTTGGACATGAGTTTTGTCTAGCTAAATAATTTGTGCATCTGCCTTTTCCAATTTAACATTGATTTTCTTGGCAACACATAATGGCATGACGTTCATTGATGCACTCGAATCAACCAAGCAATTGTGTACATTAAAATTGAACATTTCAAACATTAACAAGAACGGCGGGAAGAGTTTGTTTATATCCATCGTGATTTCGTTAAGTACCAATGCGAGAGTATCAGAAGAATTACTAGATCCCTTTTCCGAAGAGGTATCACTACCTGAAGAGGTTTTCCCAAGTGCCTGTAGAAGGATGTCCCGCTGGCTCGTGATCTTTGTTAGTTTGAACATAGAGATGTTTGCACGAACCTTCTTCATATCATCCACAATGTTCTAATCCACATCAGGAAGATTGACCAAGGTATCCAGGGATGGAACTTGGTTTGTGGTTTTCGGAGGGATGGTTCTATCCTTACTGCTGTCAGAAACACGTTTCGTTGAAATTGCTTTCCTAGACTTGCTCTAAGTGTTATGCGTTGAGTTAGCTAGTTAGTTGATTTTCCTTAATATGTTTTCTTTGAATTTATGCTTTACAAACTTAATTATGGTGGTCGGCCCTTGGCTTATTAGGTTTTATCGGTTGTTTCGCTTCTAGGCCGGACCATCACTCGGAGGCTGCTTATTGGTAGTACTCTTTTCGGCTGTGAGGACACAGTTAAACATGTTCACTGCCAAAAACTTGGAGATTAATTAGTTGCAATATCTTATTCCTTCTCTTTAGTAGTCTCAGACTTCTCTTCAACCATGACTGAATCAATAAGTTGTGTAGCCATCCTACTCATGACTTGGTTCCACTGTGGGCACATCTTTTCTAAATGATGATTCTGATGAAATGTGCAATATTGGTTCATGCCTATTTTCTCAATGTTCCAGACGTTTTCGGCTGGTTACTGTTATTGCTAGAAGTTGCACTCCTTCTTAATAGTGACTTCGGGGGCTTTCTTCTCATGGTAGTCTCGCTTGTCCTTTGTTTGAGTTCTACCATTTTAGTGGTCAGGGACTTGACAAGACGAGTGAAGCTTTCAATAACATTTGGTTCTTTCTCCTTACCCTTGCTCACGGAGGCCTGAGACCTCTTACCCATGTCCTTGGAGCATTTTTTTGATTCATCATGTGAGATGACTCCAATAGCATGCAAGTCCTTCTCAACGGAAATATCCTCTTCATAGTTTTCAGTCAATGTTTGTTTCACAGTTCACTTTAAAAACCGCGCAATACTTGTTGGCAAGGCAGAAGTGTAGTAATCTATGGTGATGGAGTCATGAGGTTTGGTATTTTCTGAAGAAAAAAAATCAAGATGTAATTGAACCTCTGGTTGAAATATTTGACTTTTTCCTTTTACTCTATCTTAAGATTACCTAGCTCTTTCAATAACATTGCAAGGGTCTTGTCATCAGCAATTTTTTCAAGAAAGATCTTCTTGAACCCTCTCCAATTCTGGATGGAGTTTGGAGGGAGGATGTGATACCATACAGTTGCTCTACCATCCAAGGTACATGGAAAAAAATTTCATGCAACATCATTGTAACATACCTCAAGTATTTGCAGATGTAGTTAAAAGTTATCCAGATGGTCCTAAGCCTTCACTATATTATCAGGGTCATACTTCATTAACAACTTCTCTAAATTATTTGGCATCTTGTGTAGGACACTCAGAAGTGCTAGTGGGCCCTAAGTCATCTAGTCAATATGTTGATCTGCCATGTATTCCTCTTTATTTTCCTCCTCCTCTTTATCAGAATATGGTAGTTCTTCTTCCTCTTCTTCTTCCTCTCCACCTATCCCGCGAAAATTTGAGCCCAAGAGTAATACGTTGCCTCTGTTACCTCCATGAAAGAGTGGAGGCTCTTCTTCCTTTTCCATAGAGTTTGCTAATTCTTCAAGAGTGGCAAGAAACACTTCTTCAACAGACGAGAACACTATCCCTGTGGGGGTGGTCTTGTTCTTATTTGGAGAATATGGAAGACTAATTACTCTCAGAATCAATCCAACAACTTTTGCAAATTGACGAGTTATGGGGCAAATGGACCAAAGCTGATCATATGGGATTTCATGTTGAGGCCTGGGCTGGGAAGAGTTACCAACTTCAGAATCATGATTAGGGGAGTTGGAATGAATGTTGCTCCCTTGACCAAAATACGAAATGATGGGGTCAGTGGGTATATCAGCCATAAAATGTTGGTTTCCCTCCTTCTAGCACCAAAAATGTTTATGGTGCTAGACCCTCCAACATTCAGGGGATCTCCCCGATGTGAAGTCCCAATCAAAACTCATACTATTCAGTGTAGGAGTCCCATCTAGTATAAAGACCTAGTTTCCAAATCCTTAAATATTTACCTTGGCTCTAGTTGTCAACACAAGAGAGTGATGCAATGGTGTCTTCAAAACACAAGGGAAGTGTGCCTGGTGAGTGTGTAGTTGCAACCATGTCGAGGTTCTTCTACTGCAAAGGGGAAAGAAAAGTGACCCTCTAAGTGAAAGGTAATAGTACCACCCAGGAAGAGACACACAAGAACCAGAATGATCCATCTAACATCTAGTGGAATAGTCCACAACAGATGTGACGGTTGTTACAACCAAAAAACAAGGAAATATTTGTCTAGTATCCCGCGGAATAGTCCACAAGGATGGGACAAAAATAACAACCATTACAACACATTCTCAATAAGATAAGCACTAAAATAACCAAAATAGTTCAACTATCTTAGCACATGTGAAAGAAAACATGAAATACAAACATCCATAGAATAGTCTTACAAAAATTCATAGTCCATGCATGAAGAATGTGCTAGCCTTAAAATACTTTTGTTATTAAGAAAAAGTTTCAAGACATATGTTTACAATGTACATCACTAGCCCTAGTAGTGGGACATTGGAGCCACTCCTTTCTCCTCAAAAAAATAGATGATCTCTCTAATGCCTTGCGAGAGGAGCCAAGGTGAAAATTCCTTTGCTCATACAATGAGGGGGTATATATAACCAAGGGGTGATACTTCCCCCTTGTGTCTCTTTGGCTACCGTCATGAATGTTCAACTTCCTATGAATTTTCAACTTAAATGACTCTTCATATTCATGTGTGTCCTTTGGACTTCCACTTTACAATACATTTGGATAAAATACACAGTTCAACAATAGTGATGTGGCATATGACTACTAATGACATGACACTGAGTACATGGACTACTTGATGATGTGGAAATGTCAAGTCATTATTGTTGCAGACTGCTAGACGTATTCTTGGATATGATTTTTCTTCTCCCCCGCATGGCTTAGTAATGTAGAGTCTTCAATGATCTTAATTCTTGAATGGTAGTTACAAAATTGTGTCCCTTTTCTTCCTCTTGATAGATCCACTTGTGATTTCAACTGCACGAGAGTCTTTATGCATGCTTCCCTCCTCATTCTCCTTCTTTATCATCTCGCCATGACTTGATAATGTACATGCTTCTGCAATTCACTCATGACAAGACGACATAAATCTGAAAACCCCCTAGTCTAACATGATGAATTATTGTCCACGAATTGAGCCTGGGATAAGTCACAAGATGGGAGAAAGGGCTCAGTGACTATGCATTATGCAGTTCCAATAGATAGGGGGAGATGTTGGTCACTAAGACTACGCAATGCGTAGCTCAGGCTAGACAAGTAGATATTTCTGCACAATCCTCATTGAGGGGAAACATTGTGCAGTGCCCACTGAGGGACAAAATTGTGCAGTTCAAGTAGGCAGTGGAGGCTACGGGATGGAGCCCTGGGAGGACAAACTGCACAGTTTCAGTAGGCAAGGGGGACTGGGCAATTGGGAGCCTTGAAGGGAAAAAATACGTAATTTCTGGGGACAATGGGCTCCAGATAATGGAAGGACATTGGAGGAAGAACTTGAGCAGTTTTGGAGGCTAAGTAAGGTTGGGCTTTCTATGCACTGTGAAATTCTAGGAGGCAAGGAAAATTCTTTAGGGTTGAAGATGTGAAGTGCACAATTCAAGGTAAAATGGGAAGCACAACTACACAATTATAGAGGTCACGAGAGGTTTTTGGACTTAGGAATTGCATAGAACAACAACCCTGAAGGGCAGGGACTATGCACTATGTAGTTGGAGGCAGCAGGGTCACATCCAAGAGGGCTAAGACTACACAATGCATAGCTTAGTCGGGGCCCTATGAAGCTAAGTTTCCCAGTCGGAAACATTTTCCAAAAATGGCTAAGTGTGGGAAGAGAGATGGATTCGTGATGAACTTGAACTGTGATCACACACTTAGCATACTTTGAAAACATGACAACATAGATCGTTGGAACACACAAGCAAAGCATTCCCTCTGTGTGACTGCCTCATGACAAGTTATGTGTTAGGGTCCCACCCTAACCCCCTTATTTATGTCATGGGATCGCGTCATAGTCTAGAGTCAATAAAGCCCATATTAATATTTGTAAGTGGTTAACCCGCAATCAATGACGGGACCACAGTTAGTTGCAAATGGGCAGTAGTATTAGATAGATGGTATTAATAAAACCCACGGTATTGGCCCGTGGTATTGCATGTATGAGTCATATATAAAGGATAGAGACTCCCTGCGAGGAGTATCGTGTCTTGTTTTTGTAATCGAGCTCTGCTCTATTGGAGGTTGCCCCCTCGAAGAGCCTATGAACATTTCTCTCTGAATAATAAAATCATTGCTATTCTGTGTTCTGGGTATCTTTTCTTCGCATATTTTGTGTTTGGGTATTACTTTGGAGGTTAAGAGCATAACAAGTGGTATCAGAGCACTTTCCAGGGCTCGGTGGGATATCCAATTTTTAGCAAAAAAAAATTTTTGGCTAGAGACGTGTTTCGGCGTCTTTAAACCATGGGATCTGTCGTTAAGCGCATAAACCTGCGGATTTGGGGAGGCATGCACGCAGGAAATACAAGAGGTGGTCACGTCTGTTGGACTCCCTTGTAACCCCTGTGGGTACCCCTTCGAGTAGTAGCACATTAGACAGAACCGCGAACGGACTGTCTTCCACGTACCCTCTGGGTATATAGGAAGCCCCCTAGGCTCCCTTGAAACCTCGCAATAGATAAAACTTCGGCCGTCTTGTGGCTACAGTACACCGAGAACAGCACTCGGAGAGATTACTCGCCCGTACGATAGGGTAGTCGGGTTGTACGGCTAAGGGTACGGTCGATCCTCATTAGTTAGTGCCCTGAAACATTGGATCGAGTACTACTGTCAGACCCTTATGTATATTGCGATCTGTAGCACCTGACACTCCTCAAGACCATAGTTCCCTTTCTATCGGGGGATCACACATCATCTATTCCAGATCAGCGGGTGCAAAGAAGTGCAGCAGCAGCAGACATCAGTGAGGCAGCTCCATCAGATCAGCAGCAGCAGTTGTTCCACCATTCAGATCTCTCAGATCCACCAGATTGGAGTAGTTGTGAAGGGTTCCTGTACCTGGATATACTTTTCGCAGGACTTTTGGCGGCATTGACATTTTGAGGATTTGGCGACTGCAGTATTGATCAGGAAGGAGTAAAACTCCGTTAGGAGTTTTCCAAAAAAAAAAAAAAGTCTGAGATCTTCCGGGGCGCTTATTGGTGATCTATCCCATCAGAATCAGGACGACGAGCTGAGCAAGGTGGTACCATTCAATTTCTTAGTAAAAAAATTTTAGGCGGTCCCAATTTTTCATCAGGTTGGTGTATGGTAGAAACTCGCGCTCAAGCGATGGCCAATGAAAGGATAGACAAAATTGAAGACCATGTGAACTCCATCCAAACTGCGGTGAACGAAATCCAACATGAGATTAAAGGAATAAGTATCCAGATACAGAATGCACTCTCGAAGGGCAAGGAGCCAGCCCACAAGGAGGCGTACAATGGCCATGAATACCATGAGGGTGAGTCTAGCCACTCTCCTCACGTCTGGCACACCCATCCACCACCCAGTCAGCGACCTCCCAAGTTGGATATGCATAAATTTGACGGTTCTCACACGTCCGCATGGCTAGCACAAATGGAGCAGTATTTCAAATTGAATCATATCATAGATGAGGGGACTACGCTTATGGTGGGCACCATGTACTTGGACAATGAACGATGGCAATGGGGGGAATGGCATCAGCGTTGCAATGGACATTTTCAGAATTGGGCCCAATTTGCCAAAGCTCTTCGAAATCGCTTTGAACAGGAAGACTCTTTTTTGGGGCGTCTCACTAAGCTCCGACAGACGGGTACAGTGGAGGAATATATTACCGCTTTTGAAGCCTTAGCCTTCCGCACTAAGGGTCTCACAGATGAGTTCTACATGGAATGCTTTATCAACGGTCTTAAAGAAGCCATCAAAGCTCAGGTTCTACTCCACCACCCTCCCACGTGGATAGAGGCTTTCCAGGTAGCTCGTAAGGTGGAACGTGCATTAACAGCCCAATCCAGTCGCCCCAACTTCCCCGCTAAAGGTCGTCCCCCACAGGCTCCCAACACGACTCAGACACTTAAGATTCAAAAGGTGTCACCTGCGGAAATGGCCGAAAGAAGGAAGCAAGGACTATGTTACTACTGTGATGAAAAATATTCCCCGGGTCATAAATGCAAGGAGCCCAAGTTTCTTCAAATAGATGCCACTGACTACAGCTCCACCGAGGAAGATCCACCACTTGAGGAACCGGAGGCGATCGAAGAAGATAACCAAAAGGAGATTGTATCTGATGAACCAATTATTTCGCTAAATGCATTGGCAGGAATTTCTTCCCCTCAAACTCTAGAAATCAAGGGTTTTCTTAAACATCACCCAGTAGCAGTCTTGATTGATAGTGGAAGTACCCATAATTTCATCCATCAAAAGATTGCTGAAGTAGCACATTGTTTTTTCCAGGCAGTTTCTAACTTCCAAGTCCAAATTGCAGATGGGGTCACAATGAAATGTGAAGGTCGCTGTGAAAATGTCAAACTTCAAATGGGGGATTATCAGTTGAAAACCCACATGTTTGCAATACACATGGGGGGTTGCGACATTGTCCTAGGCGCGGAATGGCTCCGCACTCTTGGGCCAATCACAATGGATTTCCAGGAGTTGTATATGAGTTTTAAGCAAAACAACTCCACACATACCTTCCGTGGACTACAGGCGGGAGCCCACTCTATCACCAGCTCGCATAGGATGGAAAAATTGTTAAAAAAAGGGCCATCATGGAGTGGTAGCTCAATTTAATGCCATCTAGGTAGTCGAAACCATGTCTCTGCCAATTCATCCTGAGATGCAACAGATTTTAAATAAACATCGGACGGTCTTTGACAAGCCTCATGAGCTTCCACCCTCGCGAGGGGAACATGATCATAGCATCACATTGGTTCTAGGGGCCCAACCCCCAAATGTGTGGCCATACAGATATCCGTTCACCCAAAAGAATGAAATAGAAAAAATCATCAAGGAATTGTTGGAAGCAGGTGTCATTCGTCCCAGCATTCATCCTTATTCATCCCCAGTGGTCATGGTCCTCAAGAAAGATGGGGAGTGGCGGATGTGTCCCGAATTCAGGGCCCTCAATAAGTTGACAGTCAAAGATAAATTTCCCATCCCGGTGGTTGACGATTTGCTGGACGAACTCAATGGGGCTCAATTCTTCACTAAGTTGGATCTTCGCTCAGGCTACCACCAAATTCGCATGAAGGAAGTCGACATTCCCAAGACGGCTTTCAGAACTCATGAAGGCCATTATGAGTTCCTGTTCATGCCATTTGGTCTCTGTAATGCCCCCTCTACTTTTCAAAGCCTTATGAATCACCTCCTCAAACCATATCTCAGAAAATTTGTCCTTGTCTTCTTCGATGACATCCTCATCTATAGTGGCACTTGGGCGGCACATCTTCAGCATGTAGATCTACTCTTGCAACTACTCCGCAAGAATAAATTATTTGTCAAGATGTCTAAGTGTTCGTTTGGCATGGAAGAAGTTAAGTATTTGGGCCACATTGTGGGGCGTGAAGGTGTCAAGGTGGACCCCAAAAAGATCCAGGCAATGCAAGAATGGCCTCAACCTAAGACCTTGAAAAGATTGAGAGGATTTTTGGGTCTCACAGGCTATTATCGTAAATTTGTCCGCAACTATGGCCGCATAGCGAAGCCCCTCACTCAACTCCTAAAGAAAATTTCCTTCTTCTGGAACGAGGAAGCACAACAGGCATTTACCGCTCTCAAAAACGCCATGTGTTCCACTCCTGTCTTAGCACTACCTGACTTCACCAAATCCTTTGTCATTGAATGTGATGCTTCGGGTACAGGTATTGGAGCGGTCTTAATGCAGGAAGTGTGACCATTGGCCTTCACCAGCCAACAACTCAGTGGGAGGAATCTGGGCCAATCTACCTACGAGAAGGAAATGATGGCCATCTTACATGCAGTCGAGACCTGGCGACCTTACTTGTTGGGGCGACGTTTCCAAATCCGCACAGATCATCACAGTTTTAAATATTTTTTGGAGCAACGCCTATCTTCCCCACAACAAAATAAATGGTTAGCGAAAATGCTGGGATATGATTATGAGATCATTTACAAGAAAGGGAAAGACAACAGTGTAGCAGATGCATTGTCACGCCAATTTGAGGAGGAAAGTACTCTGCTCGCAATTTCCCTCCCCATTCCAGACTGGATTGAAGAGGCTCGCAGGGAATGGTTTTCACACCCCGGGCTCTCCCAACTCATTTCTCAATTGCAGGTAGATCCTAATTCCAGCAAGGGCTACTCGTGGCAGAATGATATTCTTCGCTACAAGGACAGAGTCGTAATATCACCAACATCCACCCTCAAAAGTCGCATTTTGGCAAAATTGCACTCATCTCCCATTGCAGGACATTCGGGCTTTCAGAAGACGTATGCTCGCACCAGAAGATCATTTTTTTGGACCGGCATGAAACAGGACATCCTTACTTTCGTAGCAGAATGTGACGTCTGTCAACGCCACAAAGGGGAAACCGTCAACACACCAGGCACATTACAACCATTGCCCATTCTGGCATCAATTTGGACGAAGGTTTCCATGGATTTCATTACAGGTCTTCCAAAGTCTGGGAACAATTCAGTCATCATGGTGGTTGTGGACCGACTGTTGAAGTATGCTCATTTCTGCGCCCTACCCCAACCATTTACACCAACTTTGGTTGCTCAAACTTTCATGGATCAGATCTTCAAATTGCATGGCATGCCCACTTCTATTGTGTCCGACCGCGACCCGATCTTCACCAATAATTTTTGGCAGGAACTCTTCAAAATACAAGGCACTCAACTCAAACTCAGTACTTCATATCATCCGCAAACAGATGGTCAAACCGAAGCCGTTAACAAATGTCTAGAAACCTACCTTAGGTTTTTCACTTCAGAAAAGCAACACCTTTGGGTACAGTGGTTACCTCTGGCTGAATGGTGGTATAACACCAACTATCATGCCACCACCAAAATGACTCCCTATGAAGCAGTCTATGGTCAACTTCCGCCTTCCCCTACTTCTTATCTCACGGGGTGCTCCAAAGTACAAGTCGTGGATCAAATCCTACAACATCGCGCAACCATGCTCGCCCATCTTCGCGAGAATCTTCATCAAGCTCAGAATCACATGAAGCAACAGGCTGACCAACATCGCTCAGAGCGCCAATTTCAAGAAGGGGATCAGGTCTTTTTGAGGCTGCAACCATATAAGCAAACATCACTCAAAGACAAGGGTTGTCAAAAGATCTCTCCGAAATTCTACGGACCATACCAAGTACTTCAGCGCATTGGAGAAGTGGCTTACAAGTTGGCTTTGCCACCTACAGCAAAAATCCACCCAGTTTTCCATGTATCGTGCCTCAAGAAAGTGATTGGGAACAATTGCCGAGTTCAAACCAGTCTACCTGAATTGGACGAAGAAGGGTCAATCTGGCTTCAACCTGAACAGATTCTAGACACAAGGGACAAGCACCTGCGCGGCCGCATGATTAAGGAAGTCCTCGTTAAATGGAAAGACACCTCTCCGGAAGATGCAACTTGGGAACCACCCACTATTCTTCAGAAGTTTCCGCAGCTTCAGCCTTGAGGATAAGGCTAGTTTTAAGGGGGAGGGCATGTTAGGGTCCCACCCTAACCCCCTTATTTATGTCATGGGATCACGTCATAGTCTAGAGTCAATAAAGCCCATATTAATATTTGTAAGTGGTTAACCCGCAATTAATGATGGGACCATAGTTAGTTGCAAATGGGCAGTAGTATTAGATAGATGCTATTAATAAAACCCACGGTATTGGCCCGTGGTATTGCATGTAGGATTCATATATAAAGGATAGAGACTCCCTGTGAGGAGTATCGTGTCTTGTTTTTGTAATCGAGCTCTGCTCTATTGGAGGTTGCCCCCTCGAAGAGGCCTGTGAACATTTCTCTCTGAATAATAAAATCATTGCTATTTTGTGTTCTGGGTATCTTTTCTTCGCATATTCTGTGTTCTGGGTATCTTTTCTTCGCATATTCTGTATTTGGGTATTACTTTGCAAGTTAAGAGCATAACATTATGACAAGTGCTACACTTAACATATACTTTAGGATGACCATGACGAAACTTGTGCGACAGTGTTCAAGACTTTGTGTATGAATGTGATAGATGCTTACATGGTTGGGACAACTCATATACACAAAGGTCAACCTTAGAAACCACCAGAAAAGGCTCACAAACATTGCATGACAATTAAATATTTCAAAAGACGACAATTAATCCAACATGCAAAAGGGGCCATGAGCTTAAGTGTATGCAACAATCAAGGAAAAGACCAAGGAAAGCTCCAAAATTTGGGTGCACGCGAAAATTTTGGAGGGTGTTGCAATAGCTACAACAGATTGGTAGGGTGCCCTCATACCTCACACAATGCACATGGTGGAGGTACCCTAGAAGAGGAATTAGTTGGGGTTTCGACCTTTTTACCTTTTCATTTCTCCTTCTTGGTGGTCCTTGTTGGCGTCACCATCGGCATAGTTCCTTGAGTTGTGGTTAAATGAATGCATGTTCTAGTTGGAGTGATTCATGGGTTTTTTTACATGGTATGCAGGGCCAAATGCCAAACAGGGATTGTGAGAGCCATGTTTGGAAAGGTAAATGTTGCAATTACTTTGTGTGATGCAAAATCGGGTGGGGGATATAGGAAAGGTGTCTGCGTTATGGCATATATTAAGAATGTTGACTCAGTGGTCCTAGAATTGGGTGTGTCCTAAATCAGTTCTTGAGACTGGGCAGTGTCTGATGAACTCATCATACATACCGAGATAGTTGATGTGGGTTGGATTAGGGGTGGGTCTCTTGGGTATGTGCCTAGGAGTGATGAAACTTTGAATAATCCTAGGCCTACTTCGGTGTAGGAAGAGATGGACTCATTGTGGGATGTTATGAGTGATAGCACACTGCTAGGAGTTGCGGTTGTCCATTTCTTGTAGTATGTGAGCTGATCTATTATGATGATATTTACCTCATGGGGAAACATCATGAAACAAAATATTGATGATGCTCATGCATTCATGGCATACATGTAGCTACGCCCAAGTAAGATATTGTAATCTAACTAGGCATCAAGGACTTCGATGTCTATGAGCATTTTTTTACCAGCAAGATCCACTAGGACATTTTGGAAAAGTTTGATGGGTGTGGAAGGGCGTTCGTCGTAAGCCCTTATTGTAATGGGAGAATTAGTAAGTTGAGGGGATCCTAGTTTCTACTAAAATGATTTTGACATAATACAAGTGGATGCCCCCTCATTTACGATGCATCTATGAATGGTGATGTTCTAGATAGTGACTGGTATTTGAAAAGCAATGATCAATGGGAGTCGTGTTGAGGCATTGTCCAAATCAAAGGCCATCAATCATGAATTAAAAGGGTCAATTACACCTAATGAGGAAAGTATGATTTTTTGTTAGTTTGGACATGTTTGTAATAACTCCAATGTTGACATAGCTAAGGGAGATTGTGCTAAATCATCAACGATACTATAACTAGCGGCTACCTTGGAGTTATGGGCATTACGTCATAATGGCCCTTTATCCATTCGTCGGATAAGTTTGATAGAGGTTCGAGGTACCGTTAAGAGTGGTGTAGCAATAATTTTAGATGATGTGGAGGGGTTTTCTTCTGGGGTAGTTCCATATTCCCTATTTCTTGTTTGCGGGATAATACCTTCATCAGCCATGAAAATGCCATGGTTGGCTTGGCTTTAAGAACTAACCCCGTTAAAGTTTTGGTACTAGTGAGAGGTGGTTTCATGTTGTGTGGCTACTACTCCCTAGTGCGGAAAAGGCGTATGCATTACTACAATTTGCTAGATATTGCCCCCTTTCCCTCTAACTTCTTGCATCTTTTGAAATTCTAGGATTTGGGGACAATGATGGGTGTAATGCCCAAATTCCCCACAAATAATACATGCATGGTTAGTTCAAAGACTAGCATTCTTACTTGGCTTTTTTGGTTTGTTGATACCATTATTTTGAGTTTGATTCTTATTGGGGGGATTACCCTGGAGTGGTGCACACGTAGGTTAGTTCTTTCTCCCCTACCGAGGTTCTCCCTTTGGTTTGTTCTCTCCTTTCTTCTTATTGGGATTTGGCAGATTAGCGATGTTGAGGCTTTCAAAAGGTTGTTGTTGGGTGTAAGAAGGTTGCATAAAAATAATCCCTACATTTGGAGGAGGAGGGGGTTAGTTTATTGAGGTACAGGGAAAGGGTAATAAATATTTTATTGTCTTGGGTTGATATATGGGTTTTGGAGGTTGACACAACCTATGTAGTGCGAGGAGGATATTTGTTACTCGATATAGTAGGGTATTGGTTCCCCGACCTGGGGGAGTTTTGGGGAGGCATGAGATGATTGGGATAATACACCGTGCTATTCATAATTTTAGTTCCACGTAGACCCCCAAAATACTGGAAATTGGGTGGTCCATTGTATACATTACTAGATTGGTTTTGGGAGATGACTCCAATGCAACCGTCAGCAGCATTTGATGCTCCTGGCTTGTCTTGGGTAAAAGGAAGCAGATGGGGAGAATTGGGCAAAACCATTTATAGGTATCCTAATAGAGTATAGATAAGCTCAAACTCTTGACATTTGGTGATAGCTTGTTCCTCTGTTTGAGGCATGGTTGTATCCAGCTATTTTTCAATTGGCGTCAAAAGAGATTTCAAAAATAAATCTAGGTGAAATTCTTTTGTTACATTGACTTTACAGAGATTACGACACTCGCCGCTCATGGATATGGTTTGAGATATGAGTGGATGTGGTTTGCTGAAAATGAATAAAAAAATTTAACCTAGTGTCATGTCACATTGGGAGTCAAAACAATGTGAGGAATGAATGAGCTAGGGATTCAAATGTGCAATGGGAACATACTGTCTCGGTCACATACCATTTCGCAGTAGGGCCAGTGAGGGTGTGTTGAAATAGCATCATAAAAAATAAGTCCTCAATGATATCATTGGATGAACACAACAAATGATAGTTCATGATGTGATTAGCAGGATCCTCTCCTTGCTTTCATTCAAATTTGGGAATATCTGAAAATAACTTGGTTGGCATAGGGGGCCAAGTTTGATCAAGGGTGATTGGATCATTGGTGAGCTTAGTTAAATCTGGTATAATCAAGGAATCAAGAAATGGGATCTTTATGTTATTTGCTACAATGTTATGACTTGGAGATGTAGCTTAAAAAATGTTCCCCTAAGAAGTAGTAGGTTTGCTTGGGAGAGTAGAATGTGGACTCCCTACGGGGGTAGTAGAAGGGGTTCCTTTATCAGGAGGTGTTCCCAACAAGGTTTCTCCTATAAAGGATGACCAAATTATAGTTGTTGTATGGTGTCTTCTATGCCTTAATGGAGAGAAGCTAGTTAAACCTCCCAGTAAAGGGGAAAGGTTTAGGATGTGATGAGAGAAATGGGTAACCCTTAGTTCCCCAATGGTGCCCTTTTGGGAGTGAATGTTACTTTATATGGTGAGACGGGAAATTGTATCAAAGAAAATGAACCACATACATAAGACAAAGGGAAAATTAAAAGGTTATTTTTCCTTTTAACTTTATGCTACGTGACCAATCAAATAAGAAAAAGGTTTTGTTTGTTTTTCATATGAAAAAAATCCTAAAAGACTTATTCGTCCTTTCCACTCTCAAAGTAATTGGGCCTTGCGAGGATTCTTATAGAAGGCTATTGGCAACACTTCCAACAACCAATAATCAAATAAGGTAATCGAGAGGATTTAGTGTTTCCCGTAGCTCCACCTATACAAAAATATGCCCTAAAAATTTGGCCACTAGGATACCTTCGTCCCATGGGGGCAGTCAAGTGTTGAGCTTCTTGGTAGTTAGCCCTCAGCATCGAGCACTATATGGGTCGGGTAGCCCCGTATAGGACCGCACACATTGCAACCTAAGCCTAACCCCTTTGAATCATGTTTCTGACATGCCCTGGTATTCTATTCCGTGGGATGATGAAGGACTTTAAGCACCCTATAAGACAACTTCTATGTTTTAGAATGTAAACAACCACGGCGACTTATGGGATGCCTACCCCCGTGGTCCTAACATGAACTATAAATTATTTTGTGACCCCTGTGGGGAATTTAGTGTGTTCAAGTGTTAGAATTACTTTTAAAGAGGCTTATTCACTTAGGGTGTGAAAATGTAAGCTTCAAAGAAACTAAGTATCAAGATTCTGAAAGGTGGATACAATTGGTCAAAAATTAAGATGAGCTTAGTGTGTGGAGTGGAAGTGTATGCAAGTGAACTTGTGAGGATACAAGAGTGTGAGGAAATGTGGATATGCAATTATCCTTTACAACTCCCCTAATTATGCTATGTTATGATTGTTCCTTGCAAGAAAATATGTTAAAAAATGCAACAAGAAAATCTCAGTTTGACTATTCCTTGGTCAAACTACTGAATATTCGAATTTCCACATTAGCAAAAATTTTGGAGATAGTTCACTGAGGTGACATGGCACTTGTCACTTAGTTAACTCAATTAATTCAAGTTGGAGAGATAGAGTTCAGATAAGCATGAGTGATTGCTAATTTTTACCAATCTAATTTAGTTATATTAAGTTGTGTTCAGTTAAACTAATTCTAACTATTGGAGGAACTAGTTGAAGGTCAATTGTGTAGTGTGACTTAATTCTAACTTAGTGATCATCCAGTTAACTGATCAATCAACCAAAAATAGCTAATGCATGCAGAGAATTAAATTTACCTAGTTGAGCTGTATATTCCAAGGTAATGTAACATCAAATATAGACTATTTTGAAGTGTACAGATGTTGCATGCAACTTGAGGAATTGCACAATCCAATTTGGAGAAACTCCTAATTAATAGGGGCCTAATTCCTCAAGGAATTGTGCAAGGAAATAGAGGCTCAAGCAGAGGAAGAAATTGACTAAGTCTGGGTCAGAGCTTCATAGTGAGTAGAGAGATAGGTTATTCACTTGCAGGGTGTGCTCAATTGAGCAAAGAAATTGTAATATGTCTCTATCCATCATATTAATGCAAGCATGCAGTGGGGTTTTTAGCAGATTACTTTCCCCAGGAAAAATATTATGTGCATGTGTGTTATTTCTCATTGCATGTTTCTAATTGATATTTTAAATTGTGAATTACTTTTTACAAAGTAGTAGAGTAGGTTTGTGTCTTGTCATTTTTATTAAAACTTCATGAGTAGTTTCAAATATACATTATAATTTCTACTTGGTGTCAGAGCATGATTCACATTAGAGCAGGAATATCAAAGTTGTTTCTTAGGAGGTTCGAATTCGTAGTTCAATGTAGCAGGATCTATTTTGAGTTGGGAAGATGAGCTTCAACGAGTTGAGGCTACAGTATGCCTTGGAAGGCAGCTCTAATTTCATTGCATGGAGGCGGTATTGGATGAGAACAGATTGCTAGAATACATCAAGATAGATATTGCAAGACCATTGGAAGTCAATGTCCAAAACCTAGCCCAACGGAAGAAATATGTAGACAAGGCTGTTGGGTCCCTATAATACTAGTGATTACCCCATTACTATTGTAGTTGCATCCCTTATTAATATTGTTGTGCCCCTGTTGTCCCCATATTGTTATTACTGCACCCCATAGAATCCCTCTATTGTTATTTTTGTGGCTTTATATTATTATGGTTAGGTCGGCTGGGTTATATTGTGACTCCTTAGACTACTATATATAGAAACGAGGTTTTGTCATTTGAATCATCAAAGAATTGTCCATTTATGTAATGTAAATGAGGTTGACCCCTCGAAGAGGCTGAATTTTAAGGTGTTGATCTATCTTTTCTATCTTTTTCTTGAGCTGGTTTCATAACATTTGGTATCAGAGGTTTGGATTCTAGGGTTTCGCTGCTCCAAACAGGTCATCGTGGCATTTTCACTATAATTTTTTTTTCTGCGACGTTTCAGAAGCTAAAAAAAAAAACCATTTGAGAATACATTGCATTGAAGCTTGGGTCAGAATTTTAGAGCTTTTCGCACTATATTTGTGGAGACATGATCTGAGGAAGTTAGTCTTTTTGCAGACTCCCGAATTACATTCCAAACAGGTGACCTGGGGAAAATCATCATAACTTTCTCTCTGAGCATTGGATTGAAATTTCATAAGAAGGTATAGAAAGAGAACGGACTGTAGTTTCTTTTATATATCTTTCAGAGCCAAAGGTCGAAACAGTGACTCATGACACGTCGTACAAGTTCGCTCTACTGAACTAGTCTATAATCAGGTCACTGTGGGATATTTCACATAACTCTTCCTTGGAGAATCCAATTTGGATCAGACTAGTGGCATTAGAAATAGGACTCAGAGGGCTACTGCAGGTCACAATTTCAGAACTGGATGATTTTAATGTACAGAGATACATCAGAGGCAATATCGACCTCCTACAAAGTGAAAAAAGGTGTGTAAATTCTTTTAAATTTTTGCTTAAGATTGGTTTGAAATTTATTTTGAAGGAATTCAAAGGGCATAGTAGAGAATTATTATTGGTAACTAATTCCCTGAGGAAAGAAAATGAAAACACCTAGTAAGGAACCTGAAAGCTCTAGCATGACTCATGAAGAAGAGGAAGAAATGCTACATGATATATCAAAATTACAAGAACAAGTGCAACAAATGTCACTCTCACAAAAGCTAATAGAAGCTAAGATAAAGGGCGTGGAAACTAAGATGGACGATTTGAAGATAGATTTGAAGACAGATTTGAAGAGAGACATAGCAGATTTGAAGACAGATTTGACAAATTTTCTACAACAAATACTTACTAAAGGTGAAAAGGTAGTAAAGGAAACTCATGACACGGACAAAAGAAATGTTAATCATGATATCATAGACTCTAATGTGGCATTGAAAACCCACCATATTCCAAAAATCGATACGAGGAAGTTTGATGGCAAGGATCCCGCAACATGGATATTATAGATGGAGCAATTTTTCGATCTCAATAATGTGCAAAACACACAAAAGGTACGTATTGCAACTTTATATTTGGAACCAAATCATTTTGTATGGTATCAATGGCTTTTCTCTCGTAAATAATTTATCACTTGGGTAGTTTTTACGGAAGAATTTATAGCACATTATGAGGATACAAAAAGCAACACTTTTTTAGCCAATTGATAAGTCTCAAACAAAATGGTTCAACAATGGAGCACATTGAGGAGTTCCAAAAATTGAACATAAGGGTAAAACATATTCTAGAGGAGCATAGGATTGATGTGTTCATAGGGTCTTTAAAGGATAATATCCAACATGATGTTCGCCTTTGGGAACCTGATTCATTAGAGAAGGCATTCAAGTTAGCAAGAAAAATGGAAAGAAAAATTATGGCAACCAGGAAGCATACCACTCACAACTATAAAGACGGAAGTGTTTTTGCCCCTAGTCTTCCACAACCTATAAGGTTGACACCACACAAATTGGAAGAAAAAATAGCAAAAGGGCTTTGTTACAGTTGTGATAGCAAATACACTAAAGGTCATAAGTGTGCTGAGAAGAAATTATTCTACATAGATTGTGAAGAGGAAGAAGAAAAGGAGCAAGAAGGGTCAAAAGAAGAGGATATACTCCAAGAACAAAGCCTAGATAAAGAAGAAATGAATCCGACCATATCTTGTAATGCATTGGCGGGAATTACCACTCCTCAGACCATCAAGATAGAAGGACAAATCAAGAAGAAAAAGGTAATAGTGTTGATTGATTCAGGAAGTACCCACAATTTTATTCATTGTAAGGTAGCAAAAGAATTGAATTGCTTCTTATATCCAGCACCAGAGTGTCAAGTGATGGTTGCAAATGGAGGAACAATAAATTTCTCTGGAAAGTACCATAATATCAAGCCATCCATGGGAGAATATGTATTGACTAGCCCAATGCTTTCCATTCCAATGGGAGGTGCTGATGTTGTACTAGGAGTACAATGGCTACAATCCTTGGGTACAATAGCTTTTAATTTTCAAGAAATTTTCATGAAATTTTACGTGGAAGGAAAGGAAGTTGAATTAAGGGGTATTGTAGGGAAATCAGGAAAGATAATCAGCTCTAACAGTATGAAAAAGCTTCTAAAAAAAGAACAAAGAGGTGTAATTGCACAATTATGTTCGCTAGATGTTTCCACATTGGAATCATCTATTTCTCCAGATCTCCAAAAAGTCTTGGACAATCATTCCAAGGTATTTGAGACTCCATGATCATGATCATTCTATTCATCTGATTCTAGGAAGTGTTCCTCCAAACATCAGGCCATATAGATATCCCTATGCACAAAAGAGTGAAATTGAACGTATGGTTGCATAAATGCTAGAGGCTAGTATAATTCAACTGAGTCAAAGTTCTTTCTCTGCTCCAGTAGTATTGGTGCACAAGAAGGATGGATCATGGCGCATGTGTACAGATTATAGGGAGCTCAACAAGCTCACTATTAAAGATAAGTTTCCCATTCCTGTCATTGATGAATTGCTGGATGAATTGCATGGATCAATTTACTTCACCAAGTTGGATCTTCGTTCAGGATATCATCAAATCAGAATGAAGACTGAAGACATTCAGAAAACAACATTTAGAACTCATGAGGGTCATTATGAATTTTTGGTCATGCCTTTTGGCCTTACCAATGCACCTTCAACATTTCAAGGTTTGATGAATTCCATTTTCAAACCATTCCTTAGAAAAATTTTGTTAGTATTTTTTGATGATATACTAATCTACAGCAAGTCTTGGAAGGATCATGTTGAACATCTTGACAGGGTGCTACAACTATTGGAGGAGAAACAATTATATGCAAAAAGATTCAAATGTTTCTTTGGAGTACAAGAGGTGGAATATCTGGGTCATATTGTATCTCACGAAGGAGTTAAGGTAGACCCTAGTAAAATTAAAGCCATTAAGGAATGGAAAATCCCCACATCCATAAAGCATCTGCGAGGATTTCTCGGGTTGACAGGGTATTATCGCAAGTTTGTTAAGAATTATCGGAGAATAGCAGCACCTCTAACAACATTATTGAAGAAAGATGCATTTTCATGGACTCCAGAAGCAACAAAGGCCTTCAAACATTTTAAAGAGGCAATGTGCCAAGCACCGGTCTTAGCTACACCGGACTTCACAAAAACCTTTATTGTGGAATGTGATGCTTCAGGAAATGGAATTGGTGTTGTTTTAATGCAAGATGAAAGACCCAATGCTTTTGAAAGTCGTCCAATCAAGGGAAATTTTTTACACAAAGCTATTTATGAGAAGGAAATGTTGGCAATACTCCATGCACTTAAGAAATGGCGGCCCTACCTAATGGGAAGACACTTCAAGGTAAAAACGGATCATGATATCCTTAAATACTTTTTAGAACAAAGATTATCCTCTGAAGAGCAAAAAAAGTGGGTCACAAAGATGTTGGGTTATGACTTTGAAATCATCTACAAAAAAGGGAAGCAAAATGTGGTGGCAGATGCACTCTCAAGAAAGGATGAGGATGTGGAAGCATTGTTGTGCGCCATTTCTATTATCCAGCCAGATTGGATAAACGAAGCAAGGGAGGAATGGAAGAATGACGAAGAAGTTTGGGCACTTATTCGAAAGTTACAACATGATTCCAGTACGTCTGATACATTTAGCTGGCAAAATGATTCGTTATGGTACAAAGATCGCTTATACCTTTGTAAGAATTCCCAGATAAAACAAAAGATTCTTATGGAATTGCACACTTCTCCGTTAGGAGGGAACTCAGGATTTTTAAAAACTTACCACAGGGTTAAGAAGGATTTTTTTGGGGATGGACTTAAATTAGATATTCAAAAGTTTGTGGCGGAATGTTTGGTTTGCCAACAAAATAAAGTTGAAACAATTAAGACACCGGGTCTATTACAACCTTTGTCCATTCCAAGCCAACGTTGGGAGGAGGTTTCAATGTATTTTATCACAGGTTTACCCAGGTCTGAGGGAAAGAGTGTCATCATGGTGGTAGTTGACAGACTTACCAAGTATGCACACTTTTGTGCATTATCAAATCCATTTGAAGCTAGTACAGTTTCTATTGCATTTATGGAAATAATTCAAAAGCTACATGGAAACCCAAAGATTATTGTAAGTGACAGAGATCCCATTTTCACTGGAAATTTTTGGACAGAATTAGTTTCTTGTCTTGGTACTCAGTTAGCTCATAGCTCATCTTATCATCCTCAATCTGATGGGAAAACTGAGAGAGTAAACAAATGTTTGGAAGGATATCTTCGCTGCTTTGTATAAGATAAACAGAAACAATGGGTCAAATGGTTGCCTCTGGCTGAATGGTGGTATAACACTTCCTTCCATACAACAACAAAAATGACCCCATTTATGGCACTTTATGGATATCAACCACCATCCATCACATCATATTTAAGAGAAAATTATAAGGTTCAAGCAGTAGAACATCATATTGAACATCAACAATAAGTCCTCCAAATCTTAAAGGATAACCTCGTGTTGGCACAGAATAGAATGAAATAACGGGCATATCAACATCGCAACAAAAGAAGTTTTGATGTAGGTGATTGGGTATTCCTACGGCTACAACCATATAAGCAAATGTCTCTCAAGCAAGCTAAGAAGGATAATAAATTATCACCAAAGTATTATGGTCCATACAAGGTGTTGCAAAAGATTTGATACTATGGCATACAAATTGGAGCTTCCTGCAGCTTCTCGATTACACCCAGTTTTCCATGTTTCATGTTTAAAGAAGGTTATAGGCGACAAGCTCCCAGTTCAAACAATATTGCCAGAACTTGATGAGTAAGGAAAAGTTATATTGGAACTAGAAGCAGTCACAGAAACAAGAACTCGACAGCTACGAAATCGATCAATTTCGGTGTATCTTATCAAGTGGAATAACTTATCTGCTGAAGATTCCACGTGGGAGGATGAAAATTTTATACAGAGGCATCCAAAACTACTCAAGCGTCGAGGACAACACATTTTTGAAGGAGAGGGGCATGTTGGGTCCCTATAATACTAGTGATTACCCCATTACTGTTGTAGTTGTATCCCTTATTAATATTGTTGTGCCCCTATTGTCCCCATATTGTTATTACTGTGCCCCATAGAATCCATCTATTGTTATTTTTGTGGCTTTATATTATTATTGTTAGGTCGGCTGGGTTATATTGTGACTCCTTAGACTCCTATATATAGAAAGGAGGTTTTGTCATTTGAATCATCCAAGAATTGTTCATTTATGTAATCTAAAGGAGGTTGCCCCCTCGAAGAGGCTGAATTTTAAGGCGTTGATCTATCTTTTCTATCTTTTTCTTGAGTTGGTTTCATAACAAAGACAACGAGGATATTATTGGAGGGAGTATGGACCACATTGTCACCAATATCCATGAGAAAGAAACTCCTTATGCAATGTGGCAGGCACTGACAGATATTTTTCAGAATAGTAGTGACCATAGGAAGCTGTCGCTCAAGGATAAACTTTGAAATATAAAGATGCAAAAGAATGACACTATTCAACAGTATCTGATTAGGTTCATACAATGTCGTGATGAAATTACAGGAGTTGGTGTTGTCGTTCCAGATGATGATTTGGTAAGCCTATCCCTTCTAGGCCTTCCCAAGAGCTGGCATAACCACCAAGATTTGGTGAATGGGAGGGAGAAACTAAAAAATTGGGAATTCTTATGGTCCAATTTGGTACAAGAGGAAATAAGGAGGAATACTAGAGATGGGACTTCATCCAAGGGCGAGGATGAATAAAACTGTGCATAAGTTGGAAAGGGAAAGAAGGGAAAAGGGAAGAAATCTCAAAGCAAACAAGAATCCAGCCAAGGGGACAAGAAGAAATATTTGTCCAAAATTAAATGCTTCAATTGACATGAATTCAAGCACTATGCCATGAAGTGTCCACAAAAAAAGGCAAGAAAGAAGAAATTAAGAGGAGCAACAAGTGAAGCTTTGGCTTTATAGTTTGAGCTAGACTTTACCCTTATTGCATGCATGGAAAGCACAATGATGGGGAGTATGTGGTACTTGGACTTTGGTGCCTCGTTCCACATGATAGGGTGTAGATATTTTTTCAGTGACTTGGAGGAGAAAAATCTCCAAATGCACATTGAGATGGGGGATGACGGAAGGTATATCACGACCAGGATTATTACAGTCACCTTTATTAGGGACTCAAGCTCCCCTCTCGATATTAAAGACAATCTCCTCTTTGTTATAGTTTTGGAAGATCATGGTTATAATGTGATCTTCAGCAAAGGAAAATAATTCCTAATACAAAAAGCCATGGGATAGGTTAAATAGATCGGGGTTCATGTGAAGAACCTACATAAGCTATATGTGGAAGATTGTGTTGCATTAAGCACTAAGGCAGAGAAGGTGCAGAGACATGATGTTCATGAAATTTGGCACTAAAGACTTGGCCATTTGCACTATGGCACCCTAAATATTATGTAGCAAAAAACCACGAGCCTCCCCAAAGGATCACTTGAGAAGCAAGATGCATGCAAGGATTTACCTTGGGTAAGTGTTATCACCAAAATAAGAGTTTATATTGTTCCTAATCATTTTCTTAGATAAGTGTTGTTATACTCCTATACCAGTAGGTGTCATATTTCATGATTGACTTGATGAGCTCTGTAATATGTTCATTCCTTTCCTTGTTGCAAAGGTTTTCCATATTATCAAAAATCAAAAAATGTAAAAAATGTAAAGAGGGTATTCCCTAAAAGAAAAATCAAAGGGTAAAAAGAATAAAAAGGTAAAAATAAATAAAAATGAAAGAAGTGAACCCAAAATAAAGAAAGACCAGGAAAGTGTGCAAGTCCAAAATGCCACTACTTTTCCATTTTCTGCAAATAAAGCATTGTGTGTAGCTTGTTCAATTCATGCCACAATTGATGAATGGCCAAACAACTTAACCTTGGCTAGTTCATGTTTGAATTTTCCTGTTTTAGAGATAGAAAATAAAATCTGACCAAATTGTTTAATCTTGACAGATAAGTAGATAGGTAGAGAAGCAAAGGAGCTCAACAATTTAATCTGATCCCTTGGATGTAATAAGTGTAGACTTAGGTAGGCTTACCATGAAAAGAAAAGAAAAGTTGATGAGGGTTTGCTAGTCCAAGTGCACCCATGTAAAGAAAAAAAAATGCTAGACCAAAGTAGGCAGGGTAGGTAGATTGGTGTTGCAGAATGATACTTGTGATGGATAATGTTTCTAAAAATGTGTTAAACTTTCACTTCTGTCACAAGTGCAAGGCCGAAATTACACTTGATGCAGCTCAAGCGAGGCAAGGTTTCATAACTAACTCCCCTTCATATTTTTTCCCCAAATCATTTACTAATTCCCCCCCTCAAAATATTAAGAATCTGCTCTTAATATTGCTTAAATCACTCATCTAATTTCATAAACGTTTCCCTAAGTGAATTCCCATTTTACTTAGAAAAATGCATTATATCACCCCAAAACCCCTTTTTTCATCCTAAAGCCTAAGTTTATAACTTAGCGCTTTCATTTTCATTTTTTCATATTAACCACTAACTGTTATTATATAAATCCCGCTTTATTACATAAACCCGTATTGTATATAAATACATTAAAAAAACCCCAAAATGCTATGTATCCCCTCCCTGGCCAAAATACAACAATATCACTGTATAAACAAGGATTAATAAGTTTATCTGGAACTTGTTAATAGCCTCCACCGTGCGCTCAAAGGGTTAATTAACCACTTGGGTTAATTAATAACCACCCCATGGACCAATAGAAACACACCCAAAACTATTAAAAAACATTTGAAAAACACATCGGCCCCGCAAGTTAACCTTCCGCCAAGTTCTAAGCCCATCCACCATTATATCTCTGCCAATGCATTTGACGGTCGATAATCAATATCGCACCACCCTTCATCGCTGCTATTTAACTCGCGAGGACAGGGCAGTTTTGGCGCCCGTACTCTGCCACGCGTCGCGCTCCTGCTATGATCGCTTGCCCTCCCCCCAAAACCGCTCAGCCCCAAAAGCAGTGCGAGCAAAACCGCTTACCACCATCCACTGTTGACGTCTCCCACCACGTCACCCTTCGCTGATGTCATCTATCCCTTTAATGATGTCACCCACCATGTCATCTACCCCCGTACTCCCGCTCACATCATCCGTACTGCTTACGTCATCCGTCCTTCAAATCAAAGATTCTTGCCATCTTCATTTTGTCGAATAAAAAGGGTAAAATCGTCATTTTTGCTACATTTTTCTGCATACATCGCTCTAGGCATTTAAAACCTTTGAGTTCATAGTTCTAGTTTTCAACTATCGCCTGACCAGAAAAAGCTCCAGCAACGAGCTCGTGGCCTCAACCAAATTGCCATTTGACAGTTTCTCCTTCTTTAAACATAGTTTAAACAACACCGAGGGACGTCCAGGCCCGCAAAGAAAAAGAAATAAAAGGATATAAAAGGAGATTGCTACCCTAACCAGTGGGCCTTCAGAGACACAAATTGCCAGAGGAAAGATGATCAAAAGACACATTAGCAGTTCTGTTTTACCAGAACACGAGGGACAACGATGAACAGAGGAAAACAAGTCAAAGTGTATTAGTTCAGCATTAAAGAGTACCAGATCAACATTAAAGACATTAGATCAGAATTAAAGAGTGTCAGAGTAGTATTAAAAGCAGCAGAGAAAAATTAAAGAGTGGCAGATCAGAGTTAAAGGTATCAATTAAGACAAGCAACCAACGCAGAATACTGGAGAAGACTAACTGTTTCTACTTTCTTGTAAATTATTATTACTCATCCTAGATATTATCTCACAGCTGTTATGAGATATTTGTTGTACATATTTTGTTGTATAAATACCCCCTCCATTAGAGTATTGAGGGGTGGATTGTAGATATAGCTAGAATTTGTTGTAAATTTGAACTGTTGGAATAAAGAGCTATTGGAATCAACTGTTGTTTGGCCTATTGGATGAAGAATTGAAGCAGAGGACTTGTCACAGACTTCTTGAATCAACCACTGGATCAATAAGTCCTCTATCTCTTGTGTTTTAAAGTTTTATGGTTTACTATATCATCTGTGTCTCATAATCTGAATGATAAAGAAAAGGTTAATTTCAGAATATGCTTAATTGCACTCTGTTTTTAGTCCTTATTATTCTCTATGTTTTCCTCAGAATTAGTATAAGAAGTGAATGCTTAATTGCTCCTGTTTCCTTATTCTTTCATGTTGATTATTTGGTAAAGAATACTTAACTGCTCCTTATCGGAAATCATCCATTTTCCCTCTTTCAATAGGTTGAAAGATTCTTAACTGCCCTTCACCCATTTGAGCCCATTCAATCTGTTTTCAGTCTCCATTTGCTCCCTGTTTGACTACCTTGCTCTGTGAAACCATCCTCTGTTAAGAAACCAAATCCAGAAAGCCCTCTTCTTTGAATCCATTATCCCAATGGACTAAACTGCTCAATTTTACCTCTCTGTTCTATCGAATCTCACCACCCAAAACTCAAACAAAACCCTTGAACTTCATAACTAGCCTAATACCTTCAAAAACAAAGCTAAATCATAAAGAGAGAGCCCTCTCTGGATACCTATTGGCTAGATTCTATATCTAAAAGATTGGTCTATGGTTACCTCGGCATCCTTCCCTTTTCTTACAACTTTGGGGAAACCTGAGTGATAACAAGTGTCAAATCATCCTATGTTTTAATGGGTAGGTGATAGATTAAGAGTCTCAAAGGTCTCATTTTCATATCCAAATAAAGCTTAACAACCTTATTCCATGTATCAGAAGTCTCACATTCCGTTTAGAAACTCATATGTTAAACCATTTTGAAATTTTTTTGGAACTAGCCCCGAAACCACATTTTCGTAGCGCAGACAGTGTAAAATATCTGTTTTGCGCTACGAAAATGCTGCTCTTTTTGTAGCACTTCTCCCTGCGCGCTACAAAAGCGTAGATTCGTAGACAGTCTTGTCAAAACATCAATTTGTTAAGATTCCATTAAATTTTCATTATTAGGTCTCAGCTAGGAGTCAATTCTTAAGCATGTAGCCATCCAAAATTCATCATTTAGAATTTAGGGGTCATCATGATAGGAAATTTCAAATTCGAAAGGGTTGGCTAGTTTCTTTTATAGTTTTCATGCAAACTCTCAAATAGAACGTTTTTTTTTTAATGGTAAGCTTATGGTAATTTCTTACCAAAGTTTATCTCATCATAATTCAAGTGAGGTTGACAACCATAAGCAAGCGAGGCTAATAAACGGAATTTCAAGCGAGGCTGGTTTGTTACAGGAATTCAGAAGCAAAGATGACAGAAGAAAAGAAAAGTCACAGGTCTGGTCATTGTTTAAGAATAGAACCTGAAAGCACCGAGGTCTTAGCCAGAGATAACTCAGTTGTGGAAGCCTTCAAGAAAGCAAGGTGTTGGAAGTTTTGTAAAAAACTACAGGGAGGACATACCTAGGTGACAAAGGAGTTTGCACTACATTTCACTGTCTCAAACACAAAGGTTGGAATCCTAAACTTGCAAATTTCTCCAGAGATCATAGCTTTGGTGACAGAAATTAATAGGGGGAAAGATGTATGGTTCAAAAACTTCAGATTTGACATGGAACCATGTAAAGTGTTCCTAAAGCCAGAGTTTGTAGAAATAGACTTAACCAAGGCAATTCCAAGGAACTATGTCAAAGACATCTATGCCAACTTGCTCTTCAACATTCAACGTTATTTTACCTGTGAGGGCAGATATCATAAGGTTTATTCATATCATTTTAAACTCCTATTGCATTTCATTGGTATGATTTCTTTATATTTACCTTACTTCCTGTATCGAAGTATAGCTAAGATGACAGATAAAGTGCAAATGAAATCTCAAGGATATGAAACTTCCCTGTTTCATCATGGTCTAATTAAACTAATAGTTTTACATGAACTTAAAAGGATCAACAAATAATGGTCTTCATTTTTGTTCCTATGTGGTTTTGGAGGGGAAAATCAAGATACAGGCATTAGCCCTAAGGTTAAAGAAACTCCATAAGCAGAAACCAGAAAATTTGTAATGTCTAGGTCAAAAAGATTTGTTAAGCTGAAACCTAGAAAGCAGGTGAAAGAGCAAGTGAGCAAAACATCAGTGGTTATTCTTGAGACTCCTAAATCCACAAAGGAAAAGATAGCTGAAGTTAAATAAAGGACACAAGAACAGTCAGCTAACAAACCAGTTCAAAGGAGATTGACTAGAAGTAAAATTGCAAAGGAGAAGGGTGAATCAGTGATCTCAGGAGAAAGTCCAAGCTTGAAGGGTAATTTAAATGATATTTTAAAAGCCATTGATATTGTAGAATCCCCTTTGGTGTAGGCAGATGTCATAGAATTTGATAAAGGAAAGTTGAAGAAGATGAAATCCTCTAAGAAACTGGAATTTGAGGATGATGTTACAGAATTTGTGTTCAAGCCCAGAAAGACCTTAACCAGGAAATCTAAAAAGATACAAGTGTCCAACATTGAGTTAGGGAAAACAGAAGAAGCTTCCACTGTTCAGGAAGAGTTGATAGACATTTCATCACCAATACCTGAAGGTGAAAAAAACATAGTTTTTTCCACTCAAACAGAAAAAACCAGTTACGAAGAAATGGAAGAAAGGTTAAGAGTAGATAATAATGAAATTTCTAGACTAAGGATGAGAGAAAGAAGGCATGCTACTGAGAAGACAGATTTCAAAAGGATAAAGGCCCTTTGGGAAGTTGAAAAAGTTTCCAAACTAGAAATAGTCAGCAGTGAAACTCAATACTTTACTTGCACTGTTCCTGCAATCAAAGAAGCCAGATTTGTGAGGAGGACGAATGCTCAGTTGAGAGCTACTAACAGGAGATTGAAGAGACAAATTAAAGATCTATAAATACAGTTAACAAAATCTGAAGAAAGGCTACAACAATAATGAAATAAGGTGATGAAAAGGGGTAGTAAAGGATATATCTTAAAACAGTTTTGGTATTAGAAAGAAGGTCATCTGTGAAGAAGAACATCTTATAAGGTTAAGTTGTTTTGATTTTTTGCGATCATATCAGTCTTTATGAAATTTTGGAAATTCCCAAATTGCAAATTTTTGAAAACCATGTTAAAAAAAGAGAAAACACATCAGTTTCGTAGCACACTACGAAACTGCTGAAGGTGACCTTTTAGCACCTTATAGATGTATTTCAAAGGTAAGGTCTGATAAATTCCAAGTTTTGATGATTGCTGGTAGACATATGAGGATCATAGATGAAGTTTTAGATGGCAGTGATGCAGAAAGAATGGTTCAAAGAAGTATTCCATAAGAGATATAAAAGTTGTGCTATGAAAACAGACTATTTTCGTAGCATGGTCATGTTTCATCCTCTTTTTCGTCTATTCGAGATTTTTTTTTTTTTTTTTTTGCACAGGTGGACAAATGAAGTTTTAATGGATTACTAACACATGCCACATATATGAAACTGCTCGAAGATAAGCATAAAGGATTAAGGGTTTTAAAGGGAGGAACTTTGTCTCCTTGTTTTCAAGATAGTTAGGTCATGAATTAGCAAGGTTTGCAACAATACTGGAGACATCATAAAGCTTGAAGACATGGATTAGCAGCTGATTAAAGAATGTATTTAAGTCATAGATAAGGTTGTTGAAGCATGTTTTAGGATTTTTACTCCTATTTATATTAGGACTCTTAAAGACAATTAGTTGTCAAGTTGTAATTAAGAAGTTTGTTTATGAATAGATAGGTGTCAATGTTAGGAATTCGAATTCTCCTAAGGATGGATCATAGAATCCAAGGTTGTAAAACTCTATATAAAGAATGAGAATCGAATTCCTCAGGGTTGGTAATTTCATTATCAAAAGAAAGTTGTGTTATTGTAAGAAACTGTGGTTTTTCAAACTTAATACAGAGATCAGGTTAACTACTCAAGATTCACAAGGGGTTTATGTGTTTGATGTTCTTGTGGCCTTTTTCAATTACTTATTTGTAGTGGTATGAGCTTGTGAACTTAGAATTCATTGGAAAATGCTCTAACTTCCTTCACATGCTTGTAAAATGTGTTGATTCACTGTGTTACTATTTTACTTATAAACCTAAACCCCAAGTGCCTTGACTTCCATGTTTTGTTGATCATAATGTTTTATTGAAGACTATCTTGACTCCATAGCCCAATAGATGTTTGTTAATCTTTGATTCAACTAGTCAACCAGTTATACATTTTTTTCCATTTTTGTTCCTAGAGTTAGCCATCTAATCATTAATCAAAAATCTTAAACCTATTGAGAGATCCCTCTCAGGTTCAGGAGGCTAAGCCTTAACCAAAAGATTGGTTTTGAAAGAGTTACTCAGAGTCTACTTGATCAGTAGCCTATCAGGGTCAGATTTCGTGATAACAGTAAGTACATAAATCCACATTCCATGATCAGGACAACAAAGCACATGTAGTCCTTGAAAGGATCCACTCCAATGTCTGTAGAACTTTATTGATAAGCTCCATTGCCAGACACAAGTACTATGTTAGGTTTGTTGATGATTTCTCACGGAAGTGCTAGATATTCTTCATGTGGAAGAAAGATGAGACATTCTCCATGTTAGAGTCGGTCTGGTCAGCCCTCCATCAGAGATCAAAGCTCTTTGTGAATTTCGATTTTAGGTGTCCCATTTCATTCACTCAGTTGCATTTCACTAGGGACATGTCATGATCTGACGGAGAAAGTCATGTTACTCATTCCCTTCATGCCGAACCTCTGCTAGTTCAGGTCTTACCCTAAAGTCAATCAAAGTTATGATAGTCAAGGTCTGGTCCTGTTACAGGGCAGATTCATTTTTATGGTTTGGGTCTAGAAATTCATCAGTTTTGGTCTCGGAAAACATGCCCAAAACAAAGTCATTCAATCCAGAGGGAGATCTTATACACCTACAGTGCAGAAAGCTTCATCATCACCATAAGAGACATCGAATTTTCTTCAAAACTCTGTTTTGGAGAACAGTCAAACAAGGTCAACTATGACAAAATTTTCCAAAAAATTGACAGTTGACATTTTCAGATGCAATCAGAGATTTCAAAGCCAGATGCTCCGTCATACAGTCCCCGCAAAGAAATGCTGAAAATTTCATCAAGAAAGCCAAAGATTTTGAAGAAAAATGAAAAACAGAGTTTTTAAAGTCAATGAAGAAAAGTGCAAAACAAAAACATTATAAAGTGGGTTTTCATAGAAGGAAAAATCAAACAAGTTTCTTTAAATCCGATAAATACATATGGTAGCCCAAAGCAAAGCCATTGTGCCATTGAAAACTTGGAAAGACATTGCAGAAGGTGGAAGAGTGAGATTGGTGTGTGTTTGAGTGAGTGGGAGGCGATTTGGTAAGCACGGCGCATACACCAGGTCGTGCGGCGCACTGGCAGTCGGCCTGCAGTGTGAGATTTGCAAGGGCGCGACGCGTATAAGGCGCGCGGCGCACTGAGAGGAGTGCGTAGCACACACAGTCCAGCAGCCCGCAAACGGTGCCCAAACACTCCAACAGTTGGGAAAGCTAGCAAATCAAGAGGTAGGCTCTATTGTCAACTCTTCTCCATCAGTTTTGTCGTTTATATGGTATGCATAAGACGTTTAAATGGTACCCCAAAAGCACAAGGTCGACCATGAAAAGAATCATCAAAAACAACGATAATGGGGGTTGCAAATTTGCAATGATGCCACCAAGGTCTGCTCCCCTCCCCTTGTCTCCTCACTCACCCTCGTTCCTGCCTCCATTCCCATCATAATTCCTAAGGAAAATGCCCTAAAACCGCCCGAAACCCTATCCCCTATTTTCCAAACATTGTTGGGCGATTTTAACAGTGCGCGGCCCACACACATACTTGCGCGGCGCACTGGGGCCGGCTCACAGTCTAAATTTTCCACTGGCGCGGCGCACTCAGAGTGCGCAGCGCACAGACTTATAAGCCCGAAATTGCACTAGTTTGCCTAAATTTTTGTGAATGCCTACCATGCTTGAGAGGTAGACCAAACTACCTTCACTCTTGGCATTAATTTTGATAAGAATACCATGATTTTGAGGCTATGAACCGAATGCAATTTTTTTTTGAAAATAAACGAAGAAAAACACCAAGAAATCAAAAGCTAGGGTTCTGCTACAGTGACATGATTGCAAAATATGCTGCTATCCTACCTCTATCAACTAATTACCCTGAATCTTTTTCCCATAATGGTTTCCCTAGCTACATTGTGAACATATCCCTTTGTCCCCTTTACTCATATAGCTCAAAGGTCCCTTAACCCTACCCCTTCAAAACCACACCCCCAAACACTCCCAAATCCCTGACAAATTTTCCCTTTAAACCCCTATCCCTATTTCATCATTCCCCTCCTAATATTCCCCATTTTACTGTCCCCTTGGTGACAGATTTGCAGAGCATCTACCAGGACTATTGGATTCAGAGGACAGCACAAAAATCAGGGTACAAACAACAGTGATGGCATCGGGAACTTCATCAGACTATGAGGGGGATACTCATAGTGACACAGCTTCTGGAGAACAGGCCCCCCGGAGACCTAGGAGTGGCAGACATGTCAGGGATGATCCAAATACCCTCACCAAGTTGCAGGCATGCCCCCTCGCTATGTCTTGTTTCCAGCACTTGGCATGTGTCGAATTTTGTCAGAGGGTGGCAAATGTCAGGATTCATCATGAGTTGGCCCATTTGTTTGCACTTCACCAACACGGAGGACAGTCTATCTTGGCAGGGGTCACTTTCACACTGACACCCGAAACCATATCAGTGGCAACAGGTATACCAAATGTTGGAGAAAAGTGGCACAAGAAGATGAAAGTGGAGAGGGAACTTTATGAGCCTTACATCAAAGCCAGTTGTTTGAGTCAGCTCACTAGAGTTTTCTAATTAAGATTTCTGAGAGAGGATTATGCTCCGCTCATGAGATTGATCATGAAATACTTCAATTGCGAGGGGATGTTTTCTCGCCTTTATGCATATCACATCAGGTTACTCATGCACTTTACCAGGGTACGCATGATGAACCTCCCATTTTTCATCTGCGGGAACATAGAGAGGATGAGAAAGTTCATGTAGCACAAGACCCCTCGGCAGCAGCTCAACAGTGTATATCACTTCGCTCTTATCCAGATTTTGGTGGACCATCAGTTGGGATTGCAGGGCATTGCTTGGGAGGACTTCATCTCCTGTGATTTCTTCAGCGCCCCACAGGGAGTATCAGAGGAAAAACATGAGATAGGTGGTCCTTCTCATCATCATGAGTGCCATGAGACCACTGTGGTGCCATTTTCCATCACATATAAGAGAGGATATCCAAAAGGCACCAGGCCTTTGTTTGCAGCAGCAAAGCGAGTGTTATCTCCACCCGGGGTGGAAGGGGCCTCGCTTCCTACATCGGAAATATAGGTACAGGTATGGGACAAGGGCAAGAAACCCAAGCATGAGGAGGGGCCTTCAGGTGTGCCACTAGGTGAAAGAAAGACCGGACCCATTCTCCTTCGTGATGATGATGATGCAGGTACACATCCACAAAATACACAGCTAAAAGAGATCTTCCAGGAGCAAGAGGCAGAGATTCACTCTTTGACACTCAAGTTGGAGATGGAAAAATGGAACATCAGGTATTTAGAGCAGAGGAACAAACAGCTGGAAGACCAACATGTGATCATGGAGCTGCAGAACATCCGTGAGGATCGCCTGACTGCCAGCAGAGGGGAATTGAATTCACTTCATTGGAGCAACAGGTTATGGAGGATCGTGAGTCTGTCCTTGAGAGAGTGAACATGCACCTAGACAACATGCTGAATAAAGCCGATGGCGACAACACACTGCTGAGACACATGGCTCGTCATTACAGGGCACGAAACTTGAGTTTGAGAGCTCGAATAAGGAGTTTGAAAGCGAAACTAAGGAAAGCCACAAAAAGGGAAAAAAGGGCAAAAGAGCATGATAGGCTAAGAATCTTGGCTGAGGCTTCCTTGGTTCAGCAAGGTACCCCATAGAGAACTTCCAGCCCAAATCTCAAAAATTTTGGGAAAATTTTGGTCACAAGGAAATTTTTGGGCCAAAAACAGGGATTTTCTCCCTGTGCGCCGCGCACTCTGCGCGACGCTAAAATTTTAGACCTCAGATCAAGGAACGGCTTACATATTTGTATTCAGCATTGAAAAATACATCTACTGGTGTCCGGGCAAGAAATTTTGATAAGTTTTGGGTCCCCTAAAGGTCAAAAAACACCCAAAATTGGCCCCTCTGCCACTTTTTGAACACACAAAGCAGTCTTGGGAGAATGAAGTTTTGAATTGGCAAATGAGCTTCAAATTCAGAAATTATAGTGGGATTAGAAAGAAGACAGACCAAGCTTTCCAACAAGCCCACTTGGGCACATTTTGGACACCTACAAGTGCCCCAAAACAAGCCCCAAAGTAGTGCTACGCACAGAGAAAAGCACACGACGCACAGAGGAAATTTTGCCCAGTTTGCTCCCGTTTCGCGAAATTTCGAGTCGCGACTTCTCCAAGTGGGCCCGGTCATTCACTCTTTGGTTTTTTGGCACTATAGGTAGAATTTAAAGCACTTTATCTCCAGGTGGGCATCTATCCAAGTGGCGAAGAATGCAAAGGGTCACCACACGCCAAATGTCAAGCTTGGAAGCGTTGCACCTGTAGCTGATGGTTAGCTCTCCAGTTTCATTTTGTGATCATTCGAGTAACTGCCCAACCCCTAGGAGTTCCATCTCTTCTTTACACTTTCTATATATTGTATGTATTCCATTTGCAAAGCGTTGGCTGGCTTGTAACTTCTGGGAGACTGTGGGAAAGAAACTTGGTTTCTACATTGTATATTTTTACAGAGAATTAATGAAAGGCAGCGGCTCTGTTTCATGAGATTCCTGTGGTTGTGAGTATAGCAAGTGTGTCTCTTATGTTTCATATGTACCTTGTTATGTTCCATGTTTCATTTCATATTCAATTCTGGTGAAGTTTTTCGAATGAGATTAGGTAGAATTCAATTTTATTGCTCTACCTAGAGGAAAATTTCATGTTAGTGTTCATTCTTCTGTTGAAAAGGATTCATCTCCTATGCCCTTTTCACCTTCTTAATCGATCTCTCCATTCTGCCATATTTTAAAACTAAATTGCTATGCTTTCCGCCTACCTTGCCTCATGAAATAATCTGCTCCTTTATATTAAGTTCTCTCTTCAATGAGGTACAGTGGTCCCATAACATCCCAGAAACACAGTCACTTTCAAAAATCTTTTCCAAAGTCCTTTTTCACTTAATAGCCTAAGTTAAACACCGCATTGTAAGTCATCTCAGACCTTTTGGTTTATCCATTCGTTGAGTGTGACTCGGAGAGAGCCCTCCCCTGCTCTCGTAGGGCTAGCTACGAGACTGAGCGAGGTTTGTGGTTACCCTGATTTTCGCCTTCTTTCAGCCTGAGGCGGATTTAGGTGCTCACATAGTGGCGACCATACTGGGGAATAGTTGAAAATCAAATCCCCTTGTTTCATAAGAATTCTGGCTCCCGGATGATGGACTTAGTATTAGAAAGGCTGAGTAAGTTGGTTGTGTCCCGTAATTCTTTTCAATATCACGCTGGCTTCAAGACGATATACCAAAGCGAATCCTGATCCAGATCCTCCTCACATTTACAAAAATCCCAATTTGATCCCAAAACTCCTTCATCAAGAAAGCACCTTCACTCCCATATTAAAATCCCCTTCATGTCCTGACATTTTTGAGTATCTTGAAGAACTTGAGTTTGACGAACGATTTGAGGTATCACTGTTTGAATATAAATCTGAAAAGGTTTTTGATTACACCGTCCCCGATCCAAAATTTCTTGTAGACCTTGAGACAGAAAGAGCTAATATATTGATCGATAGCTATATTGCCACACAGCCCCAGACTGCAAGTGCAAGCCCCTTACAAACTGTGCATAATCCTCCAACGCCTCCAAGGCGAAATCCACAAAGAACGATGGCTGCCCGTTTTGCCTCAAGTCCTAGATGAAATGCCAAACGATTATCAAAGTAAAATTCCGTTTTTTGATGGCACTCCCAACGGTATTACCGCTCAACAACATGTGGAAAAAATGACAAAATTTTATGAACTTCATGAGATTGATGCGGAGAACGTGTCAATGAGGCTCTTCGTACAAACATTAATAGATGATGCGAGAAAATGGTTCAGAGGTTTGACAGCTGCAAGTATCCCTACCTTGGCTGAGCTACAAAGACAATTTTTGAATAGGTGGGAAATAAAAAAGAATCCCCTTCAAATTCTGGCCGAGTATGAGAAAATCAAAAGGAATGCAGGTGAGTCGGTCCAAGATTACTGTGTCAGATTTAATGCAGTCTACAACGACATACCAGATCATTTAAGGCCACCTATGGGACTAGCAATGATAAAGTTTCCGGATGGTTTCGATGCTGACATGGCGTACCAATTGAGAGAAAGAGAACTGGCTACAATGGAAGATATGCAGAAAATGGCAGGCAACATTGAAGCTAACCTGCTGTCCAAAAGAGCAAGGGCGAAAGCAGAGAAGAAAACCACAGTGAAAGAAGAATCTTCTTCAATGGATCAGCTGCTCAAAAAGGTAGAGCAGATGCTGGAAAGAGTGAGAATTGACAAGCCTGAGCCACAAGTTAGGAATCCTAACTTTCGTGGTCAGTAGCAGCAGCCGCAATATAGGATAAGACAAAGAGATCAACGAAACCAAGAGCAGGCGGCGCAGCAGCCCATACAGATGCCTTTGCAGTAGAATTTTGTGCATGGACAGGAATCAGATGAGGAAGGAAACATAATAGGTGAAGAGAACCATCTTTTTACTCTAGATGAGCTGCCTACATACATCACTGAAGAAGATGAATGCGCAGTAAATTCAGCTGCACACCAAGACACTGATTTTATTCTAGCTAGTGACACTATTTTGGAGGAAGAATCATGTGAGTACCAAAGAGGCTACATGAATGCTCTATCTGCCAAACAGCAGCGATATTCACTGAGGAACAGAGATGTGTCGGTCAAAACAATTCAGAAAAAGAAGGATGGTGAGACATTAAATAATGATTCAGCAACTGCACAAAGGAAAGGAAAGGAGACAGTTGATCCAGAGAGCAGCAAATCAAAGTCAGTAGAACAATCACATCAGCAAACTACATCAAAAGAAAAGGAAAATAAAGAGGTTCCAGTCAAAGAGGCAGAAAGGACTCCCACTTTTAGCTTAGAGAATGAGATTTCTAAGTTAAAAATACCCATCCCTTTGACTAAAATCATGAAAAACAATAGCTATAGAGGACAGATTTTCAAAATGTTGAACGTGGACCCAACATCCGATATGGTAAATGTGGAAGATGATCAGCCTGGAATGATTCTTGGGCCAGCAATGAATGGTGAGTCTCCCGAGAGCGAGGTGCCACCCTTCTACATTAGTTTACGATTGCATGACTTTGTGCTACACAATGCCATGTTCAATTCCAGAGCCTCTCACAATCTCATGCCCAAGTCTATCATGGATAAGCTTGGTCTAGACATCACCCGGCAATATCATGATCTCTATTCATTCGATTCCAGCAGAGTAAGATGCATAGGGCTTATCAAAGACTTAGTGGTGAGTTTGGATCAGCTTCCTATGACAAATGTACTTATGGACGTAGTGGTAGCAGACATTCCTCCAAGGTTTGGCATGCTTCTTTCCAGATCTTGGGTGGCGAAATTGAAGGTAACACTACAGATGGATTTCTCCTATGCAACAATCGCGGTGTTTGGACAAATGAGGAAGCTATATCGGGAACAAAAGATGAAATATATGATCACAAGCAAGGAGAAACCGATCAATCATCCTGTAAACTATGTACATACATATTTAGAGTCTTTTGTTTTGTTTTCAGATAGTTTAAATGAAATAGATAGTCAAATAGTAGAAGCAGAAGACATTCCAGAGATAACAGAAAATTTTAGAGAGATTTTGAAAAAGGAAAGACAAGAAAAGCAAACAAACAATGGGCAGCAAAAGGATTTTCAGCACTTGCAAGAAGAAGAAGAAGGCTTATGGACCATGGATTTCGATGGAGCAGTCGAGAATGATGGAGCTGGTATTGGCATTTGGGTATGCAGTCCTTTCTCCGCCCCAAACAAAGTACCTAGCAGCGTAAGAGTTTGCTCCTACAAGCTAGCCTTCGAATGTTCTAATAATGAGGCTGAATATGAAGCTCTGATTGCTGGCCTGAAAATTCTTAGAAAGCTGAATGCAAAGAGGATTTCAATATATGGTGACTCCGAGTTAGTAATAAAACAGGTCAGAGGTGAATATCAAGCAAAACATCCTAGGATGTGGGCTTATCGAAATGCAGTTTTGGACATATTGAAGCTATTTTCTGAATACACCTTGACATGTGTGCCAAGAATCCAAAATAGTATTTCTGATGCTCTTGCCAAGGCAGCGAGCAGCTTGAAGATCCCTATGAACTCTAGCAACAAATTTGAAATTCATGTCAAGCACCGTCCAACCATTCCTGAAAATCAGCGACATTGGCAAGTGTTCCAAGATGATGAAGAGATTAAGGATTTTCTGGTCAACAAAGGCAAGTTCAAAGAAACCTTAATCGATGTGGAAAACGATGAGAAAAAGGGGAATGGTATAAAAGAGGTTCAAATCAATTAGATGGACATATTACAGCTAAAGAACAACATCATTCCTAAAGGCTTGATACCCCTTGAAGAACTTTTCGATCAGGAAGATGTTGCCCACAAGCCAACTTTGCAGCCCACAGAGAAAGGAGTGGAAGAAGTCAACATTGGTACAGCTGCAAATCCAAAACTTGTGAAATTGTCCAAAGCATTATCTCCAAAAACCAAGGACAAATATATCAATTTCATGGCTTCATTTGCAGATGTATTTGCTTGGGATTATTCAGATTTGAAGACCTATGATACAAATATCATTCAGCACACAATACCTATCAAGCCCAATCAAAATCCATTTAGACAAAAGCTGAGAAGGATCAATCCATAGTTGCTGCCATCCATTGAAAAAGAGGTAAATAGGCTGTACAAATCAGGTATCATCGTGCCCATTAGATTTTCAGATTAGATTTCTAATTTGGTACCCGTAAGAAAGAAGACCGGTGAGATCCTCCTATGCATCGATTTCAGAAATCTCAACAAGGTCTCATTGAAGGAAAATTATCTGCTGCCCAAGATGGACCATGTACTCCAGCGAGTAGTGGGGGAATCTCGTATGTCACTGCTAGATGGTTATTCCGGATACAACCAAGTCACTGTCCATGAATATGACAGAGACAAAATAGCATTCACCACCCCATGGGGAACGTTTCACTATGCCAAAATGCCATTCGGTTTGAAGAATTCAGGTGCCACATTTCAGCGTGCAATGGACTTGGAATTTGCAAATGCGAAAGATGTTTTTTTGGTGGTGTCCTTGGATGACTTGACGGTGTTTTCAAAATCAGATGAAGATCACATGCATCATCTAAAAATTGTCTTTCAAAAGTGCAGAAAATATGATCTATCGATGAATCCAAAAAAGAGCTTGTTTGCCATGGAGGAAGGAAAATTACTTGGGCACATCATTTCAAAAGATGGCATCCGCATAGACCTAGCACGTGTCCAGGTGATTCAGCAAATCGATCTGCCTAGGAACAAAAAGGAGATACAGTCATTCAATGGTAAGATGAATTTTTTGCGTTGTTTTGTAACTAACCTTGCGGAACACTTGAAAGAAATGACCAAAATGCTTAAGAAGGATAGCCAGGTGAAATGGATGGATGAAGCTGTAAAATATTTCAACATGGTCAAAGTGGCCCTTTCTTCAGCTCCAGTTCTAGTCAGCCTGGATTACACTCAAGATTTCATCTTGTTTTCATTTGCTTCTGACACTATGGCAGTAGTATTATTGCAGAAAAAGGATGGTCATGAAAGACCCATTGCATTCTTCAGCAGAGCTATAAGAGATGCAGCGTTAAAATACAACATCATTGAGAAGTAAGCTCTAGCATTGGTGAAGGCACTGAAGGATTTACGGGTGTACATTCTACACTCTCACATTCTGGCCTATGTTCCTAACGCTGCTGTAAAAGAAGTTTTGGTACAGACTGATCCGAAAGGGAGAAGAGGCAAATGGATCGCAGCCTTGCTAGAATACGATGTGGAGATAAAGCCTACAAAGCTGATCAAAGGATAGGGGTTGGCGAAACTAATGGCTGAATCAAATTTGCATGCATTGGACATAAATCTGATCGCTGCCATGTCTGATGAGGATGAGGAAGGAACTTCAGTTCAGGTATCAGAAATGTTTGCTTTGTCCCCATGGTATTCTGATATAATATATGTGTTGAAAAATCTATCACCACCGCCCGACATGACTAGAAACAAAGCGAGAACACTTAAATTGAAAGCTGCCAAGTTTTGTATTTTGAATTCTACATTATATTGGAAAGATCCCAATGGCATTTTGTTAAACTGTCTGGTGGAAGAGGAGGCAAAGAAAGCCACGGAAGATTTCCACGAAGGAGAGTGTGGTGGTCATCTTTTTTGGAAATCAACAGCTAACAAAATTTTGAGAGCAGGGTACTATTGGCCTACTTTATTTGTTGATGTGCATAAGATGGTAAAGCACTGTCATAAGTGCCAAATTTTTGAAGGAAAACAGAAATTACAGCCTTTCCCACTCAAGCCTATCGAATTGAGCGCTCCTTTTCAGCAGTGGGGGTTGGATTTCATTGGGGAAATTCATCCCACATCTTCCGGACAACATAGATGGATCCTTACAGCCATAGACTACTTCACCAAATGGATTGAGGCAATGCCTACCAGACAAGCAACGGATACGGTAATCATCTCATTTCTTGAAAATAACATCTTGTCTCGCTTTGGTTGTCCAAACAAAATAATCACTGATAATGCAGCCACTTTCAAATCGAAAAGGATGGTAGAATTTTGTCATAGATATCATATAATTTTGGGTCATTCAACTACCTATCATCTGCAAGGAAATGGATTGGCTGAATCTTCGAATAAATATTTGGTCAAAATCATCAAAAAACTGCTGGAAATTAATAAGAAGAGCTGGAACAAGAGGTTGGTTCATGCACTTTGGGTAGATCGAATCAGTCAGAAAAGGTCTATTGGTATGTCACCATTTGAGCTTGTTTATGGAGTAGACACAGTATTTCCCGCCACCCTTGCTGCCCCGGTGATCAGGCTTCTTCAGGAGGCAGGCAGTGAGGAAGATCCCATGCAGAGAAGGCTGAATCAAATGATCGACTTGCAGCAAACAAGAGAAGAAGTGTTCCAAAACACATCCAAGTTGCAGGAGAAGATAAAGAAAATCTATGACAGAAAGGCTAAAGTGGACAAATTTCAGTTGGATGATGTGGTACTGAAGTGGGATGCAAGGAATGAAGAGAAAGGCAAGCACGGAAAGTTCGAAAATCTGTGGAAGGGTCCTTTCAAAATTGCAGCATATAGCGGTCAAAATGCCTTTCTTCTGAAGGAAATGAACGAGGAAGACTATCCTGGAGGGCCAATAAATGGTCAGCTACTCAAGCGGTATCATTGTTGATCAATCAAAGCTACTTCCACTATCATTGTAAATACCATTTTTATTTCAGTTTGGTTTCAGTATGTACAGTCAGTTTTTGAGTTATTCCAATTGTCAAGTTTGAGTCAGTTTCTTGGTTACTTCAGTTTTGTAAATAAGTCAGTGTCTTGTGTTGTTTATCCAATGATGACTCCATAGCCCAATGGACCAAGAGGCACTATCTAGCTCCTCCAGAGATCTACTGTTCTTGGCACCTCCAAGGAGCTACCATCCCCCATTGGAGCAAATGTTAGAGTCGGTCTGGTCAGCCCTCCGTCAGAGATCAAAGCTCTTTGTGCATTTCGATTTTAGGTGTCCCGTTTCATTCACTCAGTTGCATTTCACTAGGGACATGTCATGATCTGACAGAGAAAGTCATGTTACTCATTTCCCTTCATGCCAAACCTTTGCTAGTTCAGGTCTTAGCCTAAAGTCAATCAAAGTTATGATAGTCAAGGTCTGGTCCTGTTACAGGGCAGATTCATTTTTATGGTTTAGGTCTAGAAATTCGTTAGTTTTGGTCTCGGAAAACATGCCCAAAACAAAGTCATGCAGGCCAGAGGGAGATCTTATACACCTACAATGCAGAAAGCTTCATCATCACCACAAGAGACATCGACTTTTCTTCAAAACTCTGTTTTGAAGAACAGTCAAACAAGGTCAACTATGACAAAATTTTCCAAAAAATCGACAGTTGACATTTTCAGATGCAGTCAGAGATTTCAAAGCCAGATGCTCCGTCATATAGTCCCCGCAAATAAATGCCGAAAATTTCATCAAGAAAGCCAAAGATTTTGAAGAAAAATGAAAAACAGAGTTTTTAAATTCAATGAAGAAAAGTGCAAAACAAAAACATTATAAAGTGGGTTTTCATAGAAGGAAAAATCAAACCAGTTTCTTTAAAGCCTATAAATACATATGGTAGCCCAAAGCAAAGCCATTGTGCCATTGAAGACTTGGAAAGACATTGGAGAAGGTGGAAGAGTGAGATTGGTGAGTGTTTGAGTTAGTGGGAGGCGATTTGGTAAGCGTGGCGCATACACCAGGCCGCGCGGCACACACACAGCGCGCGGCGCATTGGAAGCCGGCCTGCAGTGTGAGATTTGCAAGGGCGCGGTGCACTTAGAGGAGCGTGCAGCGCACACAGTCCAGCAGCCCACAAACAGTGCCCAAACACTCCAACAGTTAGGAAAGATAGCAAATCAAGAGGTAGGCTCTATTGTCAACTCTTCTCCATCAATTTTGTCGTTTATATGGTATGCATAAGACGTTTAAATGGTACCCCAAAAGCACAAGGTCGACCATGAAAAGAATCATAAAAAACAACGATAATGGGGGTTGCAAATTTGCAATGATGCCACCAAGGTCTGCTCCCCTCCCCTTGTCTCCTCACTCACCCTCGTTCCCGCCTCCATTCCCATCATAATTCCTAAGGAAAACACCATAAAACCGCCCAAAACCCTATCCCCTGTTTTTCAAACATTGTTGGGCGATTTTAATAGTGCGCGAAGCACTCACATACTGGCGCGGCGCACTCATTTTGCGTGGCGCACTGGAGCCAGTTCACAGTCTAAATTTGCCACTGGCACAACGCACTCAGACCGCGTGGTGCACTCAGAACACGCGGCACACTGGGAATGTGTGCGGCGCATAGACTTATAAGCCCGAAATTGCACCAGTTTGCCTAAATTTTTGTGAATGTCTACCATGCTTGAGAGGTAGACCAAACTACCTACACTCTTGGCATTAATTTTGAGAAGAATACCACGATTTTGAGGCTATGAACCGAATGCAAAAACTTTTTGAAAATAAACGAAGGAAAACACCAAGAAATCAAAAGCTAGGGTTCTGCTACAGTGACGTGATTGCAAAATATGTTGCTATCCTACCTCTATCAGCTAATTCCCCAAAATCTTTTTCCCATAATGGTTTCCCTAGCTACATTGTGAACATATCCCTTTGTCCCCTTTACTCATATAGCTCAAAGGTCCCTTAACCCTACCCCTTCAAAACCACACTCCCAAATCACTGATAAATTTTCCCTTTAAACCCCTATCCCTATTTCATCATTCCCCTCCTAATATTCCCCATTTTATTGTCCCCTTGGTGACAGATTTGCAGAGCATCTACTAGGACTATTGGATTCAGAGGACATCACAAAAATCAGGGTACAAACAGCAGCAATGGCATCGGGAACTTCATCAGACTATGAGGGGGAGACTCACAGTGACACAGCTTCTGGAGAACAGGTCCCCCGGAGACCTAGGAGTGGCAGACATGTCAGGGATGAACCAAATACCCTCACCAAGTTGCAGGCATGCCCCCTCGCTATGTCTTGTTTCCAGCACTTGGCATGTTTCGAATTTTGTCAGAGGGTGGCAAATGTCAGGATTCATCATGAGTTGGCCCGTCTGTTTGCACTTCACCTACACGGAGGACAGTCTATCTTTGCAGAGGTCACTTTCACACTGACACCCGAAACCATATCAGTGGCAACAGGCATACCAAATGTTGGAGAAAAGTAGCACAAGAAGATGAAAGTGGAGAGGGAACTTTATGAGCCTTACATCAAAGCCAGTTGTTTGAGTCAGTTCACTAGAGTTTTCCCATTCAGATTTCTGAGAGAGGATTATGCTCCGCTCATGAGATTGATCATGAAATACTTCAGTTATGCATATCACATCAGGTTACTCATGCACTTTACCAGGGTACGCATGATGAACCTCCCATTTTTCATCTGCGGGAGCATCGAGAGGACGAGAAAGTTCATGCAGCACAAGACCCCTCGGCAGCAGCTCAATAGTGTATATCACTTCGCTCTTATCCAGATTTTGGTGGACCATTAGTTGGGATTGCCGGGCATTGCTTGGGAGGACTTCATCTCCCGTGATTTCTTCAGCGCCCCACAGGGAGTATCAGAGGCAAAACATGAGATAGGTGGTCCTTCTCATCAACATGAGCGCCATGAGACCACTGTGGTGCCATTTTCCATCACATATCAGAGAGGATATCCGAAAGGCACCAGGCCTTTGTTTGCAGCAGCAAAGCGAGTGTTATCTCCACCCGGGGTGGAAGGGGCCTCGCTTCCTACATCAACAATACAGGTATAGGTACGGGACAAGGGCAATAAACCCAAGCATGAGGAGGGGCCTTCAGGTGTGCCACTAGGTGAAAGAAAGACCAGACCCATTCTCCTTGGTGATGATGATGATGCAGGTACACATCCACAAAATACATAGCTGAAAGAGATCTTCCAGGAGCAAGAGGCAGAGATTCACTCTTTGACACTCAAGTTGGAGATGGCAAAATGGAACATCAGGTATTTAGAGTAGGGGAACAAATAGCTGGAAGACCAACATGTGATCATGGAGCTGCAGAACATCCGTGAGGATCGCCTGACTGCCCAGCAGAGGGTAATTGAATTCACTTAATTGGAGCAACAGGTTATGGAGGATCGTGAGTCTGTCCTTGAGAGAGTGAACATGCACCTGGACAACATGCTGAACAAAGCCGATGATGACAACACACTGCTGAGACACATGGCTCGTCATTACAGGGCATGGAACTTGAGTTTGAGAGCCCAAATAAGGAGTTTGAAAGCGAAACTGAGGAAAGCCACAAAAAGGGAAAAAAGGGAAAAAGAGCAAGATAGGCTCAGAATCTTGGCTGAGGCTTCCTTGGTTTAGCAAGGTACCCCATAGAGAACTTCCAGCCCAAATCTCAAAAAATTTGGGCAAATTTTCGTCACAAGGAAATTTTTGGGCGAAAAACAGGGATTTTCTCCCAAGGTGCGTGGCGCTAAAATTCTAGACCTCAGATCAAGGAACAGCTTACATATTTGGATTCAGCATTGAAAAATACATCTACCGGTGTCTGGGCAAGAAATTTTGATAAGTTTTGGGTCCCCTAAAGGTCAAAAAACACCCAAAATTGGCCCCTCTGCCACTTTTTGAACACACAGAAAGCAGTCTTGGGAGAATGAATTTTTGAATTGGTAAATGAGCTTCAAATTCAGAAATTATAGTGGGGTTAGAAAGTAGACAGACCAAGCTTTCCAACAAGCCCACTTGGGCACATTTTGGACACCTGCAAGTGCCCCAAAACAAGCCCCAAAGTATCTCGACGCATAGAGAGAAGCGCGCGGTGCACAGAGGAAATTTGGCCCAGTTTGCTCCCGTTTCGAGAAATTTCAGGTCGCGACTTCTCCAAGTGGGCCCAGTCATTCACTCTTCAGTTTTTTAGCACTATAGGCAAAATTTAAAGCACTTTCTCTCCAAGTGGGCATCTATCCAAGTGGCGAAGAATGCAAAGGGTCACCACACGCCAAATGTCACGCTTGGAAGCGCTGCACCTGTAGCTGATGGTTAGCTCTCCAGTTTCATTTTGTGATCATTCAAGTAACTGCCCAACCCCTGGGCATTCCATCTCTTCTCTACACTTTCTATATATTGTATGTATTCCATTTGCAAAGGGTTGGCTGGCTTGTAACTTCTGGGAGACTGTGGGAAAGAAACTTGGTTTATGCATTGTATATTTTTACAGAGAATTAATGAAAGGCAGCGGCTCTGTTTCATGAGATTCCTATGGTTGTGAGTATAGCAAGTGTGTCTCTTATGTTTCATATGTACCTTTTTATGTTCCATATTTCATTTCTGGTGAAGTTTTTCAAATGAGATTAGGTAGAATTCAATTTTATTGCTCTACCTAGAGGAAAATTTCATGTTAGTGTTCATTCTTCTGTTGAAAAGGATTCATCTCCTATGCCCTTTTCACCTTCTTAATCGATCTCTCCATTCTGCCATATTTTAAAAATAAATTGCTATGCTTTCCGCTTTCCTCACGAAATAATCTGCTCCTTTATATTAAGTTCTCTGTTCATTGAGGTCCAGTGGTCCCATAGCATCCCAGAAACACAGTCACTTTCAAAAATCTTTTCCAAAGTCCTTTTTCACTTACTAGCCTAAGTTAAACACCACATTGTAAGTCATCTCAGACCTTTTGGTTTATCCATTCATTGAGTGTGACTCGGAGAGAGCCCTCTCCTGCTCTCGTAGGGCTAGCTACGAGACTGAGCGTGGTTTGTGGTTACCCTGATTTTCGCCTTCTTTCAGCCTGAGGCGGATTTAGGTGCTAACACTCCAATGTTCATAGAATTCAAGGCATTGGTTGAGAAAGAAACTAACAAGAAGGTGAAGGCTCTCAGGAGTGATAATGAAGTTAAGTGTCGAATGAATTTAAAAAAAAATGTGCAAAAGAAGGCATTTGACAAGATTTGACAACACCCCACAACCCACAACAGAATGGGGTGGCTAAGAGAAAGAACTGTAGCATTATTGGAGAAACAAAGGTGATTTTTCATGACCAAGCCCTACATCTGCATTTGTGGGTTCAGGCATGCAACACAATAGTCTATTTACAGAACCAGAGTCCTCATTATTGTTGATCTAAAGATGATCTAAGGTTGTCATTGATGTCAACCCAAGCAAAACTAAGGATGACCCTGAACTTCCATGGAACATTGGGCATAATCATTCATGTTTTATTGTCTCATAACCATTATAGGAATACTCTACTCAAAAATATCTTTCTATCGGTATATAACTCTCCTTGTAATTCCTCATGATTTGTAAGTTATTCAAGATTGAAGTTAGTAACCCCAATTAGTGGGCTAAAACCCCATGGGGTTGCGGCATGACATTTATCATTGATTTTGGTCATTGAATAGTCAATGATTGATATTTTTTAAACTCCTAAAATCCCTCCAACATTCTCTATAGAAGCCCCTCTCAACTCTATAAAAAGAAATCTCATATATCCTCCAAAAGTAGTGATCGTGGAATTTTTGCTATAACTTTATTTCAGCGAAGTCTTATATGCTGAAATTACAACCCATTTGAGCTGAAATCCTAATGAACATCGTGACTAAATTTCAGATCTTGATTCACTATATTTTCGTAGATATGATATGTTGAAGTTAGGGTTTTTTCAAGATCCTGAATTTCATCGCAAAGAGGTGACCTTGGGAAAATCGTCATAACTCTCTCTCTGAGAAGTGGATTGGAATTCTGTAAAAAGTGACAGATAGTGCATGGACTATAGTTTTCGATGTATCAATTTAAAAGCCTAAGGAGGAAACAATGACATGTGGCATGTTGTACAAGTTCGATCTACTAAACTAGTCCATAATTAAGTCATTGTGAGAGATTGGGAATAACTTTGCCATGAAGAATCCAAATAGGGTCAGACCTATGGCATTGGAAAGAAGATTCAGAGGGCTGCTACAAGACTGAAGATCATATATTGGGGATCTAAAAGCACAGAGATACAATAGATTCAAGATCATGCTCTTAGAAGGCAAGAAAAAAACTAGATCAAGTGTTGCAAAGGGCCAGACTTTCTAGGGCAGCAAAGAGCAGGTGCAGCGAAATGGTGCAACAGAGGTAAGCTCTAGGTAAGTATATTCTATATATGCATGTTCATCTCTTAATTGCATTAAGTTCGTTTTATTTTAATTTGTTGTTTTTGTTTAGCACTGACATATGCTCTGCAGGATGAGGTAAGTTTTGCTATTATCATGTCATGAGTATTTCCTTGAAGACTTTTTGCAGGTAATATATATTCATCAAGAGAAGACTCAATGCATAATATAATGTTCTGAAGAGTGAGAAAAGGTAGCATGACAAGAGTAGCAATCAAGGTTCAGAACAACAACATGAAGTTCACCACATGAAGTCTTCAAGTGGGCAACACTGCATATAATCATTGTAAAAGTATCATTGTACAGAGTCATTGTAAAAGTTGTACAAGTGTCTATCTTCCAAGAGTTGAAGTGGCAATGTTGAGAGGTCTAGGATCATCATTAGGTGGTTGTGTCATAGTTGGGGTTATGGTCTAGTGTGTCTCCTTCTTCTACATCATTCTATATCATTGTAAAGTGGACCATTTTCCTTGGTATGGGAGTCCATTCTTCTTTTATTCTTCTATAGAGTGGTAGGGTGGTGCTAGGCTGGTGCATGAAGTCACCAATAGGTTCAAGCCTGTGAAAAATTTAGGGTGCTAGGGTGGTGCTAGGGTGAATTGTAGCTCATTGGGTGTTGGGGCATCCATTCAGTTGACTATTGAAGAATCTCTGGCGTTGGAGCATTCATCCAGTGTGAGTTGAATAAGAATGCTTTTGTAGATTCTAGGAAGTTGGAGCTTTCTTTTCAATTAGAGTTGAAGATTAAAGAATTATTAGAAAAGAATTTAGGTGGTTTTTGTCCCGAAGGGGGTTTCCACCTTAAAAACTGTGTGCATTTGTGTTCCTTTTGTTTATTGTTATCATTGTACAAACACTGATAATAATTGAAGATTAACTAATGCTCTGAAAGATTAATAATAATACTAACTTAAAGGAATACTGATTAAACCACCCCCCCCCCGCTCTCGGTATTTCCAACAATTATATTATGGGCATGATTACACTTGAGGAGGCTTTCCTAGGAAGAAACTCAAATGTGTCACACTTCAGGATTTTTGAAACATCTGCTTACTACAATGTATCCAAAGAATCAAGGAAGAAGCTCAAACTGACAACAGAGTTGTGGGTATTTTTGAGTTACACAGAAACTCCTCAAAACTATCATTTGTACCTACCATCCCTCATAATGACAGTTGTATGAAGGGATGTAAATTTTGATGAGGAGAAAGTGATGTGGTGATCTCTTGAGAGGGAGCTTCAGATCCCACCAGAAGAGGATCTCTTAGCTCCAAAGGAGGAACCTCAAGAAGTTTTGGAGAAGCCACAAATTGAGGAGCAGAGAGTGGAGACAACCACTCAAGCAGAAATATCCATAGAAGGTGGGGAAAGAACCAGGGAATCTGGAATACTTATGGAAGATGCGAAGGAGAATGTGGGCGATCCTTCAAATCAGTGTAGGAAGAGAAGGTCACCTGATTAGTACACTAGCTACATGGCTCTAATGACTTAGCTTGTAGAGACTAGGCCATCCTCTTTCGAGGAAGTAGTATAGAAACCTATATGGGTTGATGCAATGGTGGAGGAATACAAATCGATTGTAAATAATAGTGTTTGGGAAGTGGTCCCAAGACCAATAGATAAACTAGTTGTGGGTTCAAGATGGATCTTCAAGGTTAAGTATGTAGCAACTGAAAGCATAGAAAAGTACAAGGCTAGATTTATGGCCAATGGGTACTCTCAAGTTGAGGGAATTGACTATTAGGGGACCTTTTCTCCTATAGGAAGGTACTCATACATTAGATCAATTCTTGCTCTGGTTGCACAGATGAGGTGGAAGATCCACTAGATGGATGTAAAAACAAAATTAATCAATGGATTTATTGAGGAGGATGTGTACATCAAGCAATAAAAAGTCCTTGAGACATTTGATCGAGAATCTCATATGTGCAGACTCAAGTGCACGTTGTATAGTCTCAAATAAGGACCCTGTGCTTGGTACACTAGGATCGATAGCTATCTCACTGGTTTGGGCTTCACCAAAATTGAGGAAGATGCAAACCTCTATCACATCTTGTAGAAGGTAAATTGTTGATTATTGTCCTATATGTTGATGATTTTATTTTAAATAGTGATGAGAAGTAGATCAGATCTTGTCAGGAGGACCTTGCAAGAGAATTTGAAATGAAGGACATGGGTCTCATGCACTACTTCCTCGGTTTGGAAGTATGGCAAGGCGATGGGGAAGTATTTGTCTCTCAAGGAAAGTATGTCAATGAGATACTTCATAGATTTTGCATGAATAGTTGCAAACCCATGGAGACACCTCTAGCGAAGGATGCCATTTCAAGTGAATAAGTGGATGCTACCATTTATCGATAGCTAGTGGGTTCATTGATGTACCTTGTGAACACAGGACCAGATATGTGTTATGCAGTCAATCAGCTGAGCTAAGCTATGGTTAGACCAATCAAACTATTTTGGAAGGAACCTAAGCATGTTCTATGGTACCTGAGAATCACTACCCAGTTTGGAATATGGTACAAATGGACAAAGGGAATGAAGTTGTGTGGCTTCACAGATGCATATTGGATGGGGATTCCATCAGACTGGAAGATTACATCAAGTGGAATTTTCAGTGTTGGGTCCGCAGCTATTTCCTAGTATAGGAAGAAGAAAATATATGTGGCACTTAGCTTTGCAGAAGCATAATACATGGTTGCAAGTCAAGCAATATTTGAGGCAATCTGGATGAGAAAGATACTTATGTGTTTTTTTGGTCAGATGATGGATCCAACCGTGATCTACTGTGATAATCAATGTTGCATCAAGCTCTCTGAAAATATTTTATTTCACGATCGATCCAAGCTTATAGATATCCAGTATCATCATTTACTGCATTGTGTGCAGAGGTGGATAATAGTCCTAGAATACATTATGACAAAGAAACAAGATAATGACATTTTGACAAAGGCCTTGTCAAGTGGGAATTTCAAGTTCCACATGAGTAGGATAAGGGTGGCTGATAATCTCTTTCTTGCTGAGAGGGAGTGTTGGAAATTCAGCAAGAAAATCTCATTTTTGACTTTGCCTTGATCAAACTAGAGAAAATTTGAATTTCCACATCAACAGAAATCTTGGAGGTAGTTAACTGAAGTGACATGGCAATTGTCACATAGTTAAATAAGATAATTCGATTTGGAGGGCTTGAGTTCAGTTAAGCATGAGTGATTTCTAATTTGTAGCAATCTAATTCAGTTATATTAAGTTATGTTTAGTTAAACTAGTTCTAACTATTGGAGGAACTAGTGGAAGGTTAGTTATGTAGTGCGACTTCAGTCTAACTCAGTGATCATTGAATTAACTAATCGATCAACCCAAAATAGCTAATTGACGCAGTGAATTCGAGTTACCTAGTTGAGGTGGAGATTCCAAGGTAGAGTAACATCAGTTGTAGACTATTCTAGAGTGTATAGGTGTTTCATGCAACCTGATGATCAACCTGAGGAATTTCCCATTCCATTTTGGAGAAATTACTAATTAATAGGAACCTAATTTCTCAAGGAATTGCAGAAGGAAATAGGGGCTCAAACAAAGGCAGAAATTGACTAAGTCTGGGTTATAGATTCTAAGTGAGAAAAGAGATAGGTTATTCACTTGCAAAGTGTGTTCACTTGAGAAAATAAATTTTAATACATCTCTATTCATCATATTAATGCAACGAGGCATTAGGGTTTTTAGCATATTACTTTCCCAGAAAAATATTGTGTGCATTTTTGTTATTTCTCCTTATATGTTCGTAATTGATGTTCTAAATTGTGAATTACTTTCCGCAAGTAGTAGAGTAGGTTTGTGTCTTGTAATTTTGATTAAAACTTCATGAGTAGTTGCAAATCTACATCATAATTTTTACAAAAGAAATAATGTTTGGATGATGGGCCACTTACTTATTCCTAATTACAATATGTGAGAATATAGGGAGATGGAAAAAAAGGTGCTTTGAGAAAGTTTTTGAGATGTAATCCCAGGATTGTCACAAGGATGCAAGGAAAGCAATGACTACTCCCTTTCTTACTAATGTCTGTTCCTAGTCCCAATAAAATATTGAAAATTTTAAAAATCTTTGGTTAGTCAAAAAGATGTGTGGATAATGGACCACTTAGTCTTCTCCTAATTAATATATCTGTGATGATTCATTTTTGAAAACCAAGATAGAAAACATGTGTGGATTTGGACCACTTACTTTCCCCTAGTTGAGCTATGTGATTTGTAATTTTTCTAAATGAAAATAAGAACCTTACTAATAATGGTTAGCAAAGTAACTAAGAAGCCTATCTAAATTTTGAAAAAGCACACAAGTGTAGGTAGTTCATTAAGTGTTTCCAAAACACACAAGAAAGAGAAATTACAATGTTTTTTTGTCGTTCTGTAAACCACACAGGTATTTTTATGCAAAAAAGTGCGACTCGCGCCTGTTTGTGGGAAAATCCACATGACCAACTCGAAAATTTGAATTCAGGTTTTATCTGGGCCAGGAACAGGTTTGAGTGGGACCTGCAAAATTCTAGAGAGGCAATGGATGGTAAAAATAGTAAAAATGCAAAGAGAGAGGTTTTGCAACACAACCAATTAAATCAAAGAAAGGCACAAAGTGGAGTAGCCATTTTGTATTTAGTGTTTTGTTGATTAAGGGTCCCAAAGCAACTTTTATTTTAGTTTGGTTGTCACCTACAAAGAGCATACAAAGAGTTAGACGATATTAGTGCTTGAATAAGAACAAAAAAAACATGAGTGAGATAAGAACAATACATGAACAAGATTAAAAAAAACTAGATCAAACATAAAAAAGTGCTTGAACAAAGCATAAACACATCAACAAAAGACATAGGAAAATAATGGCCATTATTGATTGCTGGTAGAAGAGCTACAAATGAGATATCAAAACACTTGAAGAGAAATTCTTAAGCAATGGTGCTCAAGAGCTCTCAGCAAGGACCTCCTTTCTTCAATCTCCTATGCAAGCTCACTCTCTCTCAAAGAAGCTAAGAGAAATCTCAAGGATGATGGAACTCTCTCAACAATCGAATGCATGATTGTCTTGGGACAATTTTTCCCACATAACAATGCTTGAACTTCTTCTTCTCAGCAATGGAATGCAAGATTGCTTGGGAGTATTTTTTCTAGTATAACACTACCTTCGATTTTTTGTCTTCCAATGGCTTGTTTATATAAAATATGAACTCCTCTTTCCCACCCTTGGCTCATTAATGAGAAAATGTCTTGATAAAAGGACAAGAGGATTCCCTTGGGGGCTGAATATCTCCAAGTTGACTCGAAACCAATTGTCCTTGGGTGGTACATGTCAGGGAATCCCAATTCAATTTGTGTGAAGTGGTCCTAGACTACTGACTCGGACTTTGGTTGATCGGCGTGATTATCAAAGAAAACGTTGCGCAGTTGTTAATTTCTACCTTTAGAGAGCCCGTGCAGATTGGTATTTTAACTTGAACCTTGGAAAACTTTTGATTTTTTTTGTTTTATGATATCCTTAGCTGGAAGAGCTTCACTTTTACATGTTGTTGTCTGACTTAGGGTATCATCTAACTTGTACAAATGTGTGTACAATTTTTCCATATTAACAATTAGCATAGCTAGGGTTTTGGAGATAGGTGTGTGAGTAAACTACTCCAGGACCATAAAAAAAACTTAGCAGCCTATGATAGGGAGATTAAAAATCTTCCATAATCCTAGGGTCAAAACCGAAGCGCAACAGAAACCATTTTGAGAGAGGGTTAGGCTTAGGTCATAGTGCGAGCAGTTCTCCTCGAGGCTACCCAACTTGTTGCAAGGAATCGTGTGCCAACATTTGACTACCTAGAATCCCAAGGTTCGTGTCTCCCCATGGGATGGTGGTACTTTTACGACCACTCCTAGGAGAAACACCCTATAGGTGTTTGTTTTTGGTAGAAACCACCCCTCTACCTTACCTTCCCCTAGACAACTACGCTTGCGGACATCAAATCCTGCAAATAAGAAGTATTTTGGAAGGCCATCTAAAACATAACATTAGGATTAGTTTGTGTGTAACTACATTTTAGGTATTTTCTTGTGTGTGTTTTTTGGTTAGCATCAGTAGTTTGGCCTTAAGGGTACCTATAATAACTTGATTTGTTTAAAACATATTTATTCACCCTCGCTAAATCCAGTCGCTGACCATCACGTTGAATCCAGTGTCTACCTCCTGAGAGAGGTGAATTGTTGACTCCTTGTAGAGTGTCTATTGGTACTCAAGACCCAAACCAACCTCTAATTGTGGGATATATTCTAGGTCCTCCTAGTAGTGACTTGATATCTATAAGGACATTTTCAAATGATTCTGCCTTTCCTATTAATCTACCTTTAATGATTATGTCACTACCTATCGAGGAGGTAAATTATCCTCTACCCTTTGCATCTACAACTTCTGCTGCTATGACATCATTGTCACCATTGATTATGGTAGGACATACACCTCCTTCAACACCTCTCACGTCCTCTTGGGGCATACCGCCCATCTCTTCTATGACTCCCACAAATTTTCCCAATATTTTTTGCCCATTCCCTCATCTATTTTGGCCATGGGATCAAACCCTATCCAGATTATAGAATCAAGAATATTTACTCTTATTTTTTCTCAGCCTACTATATTTGTTCCTAATATGGGTATAGTAACTTATTGTAGTAGCTACAACCACCCTCCAAAATTTTTTCCATGCTTAATTTTGGAGCATCCCTTATAAACAACAACAGCTCATCTCACATTGATCCAGGTACTTGTGCTTCAACTGAGCTTTATTCTTTCAATATTGGCTTCTTTTTTCTCACTTAGCTCTTTTCCTAACCCACAAGTCGATCTCTTGACTTGGTCTTCTGAAAGATTCGGGCTCTCCTTAGAGAACTACACAATTATTTAGGGCAACTAGCCTTACTCTTGGAAATTGTGTAGTGTTCACTAATAGTGGACCTTGAGCCCAGGAAATGCACAAAACTAATAGGAAGCTAGCCTTGAGATGGAAAATTGTATAGAAAATGAGAGCAACCTAGAGCCACTTAGCCTCGAAATTGTGCAGAACCAACTATGCTCAGAAATTGTGCAAAGCATGAGTCAGAGGGCTTCCCGATTCCCCAGAACCATGCAATCTCTCTGGGAAATGCATTGCAGCTTTTCTCAGAAAAGAAAAAATCAAAAATAAAAAAAGAATCCCTAAAAAATAGGGATCTAGTTTTAGCAACCCGAAGGAGGCACTTGAGTTATTTTAGAAACTGTCGCCAAGTATTGCATTTTCCTTGATTTGTGGCATGCACCTTATAAACCCTAATTTGAAAAAAACTATATAATCGACACTCCTAGAGATCATTTTCACATTCAATCTTGGAGCTCTGGCATTCCTAAGGAGATCAAGGAACCTTCAGTACGATCATCATCACTTTTCCAGGTGAGTTTTACTTTTCTAGTTTTTTGCCGCTTTTTCTATCGCTTTTTGTTGTTTAGCTTGTGAGAGTGTTGTTTCACTTGTTTCTTTGAATGAATGTTGGCATTTTAAATTGTTTTAGCTTGTAGAAGTGTTATTTCAAGTTTTACATTGCCTTTCCCAAGTGTCACATGTGTTACCTTGTTTTTGCACTAATGGTCGTCATTGCAGCGACTCCCTTCACATGCTTTGTTTTCCTTTAGTTTGATTGATTCTTGCACTTGTTTCAATTGCATGCATCATCACTTAGTCATATTTTCACTTAGAATCACACCATCCTTCAGATATGCTCGATTTCACACTCCCATTGGGTAGATCTGGTCTCCCCTTGCATGGATCTCACTTTTCACTACATGCATTGCGCAATCTGGGAGCTCAAGGCCTCTGCCTTGGCTTCTGGAATTGCAAAGAGGTTGTCCTGGCCTAAATCCAACTATGCATTGTGCAGTTATAGGAGCCAACCTCGCAACTTGGCCATTGAGATTGTGTAGTATCTCTCGGCCTTGGCCCAAGACTGAACTGTGCATTGTGCAGTTTCAGTCAACAAGCTTCCCGGCTGACTATTGGGATTGTGAAATGCATAGTTCCCACAGTTAGTCAGTGACCTATATGAGCCATAATTGTGCAATCTATCCCATCATGATCCCAGTTTGTTGCTTAGTCTTGTCTTGAATTTTCCTTGGTTTTTAAGCTAACATTTGCTTGCCATGAGTGTCCTCTCTTGTTGGAAATACTGAGAGGGGGAGTGAATCAATATTTCTTTTCAATTGTTAAGATCACTTATATTTAGAACATAAAATGAACAATAAGAATAAATGATTCTATTGATTTCTTCTTTACAATAAATCAAGTACAATATATGTAGGGCTCCAACCCTAGATGAAGACACCGATCCTCAATATCCCAAGATCCAACCTGTATTTGGCCAAGCACCAAATTCAACTTCCAAGGTCCCAACCTTGTTCATTTGAGGCACCAACCTCTAGGGATCCAACCCTATCTCTGGTTGTTATGAACCAGCTCAAGAAAAAGATAGAAAAGATAGATCCACGCCTTAGAATTCAGCCTCTTCGAAGGGGCAGCCTCTTTTACATTACATAAATAAACAATTCTTAGATGATTCAAATGACAAAACCTCCTTTCTATATATAGGAGTCTAAGGAGTCACAATATAACCCAGCCAACCTAACAATAATAATATAAAGCCACAAAAATAACAATAGAGGGATTCTATGGGGCACAGTAATAACAATATGGGGACAATAGGGGCACAACAATATTAATAAGGGATACAACTACAATAGTAATGGGGTAATCACTAGTATTATAGGGACCCAACATGCCCCTCTCCTTCAAAAAAGTGTTGTCCTCAATGCTTGAGTAGTTATGGATGCTTCTGTATAAAATTCTCATCCTCCCATGTGGAATCTTCAGCAGATAAGTTCTTTCACTTGATAAGATACTTTGAAATTGATCGATTTTGTAGCTGTCGAGTTCTTGTTTCTGCGACTGCTTTTGGTTCCAATATAATTTTTCCTTCCTCGTCAAGTTCTGGCAATATTGTTTGAACTGGGAGCTTTTCACCTATAACCTTCTTTAAACATGAAACATGGAAAATTGGGTGCAATCAAGAAGCTGCAGGAAGCTCCAATTTGTATGCCATAGTAGCAATCTTTTGCAACACCTTGTACGGACCATAATACTTTGGTGATAATTTATTATCTTTCTTAGGTTGCTTGAGGGACATTTGCTTATATGGTTGTAGCTGTAGGAATACCCAATCACCTACATCAAAACTTCTTTCACTGCGATGTTGATCTGCCTGTTGTTTCATTCTATTCTGTGCCAACAGGAGGTTATCCTTTAAGAGTTGGAGGACTTGTTGTTGATGTTCGATGTGATGTTCCACTGCTTGAACCTTAGAATTTTCTCTTAAATATGATGTGATGGATGGTGGCTGATATCCATAAAGTGCCATAAATGGGGTCATTTTTGTTGCTGTATGGAAGGAAGTGTTATACCACCATTCAGCCAGAGGCAACCACTTGACCCATTGTGTCTGTTTATCAGATACAAAGCAACGAAGATATCCTTCCAAACATTTGTTTACTATCTCAGTTTGCCCATCAGATTGAGGATGATAAGATGAGCTATGAGCTAACTGATTACCAAGACAAGAAAATAATTCTGTCCAAAAATTTCCAGTGAAAATGAGATCTTTGTCACTTATAATAATCTTTGGGTTTCCATGTAGCTTTTGAATTGTTTCCATAAATGCAAAAGAAACTGTACTGGATTTAAATGGATGTGATAATGCACAAAAGTGTGCATACTTGGTAAGTCTATTAACTACCACCATGGTGACACTCTTTCCCTCAGACTTGGGTAAACCTGTGATAAAATCCATTGAAACCTCCTCCCAACGTTGGCTTGGAATGGATAAAGGTTGTAATAGACCCGATGTCTTAATTGTTTCAACTTTATTTTGTTGGCAAACCAAACATTCCGCCACAAAATTTTGAATATCTGATTTAAGGCCATCCCAAAAAAAATCCTTCTTAACCTTGTGGTAAGTTTTTAAAAATCCTGAGTGCCCTCCTAAGGGAGAAGTGTGCAATTCCATAATAATCTTTTGTTTTAGTTGGGAATTCTTACAGAGGTATAAGCGATCTTTGTACCATAATGAATCATTTTGCCAGCTAAATGTATTAGACGTACTGGAATCTTGTTGTAACTTTCGAATAAGTTCCCACACTTCTTCATCATTCTTCCATTCCTCCCTTGCTTCGTTTATCCAATCTGGTTGGATAATAGAAATGGTGCACAACAATGCTTCCACATCCTCATCCTTTCTTGAGAGTGCATCTGCCACCACATTTTGCTTCCCTTTTTTGTAGATGATTTCAAAGTCATAACCCAACATCTTTTTGACCCACTTTTGTTGCTCTTCAGAGGATAATCTTTGTTCTAAAAAGTATTTAAGGCTATCATGATCCTTTTTTACCTTGAAGTGTCTTCCCATTAGGTAGGGTCGCCATTTCTTAAGTGCATGGAGTATTGCCAACATTTCCTTCTCATAAATAGCTTTGTGTAAAAACTTTCCCTTGATTGGAAGACTTTCAAAAATAATGGGTCTTTCATCTTGCATTAAAACAACACCAATTCCATTTCCTGAAGCATCACATTCTGCAATAAAGGTTTTTGTGAAGTCTAGTGTAGCTAAGACTGGTGCTTGGCACATTGCCTCTTTAAGATGTTTGAAGGCCTTCGTTGTTGCTAGAGTCCATGAAAATGCATCTTTCCTCAATAATGTTGTTAGAGGTGGTGCTATTCTCCCATAATTATTAACAAACTTGTGATAATACCCTGTCAACCTGAGAAATCCCCGCAGATGCTTTATGGATGTGGGGATTTTCCATTCCTTAATGGCTTTAATTTTGCTAGGGTCTACCTTAACTCCTTCATGAGATACAATATGACCCAGATATTCCACCTCTTGTACTCCAAAGAAACATTTGGATCTTTTTTCATATAATTGTTTCTCTTCCAATAGTTGTAGCACCCTGTCAACATGTTCAACATGATCCTTCCAAGACTTGTTGTAGATTAGTATATCATCAAAAAATACTAACACAAATTTTCTAAGGAATGGTTTGAAAATGGAATTCATCAAACCTTGAAATGTTGAAGGTGCATTGGTAAGGCCAAAAGGCATGACCAAAAATTCGTAATGACCCTCATGAGTTCTAAATGTTGTTTTCGGAATGTCTTTAGTCTTCATTCTGATTTGATGATATCCTGAACGAAGATCCAACTTGGTGAAGTAAATTGATCCATGCAATTCATCCAGTAATTCATCAATGAGAAGAATGGGAAACTTATATTTAATAGTGAGCTTGTTGAGCTCCCTATAATCCAGACACATGCGCCATGATCCATCCTTCTTGTGCACTAATAATACCGGAGAAGAGAAAGAACTTTGACTCGGTTGAATTATACCAGCCTCTAGCATTTCTGCAACCATACATTCAATTTCACTTTTTTGGGCATAAGGATATCTGTACGGCCTGATGTTTGGAGGAACACTTCCTCGAATCAGATGAATAGCATGATCATGATCATGAATAGGTGGGAGACCTTTTGGAGTCTCAAATACCTTGGAATGATTGTCCAAGACTTTTTGGAGATCTGGAGAAATAGATGATTCCAATGTGGAAACCTCTAGCGAACATAAATGTGCAATTACACCTCTTTGTTCCTTTTTTAGAAGCTTTGTCATACTGTTAGAGCTTATTATCTTTCCTGGTTTCCCTACAATACTCCTTAATTCAACTTCCATTCCTTCCATAGAAAATTTCATGAAAAGTTCTTGAAAATTAAAAGCTATTGTACTCAAGGATTGTAGCCATTGGACTCCTAGTACAACATCAGCACCTCCCATTGGAATGGAAAGCATTGGGCTAGTCAATACATATTCTCCCATGGATAGCTTGATATTATGGAACTTTCCTGAGAAATTTATTGTTCCTCCTTTTGAAACCATCACTTGACACTCTAGTGCTAGATATAAGAAGCAATTCAATTCTTTTGCTACCTTACAATGAATAAAAGTGTGGGTACTTCCTGAATCAATCAACACTATTACATTTTTCTTCTTGATTTGTCCTTCTATCTTGATGGTTTGAGTAGTGGTAATTCTGGCCAACGCATTACAAGATATGGTTGGATTCATATCTTCTTTATCTAGGCTTTGTTCCTGGAGTATATCCTCTTCTTTTGACCTTTCTTGCTCCTTTTCTTCTTCCTCTTCACAATCTATGTAGAATAATTTCTTCTCAGCACACTTATGACCTTTAGTGTATTTTCTATCACAACTGTAACAAAGCCCTTTTGCTCTTTTTTCTTCCAATTGTTGTGGTGTCAACCTTATAGGTTGTGGAAGACTAGGGGCAACAACACTTCCATCTTTATAGTTGTGAGTGGTATGCTTCTTGGTTTCCATAATTTTGCTTTCCATTTTTCTTGCTAACGTGAATGCCTTCTCTAATGAATCAAGTTCCCAAAGGTGAACATCATGTTGGATATTATCCTTTAAAGTCCCTATGAACACATCAATCCTATGCTCCTCTGGAATATTTTTTACCCTTATGTTCAATTTTTGGAACTCCTCAATGTGCTCCATTATTGAACCCTTTTGTTTGAGACTTATCAATTGGCTAAAAAAGGTGTTTCTTTTTGTATCCTCATAATGTGCTGTCAATTCTTCCATAAAAATTGCCCAATTGATAATTTGTTTACAAGAGCAAAGCCATTGATACCATACAAACTGATTTGGTTCCAAATATAAAGTTGCAATACGTACCTTTTGTGTGTTTTGCACATTATTGAGATCGAAAAATTGCTCCATCTGTAATATCCATGTTGTGAGATCCTTGCCATCAAACTTCCTCATATCAATTTTTGGAATATGGTGGGTCTTCGATCCCACATTAGAGTCTATGAAATCATGATTAACATTTCTTTTGTTAGCATCATGAGTTTCCTTTACTACCTTTTCACCATTATTAAGTATTTCTTGTAGAAAATTTGTCAAATCTGTCTTCAAATCTGCCATGTCTCTCTTTAAATCTGTCTTCAAATCATCAATCTTAGCTGCCATGCCCTTTATCTTAGATTCCATGCCATTTATCTTAGCTTCTGTAAGCTTTTGTGAGAGTGAAATTTGTTGCACTTGGTCTTGTAATTTTGATATATCATGTAGCATTTCTTCCTCTTCTTCATGAGTCATGCTAGGGCTTTCAAGTTGCTTACTAGGTGTTTGAATTTTGTTTTCTTGGGGCATCAGTTACTGATAACAATGCTCTACTATGCCCTTTGAATTCCTTCAAAATAATTTTTCAAACCAAGCTTAAGCAAAAATTTAAAAAAATATACGCACCTTTTTTCACTTTGTAGGAGCTCGATATTGTCTTTGATGTCTCTCTGTAATTTCAGATCATCTAGTTCTGAAATTGCAACTTGTAGTATCCCTCTATCTCCTCTTTCCAATGCCACCAATCTGATCCCAATTGGATTCTCCAAGGAAGAGTTATGTCAAATCTCCCACAGTGACCTGATTATAGACTAGTTCAATAGAGCGAGCTTGTACGACATGCCACGTGTCCCTGTTTTGACCTTTGGCTCTGAAAAAGATATACAAGAAACTACATTCTGTCCTATTTCTATACCTTCTTACGAAATTTCAATCCGATGCTTAGAGAGAAATTTATGATATTTTTCCCCAGGTCACCTGTTTGGAATGTAATTCAGGAGTCTACAAAAAGACCAACTTCCTCAGATCATATCTCCGCAAATATAGCGGGAAAAGATCTGAAATTTGGACCCGAGATTCAGTGTGATGTTTTCTCAAATGGGTTTTTGTTTTAGTTTCTAAAACATCACAAAAAAGAAGTTATAGCGAAAATTCCACAATGACCTGTTTGGAGAAGTGAAACCCTAGAATCCAAAGCTCTGATACCAAATGTTATGAACCAGCTCAAGAAAAAAATAGAAAAGATAGATCCACGCCTCAGAATTCAGCCTCTTCGAGAGGGAAACCTCCTTTACATTACATAAATGAACAATTCTTGGATGATTCAAATGAAAAAACCTCCTTTTTATATATAGGAGTCTAAGGAGTCACAATATAACCCAACCAACCTAACAATAATAATATAAAGACACAAAAATAACAATAGAGGGATTCTATGGGGCATAGTAATAATAATATGGGGACAATAGGGGCACAAAAATATTAATAAGGGATACAACTACAATAGTAATGGGGTAATCACTAGTATTATAGGGACCCAACACTGGTACAGGCTCCAACCTGTTCTCTTGAGGAATCCTATCCTCTAGGGCTCCAAACCTATCTTACAAGACACCAACCTTGTCTTTATGAGGCTCCAACCTCTATGGTTCCAACCCTCACCTTCAATTCTCAAGATAAATTTGATGATTCTTCACGATTCCTAATATCTTTTGCAACGAGCCCTATCAATCATGAACAATGTGTTATCCAAATTACATCATCAATGACAACCTTGTCTTCTCATGAAGGTGTCATCATTTCTCTTCATGGTACCCAAACAATCTCTCCAAGGTCACTCCATGAGGAATTCAATCAAGGTCTCCAAGAATGTCACCAAGACCACCTTCTACAATATATCTTCAACTATTCTTCAAGGGATGCTCTAAGATTCAAAAACTAATCTTCAAAATGATCTCCAATAAGATGCTTAAGAAGTCTTCAATAATATGCTCAATACTTCTTCAGACTTCCAACCGAGCTCTAAGAAGTCTTCAATAATATGCTCAAAACTTCTTTAGACTTCCAACCAAGCTCTAAAAAGAAAAGCTTCCCAAGAAAATCTAGGGAAATTCGTAAACAAGTCCAAGCACTTGTTTTATCCCTTCACAGGGTCTGCAAAGAAGTGACACTACAGGTCCAAAATTTCTATCGATGCTACCCACATATCTGAGGTCTATTTGTTACAGATATGAGGATCATAATTGTAATAGGTTCGAAGTATTGTCATCACACTCAAAATTTAGCTCAGCCACAACAGTGCGAGATTTAATTTAATCAATAGTCATAGGTCCAAACTGAAATTCCACAAGCCTGAGGTATATATTAGTAGCACAGGTATGTTCTTTAATATACCCTTTAATTTTATCTCCAAGCAACGTTGAGATCTTTCCAAGTGAAAGTCCACACTTTAAAAATGTTATGCGAGAGGTTTGAAACTTAATACATCCCACAAGTTTGAGCTTCACGGTTCCAAGCCTTATTGTCTGGTCACAAGTCCACAATCTATAACAAAAAACGAGCTACTGGTCTGCTTCGGGATGATGATGAGAGACGTATAGTCTTGCAACAAGATTTCACTATCATTAGTCCTGTAAGGTGAGGCCGCATGGATGAGATTCTACCCGTAATAATATTTTTCCCAAACAAATTCTTCAAGAAGAATACAACGAAACCCTTCCACTGAATTGATTTGGATCTGCAACTTGAGAAGAACACTACGATTTTGCAAAACTTTTAGTGTCTGCAATTTTTGTCATCAAATTTGAAAATTAATCCACCGAATTCCATAATTTCTCTGCAATTTTCCTTCGTATTTTTCTTGTCTTCCTTGTTCACAAGATGTGAGCTTCTTCGTTCTGAATATCCTTTGTTGACTATGACCTGTGTTTCAAACTAGATTGAGTCTTTTTTTATTAATACGATTTTTAAGAATGAAACCGTCACAAATGAAAGAGAAGTCAACATGTAGATTGAGGCCGACTTATGTAGATGGAGCCAACCTTAGATTATCGTATTTAAATTTAAATATTCCAACATATTCAATATGTTTTTTTCTTATTATATTCATGCATGGTTTCATATGTATGTGGTAAATACATTTTTATTGTTATATATTTTATATCATATAAATATAACATATATATTTATATTTGATATAAATATATGTATATATGTGACTAGTGATTTATGCCCCCCTTTTTTTAAGTCTTTGGTATATTCTTTCATTTCGGTCATCTCTCAAATGTCAAATTAGGGTTAGGGTATTAGCTATGGTTTCATGTACTAGGGTTTGGGTTTTCTAAAAAGGCTAGGGTTAGGGTTTCATAGTTTTAGGGTTAGCGTAACATAGTCTAGGGTTACGGTTATTTATCACAAGAATATTTTCCATCTCGATAATGCCATATTGACATCAATGACAACCTTGATTAACAATATCCCCCTTTGTCATTGATGGCAATATTCTTGCCCTTCCAACATTCTCATTGATGGAAATATTCTTTCCCTTACAACATTCTCTCCCCCTTTGACATCAATGGAAACCAGGGTGCCCAAGTACTCCCCCTATCAAGTTGCTTCTTTTCATCATATTTTCTTCATCAATAGTAGTTCTTCATAGGTATATTACTTCCCCTGTCACGGTGCTCTTCTTTCTAGCAGTGTGGTTCATGATAGATGTGCTTACATTCCTTTATGTGATGAACCAACTCCCCCTGTCTGCACAACCTCCTCTAGCTCGAGAAAGATTACCTACTTAGTGATCAAGTGGAAGACATCTTCAACAATAGTTCATTGGATAGATAAGATATCATGTTATTCAATGGAGTGTTCCTAAGAAATGATCTATCAAAGAATGATTGTCAATATAGATCATCAAGGATTTCATCAGGCCCATTCACGGATGGATTCTACAAGAATGCTTAATCATCATAAGTTCCCCCTAATTGTCTGCATGGTCTTATTTCTGACAGATTATCCCCATCAAATACTTAGATTATCAAAGCTCATGTCAACAACATGTGTTGTTGGCTAGAGAGATCAAGAGTTTTTCCGATTCTATTTTCTTCCTTCTCCATACTTGTGTGACTTTCTTCTCTGGCATAGTTCTAGCTTAATTAGGTGCCCAAGTCAAGTTACAATCACGTGACATATGTCCAATGTTATGACATTTGAAGCACTCTACATTGTTCATGCATAAGAATTCATGACTTCTTATTGCAAAATTTCTTCTCGGAGATTGACGGGGACCATTATATTTATATTTGTGATATGCCCTACAATCGTTTGCCATGTGCCCAAAGTTTGTACAAGATTAGAAATAGCCAAGAAATATACTCTGGTACCTGGGAGAAGAAGGTTTCCTTGATGTAGTTCTTAAGTCTTTTTGCCTTGGGATCCTTTGATGACAACCATTTCTTCTTGCATCCTTGACACCATATGCATTTCTTCTTGAAGGAGGGTTTCTTCCATAGTTGTCTTGACTCTTCTCCTTGCCTTTGCTGGAACTGGGAGCATCAACGTTTCTTCCAGGATTCCTCACATCCTTGTTGTTTGAAGCATTAGGGTTTTCATCATTCTTGCTTGAGGATTCATGTGTTAAACACACATGGACAGCAAAGACAATGTGAAAGATAAATCATGCAATTCATTTTTTTATTAACAGAAGATATACATTTATAGTACATTATGTGACTCTTGGGTTTCAGATCCCAAGGTCTCTTGGACTGCTTTTGTCCATTCGACTTCCACACTAACCCATTTAGGATTAGGTGTCCAACATTCCCCCCCTTAATCCGAAGGGTTATGTATGAGTCCAAGAAGAGAGCTGTAATACAAAATGTGCAAAAAATGCATGGCAGCACTAGGCTGAATGTGCTTTATGAAATGTTGGTAAAAAAGGGCGGTGGTTTAAGGATGACCACCAACACTGGAACGCTTAGTGCAGTTCCCGGAACTCTTCCAAAACTGGCAAGAAGCTGAAGTCTTCTGCTAGAGGAAGTGATCCTATTGTTTTAAACAGGGAAACCTTCAACCATAAAAGGGAGGTCTCACCCCGCATAAAAGGTAAAACTTCAACCTGAAAAGGGAAGTCTCAACCTGTGATGGTTTAAGGATAACCAAAAACTCTGGAATGCTTAATGCAATTCCTAGAACTCTTCCAAAACTGGCAAGAAGCTGGAGTCTTCTGCTAGAGGAATTGTTCTCAATTTGTGTTCCTGGAATGCTTCCAAAACTGGCAAGAAGCTGAAGTCTTCTGCTAGAGGAAGTGTCCCAGATTGCCAAATGAAGGCATGCTCAGGGGCATCTTTGTCTCTGGCTACAACTCTGAAACTGGTGTGGCAGGTTGTGGCTCAGGCTCGCGTGTTGTGGCTTTGAAGCTTGTAGATGACCATCATTTCCCCCCCTGTCAGATACAAGGTGAGAAGATGGAGAAAACTCAACTGCAAGACTGTTCAATACTCTGGAACAAGTTCTGACATGTGTTTGGAATATCTTCTTGGCTGTTGATGCCCATTGCCAAGAAGCGATCCATCCAAGATGAATCTTTGTTCTTGCAGGACGTTTATTTCTGAAGCATCTGTGTGAAGAATGACTGGTTTTATGACAATGCTTACATGGATAAAGATCAAAACAGTGATCTTTCAAATGGCCAACTCGGTCACAGTGTTGGCATTTAACGATCTGTTGTTGTTGTTGTTGTTGCTGTGGAAGAGGGGCAGAGTCTGGAACAGCTGAAGCTGAACTGTCATGAAAAGCAGGTGAACTGTCACGAATGAATCCAGCACTCTGAAACTGAATGGGCTTGGCATAGTCTAGAATATGAAAGGACAAGTCCTTGTCATATCCAAGACCAGTTATGTGCTTGTTGTGGACAAGCTGTTCCCAAGGTCTGATGATGGGATTGGGAAGTGCAGACTGAGTTTCTGCATCTGCATATACAACTGTTGCTTTATTTGAATGAACTGTAACATTATTAACATGTTGTTGATGGGTGTTTTTCTCAATGTTCTGAACAAAAACAGGTTCAGAATGGTTTCTATTTTGATGTAGCTCTTCTTGCTGTAGCTGTGATTCAAGCTGCAAAAAATCGATCTTTTCCTGTGCATTTTGTAGACATGTCTGAATTTCTGAGAGAGATCCTTTGCTGATTTGTAATGTGTCATCAACAGTGGATTGTATAAGAGTTTTCATGAACTCTAATACTTCAGTAATTGTAGCCATTTTTCTCAATAGAAATGCACCACTAGAAACTTATTTTGGAGTGAAAATGTACCCTAAATAATCACAATGCTTGCAACAAATAGCAGACAATCACCCCAACAATTAAAGCAATCTTCTCATTAGAATCTGTTGAGAAAAACAAATTTGTTTGTTGCACATAAATTTATGCCCAAACTGCACAATAGGAACAAGTAAATTGAACAAGCAGCAACTTTAAATTGAATTGGATCTTTCAAATACTCCTTCACTTTCAAATCAGCATCAGCAACAGGTTCCCAGAATCCAGGTTCTTTAAAACGGACTAGTAACATGCATCTCAGCTTTTTACCCAAATCAAAAACCTCAATCGCTGGCAATTTCACAACTGTACCATTGTCTTTTAATGCTTCCACATGTAGTAATAGTCTCCAAATAAACTTATATTATCCACTAGCAAATTCAGAGATTAAATGCAACGACCATTAAGTGATAGCTACTACATAATGGACTGTTCTCATTCAAAAACTTAACTTAAACAAAGAACAGATTGGAAGATAGAACTCGACAATTAAATGTCAGTGAATACAAATTAGTAGATATGCAATTATCAGTCCCCAAAATGGCACCTCAACATTTGTTTATGATGTACGCTGCCCAGGATATGGAAGAATAGATTCCCTCTTCACCACAGTCCTTGTATCATCATCAAACCATACTCATTCAACTTCTGAGATAGCATACAGTCCCTTTAATGCAGCTACATCAATAACAGAAGGTGGAAACACGCAAAGAATACCGGTGACCTTGGTATCATCCACTGGATGCTAGAATCACAACAATCAACCTAGTTAGTGTCCAGAACGAGTGAGCCGCCCTTTATTATAATAATACAAGATCGAATCAGTGGGATAAATTTCCTGCACAATTCAATCAAGCCAACGAGACTGTGCACCGTTGGCAAATAACAAAACCTTGCTGGTATGAAGTTGCTTCACGTAACAAAACCCTCAGTCAAGCAAGAGATAAATGGACACATCTAAAAATATGGTCAAGCAATAGAGAGCTTGCAATAGGGATTCCTCATCGATGAAGTCATAACCTTAAGAATCAAGAGAATTGGGGATCTGTCAGTGAATATTTCTCTTTATGATACCACCGTGGAGTTTAAAATTCACCAAAGTCCATGTGGCCTTTATCCATGTGAAGAAAAATTCAGATACCCATTAACTCCCAATAAGAGATAAATATAGCCCAGAGACAATGAAATAGTCTGCACTTCCAGATTGTAGCAGCTTGTTCAACCAGCAATTAATAGAGGGTGAAATCAGCTTAAGGCAACTCAAATAAGGATCGTGGCTCTTCCAACATTACCAGAAACAACTCGAAACTTTATGCAGTCAACAGTAAACCCCAAATCATGATGACAGGCAGCCCCAATGCATAGTTAACTACAGCAACTTGGCCCAGATTTTATTAGTGGCTCATTCAGCTATAAAATACAGTGACCATGGTTCTGGAATGGTGTAAATGCTTCCCTCTTCATACTCAGAAGAATAACTTGACCATTATAAGCTTCCAGCAATTTATTAACAGGTGTTTCAACCTCCTACTAAAGTAGCTCAATCCCACTGTAAAGGAGAACTCGTCCAGTCACAGGATAAGAAACTCATCCCTTCTATTCTCCATGGAACTCGTACTAATGGTGGTTGGTTTTCATTACTGCGTTTGCTTCTTCAACCCAACTTCTGCTTCAGAGATTTCGACCAGCAGAGTGAGGGAGAATCGTTCCTATTTTATTGGCAGTGCCTTAGCTCTTGATATGACTGGAAAAATCGACTCCCAACTCTGTCTTCAACCTTTACGGTGAAATCTGAGTGATTTCACTTTCGAATACCATATGCAATGTGTTAAAAACTTCAGCAGGGCTTTATTATGTATTCTGCCCTCAAAATACAGAGATTCCAGCTAGGAATTTAGCCAATCACTAACAGATTTGTGTCGCAGAGTCAATCAACAGGAAGCAACAACAGGAGAAGCAGCACTAATACTAACACTACCACCAACAAAGCAACGGCGATGGCTCAGTACAATGCGGACGCGAGATTACTCCAAGTCTTCGAACAGTCCGGGGAATCGGGTAAGTCTTTCGATTACACGAGATCCATAAGTCCACAATAGAGTCTGTTCCAGAACAGCAAATTACCGCATATTTATCTCGAATTCAAAGAGGGGGAAGAGTACAACCGTTTGGCTGTGTACTAGCAGTGGAGGAGACCACTTTTAGGATCATTGCTTACAGTGAGAACGCAGTGGAAATGCTGGATCTTGCGCCCCAATCTGTCCCGAGCATGGAACAACCTCAACAAGACGTTCTGACGTTCTGGAATGAGAGGCTCAAAGTCCAGCAAATGTTCGACTCCAGTGCGTAATCCAATGGGGTCTTTGCCAATCACTTCCCCAACTCCTCCTCAAGTTGCTAGCCACGCTCAAAATTATTTTCTTTGGCAGAGTAATTTGAAGGAAAGGAAACAAAGGTCGAACCTGTTCGATATGCACTGATTTGCGACCAACACAAATAGGCGCAGTCGACACAATCTGGTTACATTACATGACATTCTGTGCGTTCGGAAAAACTTCTCTCTAACGTTGGCAGACGTTGCTCGACAGAAGGTGAAGGCTAAGAAAGGCGGGCAGTTAACACTTGGAAAAAGATGATGATGTCAACAGATACAGGTAGTATAGAATTCAATGAAGGATGGGATATTATTCAGAATGGCATCCTAAAGTTGATAAATATTCTCAAAACAAATTTAAAAGGCGAGTTTCCTGTAACGGAGTACATTAAAATTTATACAACTGTGTACAAAATGTGCACCCAAAGGCCTCCTTCTCTGTACACACAACAACTCTATGACAAGTACAGGATTTCGTTGGAAGAATACGTTGCTGTCACAGTATTGCCAGCTTTAGGGGAAGTGCATGGTGAGTTCCTGCAAATCTGCGAGGATTAAGATTTCACTTCCACAAATAGATGAGAAGAAAGTCAGAGAGGTTGTAGATGCCATGCCATCGATGCTGCAATAATCCGGACAACAGAGGCTGAGCGTATATGGACAGTGAACGCAGGTCTCATAAATAGAATATGGAAGACAGACATCTCAGAACGGCTTGGACAGATGCGTTATATGGCAGAGGCAGCATGTCAGGAGCGCTGGAAAAGAATATGGCAGAGGGCTTTTAACGTACAGCGCTAGAAAAGAATATGGCAGAGGGCCAGGAATGCGCACATCAGAAGAATGACAGCGCTGATAGAGGTAACAACTTCTATTTTAAGAAATGCTCAGAAAAGTGTAATCAAGAGGAGAGCATTGGTTTACAAAGGCCACAGAAACAGGTGGCTCACACTGGAGCAGGGCAGGAGATCGCCCGCTCTGATACCATGTTAAACACACATGGACAGCAAAGACAATGTGAAAGATAAATCATGCAATTCATTTTTTTTATTAACAGAAGATATACATTTATAGTACATTATGTGACTCTTGGGTTTCAGATCCCAAGGTCTCTTGGACTGTTGTTTTCCATTCGACTTCCACACTAACCCATTTAGGATTAGGTGTCCAACAACCTGCATAGCCAAGACCTGATTTATCAAGGGGAGACCTTTCATGTCTTAGGATGTCATCTAGGGTTTGAGAACTTTTCAAGTTCTTAATCAGCAAGTCAACTTCCTTTTTAAGAAAGACAATTTCTTCCTTCATTTTGTTGCATTTTTCATCCTTCTTTGATAGAATGATCTCCATTTCTTCCTTCATTTTGGTTGCTTCACATGATTGGGCCTTAAGAGAAGTGATTTCTGATTTTAACTTGGTGATGTCATCATCATTTTCTTCTAGTTGGCATATCATGGTGTTTCTCTCATTTTTTGCTTCATCAACTTGTCCTTCTATGAATGTCAAATCTTCCATCAGCTTCTCAGCTCCTTGTGCTTGTTTCCTTGCTTCTTCTAGTTGATATTGTTGATTTTTGGTAGCATCGGTTGTTCTCTAGCCATGAAATTTGGAAGAGAGGCTAAGGCACATGAGATCTCCAAGACCCATAAATTGTTTTGAGAAATTCCACCTAAATGAGGAGTTATTAAAATAATTAATATTTTTAATGGGTTCCTAAGTCTAAACTTGGGAAAATAAAAATATTAATGGGTATTAATAAAGATAAGGGTGAGGAGCTTCTAAGAGGCGAGGAACAAGTCTGTTTTAATCTTAGCTGTTGATTAGGGACTTAATCTTAGTTGTTGATTCATCAACAGGAAAAGTATAAGAAAATACTTGAGGATCATTTGGAGACACCCCGACAGATACTCAATATCTCAAGGAAAATCGATTCTCCAGTAGAGGAGATCAATTTCAAAGGGAGAGTTGCAGGGTGGAAGAAGAGGAGGGCATCAACAACAAGAAATGACTGAGGAGGAGGTGACAAAGGGACAGTGGGAGACAGTGCAGAGAAATATGCAATTGAGATGAGAGACACAGAGCTTACGCAGGCTGACACAGAGGGACGCATAGCCACATTGAGCCACCAAGAGTGACGCAGGGGTGACACAGAAGTGGGAGCAGGGTCTCCAAAGTGTCAGAAGGTCTCAAAGGGAAAGTATCAAGTGTTTTCCTTCAGATTCTCTCTAAAATCATTCCTTGTAAAAGCAATTGTTGTCGAAGATCAATAAAGCCCTCATCTGCTGCACCAATTTTCACACATTGGGTTTTTCTAGGGAAAATTGTCCAAAAATAACTATGTTGATGTGATTCATTTTTTTACATGTATTTTTCTCTAGGTAATTGTGTTAATTGCAGTAGAATTTATTTTAATATTTGTTGAAGGGATTTCATAAATAACTTATTTTGAATAATAAGTAGGTGAAATAAATGAGTTGTTGTAGTAGTATAATTTCAGTTTAGAAATTTTCACATGGTATCAGAGTAGAGATTCGGCAACAGGAGAGGAAAATCGATTATGGGTCAAGATCGTGATGCATAGGAATCCACTCAAGGGGACTCACTTAGATTTCCAAAAGAATACACAAGGAACATAAATTACGATTATTCTAAGTTAGCTTCCAGATTGGAAGAAGAATTCCCTTGCTTAGAAAGCTCTGCCTCCTTGGAGGTTTGGTATATAAACAGTGGAGCTTCCTGGCATCTGACAGGAATCTAAGAATGTTTTTTAGATTATCAGGAAGAAAGAATGAATTTTCAGATCACCATGGGAAATAAGGCAAAGTGTACTCCAATAGGAATAGGTACTTTAATTTTTCAAACCGCAGTAGGAGAGCAGCTTCGAGCAACCAATGTGTTGCATGTGATAGGATTTGGGAAGAACTTAATTTCCGTATCACAACTTCAAAACAAGGGCTATGATGGTTTATTCATTAAGGAGAAAGTATATGTCAAACACCAGAGTTGGAAAAGAAGGCCTAAATTGGAATCATAAGTAATAGGTTGTACAGGTTGCGGCTAGAATCACCAATGGCATTGATAGGAAGTAATGGATACAAAGATTTGAATGAAATATGGCACAGGAGGATGGAACACTTACACCATGGAGTTCTAAGAATTCTTAGGAAAACAGTATCATGAGTTCCAGAACTAAGTACTGAAAGAGATGATGTATGTAGAGGGTGAGCTCAGGGCAAGTATGCCAAAGCAACATTTTCCAGAAGTAACAATAGGGGTAAGAGTGTGCTAGGATTGATACGCTCAGACATCTACAGACCGATGTCCACAAAATATCTTAGTGATGTTGAATACTTCGTCAACTTCATCGATGACCATTCCAGGAAGACTTCGATCTACTTTCTGAAAACCAAGGATCAATTTTTCAGTCGATTCAAAGAGTTCAAGGCTCTGATGGAGAATCTAACAAGAAAGAAGATAAAAGTGTTGTGATCAAACAATGGTGGAGAGTATGTTGAAAACGACTTCACTGATTTTTGTGGTAAGGAAGGCATTAGAAGAGAGTGGACAACTCCCTACAATCTAGAGAAAAATGGAGTAGCAGAAAGGAAAAACATGACTATTGTGGAAGCATTTAGGGGAATGTTGTATGACCAGGATATGCCTAAATTCCTGTGGGAAGAAGCATGTAGCACGACAGTTTATGTCCAAAACAGAACTCCTCACAGGGCATTGGGAAAAATCACTCCGGAGAAGGTCTTCACTGGGAACACACCTGAAGTCAATCATTTCATGATATTTGGGATTTTAGCATATTGTCGTATACTCGAAGAGAAGAGAAAGAAATTAGATAAAATTGTTGAGGAAGGATATCTTGTGGGATATAGCGAGAATGCTAAGGCATATAGAGTCTATCTTCCAGGGAGTATGAAGGTAGTAGCTCGGCAGGATATAAAGGTCACGAGGATAGAGCTTTCAGGAAATCCTGAGAAATGCCTTCCGAGGAGAAGTCAAAAGATGAGCCATTGGTCAAATCACTTCAACCAGTGGAAACTAGTACTAGTAATTCTTCTGAAGACAAAGCTTCAGAATCAGAGGAATCTCAGGAAGAGGAAGAGCTGATAGATGTGCCTACTACCAATGGAAGGACGAGTTGGGAACTCTGACAGATTCTATGGGATGTAGAAGAATTCACTAGTGCAACCAGGAATAGTAAAAGGGAGCAAAGACAACTAGACAAATACCAGGCCTTAGTAGCTCAAGTTGGGGAACCTTCTAGTTTTCAGGAGGCTGTTTAGCATTAAGTATGGGTGGATTCTATGGTGGAGGAATACAACTCTATAATGGTCAATGATATATGGGAAGTGGTACCTAGGCCTCAGGACATATCAGTGGTATGTTCAAGATGGATCTACAAGGCCAAATATGTTGCAGATGGCAGTGTGGAGAAATAAAAAGCCATGTTTGTGGCTAAGTGGTATGCTCAGAAGGAAGGGATAAACTACGAAGAAACCTTAGATCCAGTAGCGAGGTATACTTCTATTAGAACTGTGATATCTCTTACAACACAGATGGGGTGGGAGAGTCATCAAATGGATGTCAAACGACATTCTTGAACAGGGTAATAGAAGAGGAAGTATACATTGAACAACCAGAAGGTTTTGAGATACATGACAATAAATCTCATATATGCAGATTAAAGAAAGCCTTGTATGGACTTAAACAGGGAACTAGGGCATGGTACGGTCGAATTGATGGCTACTTGCAGAAGGTGGGGTTTGTCAAGAATGACGTATACCCTAATCTCTATTATCTAGTCATAGAGAATGAGCCTCTAATCCTAGTGTTATATGTGGATGATCTCTTCCTAACAGGATCATCTAGGCTCATCAAAGACTGCAATAAGAACCTAGCCAAATAATTCGACATGAAGGATTTGGGATAGATGTATTATTTCCTAAGGTTGGAAGTTTGGCAGCAGAAGAGTGAGATCTTCCTTGGATAAGAAAGATATGCTACATAAATATTAAAGAGATTCAGGATGCAAGACTGTAGACCTATTGCTACTCCAATGATCACCAACTGGAAGAAGATTGATGCATCATAAGACAAAGACGTTGATCCCACCTTGTATAGGCAGCTTATAGGGTCCCTAATGTATTTGGTCAATACCAGGTCCGACATTTCTTACGTTGTCAACACCCTTAGTCAGTTCATGGTGGAACCTAAGAGGGTGCACTGGGCAGCAGCCAAACATGTTCTCAGGTATATACAAGGAACAATCGAGCATGGACTATTTTACACTAGAGAAAATGACATCAGACTAAGTGGGTTCACTGACACAGATAGGTTGGAAGTTTAGTAGAGTAAAACTAGGTATTGTTTCAACATTGGAGCAGGAATGACCTCTTGGATCAGTAGGAAAGATAAATTTGTGACTTCGAACTCAGCGGAAGTAGAATATATGGCACCTAGCACAGTATCGTGTGAAGCCATATGGCTTAGGAAATTTCTTGTGAATCTATTTAGGAGAAGGATGGAAGTGACCAAGATTATGTGTGATAATCAGAGTTGCGTCAAGCTCTCTGAGAATCTAGTATTTCATGATCGGTCGAAGAACATTGATATCAGGTGTCACTTTGTTAGACACTATGTCCAACGAGGGGTAGTACAGTTGAGATACACTCCTACAGGAGAACAAGTGGCAGACATCCTCACCAAGGCTCTAGGAAGAACAAAGTTTGTTTATTTCAGGGATATGATGGGGATGGTAAAGAATCCATTTCAGTAACAAATATGGATAAGTGTCAGGAGTTATAGTGTAGCAGTTAGTAGTGGTAGTGCTATGGGAAACATGATGCAACATGTTGAGAGGGAGCTGTAGTAGTGTGGTAGTGGCAGTGGCAATGTCATGGGTAGCAATACAAAAATCATCAGTGCAGGGGATGTGAGTCAGTCAGCAAGCCAAGCATCAGCACAGGTGCAGATGTGGAAGATGAATGTGATATTTCTATAGTGAAACATTGCTAGAGCAAATTCCTCGCTAAGAGTGAGTGTTGATTTTTGGTAGCATCAGATGTGCTCTAGCCTTGAAATTTGAAAGAGAGGTTAAGGCGCATGATATCTCCAAGACCTAGAAATCGTTTTGAAAAATTCCACCTGGATGAGGAGTTATTAAAATAATTAGTATTTTTAATGGGTTCCTAAGTCTAAACTTAGGAAAATAAAAATATTAATGGGTATTAATAAAGATAAGGGTGAGAAGCTTCTAAGAGATAAGGATCAAGTCTATTTTATTCTTAGCCATTGATTAGGGACTTAATCTCGATCATTGATTCGTCAACAGGAAAAGTATAAGACAAGACTTGAGGATCATTTGGAGACAAGTCGGCAGATACTCAGTATCTAAAGGAAAATCGATTCTCAAGTAGAGGAGATCGATTTCAGAGGGACAGCTGCAGGGTGGAGGAAGAGGAGGGCATATGCAGCAGGCAGTGACTGAGGAGTAGGTGACACATGGACAGTGGGAGACAGCACAAAGAAATATGCAGTCCAGACGAGAGACATAGAGCTTACATAGGCTAACGCAAAGGGATACGGAGCCACTCAGATCCACGTCAAGCCACGCAAAGTGATGCAGGGGTGACATAGAAGTGGTAGAAGGGTCTCCAAAGTGTCAGAAGGTCTCAAAGGGAAAGTCTCAAGTGTTTTCCTTTAGTTTCTCTATAAAATCATTCCTTGTAAAATAAATTTCCATTGAAGATTAATAAAGCCCTCATCTGCTGCACTGGTTTTCCCACATTGGGGTTTTCCGAGGACAGTTTTCCAAAAATAACTGTGTTGATGTGATTGTTTTTTGTGCATGTATTTTTCTCTGGGTAATTGTGTGATAACTGCAGTAGAATTTATTTTAATATTTGTTGAAGGGATTTCGTAAATAACTTATTGTGAATAATAAATCTAGGTGAAATAAATAAATTGCTACAGTTATAGAATTTCAGTTTAAAAATTTTCACAGAAATCTAAGGGAGGAGACCTCTTCCTTGTATTGACCAATCTCTGCTTCAATTTTGTTCAATCTCTTCTTCCTTTGTTCAAGGTGGCTTGAAAAGGTATCTTCTTGTTTATTTGCCTTATCCAATTGATTTGTCATGGATATGACTTCTTCATGATGCTTTCTCTTGTTTTGATTAAATTCTTCCTTAATCTTGGCGAGCTCCTCATCTCTTTATTGTACTTGAAGCTTGACAAGGTCAACTTACTTCCTTGTCTTGTCTTGGTTACCAACTTGGGCTTTCTTCTTAAGTTCCTCATTTTCATTTTTCAAATTGTTAATCTCTTCTATGGAAACCATAATTTTAGTGAGGAGATCTTCTTCAAAATCTTGTTCATTCTCTTCATCTTCTAGGTCTTCTTTAGCCTTGATGTTATCACTCTTATCTTCAGCTTCTTTGATGTGCTTTGGATTTCCTTCTTGTTTTCCATCATTTTCTTAAGTAGAGATCATTGTCAACACTCCTTTTGAGTGAAGGTCATGAATTTTATCCCATATGCCTTTTGTTTATGAACATTTTTCAAAATTGGCCTTCATAGAATTAGGTAGCTCATTCAAGGTTGCTTTCATTGCTCTTGCATTATGTTGCTTGGATTCTCCATCCACCATGTTATTAGTAATCACCGATTTCTAGACTCCAATACCTTGAGTCTTTAAGAAATTCCTCATTCTTGCCTCCCATATATCAAAGTTTCCATTGAATAATGGAGCCTTCACAAATTGTTTGACTTCAATTTCGGTGGTTGAGGGGGACACATCTTTAGGAGGATTGGATACTTTCTTCCTTGGCTTCACCATTTGTGCTCTAATGATCAACCTTCAAGTTGTTAGGCTTTGAGTGAAGGCACTAGCTCTGATACCAATTGTTGGGAATACTGAGAGGGGGGTGAATGAGTGTTTATTTTAATTGTTACTTTTACCAATTAGATAACTTATATTTAGAACAAAAAATGATCAATAAGAATAAATTATTTTATTGATTTCTTCTTTACAGTAAATCAAGTACAATATATGTAGGGACCCACCTATATCTATAAATAAAATACAAGTATTAGCATACATACGAGGCCTCCATACAATAGCTACGTATGCATGGACCTGTATGTAACACACTATATATATGATAAACCCTCAAACGAATAGAAAATGTTGGTTTTAAATGTTAAATTTTAATTTGTAAATTAAAATTTATGAAATTAATTAAATTAATTAAATTAAAACTATAAATTAAATTAATTAAATTAATTCATTAAAAATAATAAATAAGCTTTATCGAATCAAATTTAGATATTCGAATAAAATCACCAAATCAAATAAGATTTTGTTTTTATAAAATCAACACGTATCAAAATTAGGACAGGGAGATGAAGGGAGGCGGTGAACGGAGACTTAAAAAGAGGAAGGGGTGGTTGTAGGAAGGGGAAGTTGAGAGGAGGAAAATTTTAACACAAAGTTATCAACAGTATGGACTGAGCCTTGATTATTATGAAGTTTTGGGCACGGGGGAACAGATTGCAGCAATTGAGAAGCATTCTATACTGAGTACCTAGGTTGTACTTAGTTTGGCTGGGAGGTTATGGTCTTTTGGTAACGGGAGCAAGAGCTGGAGAAATTCTGAAGCCTCTTCATCTGCAGGAAACCAGGTAGGTACTTCTCATCAAATCAATCAATTCGATATATGAAATTTCATTAAATTTTAAAGCAGGTTTATGAAGATTTCATATTTTGTTCAGAGTAAATAGATATTTAAATTATTTACAGTCCTTACCTCAATCTCCTAGGCTCTACCCTATATTCGGCCAAGCACCAACTTGGAATTCCAAGGCTCCATCCTTATTAATTTGAGGCACCAACCCCAGGGCTCCAACCCTATATGTAGTACAGTCTCCAACTTGGTCTCTTGAGGACTCCTATCCTCTAGGGCTCCAACCCTCAACTTCAGTTCTCAAGATAAATTTTATGATTCTTCATGGCTCCCAATATCTTCTGCAATGAGCCCTTTCAATCTTCACCAATGTGTTATCCAAATTACATCATCAATGACAACCTTGTCTTCTCATGAAGGTGTCACCACTTCTCTTTATGGTACCCAAACAATCTCTCCAAGGTCCCTCCATGAGGGCTTCAATCAAGGTCTCCAAGAATGTCACCAAGACCACCTTCTACAAAATATCTTCAAGTATTCTTCAAGGGATGCTCTAAGATTCAAAAACTGATCTTCAAAATGATCTCCTATAATTTTCTTAAGAAGTATTCAATAATGAGCTCAATACTTCTTCAGACTTATAACCAAGCTCTAAAATGAAAAGCTTCCAAAGAAAATATAGGTCACTTTGTAAACAGGTCCAAGAACTTGTTTAATCCCTTCACAAGGTCTGCAAAGAAGTGACACTGTAGGTCCAAACTTTCTATCGATGCTACCCACATATCTGAGCTATGTTTGTTACAAATCTGAGGATCATAATTGTAATAGGTTTGAAGTATTGTCACCACAATCTGAATTTAGCTCAGTCACAACAATGCAAGATTTAGCTTAATCAATAGTCATAGGTCCAAACTGAAATTCCACAAGCTTGAGGTATATATTACTAGCACAGGTATGTTCTTTAAGATACCCTTCAATTTTATCTCCAAGCAATGTTGAGATCTTTCCAAGTGAAAGTCCACACTTTAAAAATGTTATGCCAGAGGTTCAAAACTTAATACATCCCACAGGTTTGAGCTTCACAGTTCCAAGCCTTATTATCTGGTCACAAGTCCGCAATCTCTAACAAAAAATGAGCCACTGGTTTGCTTCAGGACGGTGATGAGAGACGTGTAGTCTTGCAACAAGCTTTCACTCTCATTAGTCCTATAAGATGAGGCCACATGGATGAGATTCCACCCGCAATAATATTTTTCCCAAACAAATTCTTCAAGAAGAATACAACAAAACCCTTCCACTGAACAGATCTAGATCTGCAACTTGAGAAGATCAATGCAATTTTGCAAAAAAATTGGTCTCTACAATTTTTGTCATCAAAATTTGAAAATTAATCCACCGAATTCCAAAATTTCTCTACAATTTTCCTTCGTATTCTTCTTGTCTTCCTTGTTCACGAGATGTGAACTTCTTCATTTTTAATATCGTTCGTTGACCAAGACCTGTGTTTCAAACTAGTTTGAGTATTTATTTATTAATACAATTTTGAAGAATGCAACCGTCACAAATGAAAGAGAAGCCAACATGTAGATTGAGGCCAACTTATGTAGGTGGAGCCAACCTTTGATTAGCCTATTTAACTTCAAATATTCCAATGTATTCAATATGTTTCTTTTTATTGTATTCATGCATGGTTTCATTTGGATGTGGTAAATAAATTTCTATTGCTATATATTTTATATCATATAAATATAACATATATATTTATTTATATTTGATATAAATATTTGTATATGTATGTCTAATGATTTTTCCCCCATTTTTTTTAAGTCTTTGGTATATTCTTTCATTTTTTTCATCCCTCAAATGTCAAATTAGGGTTAGGGTATTAGCTAAGGTTTCATGTACTAGGATTTGGGTTTGCCAACAAGGTTAGGCTTAGGGTTTCACAGTTTTAGGGTTAGGGTCACATAGTCTACGGTTAGGGTTATTATCACAAGAATATTTTCCATCTCGACAATACCATATTGACATCAATGACAACATTGATTAGCATCTTTGTCCCACAGGTACAACAGTTGTTGAGCATCTCTCTAGCAGTTACAGTTAACAGGAATCCAAGAGAGTTGCATCAAAAGAAACCTCTGAGAGTAGCATTGGGGAAGTAGTTGAGCAGATATCAGTTAATCTACAGATTTATGCAGACACTCAATTGTTCATTGAGAAGGGTATTATTACACAGTGTTTTGTCATACCTTCATTACTCACTTCTAGTTACTAGTTCGATATGAAACTGGTACCCATCTACTTATGACTTTGAAACAGAATACTACTACCCACATCTCTGATCACATCCATGAATGGAGACTTCATTGTCACCTTTGTTGGAAATACTGAGAGGGGGGTAAATCAATATTCGTTTTCAATTGTTATTTTTACCAGTTAAATCAATTATATTTAGAACACAAAATGAGTAATAGGAATAAATGATTTTAATAATATAATCTTTATAATGAATCAAGTACAATATATAGGGCTCCAACCCTTGATGAAGACACCAAAATTCAATTCCATAGGTTCCAACCTATTTCCAAGCACTGAATTCGTCTTTTGTGAGGATCCAACCTCTAGGGCACCAACCCTATCTTCTCAAGGCACCAAACTTGCGTTTAGAGGCTCTAACTACTATGGCACCAACCCTTCTCTGGTACAGGCTCCGACCTGGTTTCCTAAGGACACCGATCCTCTAGGGCTCCAACGCTATCCTTCAAGGCACCTACCTTATTTGTCCGAGACTCCAACCTTTAGGGCACCAACCCTCTGGGCTCCAACCCACTACTATAATTTGTCTAGATATGTTTTATAGTAATTCACTACTCCCAAAATCTTCTTCACTGAGTTCTGTCAATCTACAGCTTCACTATAGTCTGCATGCTACATGATTAATGACAACCTTGTATCATAGAAGGTATCACCATTGATCTTCATTATACCCAAGAAAAATCTCCAAGTCACATCCCGATGACTAATACATCATGGTCTTCAATAGTATCCACACAACTTCAATGTGTCTACAATAAACTACACTAAGCTTTGCACAAAGACAACTCTCTGTTTAAGAGAAATTCTTCGGCGTAAATCACAAGATAAATCATTTGTCGACGCGTTTCAAACCAATAAGTGTGGTTCATCCTCAAGACAAGTTGAAGAAACAGATCTAGCTTAGCATGTTAAATAGTGTGAGCAGAGACTCCAAAGGCTATCCTGACTAACAGCTAACTTTGACTTTAGGACCAGAGTCAAGATTCAATGGAAATTAGTTAAATTATGTGAATATATAACAATATTAAATAATTTAAAAAATGTTAAAGGTTAGTTAGAAAGTTATTAAAAATTATAATTTGTTATTTAAATGGGACTTAAAGTATAAATTATACGTGTATATATATATATATATATATATATATATATATCTATATATATATATATATATATATATATAAAGAAATATATACAAAGGTTAGTTAGAAAATTATTGGAATCATAAAATTGAAATATACATAAAAATAATAATATATAAAGTTTAATTACGAAAGTTATAAAAGGTAAAAAGATTTTATTTCATTTTAATAATAATAATAATAACGAAAATTAAATGAATAATAAATTAATTAGAATAAATAAATTAAGCGAGCGACAAAAAATAAATAAATAAATAAATAAATAAATAATAAAAATAATAAAATAATAATAACAATAATATATATATATATATATATATATATATAGATATCTATATCTATATCTATATCTATATCTATATCTATATCTATATATATATATATATATATATATAGACAAAATGAGATACCCTAGGAGGAAGGAGAAGACGAGGTGCCAAGGAAAAACAACGACATAAAGGGGAACCAACGAAAGCAAGAAAGGGTAAGACTAGGAAGAAAGGGCCGGGATCCATCAGCCACTGATCTTCCAGCCTTCATCTCTATTGAGATTGCTCGGCCTTCATTCAATTTCAATAGCTTCCCTGAATTTACGGTGATGGAACTGAGCAACCCTGGCAATAACCTTGGCCTCCTCAATACACACATGATGCTTGGTCTTTTCCGCATGCTCTTCTAACGCTGAAGACTTGGTTCTTCCATGTCTTAGGTCTGCTACATGTTCGCTAATCCTTTGATGGATGGAGCGCCCTGTTTCCCCGATATAGGGGGTCCCACAAGAACATGGGATCAAGTAGACACCCTTCATATCTTTAGGATCAATGGGATCCTTCACTGATCTGAGGGATTTGTGAATAGTGTTGAGGGGCCTGAAGGTTGAGGGAAGCTATTGAAATTGAAAGAAGGCCGAGCAATCTCAATAGAGATGACGACTGGAAGATTAGTAGCTGCTGGATCCCAGCCCTTTCTTCCTAGTCTTACCCTTTCTTGCTTTCGTTGGTTCCCCTTTATGTCGTTGTTTTTCCTTGGCACCTCGTCTTCTCCTTCCTCCCAGGGTCTCTCATTTTGTCTCTGTATATATATATATATATATATATATATATATATATATATATATATATATATATATATATATATAATATCGCTCACTTGATTTATTTATTAATTTAATTTTCATTTTTATTATTATTATTATTATTATTAGGGTTTTTTTTTCGCTCACTTGTTTAATTTATTTTAATTAATTAATTATTATTATTATTATTATTATTATTATTATTATTATTATTATTTATTTATTTATTTATTTTTATTTTATTTTATTTTATTTTATTTATTTATTTTTATTTATTTATTTATTTATTTTGTCGCTCGCTTAATTTATTTATTCTAATTAATTTATTATTCATTTAATTTTCGTTATTATTATTATTATTATTATTATATATTTGAATTTATTTATTAAAATGAAATAGAATCTTTTTACCTTTTATAACTTTCGTAATTAAACTTTATATATTATTTTTTTTATGTATATTTCAATTTTATGATTCCAATAATTTTCTAACTAACCTTTGTATGTATATATATCTATATATATATATATATATATATATATATATATATATATATATATATATATACACACGTATAATTTATACTTTAAGTCCCATTTAAATAACAAATTATAATTTTTAATAAATTTCTAACTAACCTTTAACATTTTTTAAATTATTTTATATTGTTATATATTCACATAATTTAACTAATTTCCATTAAATCTTGACTCTAGTCCTAAAGTCAAAATTAGTTGTTAGTCAAGATAGCCTTTGGAGTCTCTACTCACACTATTTAACATGCTAAGCTGGATCTGTTTCTTCAACTTGTCTTGAGGATGAACCACACTTGTTAGTTTGAAATGCGTCGACAAATGATTTGTCTTGTGATTTAGCTGAAGAATTTCTCTTAAACTTTGATATGGATCACAGAAGCCTCAATTCAACAACTCTCTGTTTCAACCCTTTGTCCTAACTATTGCAATAACTTCTTCGGGAGTGAGACTTCAGGAGTAACTGCTTCAGAGGAGTGACTGTTGTGGCTACAGGTTGTGTATTCAATTAAAACGACCTCGTCTAGGCAGTATTTTTCATAGATCGTGAGTTGCGCTTCTACGGATTCATTCTAGCTCTGATTCTTTCAATGAATAACTCAGTCAATAGAATGCTTGACCTTTGGCTTCCTTCTTCTTCCGTTGGACCTTTGGCTTCCTACTATGCTTGCTTGATCTTTGACTTCCTCTTTCGCTTGCTCAACCTTCAACTTTTCTTTCTTCTGTTCCTTCATGTTCACGAGTTGTGAACTGTCCTTTGTCTTAGTGATAGATGCCCAAGCTCAATTCACTTCTCGAGGTGGAGTGTTATATATATATATATATATATATATATATATATATATATATATATATATATATATATATATATATATATATATCTCATCAATACCCAAAAGACATGTTCATTGGAGGAGAGGTCGACTTGTGTATGGGGTCGCACATTACAAATATATCATAAACCTATTTATTTATGAACATTCATATTATAATAGATGTCTGGTAGTACCACATGCCACATCACTTCTTAAATCACAATCACAAATTCATAAAACTCCCGTAATCACAACCCTTTGCCTTCATGATATAACATTAATGATGACCCTATTTCTAACGGAGTGGATGCAATGTGATATTAAATAGTTGTTAATAAATCTGTCAGGTCCAGAATTGCAATCGCCAGTTTTCCATCATGACATCTCTTCAACACTTGCGATCTGCGACAGATGCGATATTTCTTTTGGACATATTATAATGGTGCAGCGGGTCCGCAATACTATCGCAATCGGGGTTTTGATGTGATAAGGCTTTAAATCTTCCAATGCAGTGGATGTGATATTTCAGTAGAGTTGTTACCATAAAATGATCAGGTCCACAGTACATATCACAATCGACGGATTTCAATGTGGCAAGGCTTTAAAGAGGCTTGCGATGTGGTGGATGCGATGTCATATTAAGATGTATTGTAATGGGGCTATCGATCTGTGTTACATATCGCAATCGAGGGTTTTGAGTAGTGGCATATAATAGAACCATCGATAAAGTCACTGATATGTTTTCTCCAATGCATTGTGGACTTTAAAGAGTTTCCACGGCTTATTACTCAGATGTTCCTTAGCTCTTTCGATATATCAACTCCTATGATATGTTAACTCCTCCGATACTCTGCAATACTCATCTGATATGTTAACTCCTATGATATTTCTCTGATATTTCATGCGATATCTCTGATACGACTCTTACTCTTGAGCATATGCGATATTTCAATAAAAAGAGATTGTAACAAACTCTTACCCTTGGCTTGGATTTCTTTTTCTTATGGCTTCTCTATGATTTTTGATGGCTACTCTTTAATGGATTTCCTCCTTGGCTTCCTGCTCCTGTTTGTTCATGGATTTGCTTCTCCTTGGCTTTCCTCCTTGTGTCTACTACTTCTATTATGTTTGTATATATATATTTAATCCATATGTTGTATTTAGTCCTTAGGTCCTCCATGGGGAACATTATGATCACAAGAATTTTCCATCAAAAACACTACCATATTAACATTAATGACAACCTTGATTAACAATCTCCCCCTTTGCTATTGATGGAAATACTATTTCCCTTTCAACATTCTCTCCCCCTTTGACATCAATGGCGAACATGGTTCCTATGTACTCCCCCTGTCAAGTTGCTTCTCTTCTTCATGAATAGTAGATATTCACAGGTATGTTACCCTCCTATCATAATTCTCTTATTTTTACTCAAGATAGAAGGATTGATGCCTTATCATCAACTAGCACATTGTCCCTTCTTCATGTCCCAAAAACTACTTTATCATGGCTTCAACAATGCTTAGATATGCTACTCTTCAATGCTCCCAAATGGATTCCAAATAGCCACACACCAAATGTTCAAGTCCAAGTTTTTATGCTTCTACAATCCATATTATGTTGTCTCCATAGTCTGAATTAAGAGGTCTTCACAGTCCGAATCAAGAGAATATGCCACTGAAATTGTCTTTCTTGTTATCTTTCTTTAAATCAGAGTTCCTCTGTATCTTTGTGCTTCTCCTTAAGTCACTGCCATCCAACATTTCAACATCATTGCATTTGGATGAAATGGTGAGAGGTTGTGCCTCACTGTTGTTATTTGTTAAGTGACCAGTATCAACCTGAGCTATATTTGACTACACAACATTCTCCTTTCTATAGTCCTTTTGATGAGCCATTTTTTCTTGTGTTCTAGTAAACGTTTCTGCAAGTTATCTCCACTAGCACATTTTGATATCCAATCTATGACTGTATTTTAAATTCTTTCTACTAATTGATGACTTTTTGCAATCCTTCAATTATGCTAGATGTCGCCAACTCCTCTTGCTTCAAGCTCCATTCCCAGATGTACTTGTTTGTTTCAAGGTTTCCTCTAATGTGTCCATAATTTCCCTGTTCTTACATCATATCCTTGAGATGGCCTTCTCTGCTGCTCCAGTTTCTGCTTAGTGATCAAGTGGAAAACATCTTCAACAACAATCCAATGAATAGATAAGAGATCATGTTCTTTCTAAGGAGTGTTCCCGAGAAATGATCTATCAAAGAATTATTGTCAATATAGCCTATCAAGGATTTCATAGGGACCCTTTCATGGATAGCTTCTACAATAACGATGAAGAATCACAAGCTCCCACTAACTGTATGTGTGATCTCTTTTTGGTAGAATCCCATTATCAAACACACAAAATATCAAGGATATCTTCATCAAGTCAACAACATGTGTTGTTGGTGGGAGAGTTTAAGAGATTTCCGGATCCAGTTTGCTTCTTTTTCCATACTTGTATAACTTTCTTCTCTGGCATGGCTATAGCTTGTGTAGGAGCCCAAATCAAGTTACAATCACGCACCATATGACCAATGTTATGAAACTTGATGCATTCTATGTTGTTCATGAATAATAATTCAAGATTTCTTGCAAAATTTCTTCTTGGATATTGTCAGGGACCAAAATATCTATCTTTGTGATATGACATACAATCTTTTTCCATGTGTCCAAAGTTTGTACAAGCATAACAATAACCAAGAAATAAACTCTGGTACTTGGGAGATGGAGATTTCCTTAGTGTAATTATGAATTATTTTTGCCTTGAGATCCTTTGATTATAACCATTTCTTATTGCATCCTTGACACCATCTTCATTTCTTCTTGGAACAGGACTTCCTTCATTGTTGACTTGACTCTTATCCTTGCCTTTGCTGGAATTGGGAGCACCGACATTTCTTTCTGGCTTCCTCACATCCTTGTTGTTTGAATCATTATCATTCTTGCTTGAGGATTCTCCTTCATAACCAAGACCTAATTTATCAAATGGGGATCTTTCATGCTTGAGCATGTCATCCAAGGCTTGAGAGCTATTCAAGATCTTGTCCGTTCCTTCAACCTTTTTCCTGAGGGAGACAATTTCTTCTTCCAGTCTTTCGCAATCATTATTTTTCTTAGAAAGTTGTTGCTCAATCTCTTCCTTGATATAAGTTGCTTCATTTGCTTCTATTTTAAAGGAGATGATATATATTTCATTCTGAAATTTTCTTCATTTTCCTTAGCTAGGCTGCTACCCATTTCTTCTATGATTCTTGTATATTTACATGTTTCGGCCTTGAGAAGGTTGAGGTCAGATTTTAGTTTAAATATTTCTTCATATTTTTCTTTTAGTTTCCATATCATGGTGTTTTTGTCCTTTTTTTCTTCATCAACCTGTCCTTCTATGATTGCCAATGCTTCCATTTTCTTCTCAGCTCCTTGTACTAGCTTTCTTGCTTCTTCTAGTTGAGTTTTAAGAGAGGAGACCTCTTCCTTGTATTGACCAATCTATGCTTCAAGTTTGTTCAAGTTTTTGTGCCTTTGTTCAAGGTGGCTTGACAAGGTATCCTCTCGTTTCTTTTCCTTATCCAATTGATTTGTCATGGATATGACTTCTTCATGATGCTTTCTTTCGTTTTGATGAAATTCCTCCTTAATCTTGGCAAGCTCTTCATCCCTTTCTTGTACTTGAAGCTTGAAAAGGTCAACTTCCTTCCTTGTTTGGTCTTGGTCACCAGCTAGTGCTTTCTTCTTAAGTTCCTCATTTTCCTTTCTCAAATTAAAAATATCTTCCATGGCAGCCATAAGTTTAGTGAGGATATCTTCTTCAAAATCTTTTTCATTTTCTTCATCTTCTAGGTTTTCTTTAGCCCTAATGTCATCATTCTTATTTTCAGCTTCTATAATGGGTTATGTATTTCCTTCTTGCCTCCCATGATCTTCTTGACTAGTGGTCATGGTCAATGCTCCTTTTGAATGAAGTTCATGAAGTTTGTCCCATATACCCTTTGCTCACAAACACTTTTCTACATTTTCCTTTATAGAATCTGGTAGCCCATTCAAGATTGCCTTCATCACTTTTGCATTGTACTCCTTGGATTCTCCATCCATCATGCTATCAACAATCATTTATTTCTAGACTTCAATGCCTTGGGTCTTTAAAAAATTCCTCATTCTTGCTTCCCATATATCAAAGTTTCGATTGAACAATGGAGCCTTCACAAATTGATTGATTTCAACTATGATGGTTGAGGGAGACACATCTTTAGGAGGATTGGAGACTTTCTTCCTTGGATTCACCATTTATGTTCTAATTGATCAACCTTCAAGTTGTTAGGCTTTGAGTGAAGGTAATCATTTTGATACCAATTATTGGAAACACTAAAAAGGGGATGAATTAGTATTCCTTTTTAATTGTTACTTTTACCAGTTAAATCAATTATATTTAGAACACAAAATGAGCAATAGGAATAAATGCTTTTATTAATATAATCTTATAATGAATCAAGTAAAATATATAGAGCTCCAACCCTTGATGAAGACACCAATATTCAATTCCCTGGGCTCCAACCTATTGTGAAGCATCAACTTGGCCTTTTGTGAGGCTCCAACCTCTAGGGAACCGAAAATATCTTCTCAAGGAACCAACCTTGAGTTTAGAGGCTCCAACCCCTAGGGCATCAACCCTTCTCTGATATAGGCTCTAACCTAGTTTCTTGAGCACACTGGTCCTCTAAGGCTCCAAAACTATCCTTCAAGGCACCTACCTTGTTTGTTTGAGGCTCCAACCTTCAGGGCACCAACCCCTGGGCTCTAACCCACTACTTGTAGGTTTTAACCCAGTACAGAAATTACCTACATACGAATTCTAAAACATAGAAAATAAAAAATGCGAGAGCATAACACATAAAACACATATACATAGAGATTTCCCCTGGATCCCAAAACCGAGACCACTAGCTACTCCCTTTACTATGCAATCAACGCAATGAAGGGGGGTTCCGCCCCCCTTCTAATCCCCCGGTTAACTACGTGGGCTAGTCGTGGAAAGAATATAACACAACCCAACATTCTCCCACTTGTTGTTTTCTTTCCACAGGGGGCCACAAGAGAGCTTAGTCATTTATCCAACACTGCAACGGCCATTGTTTCTCTACACCAAGAGAACTTCTCAGAGCTCACAGATTTTGTTAATGCATCTGCAGTATTATTCAAAGGGTCCACCTTTACCAACAACACCTTTTTGTCTTCTATCATATCCCTCACAAAGTGATACTGAACATCAATGTGCTTTGCCTTTGAATGATATGCGGGGTTCTTTGCCAAGAAGATTTCACTTTGGCTGTCACAGTCTATCCTTATAGCTCCCTGTACTAACCCCATACTTGAACACAATCTTTGCAACCAAACTGCTTCCTTGCTTGCATGAGTGGCTACCATGTATTTTTCCTCTGTAGTTGATAGTGCCACTATAGATTGTTTCTTACTCATCCAACTGACTGCACCTCCAGATAAGTTAAACACATACCCACTTGTAGATCTTCTCTGATCCAGATCTCCAGCCCAGTCTGCATCAACAAAGCCACGAATATCCAACACTCTGTCCAATCCTGGTCTTCCTTGGTAGCACAAACCATAATCACTAGTGACACACAAATACCTGAAAACCCGCTTCACTGCTGTCCAATGCTCCTTCCTTGGTTTTGACATAAACCTGCTCAATACTCCCACTGCATGTGTAATGTTTGGTCTAGTACAGACCATCACATACATCAGGTTAATGATTGCACTTGCATATGGAACACGGGACATGTCCTCTTCCTCTTCTTTTGTCTTGGGACACTGTTCAGCAGATAACTTTACACCTACATGAATAGGAACCTTCACCGGTTTACTATCCTGCATATTAAACTTCTGCAAAAATTGTCTCGACATACTTCATCTAGTTTAACCAGAGCTTCGTCTTTATCCGATCTCTTTTAATTTCCATGCCCAAAATATAGTTTGCAGCACCAAGATCTTTCATGTCGAATTTGGAGGACAAATGGGTCTTCAAATCTTGGATAATTTCTTTGTCATTTCCAACCAATAACATATCATCCACATACAAGATCAGATAAATAACACGATCACCAATTAATTTAAAATACACACAATGATCTGCTTTTCTTCTGGTGAAACCAAGTCCCCGTATAAATGTATCAAATTTTTGATACCACATCCTTGGTGACTGTTTCAACCCATACAGAGACTTCTTTAACTTGCATACCATTTCTTTCTTACCCTTCACCGCAAAGCCTTCAGGTTGCTTCATGTAGATCTCCTCTTCTAGATCCCCGTGAAGAGATGTTTTCTTCACATCCATCTGTTCTACCGCAAAATCAAAAGCAACAGCAACAGATAAAAGTAATCCAAAATCAATTCCCGACACCTGTGAATAACCTTGGCTACCAAATGAGCTTTGTATTTCTCCACCTTTCCTTCTGCATTTGTCTTCTTCTTGAACACCCATTTGCTGCCAATGGGTTTCCTTCCAGCTGGAAACTCCACCAGATCCCAAGCCTCATTTTTGTGCAAAGATTCCATTTCATCAACCATGGCCTCTTTCTAGAGTTTTCCATCCTCTGAATCTACTGCTTCCTTCACAATTCTGGGATTATCATAAGTAATAAAAGAAAAATTTGAACAGAAAGTAGAGATGGACTATACCTTTCTAGTTGCCTTCTTTCTCGAATTGATCTTCTCACACCCAGAGTTTGTGGCTCTTCATCTTTTGATTCCTCCTCTGCTGTAGATTTTGATTCTTCCTCCTTTAGCTCAAACTCTATCTTCTCAGGTCCCTTTGGTTGGACTTCATGTTTGATAACATCTTTCACCTCTCTGAACACCACATCTCGGTTGTACACAACCTTCCTTGTTACTGGGTTCCAAAGCTTATAACCCTTTAAACCATCCTTATACCCACTAAAGATGCACTTTTCATATTTACTATCCAACTTAGTTCATTTCTCCTTTGGAACATGTACATATGAATCACATCCAAATACCCTCAGATGTGAAAGAGAGGGTTTCTTACCAGTCCATACCTCTTGTGGAGTCTTATCATCCAACGCTAATGCAGGTGATCTGTTGACCAGGTAACATGTTGTTTCTACCGCCTCTACCCAGAATTCTTGTCCTAACCTGACACCATTGAGCATGATTCTTGTCCTTTCCATCAACGTCTTGTTCATTCTTTCTGCAACTCCATTTTTCTTAGGTGTGGATGGAGTAGTATTTTTTCATGCTATACCACACTTCCTACAAAATTCTTCAAATTCCTTACTGCAAAACTCTCCACTGTTATCTGTCCTCAACACCTTTATCTTCTTCTCTATCTGGTTTTCCTCAAGCCTTAAATTCTTTAAACCTGTCAAAAACTTCAGATTTCTTCTTAAGGAAATATATTCATGTATTTCTTGAGAAGTCATCTATAAATGATACATAGGACATAGACTTACCCAGTGATGGAACCTTCATAGGTCCAAACACATCACTATGCACAAGTTCTAATATCTGTTTCACCCTCTTACGACTAGAGGGGAAACTCACCTGATTCTGCTTCCCATATAAACAATTTTGACAGAAATAAAAATCCAGAGAGATATTACTCATACCTTCTACCATACCTTTCCATGAAGTATTTGAAATCCCTTCTCTCCAATATGTCTAAGCCTTTGATACCACAGCATGGTCTTCTCTCCAGAGACCACTAGATTTTCTGCTCCACTTTCAGGAACCATAGAGCTGTTGCACCCATCAAAAATAGTGCTACCTTGCAGCTTATATAGAGTTCCAATCCGAACTCCCTGCATCAATACCAGTGCTCCCCGAACCATCTTGCAGGTATCCTTCTCGAACACTGTTTTTACACCTGCATCATCCATCTTGCTTACAGAAATCAGATTTCTGGCCAATACAGGAATATGTAGGACACCCGGAAGTGTTCTAACCCTTCCACCTTGCAACTTCAACTTTACTATTCCTCGAACAATGATTCTAGCCTTCCTATCATCCCCTAAGAATACATCACCACCATCGTATTTCTCATACTCGCAAAACCACTCTCTATGGGGAGTGAAGTGAAAGAATGCACCTGAGTCAATCAACCATGCCTCATGATCTACACGTGTACTTGAAGAAGCCAAGTACACATCCCCACCTTCATCTGAGGTGGTTTTTGCCTCTTCAGCAGGAGCATTATCAAATCCCTTTCCTTTGTAAGGAGATTTAGATTTACAGTCCCTTTTGTAGTGCCCTTCCTTTCCACATTTCTAGCACACCACCTTTACAGGTTTTCTTGGAGATTTAGATCTCCCTCTAGATTTAGATCTCCCACTCGATGAATTATTTTTGTTTTTGTTCTGGGACCGTCCTCGTATAGACAAGGCATCACCATTCTAGCTCTGCATATTTTTCTGTCTCATCTCCTCCGTCAGCAAGGATGAGACTATTTCATCAAAATGCAAGGTAGTTGCATTGCTACCTATTGCAATAACTAGACTATCTCACGAATCTGGTAGAGAACACAACAAAGTAATGCACTTATCTTCATTTGAAATTTTGATATCAGCAGACAATAACTGACTTACCACAGTATCAAATGCATTCAGATGCTCTGTCACCGAGTATCCATCTTTCATCCTCAGGTTATACAGCATTTTCCGTAGGAACATTTTATTCACCAGAGACTTAGATTGGTACAAAGTCCCTAACTTGTCCCACAAAGCCTTCGCCATAGCTTCCCCTGATACATTCAACAATACTGAATCTGGGACACATAATAGTGTTGTGCTCTTTGCCTTCCGATCCAACTTCTTCCATTCTTCATCGAACACTCCCGTTGGTTTAGTACCTGGATCTACCGTGATCCATTGCTCTTTATACACCAACAGATCCTCCATCTTGAGTTTCCACAACTCAAAACTATGACCATTAAATTTATTGATCTCTATCTTTCCACTGCTCGCGATCTTCTTTCACCACTAGAATCGATCTGGCAGATCTCCCACTGAACACGGTCTACCATAGGCCCGAGCAAAACCCCTTAGCAACAAAGGCATCCCCTTGAAGCCAAAATATCTCTCATACCAAATGTAGGTTTTAACCCCGTATAGAAATTACCAGCATATGAATTCTAAAACACAAAAATAAGCAATGTGAGAGCATAACACATAAAACGCATATACACAAATATTTTCCCTTGGATCCCAAAACCAGGACTACCAACCTGATTTTTCATTATGTTCCTTTCAATGTTACAATACATATTTATACATGTCGAAGCATCCAATACCATGGACTGAAAACCATGGCTTCCAAAACCATGGACCGAAAACCATCGTGTCCAAAACCATGTGCAAAAAACATGCACAAAACCATAGGTAGGTCCGCCCAACCATAGGTAGGACCCCATAGAGTGGGGTTACCTGCACCCCTCAAACCCCTTGTGTTAAAATTGGAAACTAAGGAAAAACTTCATGTGGGTCATATTATTCATGGCTGATAATGTTTTTATTAGATTCCTCTCATTAAGAGGTGTAGGATTGATATAAAGATCATCTGATTCCGATAAGTATTCATGGAGATATGAATTTATTTTGATTATGGAATTATTATCAAGCTGACCTACAACTCATGTAGGCTCAGAAGCCCAATAGTTGCATCTATCCAAAAACCAACATCGTGTATAAATATAGGAGGACATTTCCTCATTTGGACTCACTCAACTCATCACATCTCTCTCTCTCTACTGCAAAGAAAAGAGTCTCTTCTCTACTGCGCAGAAAAGGGTCTCTCCCTCACACATGTGAAGCCGAAAGCTGCTAAAACTGAAGCTGCAACTACAGAAGTAAATATTGACCTGCGTGGACTAGAAGACCTCATCATCTGAACTGCGTTGTAGTTTCATCTGAACCTTCTCTGAAAGCCGCAACTTTTGGTGGTGGAATCAAGTCAATCTGATGAGGGTTTGCAAGATATCAACTGTCTTAGTTTGAAGCGAGAAGCTGCCAAAACTGAGGCTGCAACTGCAGAAGTAAAGTTTGACCTATGTGGACTAGAATATCTCCTCATCTGAACTGCGTTGTAGGTTCATCTGAACCTCCTCTGGAAGCCACAAATTTTGGTGGTGGAATCAAGCCGATCCGACAGTCGATTTGTGAGATATCGTCTGCCCTAGTTTGATGATGAAGCTGCTAATGCTAATGCTGCTGATCTAGGGTTTGCTACTGCTAATATGAATCAAATTTATTGTACTATTTCTCTCTGCTGAATTGTTGAAGATGAAAGAAGATTTTATCAAAGGGTTTCCCCACACATTGTGGGGTTTGTCCCTGACTAGCCGCCACATCTTGTGTCTCTTTTCTTGGCTTGTTTTCTGTTGATTGTTTAATGTTCTATCTACACTTTACTTTATGAGCATGTGATTGCTAATCTGTGGAATATAATTAGAAAAAGAAGTAAACTATTATAAGCATAGAACATACCATAACTTAACATGGTATTGGAGTTGAGGTGAAGACAAAGCCCGAGCAAGAGCAAGAGAAATCACCGAAGAAAAGATTGGCAAGGCTATCCTAAAAGAACTATGGGGTCCTCAACACTCTTTCTTGCCGAAGACAAGCTCCGTGAGAAAGCTGACTATCACAGATGGAGGATGGCTATCGATCTAACCCTAGAAGATCAAGGAGTGCTAGACCATGTAAGAGGTAATATTGTTGAGCCTCCATCAAATGCATCTGTCGTTGCCTGGAACAAATGGAAAAATGGAGAAGTCAAAACAAAGAAGATCATCTAGGACTCTATCGACAAGCACTTAGTGGCCTACATCTCTGAATTGGACACCTCCAAGGAAATCTACGATAGACTGGTGAGTTTATTTAAAGTTAATGATGCAAATAAAGTAAGTTTTGTTTCTTAGAAATAAGCTGAGGGAAATAAAGAAGGGTAAAGATGAGAGTATGCAAGCATACTTCTTAAGAATCACCGAGATCAAGAACGATCTCCTATCTATTGGGGAAACTATTACTGATAGGGAAATGAAACTCACAACTCTTGGAGGATTACCATCTGAATGGTACGTGTTCAGGACTACTCTTTTGAACAATAATGTAATTCCTGGTTTCAAGGAATTAATGTCTAGATGCATTCAAGAAGAAACAAGGGTAGAATAGCAAGAAATGCCCTTGCCTAAAGGTCCTCCTATTACTTTTTCTTCTCATGCTAAGAAAAAAAATAATTCTGGGTCTAAATTGAAAAGAAAGGCTGGACTTAAGGGTGGAAGAAAAGGACAATGTTACATTTGCAATAAAGCATGTCACTATGCAAGGGAATGTCTTGATGGAAAGGACTCTCAACGGGATGATGATCAAAATCCCTCTGATGGTAATCAAAGGTAAGAGGAGAGTTGGCAATCAAGGAAGAGCACAACCATTCAAGAAGGCTAGAAATTCCAGGATGTATTAAATGCACCTGACCTAAAAAAGAACCTAGTGTCCATCTAGGCAATGGAAGACAAAGGCTACAAGGTAACCTTCAGCGATGGCAAGGTACGTATATGGAAAAATAATGTTAAAGATGACTTTAACCTTGGGTTTTGTGTTGATTAATTATATCAGGTCAATGGAAGTCCGCTAAGTGTCATATCTTATGACACATCTCTTCAGTCTGAACTTTGGCATCGGAGGTTTTCCCACCTTCATTATAAATCTCTACCCGGTGTAAGACAAATGGTGACAGGGATGCCTGAATTCCGAGTAGAGAAAGAAGGTGTATGTCCAGGATGTGCTGAAGGAAAGCTCAAAAGGGGACTATTCCCCTCAATCCAAAGCAAGACCTCTGATATATTACAGTTGGTTGACTCAGGCACATCTGAGGCTGACATTAAGAGGGAGACTACTGCACCACATACTCTTGAGTAGAATGGTGTGGCGGAAAGGCAGAACCGTATGATTATGGAAGCTGTCTCTATGGGTATATGATGTAACAGTACCTGATGTGGAGGAACCCATGGATCCTATTTATCCACCTGAGCCTTCCTCTTCTAGGAAGAGGCCTTCATGACTTAAGGGGCTACTTGATGATGCTGAAGGACATGCTGCACCCTGAGGAACCTTCCTTGAAAGTAAGAAACCTAATAGGTATTAGGGATACCTGACCAGTTTGAGCACAATCATACAAAATGAGGCTTCATCATTCTCAGATGCCGTCAAGCATCAAGTATGGAAGCATGTTATGACCATTATGGAGAATGATGTCTAGGAAGTAGTTCCTAGACCCCAGGACAAGATAATTGTTACTTAAAAATGGCTTTACAAGACAAAGCTGCAGCAGATGGAAGTACGGAATAGTATAAGGCTCGTTTTATTGCTCGAGGTTTCTCCCAGAAGGAAGGTATAGAGTATGATGTGATATTTGCACCTGTTGCCAAATATACAACCATCCGCTTGATCATAGCCCTTATGGCTTCACAAGGATGGAACCTACATCATATGGATGTCAAGACCGTGTTCTTGCATAGTTCAATCAAAGAAGAGGTCTATGTGGAGAAACCCAAAGGATTTGAGATTTAGGATTGAAAATCTCATGTATGTAGGTCGAAGAAGGCTCTCTATGGGCTGAAGCAAGCACCCCGAGAATGGTATGAGAGGATCGATAGCTACTTCATAAAGCTGGGATTCACTAGGAGTGAAGCCGATCCTAACCTTTACCTTAAGGTTGAAGATGACAAGCTTCTCATACTGGTGTTGTATGTGGATGGCCTCTTTCTAACAGGTGCATACTCTCTCATTCACAAATCTAAGAGGGAGTTGGCTTCTGAATTTGAAATGAAGAACCAAGGACTTGAAGTGTGGCAAAAGCCAAGGGAAATTTTCCTATATCAAGGAAAATATGTGGTGAAGATTCTGAAAAGATTTGGTATGATGGATTGCAAGCCTATGACTACCTCGAGGATCTTAACTTTCAGAAGTTATATGGTAGTGATGTCGGACCAGATTTGGGAAATGCCTCTGAGTTTCAAAAACTCATTTGCGTTGATGTTCTTGGTGAACCTCCATCTGAACATATGTTTTGCAGTTAGCATTGTGAGCTCATATTTGGTTGAGCCTCACTGGATTGATGCCAAGAATCTTCTGAGGTATCTTCATGGCACAATTACTAATGGGTTAAGATACACTGCCGGAGATGTGAGACTACTTGGATATACTGATGTTGATTGGGCAGGGAGTGTGGTGGACCATAAGATCACTTCCAGGTGTTGTTTCACCTTGGGATTTGCTTCGATATCCTGGATGAGCAGGAAGCAGAAGTCGGTGGCTTTGAGCACTGTCGAAGCAGAGTATATTGCTGCTAGCATGACCTCCTGTGAGGTAGTCTGGTTGCAAAATCTCTTCAGTGAGCTGTTTGGATTTACATTGGATACTACTGTGATTCTCTGTAACAACCAGAGGTGGGATTCGATTATTGTGGAATCCCATATTCGTCGCTCCAACAGATAGACATCATCTGGGATATGGTAAGTTGATGAGCAAGGAGGCTCCATCGCATTAAGATGATGCACAGGTTGATACACCTTGTCAAAGCCCTGAGGAAAGATCTAATCTATGGTTTTCCCAAATGACTTGGAGTCGTCAAGAAACCCTTGTACAAGGGTCTTGCATGTTGCATACATTGAGCTCTGGGAGCTCTGAGGGCTTTCGATTCTTACTGGAGCAACATACGACCACAGGGTGACTCACCCTCCCCTGGTGGTGCGCACTGGAACAAGATGATTCGCTCTCTTGTGGGACAAGATGATTCGCTCTCTTGTGGGACAAGATGATTCACTCTCTTGTGGAATAGGATGATTCGCTCTCCTGTGTAGCAAGATGATTAGTTCTCCTGTGAGGCCTGGATTGATGTGTTCTCCATGGCGATTGTAGTAGGATTGATGTGTTCTCCTATGGGGCCTGGATTGATGTGTTCTCCATGGTGATTGTAAAAAGATTGATGTGTTATCCTGTGAGGCCTAGATTGATGTGTTCTCTATGGCGGCCTAGATTGATCTGTTCTCCATGGCGATTGTAGCAGGATTGATGTGTTCTCCTGTGAGGACAGGATTGATTAGTTCTCCTGTCGAGGCATCCTACCCATAAAATCTTGGACTCATGGGAAGTACCTCTCATCTGATCAATGAGTAGGGAAATGAAGTTAGGGACCATAGTAGTACAGATGGATGCATCGTTATATCTACCGTACTCCCTATGCTAGGATGACCTCCAATGATCTAGGATTAGTGATACTGGTTTGGGACCAATGGTAGGAGTTGTACCATACTATGACACTAACTTCGGGTCAGTTAAGACTAGTCTGGGACCAGTGGTACATACTCTGAGACTGACTTTATGTCAGTGCAGTATTGGTCTATGACCAGTGAGAGTGGTACATACTATGACGCTGACTTCGGGTCGGTTGAGACTGGTCTGGGACTAGTGGTACAGTCTCTGAGACTGCGATACTGGTGTGGGACCAGTGGTAGGAGTGGTACTTACTATGAAGCTGACTTTGGGTCAGTTGAGACTGGTCTAGGACCAGTGGTACGCACTCCGAGACTGACTTTGAGTTAGTGGAGGATGATACTGGTCTGGGACCAGTGGAGTTGTACTCACTATGAAGCTGACTTCGGGTTGGTTGAGACTGGTCTGGGATCAGTGGTACATACTCTGAGACTGACTTTGAGTCAGTATGATACATCCTTGATCATTTCTCCTTCTTCATAATTCAGACAAAAGCATAGCAACACAGAACAATGCAAGAGCAGAGCAGAACAATACAGATCAGTACAATGCTGAACAAGACAAAGCAGAACAAGTAGAATAGAGCAGAGCAGGGCAAGGGACAGGATGTACAAGGTAGTGCATTTGATGGATGAATAGTAACGACTGATAGGCAGATTGCAGATGAAGTTCTCCCTAGTTGAGAGGGAGTGTTAAAATTGGAAACTAGGGAAAAACTTCATATGGGTCATCTTATTCCTGGCTGATAATATTTTTATTAGATTCCTCTAGTCGAGAGGTGTAGGATTGATATAAATTTCATCCAATTGCGATAAGTATTCATGGAGATATGAATTTATTTTGATTATGGAATTATTATCAAGTCGACCTACAACTCATGTAGGCTCAAAAGCCAGCCAGTCACATCTATTCAAACACTAACATTGTGTATAAATACAGGAGGAATTTTCCTCATGTGTACTCACTCAACTCATCACATCTCTCTCTCTACTACGCAAAAAAGAGTCTCTTCTCTACTGCGCAGAAAAGGGTCTCTTCCTCACACATGTGAAGCCGGAAGCTGCTGAAACTGAAGCTACAACTGTAGAAGTAAATATTGACCTACGTGGACTAAAATATCTCCTCATATAAACTATGTTGTAGGTTCATTTAACCCTCCTTTGAAAGTCACAACTTTTGGTGGTGGAATCAAGTCAATCCGACAGACGGTTTGCAAGATATCGACTACCCTAGTTTGAAGTCGGAAGTTGTCTAAACTGAAGTTGCAACTGTAGAAGTAAAGTTTGACCTGTTTGGACTAGAAGATCTCGTCATCTGAACTATGCTATAGGTTCATCTGAACCTCCTCTAGAAGCCACAACTTTTGGTGGTGGAATCAAGCCGATCCGACGGTTGGTTTGTGAGATATCGCCTGCCCTAGTTTGATGATGAAGCCGCTAATGTTGATGCTGCTGATCTAGGGTTTGCTTCTGCTGATATGAATCAAATTTATTGTACTATTTCTCTCTGCTAAATTATTGAAGATAAAAGAAGATTTGATCAAAGGGTTTCCCCACACATTGTGGGGTTTGTCCCTGGCTAGCTGCCACATCTTGTGTCTCTTGTCTTGGCTTGTTTTTTGTCAATCATTTAATGTTATATCTACACTTTACTTTATGAACATGTGATTGCTAATATGTGGAATATAATTAGAAAAAGAAGTAAACTATCATAAGCATAGAAAATACCATAACTTAACACCCTGTGACTCCCCTCGCTACATAATCGACGCAATGAAGAGGGGGCTCCATCCCCCTTCTAACCCCCCGGTTAACTATGTGGGCTAGTCGTGGAAAGAATATAACACAACCCAACACTACTATACTTTGTCTAGATATGTTTTATAGTAATTGACGGCTCCCAAAATCTTCTTCACTGAGTTTTGTCAATCTACAACTTAGTCTCCATGCCACATCATTAATGACAACCTTGTCTCATAGAAGGTATCGCCATTCCTCTTCATTATGCCCAAGCAAAATCTCCAAGTCACATCATAGTGACTAATACATCATGGTCTTCAATAGTCTCCACAAAACTTCAATGTGTCTACAATGAACTGCACTAAGCTCTGCACAAAGACAACTCTCTGTTTAACCCTCTATCCTAATTGTCGCAGTAACTGCATCGAGATTGAGGCTTCAAGAGTAACTGCTTCAGAGGAGTGACTGCTACGGCTATAGGTTGTGTATTCAATTAAAACGACCCTATCTATGCAATCTTTTTAACAGATCACTGGTTACGCTTCTACGGATTCACTCTAGGTCTGATCCTTTGAATGAATAACATAATCAACAGAATCCTCTACCTTTCATTTCCTTCTTCTTCAGCTGGACCTTTGGCTTCCTTCTATACTTTCTTGATCTTCAGATTCCTATTTCGTTCACTCAATGTTGGGTGTGGAGCCTGATTATCTTTTGTATTCAAAGGTATCACCACATTGGACCCCAGTTCAAAATGGGGTAGCAACGCCACCCGTAAAATATTCACTGCAAGGGGGGTCCAGGGGGGGGGCGGCTGCGACCTTTGGGGAGCCCTCACCTGGTGGGGGGTTTCGGGGGTAGCGCCCCAGAAGCTAAAAACAGATGTAAAATTTCCTTGTAAAAGTATAGTAATTTCTAGTCAATCTAGGCTGTTCATTAGGCGGATGATCTGATGGCAGAACTTATGTTTAGTTTAGGGTTTTTTGCCCTAGAAGGCAACCCCTCTCTTTGTATGATGGCATTGTATTGAGTTTGTGTAATATATGTGTATTCTCTGAGCGTGAAGCAGAGAGGTGAGATTGTGAGAGAAAACAGAGGACATTACAGCGGATCTATTGTAGGTTGTGTCTCTTCATTTTGCTGGATAATAGAAAAGAAGGATTGGCTGTTTGGGGTGGACGTAGACCAAACTAGGTGAACCATGTATATCTGTGTCTCTTTTGTTTTATGAATTTTCTGTATTTATATTGCTGCAATATTTTATGTGTTCCATTGCTCCGTAATAAATAATTTTCTAACAACTGGTATTAGAGCCAAAGGTCTATTTGGCTGATAAACTCGCAGGAAAGAAGGGTTCCTAGTTCGAGTGGGAGTAATGGCAGAAGATGGTAAGTTTAAGGTCGAGAAATTTAACGCCCAAAACTTCTCGCTGTGGAAGATGCAGATGGAAGATTATCTGTATCAGAAAGATCTGTACCTACCATTGGGCAGAAAAACAAAGATGCCGAAGGGAATGACAGATGAAGAATGGAACCTTATTGATAGAAAGGCACTCAGAACAGTACGGTTGTGCCTCGCTGCGTAGCATTTCGAAGGAAACAATGACAGAGGGTTTGATTAAGGCGTTGGAGAAACTATATGAAAAACCCTTGGCCTCAAACAAGGTATTTCTTATGAAACGGTTATTTAATATGAAGATGTCGGAAGGTGGATCTATTGCAGACCATTTAAATGATTTTAATACTGTCACAAGTCAGTTATGTTTTGTAGGGGTAAACTTTGATGATGAAGTTAGAGCTCTGTTATTCTTGTGCTCATTACCAAAAAGTTGGAATGGTTTAGTAATGGCCATTAGTAACTCTGTTTCTGGATCTAGTAATTTAAAGTTTGATGATGTTGTCGATGCTATCCTTAGCGAGGAAAGGCGACGGAAAAGCTCCGGTGAAACATCGGGTAATGCTTTGAGTGCAAAGTCTAGGGGAAGAAAAATGGAAAGAGGAAAGAGCTCAAGATATCGCAGTAAATCAAGGAAAGGCAGATCCAAGTCTAGATCGGGGATAGTGTGCTGGAGATGCGGAAAGAAAGGAAACCTAAAGAAATACTGTAGATCGCGGAAGGGAAAAGAAGGAGATGCACAACAAGAAAATAATCATGAAGCAAATATGACAGGTGAGGTGTTACAAGATGCTTTGATTCTTTCTTTTGAAAATATTACTGATTCCTAGGTGGTAGATTCAGGGACCTCATTCCATGCCACACCTGATAAGAAATACTTTCATGACTATGTTCAAGGAGATTTTGAACAAGTTCATTTGGGTGATGATAAACCCTGTAAAATTGTTGGAATGGGTAAGGTTCCTGTAAAATAGCTGAATGGAAACCAATGGCTACTAAAGGAGGTAAGGCATGTTCCAGATCTAAAGAAAAATCTGATTTCAATAGGGCAGTTAGGCGGTGAAGGTTTTGTGACAAATTTCACAGATAAATCTTGGTAGGTTACCAAAGGAGCCCTCGTAATAGAAAAAGGCGAAAAGGTTGGTACATTGTATTTATGCAATGGTATTTCTAACTCTGTTAATGCTTTAACTTCCAAAGGAGTAAATGCAACATTATGGCATCATAGGCTCGAACACATGAGTGAAAAGGGGATGAAGATTCTTCACTCAAGGAATTTGTTGTTGGGTTTGAAGAATGTTGATTTGGACTTCTGTGAGAATTGCATTTATGGAAAACAGAAGAAAGTTGGATTTCTTAGAGTTGGGAAAGAAAAGAAGAGCAAAAAATTAGATCTTGTGCATATAAATGTATGGGGACCTGCTCAAGTATCATCTCTCGGTGGCTCTTGTTATTATGTTACTTTTATTGATGATGCAACTAAAAAAACTTGGATTTATTGTATTAAGAATAAATCTAATGTTTTTGATACTTTTAAGAAATAGAAAGCTTTGGTTGAGATTGAGAAAGGAAAGAAATTAAAGTGTCTCAAATCAGACAATGGAGGTGAATATTGTAGCAAAGAGTTTGATAGGTACTATTCAAAGCATGGAATTCGCAGAGAGAAGACAGTTCTAAGAACACCACAAGAAAATGGTGTGTCAGAAAAGATGAACAGAACAATCATGGAGCGTGCAAGGTGCATGAGATTGCATGCATGATTTCCTTTACAATTTTGGGCAAATGCTGTAGATACTGTTGTTTATCTAATAAACATAGGGCCTTCAAGTTCCTTGGATGGTGGTGTTCCAGAGGAAGCATGGACAGGTAAAAAGGTAAACTACTCTTTGTTAAAGCCTTTTGGTTGTGAGGCCTTCATCCATATTGATAAAGAAAATAGAACAAAGCTTGAGGAAAAGTCAAAGAAATATACCTTTATTGGATATGGTGTTAATGATTTTGGTTATCGCTTATATGATTACGAAAATCACAAAATCATTAGGAGCGGAGATGTAATATTCAATGAAAAGGTCTTGTATAAGAATCAGTTGCAGGAAAAGAAACAGGAAAAAGAAAACAAGGAATGCACAGTTCTTGATGAAATCACTGAAAAAGTAAAGGTTCCTGAAAATAATAATAATCAACAACCACAACAACAGCAACCACCACAACAGCAACAGGCACCCCAAACACCTAAAAGTGTTGTTAGAATATCTACCAGGATAAGTAGACCCCCTGAACGATACTCTCCTTCATTATATTATTTATTGTTGACTGATTCTGGTGAACCCAAATGTTATGAAGAAGAAATGCAGGTTGAAAGCAGGAAGAAGTGGGAGGTAGCCATGGAAGAAGAGATGGACTCCTTAATGCATAACCAGACTTAAGACTTAGTCAGGTTGCCTGCAGGAAAAACTACATTGAAGAATAAATGGGTTTACAGGCTGAAGGAAGAAGATGGAGGAAAACAGAGGTACAAAGCTAGACTTGTGGTGAAGGGGTTTGCACAGAAGAAAGGTATTGATTTTGATGAAATATTTTCTCCTATTGTTAAAATGACTTCAATCAGAACTATTTTAAGTCTAGTAGCAGTTGAAAATTTTCATCTTGAGTAGTTATATGTAAAGAAAACCTTTCTCCATGGGGCTCTGGAGGAAGAGATATATATGCAGCAGCCACAAGGATATGAAGTGAAAGGGAAGGAGAAACTAGTGTGCAGGATGAATACAAGCTTGTATGGCTTAAAACAGGCTCCAAGGCAGTGGTATCTAAAATTTGACAAGTTTATGTCTGAACAAGGTTATACTAGATGTCACTCTGATCATTTTGTTTATCTGAAAAAGAAAAATGATGGCAGCTATATTATATTGTTATTGTATGTAGATGACATGCTTATTGCAGGGTCTAACATGCAGGAAATAAATGTGCTCAAAAGAAAATTGGAAAATTCATTTGCAATGAAGGACTTGGGAGCTACAAAACAAATCCTTGGTATGAGAATAACTAGAGATAGGAAAAATCGTAAATTAACATTGTCTAAGAATGAGGACATACAAAAGGTGTTGAAAAGATTTAATATGCACAATGCAAAACCAGTTAGTACACCTTTTTCTAGCCATTTCAAATTTAGTAAGTATATGTGCCCAAAGACCCAAGAATACATGGATTATATGTCTAAATTTCCATATGCATCAACAGTTGGAAGCTTAATGTATGCAATGGTCTGCACAAGGCCTGATATTGCACATGCAGTGGGAGTTGTAAGCAGGTACATGAACAATCCAGGAAAAGAACATTGGATGGCAGTGTTATAGACATTTTTGGGCACTGCAACCGCAATCATAAATGTCCATAAACCAAGGGCCCCTAAGGCCCTAAAAGTGTTGTTCCAACCCCTAAAATAACAAGGTCAACTAATTACAGCATCTCCCAGAAGTTTTCCATGAAAAGACTACTCAGAACTGGTCAAAACTGGACCATCTCACCTGCTCCATGGTCAAAGTGCGCTGCATCCCACCTAAATGCACACGAGAGGTGCGATGCATACTAAAAAGCCCTTCTATGGGGTGCGATGGGCGAGAGTGGACAAATGGCAGGGTAAATCGATGAGGTGGAGGATCATGGAATCTTCCAGAAACTTCTCCTGTGACACTTGCCTCTCTGCATTCGCCCAGCGATGAGTAAGAGATCATCAATCTCCAAGTGGAATCAAGAACTATCAGAGAGAGGACATTAATCAAATCTCAAAAGCTGACTCACCCCCCTTGCAAACATCTATATATGGATCCCTCATCCCAGAGATCCAGAGGCTGGAATTTTGTATCTTGTAAGGAAGTGTTGCTGATTTATTGGTGTAACATCATAGTGTTGGGTGATCTAAGCTTTTCATGAGGTGAAGAAGGGATTTCTTGCTGAGAGGATGACGTTGGGTTAGAACAATGGGTTGTAATCCTCTTTGCTATTCTCGATTATTAATAAAGCTATTCGAGTTTTCCTCCAAATTCTTGTATGATTGATGATATATGCATTTGTGTGGTCAATATATATCTGGTCCTATATTGTTTATGATAGTAGATCTCTGTTCTTGGATAGTGTTATGCTGCTTTGATTCTATAGGTACTCTTTGAAGCTGGGTAAACGAGGAAGCAAGTGGCAAAAGTATATCATAAGGGAGAGGAATCAAGCAAGGAACCAAGCGCAAGACAGAGGTTGGTCTCCTTCTTTCCCCTCTTATCTATCTCTCATAAAGGAAAACAAAAGTGGTTTTAGTTTGTTTGTTGCTAAGGTAGCTACCAGCCTTAGTGGGACTAGCAGCTCTACATAGACACTAGATTTCCTGATAACAAAATGGCGACTCCACTGGGGATCGAATAGATTGTTAGTTTGTCTATATTTGTTTGCTTTATAAACTTACAGACGGAGCCTGAAATCAAGCCAGCTAGCCTTCGAACTGCATTTGCTATGCAAGTGCAAAGTAGATCAATGTTGCTTCAGTCTATCTCTGGTTTTTGTTTATGAATTGAACAATTAATTTACAAACTTTCTAATTGCCCTTGTGGTGGCTCTAGTAACCTCCTTAGATCTACCCCTGTGATTTATTTACTGACTACCACTTGCTTGGCCTAAATCCTTGAACTGTGCTGCAAACTATGATCAAGAACTGGAGCAAAAGTCTCGCACTATACCATCGCACCCTCTCTTCAAGGATCTCAGTATGCATCGCACTTCCCGTGTGCTGTAGGTGGGATGCATACTAGAATCTCTGTGTAACAGGGGCGCTGATCAGAAAGGGCTAATTTTGCTTTCAGACTTTGATTTTTTCACTCTTTTTAGCCCTATTCAGGAGTTTTGTTGTCTATAGTCAGTATACCTCTGTTGGAACCCCCTTCCTTGCCATTATTCCACCTCTATTGTGCAAAGAACTGTAAATGTTTTTATGTATTGTGATCCATTTTCAGTTCTCTTTTACAAAGAAGTAGCATAATTGAACTGTCGTTTCTTGATTTGGAAGTGTCGAAAGTGTCGTTTTCAGTCACAGAAGAGAACCTGATTGTTCTTGATAGTCGATTACACTGTTACTCTTGTATTTGATTTGAATTGGTAGTTTTTCAAGTGTTGAAAGCAAGTTTTCAATTCCAAATAACAAAGTGTCGTCATTGTCTTCATTTTGTCATGAAAAGAAACTTGTTAGTAATGTCGCTTTGAAAAATAATTCAGATTTGCGCTTAGCTTTCTTTTTATCATTCACATATTAAGAAGGCTGAAAACAAATACATGCATGTGCATTTGCATTTAGACTGTTTGTTGGTTTGATTTAGGACAGTGCATATAGTGTGTGCTCTCTGCTCTATGTTGAAAGAATATCATCTTTCTTTCCTTAGTAGCCAGGATTTTCATTGCAAAAAGAAGATTAAACGATTATTTATCATCTTAGATTGCATTTTAGGAAATTGTATATCTACATCATGCGGTGAACCTGAAAGGAAAATTTCTTAAGCAAGATCAACTGCAAAATAAATTTAATGAATCTAAAAACGCTTTGGAACCTAACACACAACATTTAGAAATCTAGGCTAGAGACGTATTCCGGCGTTGTAAAGCCTGGTAACTGTTGTTTTCATTGCTGGTTGGGTGATTCCTCCACTTTGAGACGATAAGTGCCAGTACGGACTTGTGCTCCCACGTACCGTCGAGTATATATTGGGAGACCACAATAGGCTTTATCCTTTATCCATAGGAAGCCGTGTTTGCCACCCTATCGATCGCAATGCACTGAACACAACATTCGGGAAGATTGACTGTCGTACCGTAAAAAGTATTCTGCAGTTTTGTGATTGGTCTGGTAATCCCTCTATCTAGATTTCCAGAGTAGTATCTTTCGTTCCTTTTCAGACTCCTTAAAGGAAAAGGTCCATCTGAGCACTTGTCACTTCAAGCTCATTGAAAATCGACGGCGACTAGAGTCATCTTTTGTTTTTTCTCGACTCTTAAAAATTGAAAAACCAAGTTGTGTCAAAGCATATAAAATTTATTTTAATCCGAATAAACATCACCTTTCCTGTGTTGGTATTAGGTTGAGAAAAATGGAGTCCACCAACCAAGGATTCCCCCTTGGAGGAAATCCTAGTCCTTTCTCCTCTTGGGAAGATGTTGGTGCACCCCATATGGCCACATTGTCGCTTCCAGGATTGAAAATTGGCTTGCCTGTATGGCTCTTCTCAACCTCTGTCATTCAGAACACCGTGATTCTTGAACAATCAAGTCAGCAACTAAACGATACCAAAGTTACCCCCCAACCTTCTACTTTGTCCAATTCTCCCCCTCCTCCTTCCTCTTCGCTTGATAAAGTTGGTAAAGCCAAAAATCAAGTAACCAAGAAAAAGAAGGAGAAGAAGAAGAAAGAGAAGAAGAAGAAGGATCCAAAGGCGAAAAGGGGAAACCAGGCATCGTCTAGCGAAAATCCATACACTGCACCGTCCAGGCCTAAATCGCCATGTGTCATTTGCAAAGGAGACCACTATCATCGAGATTGTCCTTGCATCCCTCAGATCTTAAGGGACTAGTCTCCTTGTTTGCACAATCCGGTGTCATCAACCTCTGATGATTATGTTGAAAGTACACCGTCAAATGAAAGTGAAGCCCTTGGACAAAAAGGAAAATTTAAATTTCCTTGTAAATTGTGTGAATGCGATCATGCCGTCCACCGTTGTTCCTTCTTAGACGAGGCTAAAAGAGTTTTGGACGACCGTCCAATTTCACCGTTACGGCTTCCTCCTGGATATAAGAAACTCTTGCCGAGTTTGTCACTAGTTGAAAATCTGGCTGACATGCCATTATGGTCGACCGAAGCATCTATCATTGAAGATAAACCTTATGAATCCACACCAGACGAAAGTCAAAGGGTCGAGGCGGCAGTTGACCCGGTCTTGCCTTCAGAGGATCCATCTTCAAATGATACAGTCACCGAAGAGAACAAGAACAACACCATCCAAATTCTCTTCATAAGCATAGACTCCGATGAACATGGGGGCAGTCTACTCGTTCCTTTACCGCAAGAAGGAAGTTCATCAGAGTCATACCCAGTCATCTATTCGGTCCCACCTCCAAGCAACCTAGTTGTTTCCTTCGATTGGAATCTACTAGGCAGACCCCGTTTACTGGCCAGTGTACCATTTCGAATCATTGATCAAATATATAGAATTGTCATGGTCGGTACCATCATAGATGAAGGGGCTTCTGTGAGTATCCTTTCCTCAACTACTTGGAAAGCGCTTGGTTCGCCATCACTTTTGCCTGAAATGAGAAATCTAACAGGGTTTGACAAAGGAACCAGTCGACCATTAGGGATCCTTCCCAATGTGCCGATAACATTGAGAAGGAAAACCGTTCACATGAATGTAATGGTAGTCCAAGGACCCCTGGATTATAATCTACTCCTTGGATGTGACTATATTTATTGCATGGGAGCCATTGTCTCCTCACTTTTTAGAGTAAGGTGTTTTCCGCATGAAGGAAGAGTGGTCAAGCTCGTAGACCAGCTTTCATTCCCTGGTTCACGCATAGAAAATATTCAAATACCATCCCTGAATGGTCTTTTCACGCAAGGAATGTCTCATCATTCCACAGTCCGTCCACCTGATGAGCGCGAGTGATTCGAGGACATGACTGAAACCCAGGGGGCATGCACCCTGGCCTGTTTCGACAGGAAAACCTTGGGTATAGGGTAGGTTTCCACGAAGGATATATGACTAGTTTATGATATTATACTGGAATAACATTCCTTCGTCAAATTTATGTGAGTGGAGCGATTTGCGCCACTCACCTTTGTTTATTTCGATAGACATCGCCGAGGAAGTGTTTTTCCTGAAGTATGGATAGAACAGTCTTTGGTAACCCAAAAAAATTTCGGTATACCCGGGGGCATGCAAACCTTTTGGCGTGCAAGCGAAGAGCGACCATTTATTTTTTTAAAAATTGTAGGTCCTCTAACCCTTTAAACTCGTAGGATTGGTCATTTCCTAACTTGCATAAAGAAAGGATGCAGGGCAAAGCTTTGAAAAAATGCCATTTTAAATGAGACATCCTTATTATACGACTGGATCAAGCAGTTTTAACACAGAATTCAAGCTCGTTAAAAAATAAACATAAGCAATGAGCAAATGTTCCCCCAGAGTTTAAGCTCATTAAAAAATGAACCAATTTCCGATAAATAACCATCGTGAATGCATTATCATCAGCCTTTGAAGCCTTGGTCGTGTTCTCATCATCCCCTCCACTCTATATTGGCTGATCATTCACCTCCATTCGATTGTTTACCCTTTTCGAGGAACGGCTACGAAGAGTGATCCTGTTAGCCATCCTTGTGACACTGCTGTGATTGGAAAATTCCAAACCTTACCTGGAATTAGTTGCTACCCAAATTTATCACTCATTCCTCGAAAGACGAGTCTCCTTTAAGCTCTTTTCAACTGACTCGTAAAATATGAAAAGATTTCCGAGAAATTGGCCTCTCCTGCTCATTAAAGTGACTGGAAGTGCCATCCCTCCTTTCTATTTTAATATTTTTGGACCTGAGGGATTATTACACAAAAAGATCGAGCGCTTGTTTTTTTCGGCTCGTTAAAAGTACCGAAAATTCATCCCTTTTATATTGTTTTATACTTTTTCGAACTCAAGGGATTATATGACAAAAAAGGATTATTGGAGTTTTCTTTACATCCCTTTTCAGACTCTCTAAAATTGAAAAGGACCGAGTTATCTTTGTTGTTAAACTCATTAAAACCGAATAGCAACAAACTTTTCCATACAGAAAAGAACAAGTTTCACTATCGCTAGGCTCGTTAAAACATAGCGATGGGTTTGCCCGAAGGGAAAATTATAGAACAAGAATATGTTATCCTCCTCAAGCTTGACAAAAATAAAGAAGTACTAGTCAGCAATGACTGGGGGAAAATTGGGAAGAAAACTTGAAGAAGCTTTATTGGTAGCAAGTCGCTCTTGAGCATGACACTTTCACTCCACATCTGAGTCGGGTTGGGTTGTTCCGTTCACTAGTCGTATCACCATTGGTCCGTCACACCATCCATATTTGGGGTTAACGCTACCAATCCATCATGTCAGTGTCGCCGATATGTTCAATAGAAGTCACTCAGAGAATTCACCTGTGTCTCATCCACTGCAATATATCTACGCTCCATTCTTTCATGACCGCCACCCTGAACCTTATGTCATCAGATCATTTTCGCCTCCATTAAAATCATTTTCTCCATTCCGTGTCATTGATGTGGGATTCACTAAGGCCCTCCTATGACGGATTGCTTCTTGTCGACATCAGCTCATTATCCAAGAAGTCGATCTAGGAACAACCCTTTTAGTACTTTGAAGCTTGCATGCCTCAATGGCAAGTTTCTCACTTCCGGCGACAGGTTTACATCAATGGCCTTCGACGGAAATATTTTGTGTGGTGTTCGACACCAAGTCCATTTATTCACACCACGTGAATTGTATTGTAGTACCTTGAGGGTCATCATCATTATCGGTGATTCCTCTCGTGCCTGTTAACAGCTTACATCATTGGCTGGTAATCAGGCGATGTATTTCCATGTTCGACTCCAGAACATCTCTCACATGGATCGACTTGTACTTTGAGTGAAGATCGAACGAGATTGAAGGCCCCAGATCTAGTTTCATCCATCCAGGCTGCGATATATATTCAAGAAAATAAAGACATCAAATGTACATCATTACTGCACAGCTAATCATCCAATCCAAGGGATGATGGCTCTACCAGAATCATTAGTCTGCACTCAGATGATTGTCTGTCTTATGTACATGAAAATGAATTTATAAAGCTGAGCATGGGAATGCCTGCCTCAGCTAGATCATGAAAATATTATGAAGATAATGTATTGTATTGTATCTTATTACAAGTCACCTTCCAGCTTGAAAAAACTTCATATCCTCATGATAAAGCATTTCACCTGACATCAAAAGATTAACGACCTCATGCTTTAGGGGGTAACTGTTATAGACATTTTTGGGCACTGCAACTTGAATCATAAATGTCCATAAACCAAGGGCTCCTAAGTCCCTAAAAGTGTTGTTCCAACCCCTAAAATAACAAGGTCAACTGATTATAGCATCTCCCAGAAGTTCTCCCTGAAAAACTACTCAGAACTCGTCAAAACTGGACCACCTCACCTGCTCTATGGTCAAAGTGCGTTGCATCCCACCTAAATTCACACGGGAGGTGCAATGCATACTGAGGGCGAGAGTGGACAAATGGCAGGGTAAATCGATGAGGTGGAGGATCATGGAATCTTCCAGAAACTTCTCCTGTGCCACTTGCCTCTCTGCATTCGCCAAGGGATGAGTAAGAGATCATCAATCTCCAAGTGGAATCAAGAACTGTCAGAGAGAGGACACTAATCAAATCTCAAAATATGACTCACCCCCCTTGCAAACATCTATATATGGATCCCTCATCCCAGAGATCCAGAGGCTGGAATTTTGTATCTTGTAAGGAAGTGCTGCTGGTTTCTTGGTGTAACATCATAGTGTTGGGTGATCTAAGATTTTCATGAGGTGAAGAAGGGCTTTCTTGCTGAGAGGATGACGCTAGGTCAGAACAATGGGTTGTAATCCTCTTTGCTATTCGAGTTTTCCTCCACATTCTTGTATGATTGATGATATATGCATTTGTGTGGTCAATATATATCTTGTCCTATATTGTTTATGATAGTAGGTCTCTATTCTTAGATAGTGTCATGCTGCTTTGATTCTACAGGTACTCTTTGAAGTTGGGTAAACGAGGAAGCAAGTGGCAAAAGTCTATCAGAAGGGAGAGGAATCAAGCAAGGAACCAAGCGCAAGACAGAGGTTGGTCTCCTTCTTTCCCCTTTTATCTATCTCTCATAAAGGAAAACGAAAGTGGTTTTAGTTTGTTTGTTTCTAAGGTAGCTACCAGCCTTAGTGGGACTAGCAGCTCTGCATAAACACTAGATTTCCCGATAACAGGCAGTGAAATGGATTCTCAGATATTTGAAAGGTACCACAAATCAAGCATTATGCTTTGGTGGTTCAAACATTTCTCTACAGGGATATGTTGATGCAGATATGGCAGGTGACAGAAATAACAGGAGGATCACTAGAGGATATGTATTTACTGTTGGTGGAATAGCTGTCAGTTGGGTTTCAAAAATCCAAAGTGTTGTTGCACTTTCAACAACAGAAGCAGAGTATGTTGCTACTACAGAGGCTAGTAAAGAAATGATTTGGTTACAAAGATTTATGGGTGAATTGGGTAAGGAGCATGATATGGGCACGTTATACAGTGATAGCCAAAGTTCTATTCATCTTGTAAAGAACTCAGCATTTCATTCCAAGACTAAACACATACAGCTCAAGTACCATTTCATACGATCAGTGTTGGAAGATGGAGAGTTGAAGCTAGAAAAGATACACAATAGCCAGAATCCTGCAGAAATATTAACAAAAGTTGTAACCAGGGAGAAACTGAGAATATGCTCAATTTCAATTGGTCTTCAAGGATGACGATGAAGATGAGAAACAGCCAGGTCCAAAGAGGATTCATTGTCTAGCAAATGAAGCAGCGGTGGAGTTGCTATAATCAATCTCCAAGTGGGAGATTGTTGGGTGTGGAGCCTGATTATCTTCTATATTCAAAGGTATCACCATATTGGACCCCAGTTCGAAATGGCTGCCCGTAAAATATTCGCTGCAGTCCATGGGGGGCAGCTGCGACCTTTGGGGAGCCCCCCCTGGTGGGGGGTTTCAGGGGCCGCGCCCCCAAAGCTAAAAACAGATTTAAAATTGCCTTGTAAAAGTATAGTAATTTCTAGTCAATCTAGGCCATTCATTAGGTGGATGATCTGACGGTATAACTTATGTTTAGTTTAGGGTTTTTTGCCCTAGAAGGCAACCCCTCTCTTTGTATGAGGGCATTGTATTGATTCTATGTAATATATGTGTATTCTCCGAGCGAGAATTAGAGAGGTGAGACTATGAGAGAAAATAGAGAATATTACAACGGATTTGTTGTAGGTTGTGTCTCTTCATTTTGCTAGATAATAGAAAGGAAGGACTGGCTGTTCGGGGTGGACGTAGCCCAAACTGGGTGAACCACGTATATCTGTGTCTCTCTTGTTTTATGCATTTTCTGTGTTTATATTTCTGTAATATTTTATGTGTTCCATTGCTCTCTAATATATAATTTTCTAACACTCAACCTTTGGCTTTTCTTTCTTCCATTCCTTCACGTTCACGAGTTGTGAAATCTCCTTCATCTCAGTGATAGATGCCCGAGCTCAATTCACTTCTTGAGGTGGAGCGTTTAACTATATATATATATATATATATATATATATATATATATATATATATATATATATGAATCTCATCAATATCCAAAATACATGTTCATTGGAGGAAAGGTTGACTTGTGTATGGGGCCGCACATTACAAATATGTCATAAACATGTTTATTTACAAACATTCATATTACAATAGATGTCTGGTGATCCCACATGCCACATCACTACTTAAATCACAATCACAACTTCATAAAACTCCTGCAATCGCAACCCTTTGGCTTCACGATATAACATTTCCAATGCCCCTATTTCTGACGGAGTGGATGCGATGTGATATTAAACAATTGTTAATAAATCCATCAAGTCTACAATTATATCGCAATCGGCGGTTTTCCATCATGACATCTCTCCAAGACTTGCGATATGCGACAAATATGATATTGATTTAGGACATATTATAATGGTGCAGTGGGTCCACAATACTATCACAATCGGGGTTTCGACGTGATAAGGCTTTAAAGCTTGCAATGGTGTGGATGCGATATTTCAATAGAGTTGTTACCATAAAATGATCGGGTCCGTAGTACATATCGCAATCAATGGATTTCAATGTGGCAAGGCTTTAAAGAGACTTGCGATGTGGCGAACGCGATGTCATATTAAGACGTATTGTAATGGGGCTATCAAGGTCATGTTACATATAGCAATCACGGGTTTTGAGCAGTGGCATATAATAGAACCATCGATAAAGCTACCGATATTTTTTCTCCAATGCATTGTAGACTTTAAAGAGTTTTCACGGCTTATTACTCAGATGTTCCTTAGCTCTTTCGATATCTTAACTCCTCTGATACTCCACGATAATCCTCCGATATGTTAGCTCCTTTGACATGTTAACTCCTCCGATATTTCTTGTTAGGGTCCCACCCTAACCCCCTTATTTATGTCATGGGATCACGTCATAGTCTAGAGTCAATAAAGCCCATATTAATATTTGTAAGTGGTTAACCCGCAATTAATGACGGGACCACAGTTAGTTGCAAATGGGCAGTAGTATTAGATAGATGGTATTAATAAAACCCACGGTATTGGCCCGTGGTATTGCATGTAGGAGTCATATATAAAGGATAGAGACTCCCTGCGAGGAGTATCGTGTCTTGTTTTGTAATCGAGCTCTGCTCTATTGGAGGTTGCCCCCTCGAAGAGGCCTGTGAACATTTCTCTCTGAATAATAAAATCATTGCTATTCTGTGTTCTGGGTATATTTTCTTCGCATATTCTGTGCTCTGGGTATCTTTTCTTCGCATATTCTGTGTTTGGGTATTACTTTGCAGGTTAAGAGCATAACAAGTGGTATCAGAGCACTTTTCAGGGCTCGGTGGGATCTCCGATTTTTAGCAAAAAAAAAATTGGCTAGAGACGTGTTCCGGCGTCTTTAAACCACGGGATCTGTCGTTAAGTGCATAAACCTGCGGATTTGGGGAGGCATGCAGGCAGGAAATACAAGAGGTGGTCACGTCTGTTGGACTCCCTTGTAACCCCTGTGGGTACCCCTTCGAGTAGTAGCGCATTAGACATATTCGCGCACGGACTGTCTTCAATGTACCCTCTGGGTATATAGGAAGCCCCCTAGGCTCCCTTGAAACCTCGCCATAGATAAACCTTCGGCTGTCTTGTGGCTACAGTACACCGAGAACAGCACTCGGAGAGATTACTCGCCCATATGATAGGGTATTCGGGTTGTACGGCTAAGGGTACGGTCGATCCTCCTTAGTTAGAGCCCTGAAACATTGGGCCGAGTACTACTGTCAGACCCTTATGTATATTGCGATCTGTAGCACCTGACACTCCTCAAGACCATAGTTCCCTTTCTGTCGGGGGATCACACATCATCTATTCCAGATTAGCGGGTGCAAAGAAGTGCAGCAGCAGCAGACATCAATCCGGCAGCTCCATCAGATCAGCAGCAGCAGTTGTTCCACCATTCAGATCTCTCAGATCCACCAGATTGGAGTAGTTGTGAAGGGTTCCTGTACCTAGATATACTTTTCGCAGGACTTTTGGCGGCATTGACATTTTGAAAAAAAAAAGTCTGAGATCTTCCGGGGCGCTTATTGGTGATCTAGCCCATCAGAATCAGGACGACGAGCTGAGCAAGGTGGTACCATTCAATTTCTTAGTAAAAATTTTTAGGCGGTCCCAATTTTTCATCAGGTTGGTGTATGGTAGAAACTCGCGCTCAAGTGATGGCCAATGAAAGGATAGACAAAATTGAAGACCATGTGAACTCCATCCAAACTGCGGTGAACAAAATCCAACATGAGATTAAAGGAATAAGTATCCAGATACAGAATGCACTCTCGAAGGGCAAGGAGCCAGCCCAAGAGGAGGCGTATAATGGCCATGAATACCATGAGGGTGAGTCTATCCACTCTCCTCACGTCTGGCACACCCATCCACCACCCAGTCAGCGACCTCCCAAGTTGGATATGCATAAATTTGACGGTTCTCACACGTCCGCATGGCTAGCACAAATGGAGCAGTATTTCAAATTGAATCATATCATAGATGAGGGGACTAAGCTTATGGTGGGCACCATGTACTTGGACAATGAACGATGGAAATGGGGGGAATGGCATCAGCGTTGCAATGGACATTTTCAGAATTGGGCCCAATTTGCCAAAGCTCTTCGAAATCGCTTTGAACAGGAAGACTCTTTTTTGGGGCGTCTCACTAAGCTCCGATAGACGGGTACAGTGGAGGAATATATTACCGCTTTTGAAGCCTTAGCCTTCCGCACTAAGGGTCTCACAGATGAGTTCTACATGGAATGCTTTATCAGCGGTCTTAAAGAAGCCATCAAAGCTCAGGTTCTACTCCACCACCCTCCCACGTGGACAAAGGCTTGCCAGGTATCTCGTAAGGTGGAACGTGCATTAACAGCCCAATCCAGCCGCCCCAACTTCCCCGCTAAAGGTTGTCCCCCACAAGCTCCCAACACGACTCAGACACTTAAGATTCAAAAGGTGTCACCTGCGGAAATGGCCGAAAGAAGGAAGCAAGGACTATGTTACTACTGTGATGAAAAATATTCCCCGGGTCATAAATGCAAGGAGCCCAAGTTTTTTCAAATAGATGCCACTGACTACAGCTCCACCGAGGAAGATCCACCACTTGAGGAACCGGAGGCGATCGAAGAAGATAACCAAAAGGAGATTGTATCTGATGAACCAATTATTTCGCTAAATGCATTGGTAGGAATTTCTTCCCCTCAAACTCTCAAAATCAGGGGTTTTCTTAAACATCGCCCAGTAGTAGTCTTGATTGATAGTGGAAGTACCCATAATTTCATCCATCAAAAGATCGCTGAAGCAGCACATTGTTTTGTCCGGGCAGTTTCTAACTTCCAAGTCCAAATTGCAGATGGGGGCACAATGAAATGTGAAGGCCGTTGTGAAAATGTCAAACTTCAAATGGGGGATTATCAGTTGAAAACCCACATGTTTGCAATACACATGGGGGGTTGTGACATTGTCCTAGGCGCGGAATGGCTCCGCACTCTTGGGCCAATCACAATGGATTTCCAGGAGTTATATATGAGTTTTAAGCAGAACAGCTCCACACATACCCTCCGTGGAATACAGGCGGGAGCCCCCTCTATCTTCAGCTCGCATAGGATGGAAAAATTGTTAAAAAAGGGCCATCATGGAGTGGTAGCTCAATTTAATGCCATCCAGGTAGTCGAAACCATGTCTCTGCCAATTCATCCTGAGATGCAACAGATTTTAAATAAACATCGGACGGTCTTTGACAAGCCTCATGAGCTTCCACCCTCGCGAGGGGAACATGATCATAGCATCACATTGGTTCCAGGGGCCCAACCCCCAAATGTGCGGCCATACAGATGTCCGTTCACCCAAAAGAATGAAATAGAAAAAATCATCAAGGAATTGTTGGAAGCAGGTGTCATTCGTCCCAGCATTAGTTCTTATTCATCCCCAGTGGTCATGGTCCTCAATAAAGATGGAGAGTGGCGGATGTGTCCCAACTTCAGGGCCCTCAATCAGTTGACAGTCAAAGATAAATTTCCCATCCCGGTGGTTGACGATTTGCTGGACGAACTCAATGCGGCTCAATTCTTCACTAAGTTGGATCTTCGCTCAGGCTACCACCAAATTCGCATGAAGGAAGTCGACATTCCCAAGACGGCTTTCAGAACTCATGAAGGCCATTATGAGTTCCTGGTCATGCCATTTGGTCTCTGTAATGCCCCCTCTACTTTTCAGAGCCTTATGAATCACCTTCTCAAACCATATCTCAGAAAATTTGTCCTTGTCTTCTTCGATGACATCCTCATCTATAGTGGCACTTTGGCGGCACATCTTCAGCATGTAGATCTACTCTTGCAACTGCTCCGCAAGCATAAATTATTTGTCAAGATGTCTAAGTGTTCGTTTGGCATGGAAGAAGTTGAGTATTTGGGCCACATTGTGGGGCGTGAAGGTGTCAAGGTGGACCCCAAAAAGATCCAGGCAATGCAAGAATGGCCTCAACCTAAGACCTTGAAAAGCTTGAGAGGATTTTTGGGTCTCACAGGCTATTATCGTAAATTTGTCCGCAACTATGGCCGCATAGCGAAGCCCCTCACTCAACTCCTAAAGAAAAATTCCTTCTTCTGGCACGAGGAAGCACAACAGGCATTTACTGCTCTCAAAAATGCCATGTGTTCCACTCCCATCTTAGCACTACCTGACTTCACCAAATCCTTTGTCATTGAATGTGATGCTTCGGGTACAGGCATTGGAGCGGTCTTAATGCAGGAAGGGCGACCATTGGCCTTCACCAGCCAACAACTCAGTGGGAGGAATCTAGGCCAATATACCTACGAGAAGGAAATGATGGCCATCTTACATGCAGTCGAGACCTGGCGACCTTACTTGTTAGGGCAACGTTTCCAAATCCGCACAGATCATCACAGTCTTAAATATTTTTTGGAGCAACGCCTATCTTCCCCACAACAAAATAAATGGTTAGCCAAAATGTTGGGATATGATTATGAGATCATTTACAAGAAAGGGAAAGACAACAGTGTAGCAGATGCATTGTCGCGCCAATTTGAGGAGGAAAGTACTCTGCTCGCAATTTCCCTCCCCATTCCAGACTGGATTGAAGAGGCTCGCAGGGAATGGTTTTCACACCCCGGGCTCTCCCAACTCATTTCTCAATTGCAGGTAGATCCTAATTCCAGCAAGGGCTACTCGTGGCAGAATGATATTCTTCGCTACAAGGACAGAGTCGTAATATCACCAACATCCACCCTCAAAAGTCGCATTTTGGCAGAATTGCACTCATCTCCCATTGCAGGACATTCGGGCTTTCAGAAGACGTATGCTCGCACCAGAAGATCATTTTTTTGGACCGGCATGAAACAGGACATCCTTAATTTCGTAGCAGAATGTGACGTCTGTCAACGCCACAAAGGGGAAACCGTCAACACACCAGGCACATTACAACCATTGCCCATTCCGGCATCAATTTGGACGGAGGTTTCCATGGATTTCATTACAGGTCTTCCAAAGTCTGGGAACAAGTCAGTCATCATGGTGGTTGTGGACCGACTGTCGAAGTATGCTCATTTCTGCGCCCTACCCCAACCGTTTACACCAACTTTGGTTGCTCAAACTTTCATGGATTAGATCTTCAAATTGCATGGCATGCCCACTTCTATTGTGTCCCACCGCGACCCGATCTTCACCAGTAATTTTTGGCAGGAACTCTTCAGAATAAAAGGCCCTCAACTCAAACTCAGTACTTCATATCATCCGCAAACAGATGGTCAAACCGAAGCCGTCAACAAATGTCTAGAAACCTACCTTAGGTGTTTCACTTCAGAAAAGCAACACCTTTGGGTACAGTGGTTACCTCTCGCTGAATGGTGGTATAACACCAACTATCATGCCACCACCAAAATGACTCCATATGAAGCAGTCTATGGTCAAATTCCGCCTTCCCCTACTTCTTATCTCACGGGGTGCTCCAAAGTACAATCCGTGGATCAACTCCTACAACATCGTGCAACCATGCTCACCCATCTTCGCGAGAATCTTCATCAAGCTGAGAACCTCATGAAGCAACAGGCCGACCAACATCGCTCAGAGCGCCAATTTCAAGAAGGGGATCAGGTCTTTTTGAGGCTGTAACCATATAAGCAAACATCACTCAAATACAAGGGTTGTCAAAAGCTCTCTCCAAAATTCTACGGACCATACCAAGTACTTCAGCGCATTGGAGAAGTGGCTTACAAGTTGGCTTTGCCACCTACAGCAAAAATCCACCCAGTTTTCCATGTATCGTGCCTCAAGAAAGTGATTGGGAACAATTGCCGAGTTCAAACCAGTCTACCTGAATTGGACAAAGAAGGGTCAATCTGGCTTCAACCTGAACATATTCTAGACACAAGGGACAAGCACATGCGCGGCCGCATGATTAAGGAAGTCCTCGTCAAATGGAAAGACACCTCTCCGGAAGATGCAACTTGGGAACCAGCCACTATTCTTCAGAAGTTTCCGCAGCTTCAGCCTTGAGGACAAGGCTAGTTTTAAGGGGGAGGGCATGTTAGGGTCCCACCCTAACCCCCTTATTTATGTCATGGGATCACGTCATAGTCTAGAGTCAATAAAGCCCATATTAATATTTGTAAGTGGTTAACCCGCAATTAATGACGGGACCACAGTTAGTTGCAAATGGGCAGTAGTATTAGATAGATGGTATTAATAAAACCCACGGTATTGGCTCGTGGTATTGCATGTAGGAGTCATATATAAAGGATAGAGACTCCCTGCGAGGAGTATCGTGTCTTGTTTTGTAATCGAGCTCTGCTCTATTGGAGGTTGCCCCCTCGAAGAGGCCTGTGAACATTTCTCTCTGAATAATAAAATCATTGCTATTATGTGTTCTGGGTATCTTTTCTTCGCATATTCTATGCTCTGGGTATCTTTTCTTCGCATATTCTGTGTTTGGGTATTACTTTGCAGGTTAAGAGCATAACATTTCTCTTATATTTCATGTGATATATCCGATATGTCTCTTACTCTTGAGCATTTCGATATTTCAATAAAAACATATTATAACAGACTCTTACTCTTGGCTGGGCATTCCTGTGGCTTCTCTGTGATTTCTGATGGCTACTCTTTGATGGCTTTCCTCCTTGGCTTCTTGCTCCTGTTACTTCATGGATTGCTTCTCCTTGGGTATCCTCCTTGGGTCTACTGCTTTTATTCTGTCTGTATATATATATATATATATATATATATATATATATATATATATATTTAATCCATATGTTGTATTTAGTCCTTGGGTCCTCCATGGGGAACATTATGATCACGAGAATTTGCCATCACAAACACTGCCATATTGACATTAATGAAAACCTTTATTAATAGCATTATTAAGTTTGATATAACTGATGAGTTGTTAACTGAAATTTTTACCAAATCATTTGTCAATGAAATTGTTGTAGATATGGGAGGTTGTGTAATTGAAGATCAAGCCATTTCCCGTGCCCAATATTTAGATTTGGTGTATTCTCAATCTTACATGTTATATGATCTATTGCCTAATGCTGTGAGACCATATACATATCCATCATCTTCCAAACCTCTAAATGTACCACCTATCAATGGTGACTCAAACTTCCAGTAAAGCTTCTTTGAAGAAAAAATCTATTTCGAACTCTGTATCCAATCCTCCTTCAAATCCCTCTTCAAATCTTGGTAAAACCTCTGAGGTTAATGTTGTTCAATCTACCACGGTAGAAAAAGCCTCCAAAGGTAAAAAGAAAGGTAAAGGAAAAGGGAAATCTAATACCCCAAAAAAGGATCCTCCAAAGTCATCTGTTGATGATGAATCTAAACATAAGCCCAAATATCCTTGTCTCATTTGTGAGGAAGATCATTATACCAAGGATTGTCCCCGTTGTGCAGAATTTAGTCGCTTGTTAAAAGGCACTCAAGGGACACTGGTTTTAATGAAAGAACCTTTCCCATCACAGCAGAACCAATTAGTAGAACAAATACAATCTTCTACATCTCCGAGTTCTCAGGTTTATATGAGTAGAACAATGTCTATTTGAGTTGCCACCCGGTCAAACGACTATCGAACTCCTCCCAAACAAACTGTGGAGAAAGAAGTTACTGATACACCTACTTCTACTCCACCCAGTTCTAGTCCTCTTCATATTGAGAGATCTAGTAATGACTCCATTATCTGACCACCTTCCAAGGGTTTCCTTCAAAAATCATCTTACAATCTGAACACGCGAGTTGCCTAGCATTACAATATTTTCAAATATTTAGCTCAAGTGCCTTTGGCAATGTCTGCTTTGAAAGTTATCCAAACTTGTCCAATGCAGCAAAAAGCATTACTATCTGCTATAGGAGGAATTGACCTTACGGATTCGAGTTTGATTACTTTTGACCTGGAAAATCATGTTCCTCATCTTCCCCTGCAACTTGCATTTTTAATCCAAGTCATTATAAAAGGGAATATGATTCATCGGACTGTGATTTATGAGGGTGCTTCAACCTGCATCATGTCTATTTCATGTTGGAAATCTATAAGCTCTCTGCCTCTCAACTAGTATCCGAACACCTTAGAAGCCTTTGATGGCAAAGGATCTCGTCCTTATAGTATTTTCACGGGTTATCCCATCACGTTGGAAGGGAAAACTGTTGAATTAGGAGTAGAAGTCATTGATGCAAATTTGAATTATAATCTTCTATTTGGACGAAGTTGGACTCATGCTATGTTTTGTGTGGTTTCTTCTTTGTTTTGTGTGCTCTGTTTTCCTCATGAAGGGAAAATAGTCACCATTGATCAGTTAACCTTTTTCTCTTTTGGTTCTTCGAATGGAAACATGCCATATGTGGGAAATACTGACATTCCTTATGAGAGCGTTGGGGCAGGTCTTTTTAAAGCCTCCGCTCTTATGGAAACTTTTTCTCTCCCGCCTACACATGTCACTTCTATCAACCTGATCTCTACTTCTTTCAATCCTTGGATCATTCCTTTCCCCGATCAGGTTTATTCTTTTGGAAATGTCATGCCGCTCAACCCAACAGAACAAGATTATCAAGCTGTTATTTTGGCTTCAGCGGCTGCTTCTGAAAGTCATACTACTCTTAGTATGCATATATATGTGTATTCACAGTTCCCTTGGCTTGGTTCTTTGGATTCTTTGGATCCCTTGAATGAGAAATTTCCCACTAACGAGAGTATCACTGACATTATGTCTTAATGTAGGAGCATTCATCCCAAGGAAAATCATTGTAATTAAGTAGACATAGGGGGTCATGTATTTTTATGAAATTGGATTCCTAAGTGATAAATTGATGTAATATTAGGATTTTGAGTGGTTAAATACCTGGGATAAATGTGTGGATGCATTTTACATGCATATTGTGGGTATAAGCGGCGGTAACCCTACATCATTTGTGGTATCAAAGCAGAATTGTAAAAAAACCATTGGGGTTAAACAGAACAAAGAAATTCTATGAGAAAAAATTGAGAACAAAGTATGGGTTAAAATGTTTATGAAGGCAAGGAAAGATCATATTCTATTCTGACAGAAGGAAGGCACACAGAGGTGATGTGTATCAGAACTTGTAGACGCAAGAGACAGAGGAAATCCATTCAAAGTACAGGTGGAATGGTGAAACAATATCATGCTGGGATCTTGAAAGTGAGGTAAATATGTTCTGTTTTAAATTGAGAATGTTTGTTTTTACACTGATGCACAAGTGACAACAAGAGAAGGTGTGAGATGAGAACCAGATGTGTTCTTAAAGACAGAGTAAGGAAAATACTCTCATGGAGAAGTGGCAGTGAAACTAAAGAATCCAACAAGAGATTGGATAGAGAGGAAAGCTGAAGTGTTCTCAAGAGAGAGTGAAAGATTGCATAAGCCTAGAAGGAGCAAAGGTGTTGCTCAAGGGGAGGTTCCAGATAGAGGACCCGTGCTTACCAAAATACTGAGTGAGTTGAGCTTAGTAAGGTATGATTGCAGTGAGGAGGATTAGTTGTTGCAGAGGCTTGTTGCAGATAAATGAGGAGCTCATAAAGAAAGAGGAGAAGAAGATGACTACTCATAGTCATAACAGAGGTTCAAAGAGAAGCCACAATAGAAGAAATATGAAGAAAGAGGATACCAAGGAAAATGGGAAGAGGATGAGTCAAGAGGAAATTGACAAGGAGATTGTAGAGTTAAAAGAACAACTCGATGTATTGAGGAGAATACTAGAGGAAAACCAGAGACTAGGTTGGGTCTTGAGGAAGAAGCCAGTGAAGTAGCATGAGATAGAAAGAAGGCTACAATAGAGGCAAGTAAGGTGGTTGATGGAAAAACTCAAAGAAGTTGAGTTGGAAATGGAAGAGTCCATTTGTGAACTAGAACAGGGAAAAATTTTGGGATAAAGTGAAGATGAAGACTTGAAGACTGAAACTTCAAGTGAGGTCAAAGAGTCACATGGTTTTAAATCTGACAATTTGTGTATGTTTGCAGTTGAAACATGTAAAGAAGGACAATTTTCTGATATTGTCATAAAGGAGAAATAAGGCAAGAAGAATCTAAATTTTGTTCTGAAAGAAGATGAGATAAATAGGTCTCATATGCAGTTGGAAAAAGATATCAAGAAACCAAGTGAAGGGCTTGAGGAGATTGAAGAGGAGACCATCGAAGAATTTTTGAATCATATGAAGGATTTAGAACAAGGAGATATGATGGTTGAACCATCAAGTGGGACCATAGGGTCTTATGTTTTTAAGACTAATAGTTTGTCTATGGATGCAAAACAAATGCAGGAGAATTTTTATGTAGATGGTGAGACAAGGATAGATCTTGGGGAAGATAAACAACAAGAGACTCAAGGCGAACTTGAAGAAGAGACTATTTTAGCTGAAAACATAGTAAACGATCATCAATCCACCATGATGATAGTCACAATGGAAATAGCCATGGAAGTTGTTGAGACAGTCAAGGAAAAAGAAGGACATCTACTGAAAGATGTTAAGAAGGAATAAGTCTATGCAAAAGACTTAGCAAAAGGAAAAAGGACATCTGATGAATTCTCAATAACAAAGGAAGGTATGGAAAATTGTGTGAAATTTCCAAATTCTACTCCAGTTGAAATTATTGAGTTATATAGAAAATTATATTTTCAAAGAAGGGAGTTAGAAAAACAGAGGATAGATGTTCAAGATAGACTGCTAAAAAGGGAAGACAAAAACATTGTCATGAATGACAATCATAAGAAAAAGGAGATGGATATGAAAGTTCGGCAGATTGACACTGCAAAGGAAGGAGTTCACTATGGTGGACAAGAGTAGGAAGACATCATTAGGACAAATGACGTGGAAGAGAGACTAGTTGATAGTCTCATGAGTTCTTTTGAAAATTCAAATCAACATACTGATGTGTTGACAGAGGGAAAAGAAACAGAGTAGCAAACTGAATTGTTGCCAAAGGAAGATAAGGAAATGAAGCCTTATGTTTTTTATTTTAACAAGTGTTTTGTGAATGCAGGTTTAGTTGCAGATGTTGGAGAAAATTTGGCACAGATGAGAAGCCAAATAAAGATGAGAGAAGAAAATTATGTGGATGAATTCAATCCATGGAACAGTGATATGCAATTGCGGGAAAGAATGCTGGAAAATCATGATTCAGTGCAAGAGGGTAAGGATGATACGGAGGCGGCAAGAATAACATAACAAGAAGAAGAATAGCAGATTGAAGAACTAGTGGATAGCAACAACAACCTGAAGCAAAGAGAAAGAGGAAGAAGTAAGTGGCAAAGTATGGACTAGCCCAAATATGTGCTGAAAAAAGAAATTGAAGAATTATGGCAGCGGATCATGAAACAGGCCATAGGGAGGAAAATGGTAGTAGTAAGAAGAAAGATCAATCAAAACTTGAACCTGATTGAGAAGAAGAAGAATATGGAGCAAAGACAACAGAAGTACAATAGCAGCAAAGGAGCAAAGCATTTGGACAGTTACAAAACAAAGTATGGGATCCAGGAAGATAAAGATCAAAAGACACATGATCAGGAGATCATGAATATTTTATACTTTGGGAGTCTAATACAGAAGCATTTAGCCCAAGGAAAATCATTGTAATTAAGTAGACATAGGGGGTCATGTATTTTTAGGAAATTCGATTCCTAAGTGATAAATTGATGTAATATTAGGCTTTTGAGTGTATAAAATAGAAATTAATTAGATAGTGAGAGGAAGTTGTAAATGCTCTCAAATAAATGAGAACATGAGTGGTGAATAAATGACAAGAGTTGGAAGTCAATCAGGACTCTTAAAACAGTTTCATGATTCAAGGGATGAGAGAGAGATTTTAGGAATTAATTGAAGTAGAAGTGGACAGAGCATTTAGGAGTCAGTTCAGAGGATTTAGGAGTTGAACCAAGATTAGTTCAACAAAACATTATGGCATAAATGTAAGCCTATGGGCAGAGCATAGTAGAGGCCACGATATTGAAGAACAGGCCTATGTGAGAAACAAAGTCTTGGATATGTAATTGACCATTTATATTTATATATATAGATGTTTATTCCTGACTGTGTCAGTGTGTTGAAGAGTATTTCATGAATGAATTACTTGTGAATTTGTAGGCTCTGTAACAGATTGCAGGCATAATTCCAAAGGATGCAGAGGAACAAAAGGATTCAAAGGAATGATGAATGGATCCTTGAATCCAATTGAGGAACAGAGGGAAGCTCTGGGGTGAAATAGCGAAGTGAGATTTCATAGAAGAGTAAAGCTCAGAGGTAGCTGAGCAGCAGAAGTAGAAGGCGGAGTTCTGAAGAACTACACAACAGAAGAGAAATTCGGAGGACCATAATGGGTCGTTGAATCCATTAGAGGGATTAAAGCCAAGCTTAAGAGGAATCGTGCAGTAAAACGGTAGAAAGGCCGAAACCTTTGAAGAAGAGAAAAACCACAAAAGAACTAAAGACTTAGCGTAAAAACTAAGTAAAAAGGAGGAGTGAAGGAGTAAAGTGTCAGTTCTTAGCAGTCGTTGGATTTGGAAGATCAACAGTCCAGATGATGTCGCTGAGGAGCAACCGGAATATCACATCGGTGGAGTTATTTATGTAATTTTGGCCCGCAAGAGAAAACCTTGACTTACACTAAAAACGAGTGCAAAACATAGTTGGATATGAAATCCAGACTTGAAATTTTATAGATGGGACCCTATACCCTTATCAGGTTCGTAAGGCAATATTGCATCGACGGTTTTGTAACAGTGAAAGTGGATTTCGGGCAGCCTCAAAACCTTAAGCGGTATTGAAGGACGAGTGTCGATTCCACTCATCAAACGACGTGTGGCAGCATGAGGAGAGAGGAAACCTCTTTATTGGGTGGTTAATCCTTGTGCTTGTTAACTACCCGATATCAATGAAAGTCATCAGATCTATTGGGTTCAGATCGACCGTGGAGAATAGGCACGCAAGTTAAACGGTCAGGAGTAATGTCAACTGTTGGATCAGAAGATACAACGGACAGTCAAGATTTGATCATAGGCTTTGGTGATTAGAGATCAATCTTACTGGAGTTCGAAGAAGTAGTGCTGTGGAGTGACTAAAGGTGTGAACCCGACAGAGTTATAGCAGCAAGTGTATAATATTTGATATCCGGCTAAGGGGTTATAGCGGGGGATTCCCATGTATTTCCAGTATTGTGTTAAATTGTTGCGCCCGAGTCTTTTAAGGCTAAAACATATATTATCATTCTGATAGTCGCTTATCGAAGTCGAAGGGGTGATAGAGCATATATGTGGTAAGACTGTGGGTAACTATGATACCTGATTGCGAAAAAGGTAACCTCAGGATCTGTGCAAAGACCGTACCGAGCTGGAAAAAGGTGTGTTTTGCGTATAATTATTTTGTAAATGGGTTATAGAGGAAAATAGTGTTGATGGAAGGTTTATGCGATAAATATGTATTAACCAAGGTTTAAAGAGGGAAAAGTTATATATATAAATATGTATTAACCAAGGTTTAAAGAGGGAAAAGATATATATATATATATATATATATATATATATATATATATATATATATATATATATATGTTTGTGTGTCTGTGTGTGTGGGGTTAAGGGTTTTATAAAGGTTGTGAAGGGGTTTTAAGTCCCGATAGGAAGAATTAATGGAAGGTTTTAATAAAGGGTTGATGAAGGCTTGAGGATTGATTTAATTCTCGATAGGAGGGTTTAAGCGGGGTGATTGAGTTCCGATAGAAAGGAACTGGTGGGTTAATGTTTAGACTCTGTTAAGTTTGTGAATCATTCCACATAAGACTAAAAGAGGGCCTTAACCATTTATGTTTCAAGATTTGACTACTTTGAGAGTTAAATACCTAGGATAAACGTGTGGATGAATTTTACATGCATACTGTGGGTATAAGCGGGGGTAACCCTGCATCATGTCTCTTGAGGAAACTCCCTAGAATGATGCTCATCATCGTTCCTCGTTTCCCTCAAGTCTTGGAGAGATTTCGTCGTGTCTGGAAACCTTTGTTTCCCATACACTGACCCATCCACTTCAAACACCCATATTGGTGCATGATTTTTTTTCTAATGGAAACATGGGGAACACTACAACTACCATGCCTATCGACATTTTCGTTAAACCAAGAATTGTCGAGAATATCCATGTCAGGGTTTCTTGTTCTCCTGATGAGATCAAGATTTACACTGCCCTTTTTAAGGAATTCCGCGATGTCTTTTTTTGGTCATTTGAAGAAATGTCTGGCATACATCCGAGTCTAGTTGTGCATGAAATTCCTACCTATTCAGAGGTGAATCTTGTTTGTCAGTGACTTCGTCCAGTGCACCCTAGAAAGGAAGCCGCTATAAAGGGAGAGGTTGAAAAACTTCTAAAGGTTGGTTTCATTTACCCCATTCCATTGACAAATTGGATTTTGAACATTGTCCCTCTGACTAAAAACCAAGGGACTATCCGCATTTGTGCTAATTACCATGATATCAATCAGGTGTGTCCCAAAGACAATTATACAACTCCTTTTATCGATCAAATCATTGACAAGTGTGCCGGGAGTGAAATTTTTTCTTTTATGGATGATTTTTCTGGTTACAACCAGATTAACATTCTTCATGTTGATCAACACAAAACTATTTTTATTTGTCCATGTGGAACCTTTGCCTACAAGAAACTCCCTATTGGTCTAAAAAATGTTGGCGCTACCTTCCAACAACCGATGTCTTATTCTTTTCATGACATCAAACACATCGTTCAACCATATCTTGATGACTTACCAACTCATTCTTCTAAGTGTCGTGATCATCCTGACCACCTACGAGCAATTTTTCTTCGTTGTAGACATTACAATATTCGTTTAAATCCGCATAAGTGTGTCTTTTGCATTGAATCTGGTCATCTCCTAGTGTTTGTAATATCTAAGGAAGGCATCTGAATTGACCCCCTCAAAGTTTAGGCCATTGTAAATTTACCCCCTCCGTCATCTTTACAACAATTGCAGATCTTGCAAGGGAAAGATAATTTCCTCTGTCGTTTTGTACCCAATTATGCCGAGCTTGCCAAGGGATTTACTCATTTGCTGAAAAAGAAGATCCCATTTATTTTGGATGAAATCGCTCAAAAATATTTTGATGCATTAAAGAATGCCCTCATTAGAGTTCCTTTTCTGCATCGTCACGACTATCACCGCGATTACTTCTTGTACTTGGCCGCAATCGATAGTACTATTGCCATAGTACTGGTGCAAGACAATGATGTTGGAAACGAACACGTCATCTACTACTTAATATGAAATATTATCAATACCGAAACTCGATATGCCTATGTCGAGAAACTTGCTTTAGGAGTTGTTCACATTCTTCAATGCTTCTGACATTATATTCTTTTGTGGAAAACCACTGTGATTTCCAATTGCAACCCCATGACCTACATCCTAACTCATCAGTTGCTCGGGGGCAAATATTCTAAGTGGATTTTTATTCGTCGGGAGTTTGATTTGGAATTTTCTACAGTGAAATCAAATAAATCGTTGGTTTTCAGTAAATTGATTTGTGACCTTCCCTCTGAAACCACATCTACGGCCTTTGATGAGCTCGAGACTCTCTTTCTCATCAACACTCTTGACCCATGGTATGGGGACGTTATTGTCTATCTCCATACCCAAAATTTTCAATCAAATTTGTCCAATTTTGAATGTCATCGCATTTGACATCAATCCCAACCATATCGAATCATTGGCGATACTTTGTATTGTGTTGGTGTCAATTCTATTCTTCATAGATGTTTGACACTCAAAGAAGCTGAGAGAGACCTCAATGACCACCACTTTAGGGCTTGTGGTGGTCACATGTCAGGGTATGCTACTGCTCAGAAAATCCTTCGTGTTGGTTACTTATGCCCTTCCATATTTAAAGATTGTATTTTAGTAGTCCAAAAATGTTACTCTTGCCAGAATTACAACCGTAAATAGCGCACCCCACCTACACCCTTACACCCAGTTGTTACTATCAACCCCTTTGCTAAATGGGGTATTTATTTCATGACACGTAACCCTCGCTCAGTCGGGGGGCATGGTTATATCATCATTGTCATTGATTATTTCACTAAATGGGTTGAGGTGATTCCCACACGTGATGTTGATGGTAAAATTACTGCTCAATTTCTTTTCAACCAAGTCATAGCTCAATTTGGTGTCCCTCAAGCCATCATTACTGATCATGCATCTCATTTCTGAAATTCATGATGGCAGAGCTTACTGCTCAGTTTAGTTTATGTGACGACAACACAACCCCTTATTATCCATAGGCCAATGGCCAAATTGAGACAATCAACAAAGTCTTGGTTACTATGCTTCAACACACCATTGGGATGCATGAATCACATTGGAATCTTATGCTATTTTTATCGCTTTGGGCCTACTAAACCACAACTAAGACTACCACTGGATTTACACCCTTTCAACTGGCGTATGGTCTAGAGGAAACTCTCCAAATTGAGTGTGAAATTCCTTCACTAAAACTAGTCATCGAATTACTCCCTCATACATTGCCTGAAGAAGAACATTTACTTTACCACAAAAGGCTCTATGAAACTCGCCACTTTGTAGCATTAGTAATTGAAGCCTAGAAGAAACGAGTTAAGGCTCTATACGATAAAATTGTTTCTCCTCGCATTTTTGCTGAGGGTGATTTGGTCTTTCTTTATGATCAAGCCAATGACAAATTGGGAGCTGAGATATTTGAACCAATGTGGCATGGGCCTTACATTGTCAAACAAGTTTTACAAAAATGTGCCTATGATTTAGTAGACTATGAAGGAAATTCTTTGGCTGAGCCCTGAAACGGGCTTTACCTGAAGAAGTATTATGTGTGATTATCTGTGTAAATACTTATGTACATTGGTGTGTTTTCATTAGTGTTCAATGTGGTTTTGGTGTATTAATTTGCTTTTGAATACCTTTTTCTCTACTTACCTTGTGTTCTACTTGGTTTATTGGAACAAGAATTTGATTTTATTACTTATCATCATATTCCAAGATGCATGAACACATTAATAGATGCATTGGCTAACTATGTGTTAAATAGAAATTTGCAAAACTTTTAAATCGTAAAGCATCACATATTAGACATGGTAAACAAGAAAGCACACACACACACACACACACATATATAACGAGTGTTTTCAAAAGAGTTTGCTACATCAAAATAACAAAATTTGTGTTCTGGGACACATGGCTTTATAAGCCTACAATAGTGCAAAACATAAACTAGAAATTGGCTATTCACCCACATGGTTCTCATGATAACACGAGCCAGCCCTAATGACTCGGCCTAGTAGCCGAAGTAGTCTAACGGAAACCCCTACAGTATGCCTCAAGTAGCGTAATGGCACCTCATCGATCAAAGCATACTCTGGAACCCCCCTGGTTAAAACTTTCAGTTTACGCTCTACCTCAACGATAGGATCTACTCCCTCCACGTATGGAGGAGCTTCCACAATCTAGCACGCCACTTACCTGGATATTGGAGAAACCCCTAGAGGTCTCTCTGGTCCAACATTTTCACAACATCATAAGTCAAATCTTAGTACACACACACACATATATATATCAAAAAAATAAAACTTCAAAAATAGTCTTTTACCTGAATCGGTCAACTGTGCCCCTGGAGGGAGTGGAATATCTGGATCTCCTTGGAAATTCGTGCCTGCATACGCCCAAGCATCAACCATGATTAGCTACTGACACAGCCATCCAAGAAATTCTGGAGGGAATGACATATGTTGACCGCCTCCATGTTGAGGCATCAACTCTCCTCATCTGAGTAATCATGGATCTCTAGACGCTGGTGGATCCACTTCCAACCACTGATAGCGAAACAATGGCACACGTTCAAGGATGAAAGTCACCAGAATAGATCTCAAACCAAATTGTTTTAGATTCCCTTACTTTCACTTGGTAAGTTGGCGCTTCATGCACACCAACAAACCTTTGCACCAATTGAAAACGTGGGATTTAGGTACTCAATCACATACTAGAAATGAGACTTTTTTGCCTCATGTAATGCTTGCACCCCATCTATTCAGGCAATGGTGTGTAGGATTGTTCACAGTGGGAGGTTGGTAATGGTTTTATGTCAATCTTCCCTCTGTGAGTCTTATTGGCCCCCGGACAATGCCTCGTAATGAGCATATCTGTGCTCTCTCCTCTAGTGTGTGATCCTAAAAATTGTACCCGTTGTCCCTTTCTAGACAACACAATGATGAAATAAATGTCAACGACCTCTATTTCGAGCCCTTGTTCCCCAAACATGAACATTTGGTGATCTACATCACATCAACTAATTAGGTGTTGCAATAACTAAGGTTGTGATTTGATCTCGGAAATCATGAAGAACTTGAGAAATCCACATGCTCGTAGGGCATCAATACAATTTGGATCCTGCATAGCCTGACGGTCTTTGACTTCATGATCCCTCTCTTTCCATTCAATCGCCATTTTGGACTAGTTATCCTGCAAAAAAACAACAAACCAACATTTCATGAGCATCCATGGAGAGAAAATCCAAGATTAACTATTTTACATGGAAGATTGCACATATGTTTAGGAATTTTCTCACACTGCTAGCGCCAGGGCCTAATTGACCATAGGGTGAGCAACGTGAGTTTGATGGGCTAAAACCTGTTGGTCACCGACAATATAAATTTTTTGTAAGTCCCCCTTGTAGCCTACCCTATGGATGAAAATGTGTAAAATGACTACCAAAATGAAGGAATAGGACAAATCTCTTACTTGTAACAAGCGGCTCGACGAATGGTGTATTGGATTGATCGTGCTCCTTGCCTGAAAATAGAGGTACAATGAGGTAAAAATGCTCTCACAATTGCAAATTGGTAAAATGGTAAAAATAACTTACTTTTTTCCCTATTTATAAGTTTTAAATAATACTTTTACCAAATTAGGGCATATTTCACTCATTTTTTAATATTTTTCCTCGAAATTGGTAATGTGTGTTTCCTTGTGTAGCAACATGTGATACGTTCTTGGTAACGGTGATTTATATTCACTGATGCAACGATTTTTATTTTATCACTTTTTCGGAATCGTAAAAAATAAACAAAAAAATGACCCCCTGGAGTCATGTTTAAGCGCTTTTCCATTTCTTTGACCAATTTGCTTGCCTGATCACCGGGTTGAGTTGCTATTGTTGTCGAACCTGTTGTTGATGTAGATGTTGTTGCAGATAGAAGTGTTGTAGCCAGTGGAGTTGTACGAGCCAATGAAGTTGCCAAGCTGGATGGTACTGTTGCAGTGACTGTTGGAATGACAGTGGCAGTGGCAGTCTCAAGGCTGGCCTATTTCAACTGTATTAAGTTGTCGAGTACTTTTCATTTTGAACTCGTAAATGTAAATGAAATGACGTCTGCTCAGTGTAAGTTTAACTCTTTTCTAGACTGAGATAGACTATTGTACGAAAAAGGACTACCTTAGTCAAATGTGTCTAAGAGGTTATCTTGGATATTGTTTTCTACCTTTACGGTTTCAAGGGACGATTTACGAAAAGGGACATTTGGAGTTTTCTTTTTTGCTTCTTTTTTAAACTCTCTAAACATGAAAAATATGTCGAGTTTCCCCTCTGTTGGACTCCTAAAACTCAAATGACGCTGGACTTGTCACCATGATGAGACCGAGTTCCTCCTTCCTAGGGCTCTTAAAACTTACTAGGATGGATTCATCCAAAGGGTGAACTTATATGGCAATAATATGCTATCCCCTTCAAGCTTATGATAAACAATATATGGGGTACTCGCCAGAAATGGTGGGGGGAAAGTGAAATCATTCATCTCTCGTATTATGTAAAGGTAGCATGTCACTCTTGAACATGACGCTCATCTATTACTCATGTCGGGTTTGGGACATCCTCACTTAGTCACTTTCCTTCCTGGGTTTGGGGAATCCATTTTTCCTCTCATATGATTGTACCACTTCATCATCATGACCTCTAATCCTATGTTGAGTCAAATGTTGCCAAACTCTGGAGTCGTGTCTCTAATATGTTCAAGAGAAGTCCTATCTTCATTTATTTACCGCGTATACACTGTCTAACTTTCTGTGACAATCCTGGATCATACTTATCTACTCTACTACATCCTTTTGTTTCGTGTTGATTATGTGGGATTCATTATGGACCTCCTTTGATGCATCACTTCCTGTCAAATTCAACTCATTATCGAAGAATATGATCTATAAATTTCCTTCCAGTACCTTAGAGTTTGCATGCTTTAATGGAAAGTTCTTCATATTCGACGAGAGGTTTACATCATTGACCTTCGATCAAATGATTCCACGAGTGTTCAACTTCAACTTCATTATTTACATTTGTGGATTGTTCTGATTGTGCCTTGAGATCCATTGTCATTATTGGTGGTTTCTCTCATGCATGTTAACGATTTACATCATTGACCGGTAATCAAATGTTTTTCTATCATGTTCGACTTCGACACATCTATTCGCATGATTAGAATTCGTACATTGATAGAATCGGGACAGGAGTGCAAGACCATGGATTTTGTCTGATAAAGTCTAGGTTGTGTGGAGTTATGAGTCATCTATGATTGTACACATGTTTCCTCTAGACAGATGGTTGTAACCATACCATGGGTCCATATTCATGATCCTTTTTATTCATATGACTACGACCATACTGAGGATGTTTTCACATGATCCCTTCTATTCAAATTGTTGCGTCCATACTGCGGATTCATGTATTATTAGATGCATATTCATGTATCATTAGGCATGGTCATTAGAGATGTAAAATATGTATATGTATGTGTACATGCTTGATTTGTAGGTCTCCTGACGATGTTGTTCTCGTCCTTGCACTAACTTGTAAAGCATCTCAGCCATCACTCCATGTTATGCCTTCATGCTTTAGGGGGCATATGTTACACAGTATTTTGTCATACCTCTTATTCACTTCCCGTTCCATATCCCAAAGTGCCAAAACATTGAATACTATGCAACATATCCATCATGATATACAGGCCAAAACCTCCCTGAAGAATCAAAGGAAAACTGCCCTAAATCTATTATGGATAAGGTTACCTAAAAACCTAATTTTTGGCATTAACATTTTTTGCTCTATTGCCTACCCATGCTCAAGGTAGGTTGCTCAGTTATACACTCGCACTGCTAGTGTGGGTTTTAATAGAAAAACCCGCGTTGAACTTCTTCTGGCAGGTTTTCCCAAACTGGAGAAGCTTCTCTCACTAGAACCTTCGAGAACAATGAGTTGGATATTGGTTGTTGTTAATATGGTTGAGCTCTCTCATTTGGACATCTTGATCTTATCATCATGGGCTTTCCCCTTGAGATGTGGACCTTCCTCCCACTTTTCTGGATCCCTAACTCCCTCTCCCTTCCTATAAATTCACTCCCTTCCACTCCCAAATGGTTGGTCATTGATTGTTGCATCCCTTGCTGAGATTATTCTTACATGCTACCCATTCTAGCTTGGAGAAGGAGTGCTTGAAGATTATTTTCTTAGACTTCGACATCCACCAAAAGGAGGTCTCCAACATCAAGGCATAGGTTGTATGCTTCCCTTTTTATCTTATCAATATACATCTGATGTTCACCTTCCATGATTGTGTAAATGTTTATACTATTAACTTAATGTTCCTTGATCTGTTAAGTAGTTTATGTTTGATGTATGCCATAGATGCTCTTGTATCTTGCATAGTAATTTGATCTTCCTTGCAGGTACTCGGATGTGAATAACAACTAAGCAGTGAGAACTAGGGCGAACGATTCAAAGCCATCTCTAAGGGTCGACTTATTAGCATCAGAGAAAGGTAGGTTTCTCCTTCTCTCTACATTTGTTGAACATAAACTAGAAAAGTGTATGTTATTTTGTTGTTAGACACACTCATTGGGCTAGAGGGATCGCCTCTATCTGTAGAGGGAATTTTCCTTCACAATAGGTACAACATTAACAGGGTAGAAAATCAAAGATACTTTTGCAGAGGACTTCAAGGAAGACTTAGAGGACCGACAGGTTTACCTTAGCATCCAGTGGTCAGGCTTATACAAGGTTGCATGTAGCTACCTCGTATTCCCATGTGTGGAAATTATCAGTTGGTTTTCTCACACAAAGATGAATGGACAATGACATTGAGCAGTGCCAGTGGGATAAGGCATGCCACCTTCAAGGCGGAGAATTTTTAGTAGATGCATCATTTATTCCAGCCAGTGAAGTGCATGGACTAATTTTTCTATGCCACCCACAACTTTGTGAACACTAGAGATATTGTCAAGTGCACATTGAAGGAGTTGTCGAAGTTTAGAGAGACACCTAATCATGTTTATAATACAAAGTCTCTTAGGATATCAAAGAATTCTTTTGATGTTAATGATATGAGATTCTTTTGGTGCTACTTCGAATTTTTCTACTTGTCCAACTGCCTACATCACATCTGGCCGGGTGGTTGTCACATATAGGAGACTACCAATCATGGATCTATACAACCTTTGGTCCACATACTTTGATGAGTCTTCTAAGCTTAACTTGCAACCTATTACCATGGGGGTAAGGACTGGCTTGCAATCTTCCATCTGGAATTTCTTGAGAATTTCACTTATGTACTTGATTTGATATATGAATATTCCTTTATCCTATTGAGATATCTTGATAATTGTTAGATTGTCTTGATCCACTTTCACATAGAGATTACTTGTCAGCAATTCCTTTCTTGAATCTGTAATACTTCAACTATTCTTCTCCCCCTCAACATGTGATTAAACTTACATCTTGTTCAAACTACATGTCTGTCAATCGTATACATGTTTCATATACTATTGCATAGACTCATCATCTTCAAATATCTAGGAGTCAATAAGTTGAATTGTTCAGAATAGTGTGTCATTTAATGGACAGTCTTTACTCGAGTCATTAACCAAAGCAGCTATTGATTCATTGCAATCTATTACGAATCATGAGAGCATAATTGTTGGGACCTTGTTGCATTCTTTCTTTTCTTGTTCATCTTGTACCTGTTTTCCTTTCCAAACCTTCTTATTCTCGTTGTCAACCTTTTCATTCATGGTTGATTCCATCTTGTACCTACAGTTACAAGCTACGTTTCCATAGTTATGACATTTTTAACATTCGATGTTATTCATAGAAGATTATGTTTGGCATCTATCTCGTAGGGTTATGCCAATAATAGTTATACATGTCTAGAACATCACAATCCCTAGGCATATGTCCAAAATTGTTACATTTGTAATATTCGACATCATCTCTCAAATGATCAAATTTGTGGATATTATGTTGAGTTCTGGAATATCCATTTCTAAAGGATCTCCTAGAATTATATTCATTCTAAACATACATGCGACATTTTTCACCTCTATGTCCATACCTTCCATATGAATAACAATGACCATAAATGATAGGTTGGTACCTGGGAGGAAATATTCTTCAAGGAATTGTCTTCCAAGGTTCTTCCTACAAGCCTTCATCTCTTGATTTAGCTAAGAGATCTATCTACTTGGTTTATCTTTCATATCCATATTCTTTAATTGTCATAGAAGGACTCTACTTCTTTTCGAATTTTTCTTTATAACCAATACCAGTCTTGTCGTTGTATGATCATTGGTTGCTGATGAGTTCGTCCAAACTCTTTGAACTGTTGGCATAGTTTTGAAAAGTTTTTCCATTTTTTCCTTCCTTTCATAGATCAACTATTTCAGCTTCCAATGCTTCTCTCTCCTTGTTGCTTTCCTTTACTTCTTTCCTGAGTGATTTTTCAATTCGTTTGTATTCTTCAACCTTGATTTTAAGATTGAGGCCCTGTTCCCTTTCTATCTTCATTTCGTCTTCAAGAGAGTTAACATGCAACATTTCGGCCTTGAGATCTTTGATAACCCTGATTACTTCGTTTTGAAATTTGACTTCAGTCATTTCTTCTTCTTCGTCAGGTGCCACTTTTTCATTATGCCTGGCCATGAATAAATACTCTTTCGTTGAATTCTTCTTCATTATCAATGTCTTATTCGGATGTGGAATTATCTTATTTGGAGAAGAAACTTTTCTTAAACCATTTCTTCGTGATTTGCTTGTTGAACTTCTTAGGACTTTTCTTCCTTTTTGTAACACCCTCATTTTTGTGAGGACATTTGGCTACAAAATGGCCAAGCTCACCACAATCAAAACATATTAATGGAAGTTTACCTTTGAATTTTCTCGTACCTATTCTCATTTTCCACGTGAAGTAGGAAAATTCTTTATCTAAGAATTCTTCTTCATCTTCTTCCTTTTCCTCATCCTTACAATTTCATGTTTTTCCTTTCGAAGTCTACTTGTCCTTACCATTCTTCTTGGATGCGGAAAATGTTGTTTCTAAGTGAGATGCACCATCCTTTTCTTCAATCCTCATTTCATATGCCGTAAGAATTCAATGCAATTCATCTATGTTGAGATTGGTCAGATTCGATCTATCTTCCAAGACAGATACCTTAGGGTTAAATCTTGCTAGCAAGGCTCTGAGGATCTTTCGGACAATAATTTTCATTTCAACAGGTTATCCCAAACCTTCCAATGTATTTTTTTTTTCATCAACACGCTAAAAGTATGCAGCAATATCTTCATCGTCCCTCATTTTGAGTTGCTCAAATTTTGCCCAGCAAATTTTAAGCTTTTCTTATTTCACCTTTGAGTCACCTGCATATATATTTTCAAACTTATCCCATACCGCTTTAGCAGTTTTGCAACTCAATACATTAATATAAACAGATTCGATAAGCCCATTGATAATAAGATCTTTAGCCTTTGCATCATATACCATATTTTTCTTACCTTGTTCATCATGGGTCCATCTTAAGCCTTTTTCAACGATTTCCCATACTTCATATCCTTGTGCCAAAAAATGAACTTGCATTCTTCCACTCCAAAGTGCATAGTTATTTCCCTTGAAAAAAGGAAATATATTCATAGTAGACTCCATGATATCCTTCTAGTTGTTATACTGCTATTGAAGGAACCTGGCTCTGATACCAATTGTTGGAAATAGTGGGGGGGGTGAATCAGTATTCCTTAGAAATTATCACTTTTAAATATTTTCAAAGAATTAGTTAATCTTCAATTATTATTAATGTTTATGCAGTAATAACAGTAAATAAAAGAACACAGTAGGCACAATAAATTTAGGTTGAAAGCCCCCTCCAGCTCAAAAATCACCGAACGCTTTTCTAATAAATTCTTTAATCTTCAACCCCAACTGAAATGAAAGAAAAAACTTCCTATAATTCTAGAAAAGCATTCTTCTCTATCTCCCACTGGAAAGACACCCCAACATCCTGGTTTCTTCAGTAATTAACCGAATGGATGCCCCAACACCCTAGCAAGCCACAACTCGCCCTAGCACCACCGTACCACCCTAAAGTGTTCACAGGCCCCAACATGTAGGTGACTTCATACACCTGTCTAACACCTCCTTGCCACCATATAAAGATTGAAATAACACAAGACTATGGATTCCCAAGTTAGGGAAAACAATCCATGATACATAAGATGTACAATGATTTTTGTGTGCTTGACCAAATAACCAATCACTCTATGACCTACAACCCAACCATGACATCATCCCAACATTGACTCCTATACCTCCCAACACTACCTCTTCGAATCTAGGCAGAATAAATCTTTCACAAATGACTCTTTTACAATATTTACAATGATGACTCTTTTACAAATGATTCTTTTACAATGATGACTCTTTTACAACTTTACAATGATGATTATTGGCCTTAACAATACTTCACAACATATCGATGGTTGTCATGTCTTCAAAAATGTCCCGCTACAATGCTTCCTTCGATTTGATACTTCTACTCTTTAATTCTTGCTTCATGTTGTGCTTGAATCTTCCTCTACCTACATGCAAAATTTGCCCAGCGAAACCAATCGCAAAACAAAAAAATACCCTTCAACTTACCTATGCTTGCAAAAAACATGTAAGTGCATAATAATGAATAAATACAAATTAAAATTACAATGCGTACCTAAAGTGTGTTTGTCACTTTTTTTGTTGACTTTTTGCAACAGTAGACAAAGACTCCCACTCTTGATACAGGATTGGAATCTATGCCAGATTATATCGAAAACTGACCTAAAGATATATAAAATAAAAACTAGTGACATACCCTAGACTTATGATGGACCAAGTTCTAAGTACAACAACAAAGACCATTCTATAAACTATGACAAGACAAGTAGCATGAACTTACAACATCATATAGATTTAACAAACTTGGTGTAGCATTAAGAATATGTAGCATCAAATGTGTAGTATCAAGAATAGGACATCCGAAAAACTAATTGTGACATATAAAGACATAGAGATATAACAGAGACAATGTATATACTTACGTTGTCATGTAAAAACATATATCAGAGATGATACTCAAAATTCAAATGTAAACACTAATCATACATAACTTGTTGTAGGAGAATTACCCTTGACTGTTGATGTGTGGTCCTTACTGCAGTGATCCTTAAATGCATTATTTTTCTTGCCTTTGGGATCTCGATATTGAATCTCTTATATCTATGTAATTTCAGATCTCCAGGGTCTGAAATTGCATCCTACAATATCCCTCTGAGTCCTCTTTCCAACACAACAGTTCTGATCAATATTGGACTCTTCAAGAAAGAGTTATGCCCAATATCCCACGATGATCTGATTATAGACTGTTTCCATAGAGCGAACGTATACGAAGTGCCACATGTCACTTTTGTGCCCTTCAACATTGAAAATGGTACCCAACAAACTATAGTTTGTCCTCATTTTGTCACTATTTACGAAATTTGAATCCATTCTCAAAGAGAACGATATGACGATTTTCCCAACATCCCCTGTTTGACATGGAATTCGGGAGCCTGCAAAAACCCTAACTTCCTTAGATCATATCTCTGAAAATATAGTGAACCAAGATCTGAAATTTGGTCATGAGGTTCATCAAGATTTATGCTCAAATGGGTTTTAATTCAGCTTCTGAAGCTTCGCAGAAAAAACATTATAGCGAAAATCCCACGATGACCTGTTTGAAGCCACAAAATCCCTACTAGAGGAGGATATGAGGGTCACTATTTATATGAATTTCTTGAGTTGAGAGGGTCCTCAATGTTAGAGCCTAGATTTTCCTCAAGCTGAAAAGACAAGGTTCTAGGTCCACATCAAACCACACTCAGCCTCGTAGCTAACCCTACGAGGACAAGAGAGGGCTCTCTCCAGGTTGATCTCGGCAAAATACAAGCGATGGGGCTCGAGATGACTTAAATAAAAGCTAATCTTGGGCTAGGTATGAAGTACAAGGGTTTGTTGTGAGTTTTTTGGGGGTTTTGTGTTGGAAACAGGGAAAGGCAAATTGGGCTCGGGGATGAGGCACAGTTTCTGCTGAGTTCTGATTGGGTCAAGGAAGGCAATCGTTTTGATGCTTTAAATTGAGTGAAATGGATAGATCAGACTGGTGAGGAGATAAGGAGAGCAAAAGAGTCTCAAGAATTCTCCTTAAACAGATGAAAACATGGAAATTTAAACAAATTCAAAGGAAGAGCATAATAGTTAATGGATTCCACCTTAATCACTCATTTGTTCAAATTCAGAAGAAAAGAGAGGAAAATGATACACATAACAATAATGAACATACAATTACTTAGATAAGCACACCATCAAAACACAAAGCCACATGGATCCCAAATATTGCTGCAAAACCCTGGTCTTTCCTTAGCCAAAAATGCAGAGATAGAATGTACAATGATATGCCAAAGCAATCCCAAGTGTCCAACCCTGAAAATGACTTAGGAATTACATGATATAGACTAGCCCAACCCATTCCCTTGCCTCTAGGGGTCGAGCTCATCATTATAGGAGTTTTTTGAACTAATTCTAAACAAGGAACTGAAATCTAGGTAGTCAAACAACTTACCCCTATATGCTAGGAAATTGATTCATTCATTAAATTTTCACTTTTTAGTGAATGAATCGTCTTGAAAAAGTAAATAAGTGCCAAAATTAAATCATTTTCATCCAATTACATCAAGATAGATCAAAAATTACATCACAATCAAAACTAGTCAAACTGGCCAAATTTCTGAGCTGGAAAGTGAAAAATTTTGCAAAAAACCTCTGTGCGCCGTGCCAATTTCTCTGTGCGTCGCGCCACTTTGAGACTGAGTTTGAGGCACTTCCTAAAGTCCAAATTGCGCCCAAGTGTGCTTGTTGGAAATCCCTACCTATATACTTTCTAACCCAAGTGGAATTTCGGAATTTGGTGCCCATTTACCCCTCCACAACCTCAATCTCCCAATACTGCTTCCTGTGTGTGAAAATAGGGGCAGAAAGGTCATTTTTAGGGTGTTTTTGACCTCCTGAAGACTCAAAACTTACCCAAACTTCTTGCCATGCACCAACAGTCATGATTTTTCATGAAAAATCCAAAAATATAAAGTTTTTTTCATTTGGAGCCTCCAATCATAAGCGTGCTCCAGGTGGCGCGGCGCACTGGGCTTGAGGTGCGGCGCATAGAGCCTGTGCATAGCGCCTTTTGCAGGAGACCTTTGGAGGCCTTCCCGGTGTCCAAATTGGGCTTAGGATAGTGCGTTGGAATGGTATTTGAGTCTAATTTTCAACCCAACTGGAATATTTCAATTTGGAGTTCAGTTTCCTTGTCAAAAATCAAATCTCCCAAGACTGGTCAAAATGTGCCAAATGAGGCTACCTCAAGGCAGAGTGTTGTTACAGTCAAAATTTGATTGCCTTCCTCAACTCCAAATTGAGATCATGATAGCTCATTGAAAATAAATTTATGTATATTTATCATTTTACTCATCATGAAAGTCATTTGGCTGACCAAGCTAGCATAAAACGTGATTTTTCCAAGGTCACTTCAGAGGTGAATCAATTCTCCCAAGCCAATTGTATTTTTGACATTTCTATAAAACCATGACACCTGTGTAAAACGTGAAAGAGGTTTTTCTTCCTTGGCTTGGTTTGGACAAAAACCTCTCTCGGTTTTCCCAAATTCATATTTTCTTTCTCAGAAACATCATTTGAGTAAAACCTATCCCCATGTGTGGAATAAGGGATTTGTCGAAATGAAGCGAAATAAAGGGGACAAGGGGCTTCTAAATTCTTGAGAAAATTTTGGGAAGTAGGGAGGGATGTTAGGAAGTAGGGGAAAGTGGAATCTCAGAAATTGAGTGAGGGGAAGGGGTCCAAAAGGGCAAAACACAGGCCTAGCCTAGAAAATAGGGTTTGTAGCAAGAAACTAGGGTTTGTGCGAAAATGAGGAATTTGGGGGATCTCAGTGATGGGAAGTGTTTAATAAGTTAAATTAAAGATAGGGAAAGGTGTATGAAAATCAGGATACAAGTTTTGCCGATGATTTGACCATTCAAGAGAAATTGCCTTCAAAACCCTAGGAGAGGGAAATGAACCTTACCTAGGCACGACTGAAGCATGAAAAAGGTGTAAAATGACCCATTGGAACCTGACATGATGATGACAACCCTCTGAATGATGGTAGACTCAGATGAATAGTGACATAGACTAACATTTGGACAACTTTGAAAGGAGTGAAAGCAAACCCTAGACCTAATACCTAGTGACCAAATTTTACTTGCAAACTCATTGAAATGACAAAATTTGACCTTGAAACCTTAAAATCACTTTGTAAGAACAAGTTTGATCACTGGAGGAAGGCTGGAAAGACTGACACTAACATTGGCTCCAATGGGGATGGTAGCTCCTTAGAGGTGCCAAGAACTACAAATCTTTGGAAGAGCAGACAAGTGCCTTCATCCATTTGGCAATGGAATCAAAACTCAAGCTAAAATGCATGACTGAAAACCGACACAAACTAACTTAACAACAAGACTGAAAACTAACTCACAAATGACTCATGACTCAACTAAAAACTGACTCGAAACTTAAACACAACCGACAAACTGGAAATGATGTTCAAAGTGGAGCTTATTCATCAAAACCTACTCTAACAGTTTCATTCATCACCTGATCAAGTGAAATGAAACAACCAATGAAACCAAGTAAGTATTATGTCTACTGTTTGAATTCTCCACAAGTGCTTGCTTATGAACAAAAAGAGAGAACTATTGAAAGGCAACTCCCATGACAACTTGGAAATAGATCCGTTGAATGCTATGGATTCTCTATCCGCCTCCAAAAACACTGCATAAGGATCTTGAAATTCATGGACACTGAGACTTAGCTCATCCAATGGATTACTTCTCTTCTCTTCATACCATGAATGCAAACTTTGATCTGAGCTTTGTAACGAGACTCCTACTGAAAATGACAAAGAAACCAGCTGTCGGGTCAAGTTTATATCAGTACACATTTCAGGCTCACATGTAGTCAATGGAGAAGGACTTTGACTGCAAACCTCATCCAAAACATCAGCTATTGGATCATGAAAAACTTGAAAAGACTACTGCAACCCATTTTCTATTGGTTCCAATGTGACTACATGATTGCCTACATGCTGCTCATTCTTCACTGAAGATGTACTATGCAATTTTCCCTTCAAAAACTGAAATGATTCGAAACAAAATGGTATGGAATCATCTTGCATCATTTGAGCATATGTTCCAGCTTCCAAGTCTTTATTTGCAACTTAAAAATCAAAGGCATTCAGGGGCTGCAAATCTGGATATGAAAAGTCTTGAACAAGGTTTTCATTTCTCTCAAGATGGTCCAAATCAAGACTTGTTGACAGCTGATTTCTAATTGCATGGAAGTTGTCTCTGATGAACTGACATGAATCAAAACAAAAAGGCAAGGATCCTTCACTTACTTCAAAATTTGCTGCACTTTCCTCGTCATTTTCATAGTTGATATGCATCAGTTGATCACTATATTCGAGCTGCTGAAAGTGAACTTCATCCTCCCACAAACTAGCGGCTGGTTTGTCTGCGAGATTAGCTTCTGTTTGGAGGACATAATCATCATCATACTGATCAAACTGAGGCAAATCATTAATATAAAAGACATCATCAAGCATAAATGTCATATCAATAGATCTCTCTTCTCCAAGATGATTAATAAGACAATCATTATCAGATCTATAACAATTGGGATAAGAAAAAAAATGTTTTGGAGCAGCAACTTGTTCTTCTTCAATCAGCGAGCCATGGGCTTGAACATCATAATCATTCCTTGCGCTGATCCTTTGCATCATCTCTTCTACTGCACTTACCAAAATGTCAAGCTTTACTTCTAAAGATATCAATTCCTCCGAATCTATGTTTCCCATCTCTTCTTCCTTCAACCTTGCCCTTCGGATCAGCAGATGAGCCTCTACATTTACTACATTGTTCTATATCTCTTCAAGTTTTGCAACATTCCTTTCTCTCAGCTGAAACTCCATTTCTGGATCAAAGGCACCCGGATAGTGCAAGAGAGTAGATCTAGGAGGAGGTCTTATATCAACCGGCATTGAATAATAAACTTGATTAAATCTAGCAGAAAATTGCTGTACTGCCTCCCCTGGCAGTGTTTTCGGCTGGTTATACTCTTATATAATCAATAAAAAGTTCTGTCCGACCACCCACCTGTCGAGGAAAACTTTGACGAACTGTTGGAGATCTGAGATGCTCGCATCAGGTAAGGCTTTGAACCAACTCTTCACTCTGCCTTGCAAAGAAAGAGAAAAAATCCTTATACTAACATCTTCTTCATCAACTTCAAAAAGATCTAGAAAATTCTCAACATTCTGCACATGTTCTCAGTGTTGACATTCTTACATTCACCGTCAAACCTCGGCAAGTATAGATCATAGTTTTTGGGAAAAGCATGAAGAACAGAAGGTAAAACAAGAGGTTTATACCTATCTCGGACTATAAAAGGTGTAGGAGTATATACAAGAGCTACAAGATCAGTTTTGTTTTCTTTAGGTTCATCACTCTAAAGAGGGTCATCACAAGATTTATAAGAAGGGTCTTGATCAAGCTCAAAGGCATGCAAATCTTTCGTATTTACAATCTTCAAAGGGAAAGAATCAACTGCAGGCCAAGGATCTCTTCTCAAATATAGTATACTTTGCAAAGCCTTGTTAACATTCTTGGGAAAAGAGAAGAAATAATTTATAACAAAGAACAAATTGTCTTGGATGAAATTCCAACTTGAATACCTGATCTGTCCATATTGTCTTTTCATGTTTCTGCTCGCTAGGTTCATCATCCAGTGGAGTCTTTGGATCTGATCTCGAAAATGATTTAGAATCGTCAGGTGAATGATTTCAGCCTTTCCAGTGTCTGATCGTTTTCCACCATCAACAATCATATCTGAACTTTATACATGTACTGGGGCAATTAACAAGATTGATGTCACGTTTACAAGCTAGACCGGAGATTGACTGAGGCAGCGTTTATCTACTTCCGATAATGCAAAGCAAAAGCATTTTGAAGGCTACCTGGCATAACTTCAGGCTCCTTCTGTAGCTATAAAACAAATGACATCAACAAGAAAACCATTTTCTTCCCCAGTATGGTCGCCACTATGTTAGAGCCTAGATTTTCCTCAGGCTGAAAAGACAAGGTTCTAGGTCCACATCAAACCACGCTCAGCCTCGTAGCTAGCCCTACGAGGACAGGAGAGGGCTCTCTCCGGGTTGATCTCAGCAAAAGACAAGTGATGGGGCTCGATGATGTGGCAAGTGGCTTGGAGGTGACGGTGGATGGTTGGAAGGCTTAGGAGACCCTTAAGTGACCTTGTGTGGCTTCCTGGAGGTTTTCCCTCAATTCAGCCTCAAAACAGGCCACTACAGGAAAACCCACATGATGTACTAAAAACCTATATGATTCCCTGTATTTCTATAGGATACATCCGAGAGAAAAGCGATGGGTGCTGGAGGTGATGGAAGGCTTAGGGAAGGTGGTTAGTGGATGGAATAGAGTGAGAAAATGCCTAGGATCACTCAGAACTAAAAACCAAGGTTGGGAAATGGTTGGATTTTCTCAACATTCTTGGAGAAGTTTCCATGTGAAATGATGAAATTGGTGAAGGTCTTAGTGAAAGCAAGGAATGATTATAGATGGATGAAGTTGGAAGGAGGTTGCTTGGTATGAAATATTTCTCTGCTTCTGAAACACCTGCACCACATCAAACAATGATATTTTCCCAAAAATCATGTAAACAAGAAGAATTTAATTGACCTAAAAAAGCAGATTTTAATGACCTAGTTGTCTACTTCATGCATGAGGAAAAATTGTAGAATAAGATGAAGTCATTGATGAGATCTACTGTAAGACTGAAAATGGAAGAAATGGTTATTAAATCCTACACTTGCAAACTAGAAAAACACCGACCCAAGTGAGGAGCAAGAGGGTTAAAATGGTATTGATTGCATGGAGGTCAAGTAGAGCCCTAATCCTAGTTTCAATGATGGTTTTTCTCAATTCGGGCTCAAAACAGGATTTCCTACATAATGCTACAATGATTTCCTACAGGATGTAAGGATTTACTATAACTCATCGAATGACCAAGAAAATCAAATCCAAATTGAATGGGAAATTTTTTTTATTAACTAGGATGTATTAGGTCCCCATTCCAAATGGAATCACTCAAAAACACCTCTGTTAAACCATGCAAAAAAAATAAAAATAAAAACATTACTAGTCGAAAATATAGAAATTAGAGAACTAGTGAGCTATTAAATCTAAAAGATTCCTAACCAAATCAAGTGCAAATCCAATGGGGTTACTTTTTTTATGAACTAGAATGTTTTTGTGATCTAACGCAAGTGGGACCAAATCGATTGAAACTTGTTAGCATGCTCTAAAAAATAGTAGAAATTTATTGTTCTTTGCTAAAAAGGAGGTCCAACAATCTAGATTTGGGAATAAGAAAACTAATCCAAGCAGCTCAATGATTACTATGAACTTCCAAAGATTTTCCAAGGATGAAATAATGCTTGTGATCCTGCAAAAGAACTTACGTCAACCATTTAACTCAATCCTACAACAAGAAATCATTAATACTAAATGCAAAAATTGAAAGAAATAAAAACTAGAGATGCATGTAAATAAACAATGAAAAGAAGGAAAGAAAGTGATACAAAAGGGCTCTGAGGCTCTTGGAATGGCCAAGCCCAAGGAAACTTAGAGACCTATGGAGGATAACAATATCTAAAAGCTAAACATGACACCAACCTTCACTATTTTCATCAATAGAATCACATCCCTGCAAGAAAATACAATGCAGCTGCAGAAATACGAGTTCTCTCCACAAGAACACTAATGAAAACCTCTCCCTAGAGGAAAATTCGACTTGGTACTTATACAAAATGATTAGGAATCATTCCCCATGAATGGAGGAAGATTTCCCCACCAAAATCCCTTGATTAGTGGATATGGTCCCTTGATTAGAGGAACACGTTCCTAAATTTTCTCAATCATTGGACTTCCACAATTTGTGCCATAATTCCATAATATCTTGTTGATTTATTATTTATTATTGATCCTCCAGTAGTAGGGAATAGGTCCCTAAATTATCTCCTCTTCCAACTCTTCATAATCTCCCCAATATTCTCATAATATTCCAAAAAAAATAAATAATATTAGGCACAAATATGCAATTATTCATAAACCTTCATAATAAATATATTAAAGTTAAAAATATATTATCTAATTCAGAAATAGAGGTTTAATGTGCTGAAGGATGGTCATAGGCCTTAAATTATTTTTTAATTTAGAGGTATGAGCCTTAATTTATGTCTAATTTAGAGGCCCATCATACCTCCTGCTAAAAGTGTTGTTCATCCTCTGAGCAACTTAGTGACCTCATTATGCATCATCCATGGCCCTAGTGGCCTCTCTCTTGTGCATTAAAAATCTTAGTTGTAAGTTCTGCAATGACAAGCCCAAAAACATATTTGTGCAAAGAAAAATCATTGTTTCTTGAGACCATTAGCTTGCTTCCTTGCCCTTATTCAAGATGAGTTCTTGAATATTTTTTTAGTTTAGCAAGGTCTTTTGTATCCTTATCAACCTTCTTTTACCTTTCTCCATCATTTGGACACCTCTAACACCTTCAAAATGCATTTAGATGAGAACTAGGACATCCTATAGTAATTCCTGTCAAAACTATAGGAAACTTACAGGAAACCTATTAAAAATACAGGATACCCTTTTTGAACATAAATGATAGTCTGAGGTTAGGGCAGACCCTTACTTGACTTCCATGTCTTTTTCCCATTTTTATAACATCTTTAAGGCCTTGGACAAAAGCTAGAAAGAGATAAGAGACCTCTTGGAAACCTTATTTTTATCACTGCAATTTGAGTTTTGTTTTCATGGTGAATGTCTCATTTCCTTTTGTTGCCTTCTTCTTCTCTCTTGCGGCCTAGATGATTGCCTAATGGCCTTGGAGTTTTCTGTTTTGTTTAGCTCTCTCTTAAGCTTTTCCACCTTGGGGTTTAGCATAATTTGTTCATTTATTCCATCTTGTAGCAACATTCTACCTTCCTATACTAGTCATTCCTCCTCTTTTAGGGTCTTCTAACTATATGGAAGTGAAATGATGAAGAGGGATTGGATGATGATGCTAGGGCTCAAAGGGAGTAGTGTAGGTTTATGAAAATGGAGAGGATGCTCTGTTTGTTTTTTTCCAAGAATGAAATGGGATGTATGAATGATGAATAGATAGTGAATATGAAGTGGATGGGGGGCTTGGAGTGTTGTGGTGACTTGGCCTTTGCAAAAAAATATTTTTTTAACTGCTGTCCTCATTCCTTGAAATCATCACCCTTCATAATTTGACTTTTCAACATTGCATGAATGAAAGAGTGAGTTGCAATTAACTAGTTGAAGGCGGTTGAGACTATTGACCCATCCTTAGCTTATAAAACCTCATCTCTCATGCATTGACAACAAATTTCCAACTATAATATGCTCAAGAGAAGAGGTCAACAATATTGCATACATGTACCTACCTGATGGTTTTTGGAGAGACCTGCATGTTGTTGTTGAGTTGATGTTGATGTGCAGGTGTTGGATGGTGATGCTGATGATCCCGATATTGTTGCTAAGTTCAAGAGTAGCTTCTTTGACCTCTAGATCTCCATGCTGAAGCTAACTACAAATCTATGGCTACTTCATCATCATATCCCCTTAACTTTTTAAAGAAACCCATCCAATTGTGCCTTGTGAATAGCTCTAGTATAGGAGGGTGTTGATGAATCCTCACTGTGTTGATGGGTTCCCCCTATCATTTTTCTCTGATGGATGGAGGTTTGTATATGTCTGATACCAAATTTAAAAATTTGATGTATACAATTTCCTTATGCTGCAATCACTTTCAACAAACTATAAGGGTTTTCATGTTCCTTTCACTTGGAAAAATGTGGGGAAATGTAGAGCCTACCTCCTTAACACTTCTTGATGAAGCCAAACTCTGTTTTTCCCTTTTAAAACTGCTCACTACCAATCTTGTAGGTGTTGTGTTGTATAATGTAGGATCTCAAGGAAACTTGTAGGTTTTAAGGACAACGGCTTGTTTGTCCATATCTCCCAAACGGTAGAATGGATTGACCTAAAACTTTCTGAGCATGTTTTCATCATCATTATGCACCTCCCCATAAAAAAAAATTGTCAATGGATGCACAAATCTCGAGAAAACCTAAAAATGGCTTAAGGTGATGGATACCGATTTATTGGAAACCGTGCACTAGAATTTGCTAAAATTGCTTGGGAATGTTACCTTCATCCATATTCATCTCCCCATGAAACAACTCTTTAAATGGATGCACGAATATCGATAAAATGCAAAACTGGTTGTAGGTGATGGAGGCTAATTTCTCGAAAACTATGCACTAGAATTCGTTGAAATTGCTTGAACATGTTACCATCATCCATATGCATCTCCCCCTGAAACAACTTGGAAAATGGATGCATGGTTTTCAGGTTATGGAAAAAACAAATTTCTACTCTATATATTTTTGTATCTTGTAGTAAAACAAAGCATCCTGTAGTTTTTTAGGACAGTAAGAAATATGAATGGTAGAACCTTGAGAATGATCGGTGGATGGTGAAAATAAATGAGGATGATGGATTGGCATGGCCTTGGCCTTGTTGGAGCATTTGAGCAAAGGAGGAGAAAGTCAAAATTTGACTTCTTTTGACTAGGCTTGACTAATTTTCCTTTTGGTACCAACTTTTTCATGTTGCTTGCAAATGTTGGAGAGTACATGCATTCATCAAATAGATGCATGGAGCAAGGATTTCTTTTATTTTTTCCTTCTTTTTTTCTTCTAGGCCTACTAGCCGCCTTAAGGAGGTTTTCAACTAGTAGGTCTGCCTAGCACCTCAAAGGAGGTTTTCACCTAGGATCTTTTCTTGTCTTTTCTCTTTCTTTCTTTTTTCCAACTTATTCACTGCCTGATGGAGGTTTTCAATCAATGAGCCAATCTGAAGCGCCTCCAAGGAGGTTTTCACCTGAGATTTTTATTTTTTCTCTTATTTTTCATTTTTTTTTCTACCCAACCCTACTTGAAGAACAAAATCACTTTCAAGTATAAGAATACTTCCAATGGATCCATGTACACATTAAGATGACAGAAAAAAACGAAGTGTAGGCTTGAAATGTATGCTTTGACATGTACCTAGATTTCAGAGACCAAATGATTTGACCTTGATGATATCAAGCACAATTGAAGAAGAGAGTATTGTTGCAACTTAGTGACTGTCTGGAACCATATTTCAATATAGTTGTGATGCCTCTGGTCCACTTGCTGATTTGGACCATCTTGGATGTCTTCTTCTATCATGACCTTCAAGTATTCTTCTTTTTGCTGATTGATCTCTTGAATACATGGAGGATTTGATGGTAACCATGAGGGAGCTTTCTTAATCTCTGATTTTGATGTCTTCTCTTCATCAAGTGCAACCCATGATTCTTTGATCTTCTCTTTCGAATCTTCTTCTTCTGGATGTAGTCCTTCAATGGTATCAAGAGAATATCTTTTTTGCAATATTGTTCCTGAGCTATGGTGAATACCACTGAGCTCAAGAGGAGATGTTTGGAAGTTTTGTACCTCAGCATTGTAAGTGGGTTGAGCTACTTCAAGGTGTGGGTTTGGAAATGGTGTTACATGTAGTTGAGTGGGAGTGTATATTTAAGATGGATGTGATTGAGATTGTGGTTGTGGTGGAGGTGAATGGTAAGGATAACATGGAGTTTGGTATGGAGGATACTGAAGAAAATATTGAGGATATTGTAGATGGATCCCATAAGTTCCTTGCCAACCTTGCTGCCAAGATTGGTTTTGGGGTTGAGATGGTCAATGTCGCCAAGGAAAAGGTGTGTTCCAATCACTTTGAGGTGGATATGCATAACCATGAAAGTGTGAATTAGGCTCTTGCATCATATCAAGCTGAATAGGCTCCCATGGTCCTCTTGGAGCTATATAACATTGTTGCATTGGAAATTGACTTGCTCCATTGTCTTCTTGGTGAACTTCCTTCAATCTTGGTAATGAGGAGAAACATTTAACATCATGTGATTCTGCATGGAAAAAACAAACAGCTTCTTTTTGCTCATTTTGTATTCTTAAAATTTCTACTTGTTCGGTTAGATTGCTAAGAATTTATGTTTTAAAGTCATCAAACAAATTTCCAAGTTTAGCTTGACTTACCGATCTTAATGCTAATTGACTTTCTCTTGCATTTCCTCTTAACATGTGTTTTCATGTTTCACAAATTTCTTCAAACGATAATTGATATATATCACCTTTACTCATGAGATCAAGAATATCAATCCACTCATCCCTAATTGTTTTAAGTAAGATGGTTTTTAGTGTGTCGGATCCTAAATGATGTGGTTTTACCCTCTTATCTTCTCTTTTATTCATTCTAAATATTTCTTCTTTAATATCATGATCTTTGTATTTTTTTATAAATATATTTTTCATATCATTCCATGATCTTATCGAATTAGTCCCTAAACTCATGAACCATTTAAGAGCTCTATCCTTCAATGTTGCCGGAAACAATATCAATTTTTGAATTTTTAATAAGTAACCATAAGATCCACAAACAATTTCAAATTCAACGAGAAAGGTTTCTAGATCCTCTGACCTTAGACCATGAAATTTTGGAAGAAAAGATGTAGGGATGTTCTTCATGTGCACACTACCATCAGTATCTTGAATGAGAAATCCGAGAGGATCTTCCTCATAATCTCCATCCATTTCTTCTACATTCTTTGTCATATTCTTCTTCTACCTGCAAAAGTGAATGGTGATGTGGCTCTTACTATGTCGCATGATTAAATGGGGGGGTGGGTTGGTGTTGGAGTTTTTTTTGTTTTTATGATTGCTTGAAAACTATAATGCAATGCACTTTTCTACTTTTGAAATGAAATATGCCTAACGCATTTATTTTACTTTTTTTGCAAAAAGAAAAAAAGAAATTAATCAACTAGGTAATAAAACAATGCATACTTTGACACCTCCTCGGCAACGGCGCCAAAAGTGATGAGCCTCGATATTGCAACAAGAATGTTGCAACTCCCAACACTACCGACTTTAATTATCAACCCAGGGTTCATACAAACTTAAGAGGTATCGATACTAGATGTGCAGCATTACAATGTGTCATTCCCTTACTGTCATGATGTAATGGAGTGCATGTACTGCAGCCAAATCCTAAACTAATTGCATAAAATGAAATGTCTGAAATGAAACCTTAACCTATTGCAAGAAAGAAAGTACAAGGAAAGACACTGAAATCAAACGTTAAAACACACCATTTTCTAACTAACTGCTAAGAGGCTTTGCTTCAAAAGAATGCTAAGTTAACATGTATGCAATCCTGCTGTCCTAAGCATGAAGATTAAAACTATCAAACCTTCTACTATTGTGCATGTAAATGGATAAAATAAATCTATTTTTCTTTTTGTCTTTTTTCATGTGAGAGTGTGAAAGCTAATCTCTTTTGGTGATGTGGCAGGTGGCTTAGAGATGATGGTGGATGGTTGGAAGGCTTGGGAGACCCTTAGGTGACCTTGTGTGGCTTCCTAGAGGTTTTCCCTCAATTCGGCCTCAAAACAGGCCACTACAGGAAAACCTATAGGATGTACTAAAAACCTACAGGATTCCCTGTATTTCTATAAGATACAGCTGAGAGAAAAACGATGGGTGTTGGAGGTGATGGAAGGCTTAGGGAAGGTGGTTGGTGGATGGAATGGAGTGAGAAAATGCCTAGGATCACTCATAACTCAAAACCAAGGTTGGGAGATGGTTGGATTTGCTCAACATGCTTGGAGAAGTTTCCATGTAAAATGATGAAATTGGTGAAGGTCTTAGTGAAAGAAAGGAATGATTATGGATGGATGAAGTTGGAAGGAGGTTTCTTGCTATGAAATCTTTCTCTACTTATGAAACACCTGCACTGCATCAAACAATGATATTTGCCCAAAAATCATGTAAACAAGAAGAATTTCAATGAGCTAGAAAAACAGAGTTTAATGAGCTAGCTGTCTACTTCATGCATGAGGAAAATTTGCAGAATAAGATGAAGTCATTGATGAGATCTACTGTAAGACTGAAAATGGAAGAAATGGTAATTAAATTATACACTTGAAAACTAGAAAAATGTTGACCTAAGTGAGGAGAAAGAGGGTTAAAATTGCCTTGATGGCATGGAGTTCAAGTAGAGGCCTAATCCTAGATTCAATGATGATTTTTCTCAATTCGGGCTCAAAACAAGATTTCCTACAGAATGCTACAGTGATTTCCTACAGGATGTACAGATTTACTATAATTCATCGAATGACCAAGAAAATCAAATCCAAATTGGATGGGACAAACTTTTTTATTAACTAAGATGTATTAGGTCCCCATTCCAAGTGGAATCACTCAAAAAGACCTATGTTAACCCATGCAAAAAATAAAAAACATTACTAGTCGAAAATCTAGAAATTCGAGAACTAGTGAACTAATAAATCTAAAAAATGTCTAACCAAATCAAGTGAAAATGAAATGGGATAATTTTTGTTATGAACTAGAATTTTTTTTTGATCTAATTCAAGTGGAACCAACTCGATTGAAGATTATTAGCATGCTCTAAAAAATAGCAGAAATTTACTGTTATTTTCTAAAAAGGAGGTCCAGCAATCTAGATTTGGGAATAAGAAGACTAATCCAAGCAACTCAATAATTACTATGAACTTCCAAAGATTTTCCAAGGATTAAATAATGCTTGTGACCTGCAAAATAACTGACATCAACCATTTAACTCAACCCTACAACAAGAAATCATTAATACTAAATGCAGAAATAGAAAGAAATAAAAACTAGAGATGCATGTGAATAAGCAGTGAAAAGAAGGAAAGAAAATGATACAAAAGGGCTATGAGGCTCCTGGGATGGCCAAGCACAAGGAAACTCAGAGACCTATGGATGATAACAAGATCTAAAAGTTGAACATGACACCAATCTTCATAATTTTCATCAATAGAATTACATCCCTGTAAGAAAATACAATGGAGCTACAGAAATACGAGTTCTCTCCACAAGAACACTAATGAAAATCTCTCCCTAGAGGCAAATTTGACTTGGTACTTATACAAAATGATTAGGAATTATTCCCCATGAATGGAGGAAGTTTTCCCCACCAAAATCCCTTGATTAGTGGAACACGTTCCTAGATTTTCGCAATCATTGGAGTTCCATAATTTGTGCCATAATTCCATAATATCTTGTTGATTTATTATTTATTATTTATTATTGATCCTCCAGTACTAGGGAACAAGTCCCTAAATTACCTTCTCCTCCAACTCTTATAATCTTCCCAATATTTCATAATATTCCACAAAAATAAATAATATTAGGCATAAATATGCAATTATTCATAAACCTTCCTAATGAATATATTAAAGTTAAAAATAAATTATCTAATGTAGAAAGAGAGGTTTAATGTGCTAAAGGATGGTCATAGGCCTTAAATTATTTTTTAATTTAGAGGTATGAGCCTTAATTTATGTCTAATTTAGAGTCCCATCAGATATGAGGGAATTGATACTCGCTGAAGTATCAACACTTGAGAGTACCATGCAAAAGCTCTATGACGTATTTGTCACCATGCATAAAGCAGTTGTTTGTGTGCATGTCTTACAGCAGTGGAGCAAAGAGTTTGTTCAAACTCTCAAGAACATACATACTGCCATCGCCCATGTCCAAGAGTGGACAATGCAGTACAAAGGGGCCCCACTTCACTTAGCCAAGAAGATGAAGCCACAGGTAGAGCTGGACAAATCAAAGGTTCAGATGTTGATCGAGAACTACGAGCATCTCGCCCCATTCATTAGTATCATACAGGCCTCATATGCACAGTTTTAGAATAGTTTCAATGTCATGGTGAGAATGCACAAGATAACTTCAATCAGTTCCCTCGCCTAGGCTAGACCCAAGAACCAAGTCCAGCTAGAAATCGATGAGTACATGGAGCAGCTAAGGCAAGAGGCCACCAAGGAAGACTTGGAGCTGAGCGCACATAGCATGCGTAAGTACATTGGTGGTCTTGTCATGGTCAAAACCATGTTGCACATGCTTAAGAACAAGTTGGATACATGTTCCAAGACCATATACCCAGATGCCATGGAGGCAAGAGTCCGCTATCGTAAATACACCATCAAGAAGTTTGGGGACATCATCGCACAGTACCAAGTTTGTCATCAATATGTGATCGAGAAGCACCAAGTGGAGGTTTTCGATTTGGCATTTCCCCAAACTTCGAACTCATATCATTTTGTCTTGTTAGGTTGTCTCTAGCCTATTTTTTCTTACATGGGTACATGTGGAAAATGTAATATTATTTGTAAATATGTTGTAAGTGAAATTCCAAGTGTCATTAGTGGAATGTCAAAGGTCATCGTGTTATGTAATGAGTAACTTGTAAGAAAGTTGAAGAGTCATTAGGGTAGTTAAAGAGTCACAAAGGGGAATTTCAAGGGTCACCCCACCTTTTGTTGTAAATGGAACATCATAACTCGTAGAACGGGCTTTTGGGAGCCAAGTTTTTGGCTAGGCTTAGGCTTAGAAAAGGCTTGGGAGTACTGTGACGAGTCTTGGCTTCTCCACAGCATAGAGTGAGTATACTTCTTTGGAGGAGCAGGTGTTGTTGACTGTAATGTTCCACTATTGAGGCTAGTGGTTGTCAATGGTGTATGTATGGATGGAACTTTCACTTATAATTATAATATTAGAGCCAGCACGATTTCATGTATATGTTTTTATTGTAGTTGGACTATTCTGATTGCTTTAGAAATGTAGGTTGTTTAACTTACGCATTTTCTTATGAACTACTTTGTATGCAATTATATGAATCATGTTGAATGTGTGTTGTTGGATTAACTCATCACTTTAATTTGTGGACTATTCTGCATTTTAGCTTGTGATGGAATTATGCTCGTGTGTTCCTTTAGAGCTACATACTATTATGGGCTTTTAAGGGGCACACTTCATTTTCCCCTTCGTGTGTTATAACCTTCACACATCCCACTTGACTCTCCATAGGGTCACACACTTGCTCTCACCCAAAGTTATCTTACTTACCTTTGTGCACTACCGCAGTCAAGGCATTACACTACCACCCACTGCTGGGACTCCTACTCCAAACGGTTTGAGGTCTAGCTGGGAATTCTATTAAAATTGGAAACTAGGGCCAAAATCCATGTGGGTCACCTTATTCATGGCTGATAATAGTTTTCCTAGATTCCTCTTGTCGAGAGGTGTAGGAATGATCTAAATATCATCCGATTCCGATAAGTATTTATGAAGATATGAATTTATTTTGATTATGGAATAATTATCAAGCCGACTAGCAACGCATGTAAGCTCAAAAGCCAAACAGACGCATCTATTCATCATTAACATTTGTATATAAATACAAGAGGTCTTTTCCTCATTTGGACACTCACTCTCATCACATCTCTCTCTCTCCTACACAGAAAAGAGGCTCTTCGCCTACTGCGTAGAAAGGGACTCTTCTCTCACACATGTGGAAGGAAGGACGCAGAATTTACGAATACAAATGCATATCAGAAGTTTGACTAGCGTTGACCATCAGACTCTCTCAGAACTGCGTTGTAGGTGGAACTGACTCTCCTCAAAAGGCCGTACATTTTGGTGAAGGAATCAATCCAATCTGACGGTCGGTTTGCAAGATATTGTCTGCATTAGTTTAGGGCTGATCTAGGGTTTGCTGCTGCTAATGCAAATCAGATTTTTGTACTGTTTCTCTCTGCTGAATTATTGAACATAAAAGAAGATCTAATCAAAGGGTTTCCCCATATTGGGGTTTGTCCCTAGCTAGCCACCGCATCTTGTGTCTCTTGTCTTGGCTTGTTTTCTGTCGATTGTTTAATGTTCTATCTGCACTTTACTTAATGTACATGTGATTTCTAATCTATGGATAATAATAATAAAAAGAAGTAAACTGCTCTAAGCATAGAACATACCATAACTTAACATGGAATCGGATCTTAGGTGAAGACAAAGCCCAAGCAAGAGCAAGAGAAATCACAATGAGAAGATTGGCAGGCTATCCTAAAAGGATTCATGGGGTCCTCAACACACTTCCCTGTTGAAGACAAGCTCCGTGAGAAGTCTGACTACCATGGATGGAAGATGTCTCTCAATCTAACATTAGAAGAATAGGAAGTGTTGGACCATGTGAGAGGCAAAATTGATGAGCCTCCATCAAATGCATTTGCTGCTTCTAGGAACAAATCGACCAAGGGGGAAGTAAAAGCTAAGAAGATCATCCAGGACTCTATTGACAAATGTTTGGTGGCCTACATCTCTGATCTAAACACCTCCAAGGAAATCTATGATAGACTAGTGAGTTTATTTAAAGTTAATGATGCAAATCAAGTTTTGTTTCTTAGAAATAAGCTGAAGGAAATTAAGAAGGGAAAATATGAGAGCATGCAAGAATATTTCTGAAGAATCACAGAGATCAAGAACGATCTCCTATCTATTGGAGAAATTATTACTGATAGGGAAATGGCACTCTCAACCCTTGGAGTATTACCATCCGAATGGTACATGTTCAAGACTACTCTTCTCAACAATAATATAATTCCTGGGTTCGAGGAATTAATGGCAAGATGCATTCAAGAAGAAACAAGGATAGAAGAGCAAGAAATGCCCATGTCTAAAGGTCCTCCTGCTGCCTTTTCTTCTCATGTTAAGAAAAGAAATAATTCTGGGACTAAATCAAAAAGAAAGGTTGGACCTAAGGGTGGAAGAAAAGGATGATGTTACATTTGCAATAAAGCAAGTCACTATGCAAGGGAATGCCCTGATAGAAGGAACTCTCACCAGGACAACGATCAAAATCCCTCTCATGGCAATCAAAGTAATGGCAAATCTAATAACAAAAGTAAAAGGAGTGCTAGAAATCAAGGAAGAGGACAACCATTCAAGAAGGCCATAAATTCCAGGTATGAATCTAACACTGTTGACAATAAATAGGATGAATATTATCTACCAGCTGCTCTATCTACCTCTGCTCCTCCAGACTCGCTGGGAAATTGGCTTATTGATAGTGGTGCCTCAAGGCACTTCACTGGTTACAAATAAGTTCTCCATAATCTGATAGAGAAAGAAACTAACCTGGAAATTGTCCTTGGAGATAATATGAAATATCCCGTGAAAGGTGTAGGAAATGTCTCTCTTAAATTGAATCAAGGTAATATGATCCACTTACAGGATGTATTATATGTACCTAACCTCAAAAAGAACCTGGTTTCCATCTTGGCAATGGAAGACAAAGGCTACAAGGTGACCTTCAATGATGGCAAGGTACATGTATGGAAAAACAATGTTAAAGATGCCTTCACTCTTGGGTTTCGAGTTAATTCATTATATCAGGTCGGTGGAAGTCCGCTAGGTGTCATGTCTTGTAACACATCTCTTCAGTCCGAACTTTGGCATCGGAGGTTTGCCCACCTTCATTATAAAGCTCTACTTGATGTAAGACAAATGGTGACAGGGATGCTCGAATTCCGAGTAGAGAAAGAAGGTGTATGTCCGGGATGTGCCGAAGGAAAGCTCAAAAGGGGACCATTCCCCTCAAGCCAAAGCAACACCTCCAATATATTACAGTTGGTTCACTTAGACATATCTGGTATGATGCCTGTGAACTCCTTGGGAGGATATTCATATTATCTTACTTTTACAGATGACTATTCTCAAAATACTTGGGTATACTTCTTGAAAAAGAAGGATGAAGAGTTCTCTTGGTTTCGACACTTCAAAGCCTTGATCGAGAATCAAACCATAAAGAAGATCAATATCTTAAGGACTAATAATGGGACAGAATATGAATCTAACGAGTTTCATGACTTTTGTAAAGAGGTTGGCATTAAGAGGGAGACTACTACACCATATACTCCTGAACAGAATGGTGTCGCAGAAAGGAAGAACCGTAGGATTGTGGACACTGTTTGTGCCATGCTCCATGATCAAAGACTTCCGAAGTTTCTATGGGCCGAAGCTGCAAGCACTGCTGTATATGTACAAAACCGATGCCCTCATCAAGCATTGGGTTCCAAGACTCCTGAAGAAATGTTCACCGGTAAGAAACCTGACGTATCTCATTTTAGAATTTTTGGAAGCCCTATATATTTTCATGTGCCGAAAGAGAAAAGGAATAAATTGGGTGCATCTGGAGTAACAATGCCTGATGTGGATGAACCCATGGATCCTATTGATCCACTTGAGCCTTCCTCTTCTAGGAAGAGGCCCTCTTGGCTTAGGGGGCTACTCGAAGATGCTGAAGGACACACTGCACCCCGAGGAACCTTCTATGAAAGTAAGAAACCTAACATGTATCAAGGATACCTGACCGTCATGAGCACGATCATAAAAAATGAGCCTTCATCATTCTCAGATGCCATCAAGCATCAAGTATGAAAGGATGCTATGACCAAATAATATGAGTCTATTATGAAGAATGATGTCTGGGAAGTAGTTCCCAGACCCTAGAACAAGACAATTGTCACTTCTAAATGGATTTACAAGATAAAGCATGCAACAGATGGAAGTACGGAAAAGTATAAGGCTCGTTTTGTCACTCGTGACTTCTCCCAGAAGGAAGGTATAGACTATGACGAGATATTTTCACTTGTTTCCAGATATACCACCATCCACTCGATCATAGCCGTTAAGGCTTCACAAGGATGGAACCTAAATCATATGGATGTCAAGACCGCATTCTTGCATGGTTCGATCAAAGAAGAGGTCTACATGGAGCAACCCGAAGGATTTGAGATTTATGATCGAAAATCTCATGTATGAAGGTTGAAGAAGGCTCTTTATGGGTTGAAGCAAGCACCCCGAGCATGGTATGAGAGGATCAATAGCTACTTGATGAAGCTGGGATTCACTAGGAGTGAAGTCGATCCTAACCTTTACTTTAAGGTTGAAGATGACAAACCTCTCATACTGGTGTTGTATGTGGATGACCTCCTTCTCACAGGTGAAAAACCCTCTCATTCGCAAATGTTAGAGGGAGTTGGCTTCTGAATCTGAAATGAAGGACCTAGGACTGAAGCACTATTTCCTAGGACTTCAAGTCTGGAAGAAGCCAAGGGAAATTTTCCTATCTCAAGGAAAATATGTGGTGAAGATATTGGAAAGATTTGGTATGGTGGACTTCAAGCCTGTTACGACCCCGATGGAGCTTGACTTTAAGAAGTTAAGCGATAGCACTACTGGACCTGTTTTACGAAATTCCACTGAGTATTTTCAACTCATCGGAGCATTAATGTTCTTAGTGAACTCCCGTCCAAATATATGCTTCGCAGTCAACATATGGTTGTACCTCACCACATACATTGGATTGGTTCCAAGAATCTGTTGAGATATCTTCATGGCACAATTACTTATGGGTTAAGATACATTGCTAGAGATGTGAGACTACTTGGATACACTGATGTTGATTGGGCAGGCAGTGTGGTGGATTGCAAGAGCACTTCCGGGTGTTGTTTCTCCTTGGGATCTGCTTCGATATCCTGGATGAGCAGGAAGCAGAATTTAGTGCATTTGAGCACTGCCGAGGCAGAGTATATCATTGCTAGCATGGCCTCCTGTGAGGCAGTCTGGTTGTGAAAGATCTTCAGTGAGCTGTTTGGATTTACATTCGATACCACCGTGATCCTATGTGACAACCAGAGTGGGATTTGTTTGTTAGAGAATCCTGTATTTCATGATCGCTCCAAGCATATCGATATCAAGTCAAGTACCTCTATATTCGAGATATGGTGCAGCGAGGAGCAATAAGGCTCCAACATATCGGTACAGATGAATAGGTCGCTGACATTCTGACAAAACCCCTAGGGAAGGTCAAATTCCTGACTTTATGAGAATGACTTGGTGTCGTTCAAAGACCCTCTGATGAGGGTCTTGCATGATGTATTGAGATCTGGGAGATCCGGGGGGGGGCGCAGGGTACTTCTTGGAGCGACATATGACCACGGGGTGACTCACCATCCCCTAGTGGTACACCTTGTACAGGGTAAAAGGATCAAACTCTCCCTGTGACACCCCGTGGCGACTGTGGAACAGGATGATTAGTTCTCCTGTGGACCTGGATGATTTGTTCTCCATCGTGATTGTGGACAAGATGATTTGCTCTCTTGTAGGACAGGATGATTTGCTCTCCTGTGGACAGGATGATTCACTCTCCTGTGGACAAGATGATTCGCTCTCTTCTGGGACAAGATGATTCACTTTCTTGTCGGACAAGATGATTCGATCTCCTATGGACAGGATGATTCGCTCTCCTATGGACAAGATGATTCACTCTCTTGTGGGACAAGATGATTCACTCTCTTGTGGGACAGGATGATTCGCTCTCCTGTGGAAAGGATTGATTAGTTCTCCTATCGAGGCATCCTACCCATGCAGTCTGGGACTCATGGGAAGTACCTCTCATTTTATCAATGAGAAGGGAAATGAGGTTAGGGACCATAGTAGTACTGATGGACACATCGTTGTATCTACCGTACTCCCTATGCTAGGATGACCTTCATTGATCTAGGATCAATGATACTGGTCTGGGACTATTGGTAGGAGTTGTACCCACCATGACACTGACTTCGGGTCGATTGAGGACTGGTCTGGGACCAGTGGTACACACTCTGAGATTGACTTTGAGTTAGTGGAGGTTGGTATGATACATCCTCGATCACTTCTTCTTCTTCATAATTTGAGTAGAGCAAAAAGAGCAGATCAGCACAAGGCAAAACAGAGTAGAGCAGAGCAGGGGTCAAGCTATACAGGGCAGTGCATTTGATGGATGAATAGTAACGACAGACAGACGAATTACTGATGAAGTTCTCCCTAGTTGAGAGGGAGTGGTAAATTGGAAACTAGGGCCAAACTCCATGTGGGTAACCTTATTCATGGCTAATAATAGTTTTCTTAGATTCCTCTCGTTGAGAGGTGTAGGATTGGTCTAAATATCATCCGATTCCGATAAGTATTTATGGAGATATGAATTTATTTTGATTATGGAATAATTATCAAGTTGACTAGCAAATCATGTAGGCTCAGAAGCCCAACAGATGCATCTATTCAGCATCAACATTTATATATAAATACAGGAGGTCTTTTCCTCATTTAGACACTCACTCTCATCACATCTCTCTCTCTCTCCTACGCAGAGAAGAGGCTCTTCTCCTACTACGCAGAATTTAGGGCTGCAACTACAGATCGGAAGTTTGACCAGCGTTGACCATCATAATCTCTCTCAGAACTGCATTGTAGGTGGAACTGACTCTCCTCAGAAGACCGTACACTTTGGTGAAGGAATCAAGGCAAACCGACGGTCGGTTTGCAAGATATTGTCTACCCTAGTTTAGGGTTGATCTAGGGTTTGCTACTGCTAATGCAAATCATATTTTTGTACTATTTCTCTCTACTGAATTATTGAAGATAAAAGAAGATTTGATCAAATGGTTTCCCCATATTGGGGTTCGTCCCTGGCTAGCCACCACATCTTGTGTCTCTTGTCTTGGCTTCTTTTTTGTCAATCGTTTAATGTTCTATCTACACTTTACTTAATGTACATGTGATTGCTAGTCTATGGATAATAACAATAAAAAGAAGTAAACTGCTCTAAGCATAGAACATACCATAACTTAACAAATTCATATCGGGGAGATCCCCTAAATGGTTGAGGGTCTGACACCTTCAACATAACCTCAGGAAATATGTGGGGAGGATATTTTGTTGCTCCTAAGTAGCCTGGGTGAAACCTTTCTTCTAGTATTTCCCAAGCCTTGTATAATTCATTTTTTGGAGGGATGTCATCCTCTAGAACTTTTCCTTGAGGGGATATCTTACCTATGGGAAACCCTATCATTAGCTCTACGATCCCTATGAATTATCCTCCATATTTTGGTTCTTTTGTTGAAGGAGTTCCTTGTTTTCCTATCAGGTACAACCCCATTAGCAGTCATGCTCTTGGGAGTCCTTTTCCCTCTAGGGGAACTTACACTAGGGTTAAAAATCCTTACACCAATCTATATCCTCTATATACTAGTATAAATTATAACCATGGTCCACAAATTGTTACTTAGAACTAGGGTATGGGGTGACCTCGTGGTTGGTCAAAGGGATTTTCTTCCCATGACCCATTTAGTTAGTTACATAATTAGTTTATATCTTCTCTTGATATTCCATATTTTCCTAAGGTGAAAAATGACCCCATTTTTCATGATCCTTGGTGGCCACCCATGCCTGAAAATTGCCATCTAATATCCCCAAGTTTGAAGGGAAGCATGGAGAAATCCCATCGACACATATCACCAACTACCATATTTGGTACTCATCAAATTCTTTGGTGGATGATTCAATCAAATTGTGTTTATTCCAACATATCTTGTTGTAGATGCTACTAAATGGTATATGGAACTAGATACGACATATTACAATGACTTTTCCTCATTGGCCCAAACATTTTTGATGCATTTCCAACTTCCTACGAGATATGATCTATTTTTACCTATTTTCCTTCTTTGAGCAAGCTCAGTCCACTATCATTTACGATCATATTCATGAGTGTCAATGATGTAAGAGGCTAGTTCAAACCAAAATCCTTGATGAGATTCGTCAAAAATGGTTCATTTGATCATTGTTACCTCCCATAGCTAAGGATGTGTTTATGTTCACATTTGTTACCAAGGAAAAGACTATTTTATATGCCCAACAACTGGATTTGATTTACTCTCAATCAGGTACGCTTTATGAAGTAATTCCTAATGATTCACTCAAACCTACCCCAGGACCACACTTTGATGGTATGATTGGTTCCATCTCTGATTTTGTGACCTAACTTGTTTCCCAACTAGGGCAATTGATCATTACATCACAAGCCACAACAAGTGTGTATGGCTCTAAAAAATCACCCACTCATAAGAAATATGTTGATTTTCTTACGATGAAGTCCACAATAACCAAGAATTCTCCAAAACCTTGTGGAAAAAAGAATAAACAAAAAAATCAACCTGATCAATAGACTCAACCAAATCCATCTAATCATGGAGGGGGAACAACTGAACAATGTCGCAAGATAAAGTTCCCTTGTAAGATTTTTCAAGTTGAACATTTGACTCTTGAGTGCCCTCGAATGGATGAAGTCCACCAACTTCTTGCACCACCACCTACTATTCAACATCCTGCTATCTTGACTCATCCATTCCCTACACAACCTTAACAACAAATGGTTTCCCAAATTGAGTCAACCTCCACAAGGGGCCAATGAGGGGCCATATCTCCATCCTGTCGATAATACATCTGTCCTTATGTGCCAAGAGCAAGTCAGTGTGACTACATGAGCTAAGTCTTATGATACTCCTGATTTGAGTTCTTCCTCTAAGGACTCAACAACCCTGGCTGCTTCCACTTGACCTCTAACCCTAGATAATCATGTGGATCCATTCTATCGCTCACCTAAGGGTGTCATTCGTAAGTCAACACACAATCCATCTGTATGGATTTCCAAACACTACAAAATTTTAGAGGATTTAACCCAAGCTCCTTGTGCCGTGTCTACCTTAGAGATTTTGCAGAGCTTCCCTCAGCAATGCAAAGCCTTGTTGACTGCATTCGGGGGGGGTTGGATCCCTCAGAGTCTAATCTAATTAATTTTAATGTTGACGCTCCTCGTTATATTCTTTCCCACCAAATTTCCTTCCATATTTGTATGTGCATCTTTCACAAAAATATTCATCGCACTATGGTGGATGAAGGCTCTTATACCTTTATTATGTTAGCCTTATGTTGGAAAGCTCTCGGTTCTCCAACACTTTCTAAGTATAGTACCACTCTTTAGGAATTGGATGGACACCTTTTTGTACGTCAAGGGGTCATTCCTAAGCTTTCCATCGAGCTAGGGGGAAAGACTACCAGAAAATAGAGGACTATATGGAAAGAAGTAAACAAATCAATGTATCTCAAACTAATCAACCAACTTGATCATTCATGCATAGATTTTCTATCTAGGGTTTGAGTTGAGCACCTAAAATCCTCATAGATTGGCAGCAGATGTTGGGTCTAATGTATAGATCCTCACCCCGACCAGGATATCTCGTCCTCCATAATAGATCCAAAACCTACACACAGTCACCACTAAACAAGGAGCACAAATGGTCTTCCGTAGAGGACCTTCAACTTAAACAAATGAACATAAACATGAAAAATAAATTATACATTTATATATGATAGGAGGTTGTAAAATTTTCTTGTCTCAAAGAATTTTTCAAAAAAAAAAAATTATAAAATGTTTTAGTTATGCACTTTGTAAATAATTAATATATGTGCAAATTTATAATGCCATATGATTTTATCTTTTAATTTATTTCAATAAATTTATTTTCAATAAATTTCGTAATAAAAGTGCTTCCATAAGCACTGCACTCTTTTCCATGACAGAGATTTGAACCAACATGATCAACGTTAATTATTCCAAAGTTGACCCCCCCTTGCTCGATGTTTAGTAGAGGAGGCAAATCCGCAATAGGTTGTTTCCTGAAAACCACTTTGGAATATGTGGCAGCTTGTCATGAATTATTCCACCACACCCCCCACTTTAAACCACTTACCATGGTAGTTGTCCCCTGCCCCCCGATCCCCTCAAACCCACTCTAGTTTCCACCAAATGTTTTTATTCGTTCCTATCATTTCCACACTAATATATGTCATAAACCTTGCCACTTGTTGATAGTTATGGACCCGCCAACATTCAATGGGCCTCCCCAATATGTGGTCCCAATTAGAGCTCACACCATTTGGGATAGGAGCCCCATCCGAAATACGGCTCGATTGTTGGTTGTCTTAAATATTTGCCTTGGATCTCACTGTCAGCAAGAGAGAGGAGTGCAAATGCGCCTTTGAAAAGAAAGGGGATGTTCCTGGTGAGTGTTCTGTGGTTCAAAGTTATTTTAATGTGGAGGGGGGGAGAAGTGAGCCTCTAAGAGAGAGGTAACAATACCACCCTAGTAGAGACACACATAAACAAGAAGAATTCGTTCAACACCAAGCAGAATAGTGCACAGAGATGTGATGGTCATTGTACCAATGTAACAAGGAAGATATGTCTAATGTCTAGAAAAATAGTCCACGAGGATGCGAAAACGATAATAACAATTACAACACATTCTCAATATGATAAGTACCAAAATAACCGAAATAGTTCAACTACTTTAGCACAAATGAAAGCAAACATGAATTACAAACATTCATAGAATATTCTTCCAAATATCCATAATCCATGCATGAAGAACATGCTGGCCATAAGGTTTCTGATATTAAGTAAAAGTTTAAAGGCACATGTATACAATGAATACCACTAGCTCCAATAATGGAGCATTGGATCCACTCCTTGCTCCTCAAAAGAACTAGCTTGTCTCTCTAATGCTTTGTTGGAGGAGCCAAGGTGAAACATTCACTTGCTCATACAATGAGGATGTATATATAACCAATGATGTGATGTTTAATCTTCCTTGTGACTCTTTGACTACCATCACGACTCTTTAACTTCCTATGACTTTTCGACTTTACATGACTCTTGATATTATAAATGTGTCCTTTAGACTTCCACCTTACAATACATTTTGAATAGATAATTTACATCATCCACAACATGGTGTGGCATGTGGCAACTCATGACATGACATGACATGCCACTACTGATATGGACTTCTTCACTCTTTCTCCTCCTTGATATGTGTTTGCCAAAGAGTGTTCTTTTATCCACCTCTGTATGACTTGATAGTAAGGAGTCTTCAATGATATCAAGTATTGAGTTATGGTCACAAATTGTTGCCCCTTTGTTTTATCTCGGTTGATCATCTTGCATGTGTAGCTACAAAGAGGTCTTTTAGCATTTTTCCCTTTTGTATGTCCTTCTTCATCATCTTGCATGGAATGATAAGGTACTTGCATCTGCAATTCACTCATGACGAGATGACATCTTCTGACAAAAACCCTTAGTCCAAGATAGTGCATATTGATCCATTAACTAAAACAGAACCGGTGACAAGTTGGGAGAGGGGCTCAATGACTACGCAATTGCGCAACTCAAGCAGCCAGGGGTGAGCCTTGAGCCTTGAGATTGCGCAATCTAGGCTAGGCTGAGGGAGGAAATTGCGCAATTTTGAAGCTCAATGTGACAGGCTGAGGGGATGGGCACCGAATCATCCTATTACGCAATTATAGGAGACAAAGGAGGTTGGGCCATTATGCAATTACGCAGATCAGGGGCTCAAGGATTGAGCTCAAGGATAGGGATTGTGTAATGTGCAATTGAGGCCCAGCTGGGAAGATGGATTTCACAATTTTGGGAACCAAGGTTCAGGCTTGAGCACTGGAACTGCACAATGCATCAGTCCTGGGAGGCAGTGATCTGAAATGATCAATGAGTGATCTAGAGGATCCAAGAGATGCTCAAAGTTTCGGAAAATGCTCGAAATTCAATTTTTTTCATATGCTTTTCAAACCAACTCCATTTCTTATATTTTATCGTTCTGAATCCAATGCAACTTGAAACGGTGAAAAAGAATATTGTATGAAGAAGTTACAACTAGTCAAAGTTCGGGTCCAAGTAGGGCAAAAAGTCAAAGGTCAATAGATGAAAGTCAAATTCAATGCTCAGGGTTCCGAAAGTCAATGGTCAACTCATGGTTTCAGTGGTCAAGGTTCCAAGATCATGGTTCTGGTTGACAGGTGGTGCATCCAGAGACTAATGAGTGTCATTGTGTGGTTAGTGGCATATGGATCAAGCGTAAGGCGACACGTTGTCTTATCAGAGTGTGACATCTAGTTGTCGTTGATGTCAATATATTGAAGAAGGCAGGGACATGATGAAGGAACCAAATGATGAAGAAACCCAACACTCAAGAACACTCTGCCCTGCCTCCATTTCTGCACTAATGATGATTAGTCACATTAAATAATATTTTTCTCCATCTTAGAGGAAGAATATCATCATGAGACGAAAACCATATTTTAGAGCATATTTTTAACTCTCTAATGAGCTATCACCTTCCCCAAAACTCCAAATATTTTAAGAGATATGAATTTTTAAAGATAAGGGTATAATTCTAGTCAGTGAGCCAATCTGAACTTATCAAACTCATGTCTGCTTAGAGAGGAGACACATCCCTTTGTTTTTGCACAAAAAAGTATATATATGTATAGAGGGAATTCCACACGTTTGGAGGACATATAGCTTGGATTCATCGAGCAAAGAAGGATGCGGCAAGTTCAAATCTTGTAAACTACACAAGCCTAGAATTGAGGATTACCTGGGCTGTGGATTGAGGTGAAGTAAGGTCTCTGTTTAGGGTTATAGCCTTGCTCAGAACTGCAAACAATTATCCAGAATTGCAGACTGTTTTTTTACTATGGATTAGGGCAGAGTATATTTAGACTGTGGCTTCTATATAACTCATAACTTATAATAGTGCCCAAATTTCATCTAACTATAGCAGTGATCTCGGTGATACATGCTTGTTTGACTACCTATGGACTGTCTCTATTTCAGACCCTGTAGTTCTCTGATTGGATAGTAAACAGTGATGCAAAGTACTTCGGATATTTTGTTGAGACAGTGAATAGGACCTCAGACTGTGTCAATAGAACCTCGGACTGTGACTTAGAAGTTTGATTGGGTGTCAACATGACCTTGGACTATGATATGAAATAGCTCGGAATGTGTATGACAGTGCCTCGAACTACTGCAGAAGTTCCTTCCTCATATTCTCTTGGACTGTAACTCCAATACAATGCTCAGACTTCATTTCAATTCTTGATTGGACTGTGCTCAATAGTGCTCAGATACTTGAAGACTACAATGACTGTGATCCTAGACAGTGGCTCAGACTCCTAAAGATGTTGATTAGAGCAGCAACAGAAGATCAAACTAAGGGCTCGAACAGAAGTAAACTCATAGGCTCAAAAGACAAGTGCACAGTGAAGTCAAGCACAAATACACAGTGAAGTAATCCTAAACTAAATGAAGACATTGAGACCTTCAATGAAGACAGTGAAGCATTTCAAGTAAGTTATATTTACACTCTCTATTAATAACAATAGGATTGGTGTCCTTGGAGTCGGTGCTCCTAAAATCAAGGTTGGTGCCTTGGATAGATAGGGTCGAAGCCCTAGAGGTCAGAGCCTCATCAAAACCAAGTTGGAGCTTGGAAACATATTTATATTGTATATAATTCATTTTTTATTAATAATACAATTATTATACTTTGATTCAATTTAAATTGTGAAGAATCTAACTGCTAAAATAACAATTGAAAAAAATATTGTTTCACCCCCCTCTTAGTATTTCCAACAACATGGTCGTTATAGATTGGCCAAAATTATGTTAACAAACAGATGGACCAGACAAGATTCGATCGCACAACCTCTCTACAACAAATTATGTGGCTTACCATTCTTGTTATGTGCACTAGGAGTGTGTTATTTAAAGTTTATATGTCGACGACATGGGGGATGGGATATGGTAGGAGCCCACCATATCTAGTGGCTTCACCATATCCCCGAATATAGTTATTCACTTCGCCAATGTTAACAATCCTCCACCATATCCAAACTCCTCCGCACTAAGGTTAAGGCCTATGGCCATAAAAATTTAATGCATATTCGTTGTATGTGGTATGGTGGGGTGGCAGGTCCATTGACCCTACCACTTAAAAAAGTATTTCCCATATATATTATACAACCTCCACCAACATATCAAAACAAATCGTGTGAAGCGAACAAAGTTCCTTCTACAGATTAATTACTCCAGAAGACTTGGAATGTAAAGATATCCATGCAAATATAAATATTATATTAAATGTATGAATAAGAATGATTATACAATGAGAATGAGAGGCTTGCTTATATATCAAGCAGGTGTCTCTGCATGGAGAGTCATGTCTCATTTAGACATGCCTCGTCAACCTAATTACTAATTAACTAATAATTATTTATGATTATTGTCATTTACATTATTTCCTATATATTTATTCATAACATTGTCTTCCTCCTCAAAAAGCTTTGTCCTCAAAGCTTATTAATGAAAAAGGCTTGATCTCTTTTCAGCTTCGAATGTCTTTCTGTCTCGAAACAACCATCTTCGTCGATACAAGTTGATATGATCTTCTAAGTGACAAACAAAAATGTTGCACTGAGAAGGGATAAGACCATCCTAGACTAATCTTTTGTGGAATATTCTGATCACTGGAATTTTGTAATGATTTGTCATCATAGGACTAGATTGAGGTTACATCACTATTCTCTGGAACATAAGTTTGTTGTTTCTGTTCTGAATGGTCCCGATACGTAGCTTGGTTGAGCTGTCTACTCTCATGATTCGAATGTCGATAGGGAAATTTTTTTGTTTGACTTTCCCTTATGCAATGTGTGGAAATTTTTTAATTTCCTTCTAGTACTATGATTTTTGAGTTAGGTACATAATCTTTGTTTGGAATTTTCATCGTCTAGATTGTAACATGTGAATTTGTTTTTCCTTCCACTGATTGATCCTCTTCTTGAATTTTATTATTGACTGGTTCAATATTAATTCCCTTATCTTCAACCTGGATTGTTATGTCTAGAGACTTCAATACTTCTTGATTAAGTTTCTCTAACTTATATGTTAATGATTTTTTGTCCTTTTTAAGCTTCTTAATTTGTGTTAGTAATTTTTCACTATGATCCCTAAGTCGCAAGAATTCTTCATTTCTATCAACAGTGATTTTGTCAATTTCATTTTTTATATTTTGTAATACTTTTTTACCTTCTTGAGAAATTACTTTTGAAGGATCGAACACCCAACCTCTGCTTTATAACCTAGGCACTCAACCATTGAACCACAAGATTCATTTTTTGAATATTTTACAGTGCCGAGACCTTTTGAGTGCAACAGAGGGTGTTTTTGGCTTATTGAGGCCATTCAGCGACCGTTTTGAGTGCGGAAAGAGTCGAAACAGGGGTTTTGAGGCCTTCTTAATGCACTGACGGCATTATTTTGAGCTTAATTTTGAAGTATAAACATTTTGATCATTTTAATAAACAGGCCTCCCAACTAAAGACAAGGTGTGGAGATGTAGAATTGAAGATAGTTGAACTTCTTTATCAACGTGTTGGTGTCATTGTATCTTGTGTGGTTTGTTATTAATGCTTATTTGCTGCAACTTCCTTTCAAGTTTCCTATATCTTTTAAATTCAACTCTTTTTAATGGTGATTTTAAATACATGCAAAAACTTTTAAAAAGTTAATAAACCAGTATCAATTTCGATCGAGATTTCATATCAATTGGTATTAGAGTGGGTTATTTATAGTTTTTCTTAAGTGTGCATGATCACCAGGAGCCAGTCAAGACATGGTGAAGGAAAAATTGTTGAAGGAGATCCAAAAGTTGGCTTGAGAAGAAGGACAACTTGAGGAGAAGAGATGGTTGAAGAAGGAAGAGGTGATCATCCTTTCGGATCTGATGCAGGCTTTGTGGATGCTTTCATGACCTTGCAATCCATGGTTGAGGAGATGTACCATGAGTTCAAAAAGGTGAAAGAGGAAGATAAACCCAAAGATGAGGAAGTTGAGGCATCACATTCCGAAAATCCTAAAGATGAAGGACCATCTGATTCAGGTAAAAAGATAGAAATTGATGATGATAAAAAAGATCCTTTCTCTTCTCTTTTTGGTGGTCAACCTGAATCGTCTTCTCCAAAACCTTTGCTTAAATTGGATGTGAAATTCGACTTACCCATGTATAATGGTGAAATCAATGCTGAGAAACTTGATAACTAGATTAGACAGATGGAGGTGTATTGTAGTGTGTAGTAGATTTCTGACGATGTGGTCAAGATTTGATTGGTTTCGCTTCGTCTAAAAGGCACAACACTAATCTAGTGGTAGAGTAAGTTAAAAAATGGGACTTAGCGGATCAGTAAGATTTTTCCATCATGGAATGATTTTGTTTCTCCATTTAGAAAGCAATTCTACCCGTTGGAATATAAAGAGAAAGCTTTAATAGAATGGAAAAGTCTTAAAGTTGAGAATGGACAATCAGTGTAGGAATGCACTAATGAATTTCCCAAGAAGGCATTAATGCTTGATATTCTCTTACATATGCAAGAAAATATAATGAAATATATAGGAGGATTACCTGAATATATTCGTAATATTGTATTCATGTATAGTCCTACTAACCGATGAATTGGTTGTTCAAGCAACTTACATTGAAGTAGGAAAATCTAGAGTTGGTGTACCATCAGACTCAATGTTCAAAAAAGAGGGAAAAGGAAATGGAAAAGCCAAGAGGACAAATTCCATTAAGATGGAAGAGGAGAAGCTCTCTTGCAAGAATTACAAGAAGGAAGGGCATGATGAAGAACATTGTTGGAAACTACACCCTGACAAGCGACCAAAGTGGTCTAAAGAAAAGAAGGGTAAGAAAAAAGTTTCAACAGAAATAGCGGCAATAGATTTGGGTTTAGAATGAGGCGATGAGGCTCAAATTGCAGTAGGTTTTGGCAAGTAAATCTGATGATGGTATTGAATTTGATAGTTCTTGTGATAAGAAGAGATGCAAAATATTTCACATAAGGGTCATTATGAAGCATACTAAGGTTGATAGTGGATCTCAAGTTAACTTAATTTCTGAGAAAGTGGTTAAATAATTGGGGTTAAAAACTAAAATGCATCATAAACCTTATACGTTGACTTCGATGAGTAAAAGTCATAAATTGCAAGTAACTAAGCAGTGTGTGTTACAATTTGCAAATAAATCTCAATTTTTGGATAAGCTAACATGCGATGTAGTACCACTAGATTCATGTGGAATGGTATTAGGTTGTCCATATTTATATGATCAAAAAGAAATCTTCTACAGGGAACAAAATCAGTATCACTTGTTTTAAATGGGGATTGAATATATTGTGCATTCTCATCCTATAGAGGCAAACAAATATTTTCAAATAGTGGAACGGTTAAAGAGGGCAGCTTACGCAAGTAAAACTATGTTTGTACCATTGAAGACACCTAAGCATAAAAAAACTAAAACAAATCAGGAAAATGTGCTTAAGAAATATGAAATTGTACAACAAGTATCATTGTGTGATAAGTTGACTTGTGTTCTAGTTATGAAGAGTAAACATGTTAGGTCCCTATAATACTAGTGATTACCCCATTACTATTGTAGTTTTATCCCTTATTAATATTGTTGTGCCCCTATTGTCTCCATATTGTTATTATTGTGCCCCATAGAATCCCTCTATTGTTATTTTTGTGCCTTTATATTATTATTGTTAAGTCGGTTGGGTTATATTGTGACTCCTTAGACTCCTATATATAGAAAGGAGGTTTGTCATTTGAATCATCAAAGAATCATTCATTTGTGTAATGTAAAGGAGGTTGCTCCCTTGAAGAGGCTGAATTCTAAGGCGTTGATCTATCTTTTCTATCTTTTTGTGAGCTGGTTTCATAACATTTGGTATCAGAACTTTGGATTCTAGGGTTTCGCTGCTCCAAATAGGTCATCGTGGCATTTTCACTATAACTTTTTTTCTGCGACGTTTCAAAAGCAAAACAAAAAACCCATTTGATAAGAAATCACACTGAACCTTGAGAACGAATTTTAGAGCTTTTCGCGATATATTTGCAGAGATATGATCTGAGGAAGTTGGTCTTTTTGCAGACTCTTGAATTACCTTCCAAACAGGTGACCTGGGGAAATCGTCATAACTTTCTCTCTGAGCAACAGATTGAAATTTCGTAAGAAGGTAAAAAAAGAGGATGGATTGTAATTTCGTTTATATATTTTTAAGAGCCAAAGGTCGAAACAGGGACACGTGGCATGTCATACAAGTTCGCTCTACTGAACTAGTCTACAATCAAGTCACTGTGGGAGATTTGGCATAACTCTTCCTTGGAGAATCCAATTTGGATCAGAGTGGAATTGGAAAAAGGACACAGAGGGCTAATGCAAGTCACAATTTCAGAACTGGATGATCTGAGATTACAGAGATACATCAGAGGCAATATCGAGCTCCTACAAAGTGAAAAAATGTGTGTAGATATTTTTAAATTTTTGCTTAAGCTTGGTTTGAAAAATTATTTTGAAGGAATTCAAAGGGCATAGTATAGCATTATTATCGGCAACTAATGCCCCAAGGAAAGAAAATGCAAACACCTAGTAAGCAACTTGAAAGCTCTAGCATGACTCATGAAGAAGAAGAAGAAATGCTACATGATATATCAAAATTACAAGACCAAGTGCAACAAATGTCACTCTCACAAAAGCTAACGGAAGCTAATATAAATGGCGTGGAATCTAAGATAAAGTGCATGGAAGCTAAAATGAATGGCGTGGAAGCTAAGATGGACGATTTGAAGATAGATTTGAAGAAATGCATGGCAAATTTGAAGACAGATTTGACAAATTTTCTACAAGAAATACTTACTAATGGTCAAAGAGTAGTAAAGGAAACTCATGATGCAAACAAAAGAAATGTTAATCATGATTTCATAGACTCTAATGTTGGATCGAAGACCCACCATATTTCAAAAATCGATATGAGGAACTTTGATGGCAAGGATCTCGCAACATGGATATTACAGATGGAGCAATTTTTCGATCTCAATAATGTGCAAAACACACAAAAGGTACGTATTGCAACTTTATATTTGGAACCAAATCAGTTTGTATAGTATCAATGGATTTGCTCTCGTAAAAAAATTATCACTTGGGCAATTTTTACGGAAGAATTGACAACACATTATGAGGATACAAAAAGCAATACCTTTTTTAGCCAATTGATAAGTCTCAAACAAAAGGGTTCAATAATGGAGCACATTGAGGAGTTCCAAAAATTGAACATAAGGGTAAAAAATATTCCAGAGGAACATAGGATTGATGTGTTCATAGGGACTTTAAAGGATAATATCCAACATGATGTTCACCTTTGGGAACCTCATTCATTAGAGAAGGCATTCAGGTTAGCAAGAAAAATGGAAAGCAAAATTATGGCAACCAGGAAGCATACCACTCACAACTATAAAGATGGAAGTGTTGTTGCCCCTAGTCTTCCACAACCTATAAGGTTGAAACCACAACGATTGGAAGAAAAAAGAGTAGAAGGGCTTTGTTACAGTTGTGATAGAATACACTAAAGGTCATAAGTGTGCTGAGAAGAAATTATTCTACATAGATTGTGAAGAGGAAGAAGAAAAGGAGCAAGAAAGGTCAAAAGAAGAGGATATACTCCAAGAACAAAGCCTAGATAAAGAAGAAATGAACCTGACCATATCTTGTAATGCATTGGCTGGAATTACCACTCCTCAAACCATCAATATAGAAGGACAAATCAAGAAGAAAAATGTATTAGTGTTGATTGATTCAGGAGGTACCCACAATTTTATTCATTGTAAGGTAGCAAAAGAATTGAATTTCTTCCTATATCCAGCACCTGAGTGTCAAGTGATGGTTGCAAATGGAGGAATAATAAATTGCTCTGGAAAGTGCCATAATATCAAGCTATCCATGGGAGAATATGTATTGACTAGCCCAATGCTTTCCATTCCAATGGGAGGTGTTGATGTTGTACTAGGAGTCCAATGGCTACAATCCTTGGGTACAATAGCTTTTAATTTTCAAGAAATTTTCATGAAATTTTCTGTGGAAGGAAAGGAAGTTGAATTAAGGGGTATTGTAGGGAAACCAAGAAAGATAATTAGCTTTAACGGTATGACAAAGCTTCTAAAAAAGGAACAAAGAGGTGTAATTGCACAATTATGTTTGCTAGATGTTTCCACATCGAAATCATCTATTTCTCCAGATCTCCAAAAAGTCTTGGACAATCATTCCAAGGTATTTGAGACTCCCAAAGGCCTCCCACCTATTCATGATCATGATCATGCTATTCATCTGATTCTAGGAAGTGTTCCTCCAAACATCAGGTTGTACAAATATCCCTATGCCCAAAAGAGTGAAATTGAACGTATGGTTGCAGAAATGCTAGAGGCTGGTATAATTCAACCTAGTCAAAGTTCTTTCTCTGCTCCAGTAGTATTGGTGCACAAGAAGGATGGATCATGGCACATGTGTCCAGATTATAGGGAGCTCAACAAGCTCACTATTAAAGATAAGTTTCCCATTCTTGTCATTGATGAATTACTGGATGAATTGCATGGATCAATTTACTTCACCAAGATGGATCTTCGTTCAGGATATCATCAAATCAGAATGAAGAATGAAGACATTCCAAAAACAACATTTAGAACTCATGAGGGTCATTATGAAATTTTGGTCATGCCTTTTGGGCTTACCAATGCACCTTCTACATTTGAAGGTTTGATGAATTCCATTTTCAAACCCTTCCTTAGAAAATTTGTGTTAGTATTTTTTGGTGATATACTAATATACAGCAAGTCTTGGAAAGATCATGTTGAACATGTTGACAGGGTGCTACAACTATTGGAGGAGAAACAATTATATGCAAAAATATCCAAATATTTCTTTGGAGTACAAGAGGTGGAATATCTGGGTCATATTGTATCTCATGAAGGAGTTAAGGTAAACCCTAGGAAAATTTAGGCATTAAGGAATGGAAAATCCCCACATCCATAAAGCATCTGCAAGGATTTCTTGGGTTGATAGGGTATTATCGCAAGTTTGTTAAGAATTATGGGAGAATAGCAGCACCTCTAACAACATTATTGAAGAAATATGCATTTTCATGGACTCTAGAAGCAACAAAGGCCTTCGAACATCTTAAAAATGCAATATGCCAAGCACCGGTCTTAGCTACACCAGACTTCACAAAAAACTTTATTGTGGAAAGTGATGCTTCAGGAAATGGAATTGTGTTGTTTTAATGCAAGATGAAAGACCCATGCTTTTGAAAGTCGTCCAATCAAGGGAAAGTTTTTACACAAAGCTATTTATGAGAAGGAAACATTTGCAATACTACATGCACTTAAGAAATGGCAACCCTACCTAATGGGAAGACACTTCAAGGTAAAAACGGATCATGATAGCCTTAAATACTTTTTAGAACAAAGATTATCCTCTGAAGAGCAACAAAAGTGGGTCACAAAGATGTTGGGTTATGACTTTGAAATCATCTAAAAAAAGGGAAGCAAAATGTGGTGGCAGATGCACTCTCAAGAAAGGATGAGGATGTGGAAGCATTGTTGTGCGCCATTTCTATTATCCAACCAGATTGGATAAATGAAGCAAGGGAGGAATGGAAGAATGATGAAGAAGTGTGGGCACTTATTCGAAAGTTACAACAAGATTCCAGTACATCTGATATATTTAGCTGGCAAAATGATTCGTTATGGTACAAAGATCGCTTATACCTCTATAAGAATTCCCAACTCAAAGAAAAGATTCTTATGGAATTGCACACTTCTCCCTTAGGAGGGCACTCAGGATTTTTAAAAACTTACCACAGGGTTAAAAAGGAATTTTTTTTGGATGGCCTTAAATCAGATATTCAAAAGTTTGTGGTGGAATGTTTAGTTTTCCAACAAAATAAAGTTGAAACAATTAAGACCACGGGTCTATTACAACCTTTATCCATTCCAAGCCAACATTGGGAGGAGTTTTCAATGGATTTTATCACAGGTTTACCCAAGTCTGAGGGAAAGAGTGTCATCATGGCGGTAGTTGACAGACTAACCAAGTATGCACACTTTTGTGCATTATCACATCCATTTAAAGCTAGTATAGTTTCTACTACATTCATGGAAACAATTCAAAAGCTACATGGAAACCCAAAGGTTATTGTAAGTGACAGAGATCCCATTTTCACTGGAAATTTTTGGACAAAATTATTTTCTTGTCTTGGTACTCAGTTAGCTCATAGCTCATCTTATCATCCTCAATCTGATGGGAAAACTGAGATAGTAAACAAATGGTTGGAAGGATATCTTCGTTGGTTTGTATCTGATAAAAAGACACAATGGGTCAAATGGTTGCCTCTGGCTGAATGGTGGTATAACACTTCCTTCCATACAACAAAAAAAATGACCCCATTTATGGCACTTTATGGATATCAGCCACCATCCATCACATCATATTTAAGAGAAAATTCTAAGGTTCAAGCAGTGGAACATCACATCGAGCATCAACAACAAGTCCTCCAACTCTTAAAGGATAACCTCGTGTTGGCACAGAATAGAATGAAAAAACAGGAAAATCAACATCGCAGCGGAAGAAGTTTTTATGTAGGTGATTGGGTGTTCCTACGGCTACAACCATATAAACAAATGTCCCTCAAGCAAGCTAAGAAGGATAATAAATTATCACCAAAGTATTATGGTCCATACAAGGTGTTGCAAAAGATTGGTACTATGGCATACAAATTGGAGCTTCCTGCAGCTTCTCGAGTGCACCCAGTTTTCCATGTTTCATGTTTAAATAAGGTTATAGGCGACAAGCTCCAAGTTCAAACAATATTTCCAGAACTTGACGAGGAAGGAAAAATTATATTAGAACCGGAAGTAGTCACAGAAACAAGAACTCGACAGCTGCGAAATCGATCAATTTCGGAGTATCTCATCAAGTGGAAGAACTTATCGACTGAAGATTCCACATGGGAGGATGAGAATTTTATACAAAAGCATCCATAACTACTCAAGCGTTGAGGACAACACTTTTTTGAAGGAGAGGGGAATGTTAGGTCCCTATAATACTTGTGATTACCCCATTACTATTGTACTTGTATCCCTTATTAATATTGTTGTGCCCCTATTGTCCCCATATTGTTATTATTGTGCCCCATAGAATCCCTCTATTGTTATTTTTGTGCCTTTATATTATTATTGTTAGGTCGACTGGGTTATATTGTGACTCCTTAAACTCCTATATATAGAAAGGAGGTTTTTTCATTTGAATCATCAAAGAATCATTCATTTGTGTAATGTAAAGGAGGTTGCCCCCTCGAAGAGGCTGAATTCTAAGGCGTTGATCTATCTTTTCTATCTTTTTGTGAGCTGGTTTCATAACAAAGCAGGGTACAATTTCATTTATGTCAGTATGTTCAATGTTGTTATTCAACTTTTTTCTATTCAATAATATGTGGTTGATAACAACAAACATGGATGTATATATGGATGGAAAATGGAATAGTGTGCTTTGCAATTTTTATGGTGTACTGATGATTGTGTGGATAAGCAACATGTATAGATTCAAAAAAGGTTGACACAAAGACACTGGGCAGGTATAGAGACATTATCTTCACCTTCAAACAATATAGACAACCTTTTGGTGGTTCAAAAGGTCTAAGTGGGGAGGAATGATCTTAAATGATCAAGGAGTGATGCAGAGGATCCAAAAGATGCTCAGAGTTTCGAAAAATGCTCAAAAATCAAAGCTGCCATATGATTCTCAAACTAGCTCCATTGCGTATATTTTGTCGTTCTGAATCCAATGCAACTTGAACGAGTGAAAAAGGATATCGTATGACAAAGTTACATCCAGTCAAAGTTCAGGTCCAAGCAGGGAAAAAAGTCAAAGTTCAACAGATCAAAGTCAAATTCAACGCTCAGGGTTTTGGTAGCCAACGGTCAACTCATGGTTCTGGAGGTCAGTGTTCCAGGCTCATGGATTTTGTTGACAAGTGGTGTGTCCAAAGACTCACAAGTGTTATTGTCTGGTTAGTGGCATATAGACCAACTGCAAGGTGACAAATGGCGTTTACAAATTTTCTAAAATCATGTTAACAAACTGACAGACCAGACAAGATTCGATCCCGTAACATCTCAGAAAACAAATTATATGGCTTACCATTGGGCTATGATGGTGGCTCTATTTATGTGCAACAGGAATGTGTTATTTATATTTTATATGTTGACGATATGGGGGAAGGGATGTGGTTCTAGCCCACCATATCTAGCGGCTATGCCATATTCCCAATATAGTTATCCACCTTGCCAATGTTAACAAACCTCCACCACATCCAAACTCCTTTGCGCTACGGTATGTTAATTTTAGGTATGTTCTATGCTTAGATCAATTTATTTCAATTTTCATAGTTAGCTCAATATCTTTTCTAGATTAGCAATCACATCAGCATCAAAATAAACTGCAGATAGAACATAAACATAAATCGCAGAAGACAAGCCAAGACAAGAAGACGCAAGATGTGGTGCTAGCCAAGGACAAACCCAAATGTGGAGAAACCCTTGATCAATTCTTCTTATATGTTCTTCAATAGTTCAGCACAGAGAGAGAGAGAGAGAGAGATAGTACATTTACAATTGGAGTCAACACTTAGACTTTCTAGATAAGAGAATAGATCATCTCTACATGACATTAGTTGAAGACATGTTGCTTCAACTAATTCTCCAAGGTGACTCCTTCACCTATCATTGTGATGCATCTTATTATCATGTTGCAGCTCACCGTGTTGCACCATGTTGCACCCATCATCACATTGTTGGACCTCATGACCATGTTGTACACATCATACTGTTGCACCTTATGCTGCCACAGTTGTCCCATGTACAATATTGTTGTCCCACTGTTAGTGACATTGCCATTCCATGTTTTCCATACTACTATCCCATTTTCTTCCTCTATCAAGCTTCATTGTTGTCCCAAGTACCATTGATGCACTTTGTTGCACCATGTACTAGCTGTCCCATTTAGACATGGTGTACCTTGCTGCTCCATGTACTAGTTGTCCCATCTAGACATGTTGTACCTTGCTACTCCATGTACTAGTTGTCCCATCTAGACATGTTGTACCTTTCTGCTCCATGTACTAGTTGTCCCATCTAGAAATGTTGTACCTTGCTGCTCCATGCATTGTTTCATGTACTTGTTGTCCATGTATTGCATCATGTAGAGCTATACTATTGTCCCACTGTAACACCTACAGCACACATAGATTTCCATGATGTCATCTACAACACACATAGATTTCCATGTTGTCACCTACAGCACACATAGGGTCCTTCTTATGTGGCTAGGTCTCCTTTTCTAGCTGCATATAGGTCTCCTCAATTGCTATGAATTTGGCCTCTCTTTACTGCAGACTTAGGCCTCCTCTAACTACGGATTTAGGCCTCCATTGTAGGCCTCCTTTAACTACGGATTTAAGCCTTCTTTATAGGCCTCCTTTAACTGCGGATTTAGGGCTTCTTTAACTACAAACAAACCTCAACCTTAACTGTGGCTAGGGCTCTCCTCCATCTATGGCTAAGTCTCCTTTCTACCTGCAGCTAGGGCTTTTATCATGACTTCATCTAGGGCTAGTTTGTGGCTCCATTTAGATCTGCGGCTAGGGCTAGGTCTCTTCTTTAGGATATCATCTTAGGTCTCTTATGGACCATCATTGAGGGAAGTTTAGAACTTCTCCTTGCTGCTCTATAGTAGTCTCATCCATGATTGTGTTAAGGCTGATTTGAGATTCTTCATTAGGGCAGCGTAGAGCCTAGGGAACTCCCTCTAGATAGCATAGAACCCTTCTCCATTAGGGAAACATTATCCCTTAGGATATCGCCTCCTACTAAAACCCAAAGACAAGTAGAGAGGAAGAGATCCCAAGTGAGTGTGTCCAAATGAATTTCAAGGCACCTCCATTTATACTAAAACGTTGAGCACATGTGGGGTTTATTTGATTGATGGCCGACCTTGACAAATTGTCCCATAACACAAATAAATTTATATCTCCATGAATACTTATCAGAATCGGATCATCTTTAGATCAGTCCTACACCTCTTGATGAGAGGGATCCAAGAAAAATATCCGCTGCCATTAATAAGATGACACACTTGGAGTTTGGACCTAGTTGCCAATTTTAACACTCCCTCTCAACTAGGGAGAACTCCATTTGCTTATCCATTTGTTCGACTATACTATCTCTGCCATCAGTGCCCTGCACTTCTCTACTCTGCTCTGCTGAACCATGAAGAATAAGAATTGATCGAGCATGTCTCATACCATTCTCTACTGACCCGAAGTTAGTTTTATTGATCCCAGATCAATATCACAAGAAAGTGTCTCAAACCACTGATACTGATCCCAGATCAATGGAGGTCATCCTAGCAATGGGAGTATGGTAGATACAATGATGCATCCATCGTTAGTACTACTATGGTCCCTAACCCCATTTCCCTGCTCATTGATCAGATGAGAGGTACTTCCAATGAGTCCCAGACTGCATTGGTAGGATTCCTTGACAGGAGAACTAATCATCATGTCCCTAAGTCGCCTCGGGGTATCACAGGGGAAGGTTGAGCCATTCACCCTATACACAATGCACCATTAGGGGAGGGTGAGTGGCCTTATAGTCATTTTTTTCTCCAGTAAGTAACCCAAGCCCCCTCTAGAGCTCCCAGAGCTCAATTCATGTAACATGCAGGACCCTGATAAGAAGGTCTCTCAACAACTCCAAGTCGTTCAAGAAAGTCATAGTTTTGACCTTTCCCTGTGGCTTAGACAGAATGTCTGTGACTTGTACGTCAGTCTCAATACGATGGAACCTCCTTGCTCATCGACTTACCATATCCCTGATAAGGTAGTATCTGATTTCTATGTGATGGAGCAATCATAGAATACGGGATTCCTCAATAATTGAATACCTCCCTAGTTGAAAAAGAGGATCACGGTGGTATCCATCATGTGTACAAACATCTCACTCAAGAGCTTCCACAACTAGGAAGCTTCACACGAGATTATACTCATAGCTATGTATTCGGTCGCAATGGTGCTTATAGCAACCGACTTCTTCTTCCTGCTCATCCTAGATATCGAAATAGAACCCAAAGAGAACTAGCACTCAGAAGTGCTCTTGCGATCCTCCTCATTGCCTACCCAATCAGCGTTCGAATAATCATGCAGCTTCACATTTTCGACAGTCTATCCCAATCCATGAGAAATTGTGCCCTGAAGATTTCTCATAAGATCCTTGGCACCAATCTAGTGAGGCTACAATCATGCTAACTATAAAGCATATGTCCGGATGAAAGTTCGCCAAGAACATCAACGTGAATGAGTTTATGAAACTCAGAGGCATTTCCCAAATCAGGTTCGGCATCACTACCATATAAATTCTGAAAGTTAAAGATCCTTGAGGTAGTCACGAACTTGCAGTTTATCATTCCACATCCAAAATCCAACTCCCTCTTACTTCTAAGAGGGTCTACACCTGTCAGAAATAGGTCGTCCTCAGAAGGTGTCGGTATGAGAGATCTATCATCCACAACCTTCAAGCAATGGTTAGGATCGGTTTTTCTCCTAGTGAATCTCATCTTTATCAGACAACTATTAAACCTCTCATAATATGCCCGGGGTGTTTTGCTTCAAGCCATTGAGGCCCTTCTTCCGCCTGCATACATGAGATTCCCAATGAATCTCAAAACCCTTGCGTTTTTCCAATCCTGTACATGAGGGGAATGGTCCCCTTGTAATATTTTCCTTGGTACATCTCAGACATGTACCTTCATGCTCCTTTTGAATTCAGGCATCCTAGTCACCATCTGATTCACATCGAGTAGGGCCCCATAATCGACCTCTGATGTTATAGATGAGATGTGTCAATTTACATGGTCCCCAATGGACCATCCTGCAACTTGATACAAATTGCCAACCCTAAACCCATGAGTAAAATCATCTTTAAAAATCATATTTTCAAACACGTACCTTTCCATCGATGAATACCACCCTAAAACCTTTGACTTCCATTGCCGAAATGGACACCGGGTTCTTCTTGCAATCAGGTATATAAAAGAAATTTTGCACATGAATCGAGTTACCCTCATTCAATTGAGGGGTAACATTTCATACACCCTTTCTGGGATAGGTGGCATCAGCTCCAGGCATAATCCCACGATTGTTTCTATCTCTTACCAAATTCAAGAGAGCACCCTTCTGTTAGATGAAGTGCCTTGAAGCACTATAATCAATAAGCCAGATTCCCACAGAATCTGAAGGAGAGGGCCAATGCAAGATAACGCTTCTTTATCTTATCTTAAACAACATTTGATTCTTCATACCTGGGGTTCCTTGCTTTCCTTGAAGATTCAGTCATTTCCTTGATGACCTGCATTATTTGTCATTCCTCCAATCATTGAAGATGTCCCTGGAATGATTTTTTATCTTCATCAAGAGATGTGTCCCTACCATTTGGATACTCCTTTGCGTACTGGCCGAACTTATTGTAAGAAAGGAATCTACCTTTCCTTTCACCCTGAGATCCAGACTTCCCATTGAAGTGATATGTAGGTAGGCCATCAGAAGCTTCCGCTATGCCATTTTGATAATATACTCTGCTTTAACTTCACCCTTGGTGAATTTGAAGAGGGATGAGGAATCCATTGATCCTTTTGTCCTTTCCCAACTGTCTTTAGTGATTGCTCTTTCATTCTTGCTTGGGCTTTGTCTTCACCTCAGCTCTGATACCATGTTAATTTTAGGTATGTTCTATGCTTGGAGACATTTATTTCAATTTTCACAGTTAGCTCAATATCTTTTCCAAATTAGCAATCACATTAGCATTAAAATAAACTGCAGATAGAACATAAACATAAATCGCAGAAGACAAGCCAAGACAAGAGAACACAAGATGTGGCGCTAGCCAGGGACAGACCCCAATGTGGGGAAACCCTTGATCAGTTATTCTTATATGTTCTTCAATAGTTCAGCAGAGAGGGAGAGAGAGATAGATAGTACATTTACAACTGAAATCAACACTTAGACATTCTAGATAAGAGAATAGATCATCTCTACATGAGATCAGTTGAAGACATGCTACTTCAACTGATTCTCCAAGGTGACTCCTGCACCTACCATTGTGTTGCATCTCGTCATCATCTTGCACCTCACTGTGCTACACCATGCTGCACCCATCATCACATTTTTGGACCTCATGACCATGTTGTACACATAATCACATTGCTGGACCTCATGACCATGTTGTACACATCATACTGATGCAACCTTATGCTGCCACTGTTGTGCCATGTACCATATTGTTGTCCCACTGTTAGTGACATTGCCATTCCATGTTTGCCATACTATTGTCCCATTTTCTTGATCCATCAAGCTTCGTTGTTGTCTCAAGTACCATTGTTGCACTTTGCTACACCATGTACTAGTTGTCCCATTTAGAAATGTTGTACCTTGCTACTACATGTACTATATGTCCCATCTAGACATGTTGTACCTTGTTGCTCCCAGTTCCAGCAAAGGCAAGGAGAAAAATCAAGGCAACAATGGAAGAAATCCTGCTCCATGAACAAATGTAGATAATGTCAAGGATGCTAGAAGCAATGGTTATCATCAAAGGATCTCAAGACAGAAAGTCTTGAGAAGCACATCAAGGAAATCTCCATCTCCCAGGTACCAAAGTTTATTTCTTGGTTATTGTTATTCTTGTACAAACTTTGGTCACATGGCAAAAGATTGTAAAGCATATCATAAAGATATATGTTATGGTCCCCAACCATATCATAAAGATATATGTTATGGTCCCCAACAATCTCTAAGGAACAATTTTGCAGGAAGAAATCATAAATTCTTATTCGTGAACAATGTAGAATGATTCAAGTGTCATAACATTGGTCATATGGCACGTGATCGTAACTTAACTTGGGCTCTTACACAAGCTAGAACCATGCAAAAGAAGAAAGTTACACAAGTATGGAGAAGGAAGAAAATACAATCCGAAAGTCCCTTGAACTCTCCAACCAACAACACATGTTATTGGCCTGATTTTCGACAATCTAAGCATTTGATGGGAAGACTCTACCAAAAGAGATGATGCATACAGTTAGGGGGAGCCTGTGATTCTTCATCATTATTGCAAAAGCTATTCATGAAAGGGTCCTTATGAAATCCTTATTGAGCTATATTAACAATCATTCTTTGATAAAGATCATCTCTCACAAGCACTCCATTGAAGAATTGATCTCTTAACTATTCTTTGAACTGTTGTTGAAGATGTTTTCCACTTGATCACTAAGTAGTAATTGGAGCAACAGAGAAGGTCATCTAATACTAGAGAAATAGGGCAAATAACTATGGTGTTGATATTACAGATGTTAAATGTTTCGACTCAGGGATTTGATGTGAGAACAAGTAGATTATGGACACAAATAGAGGCAACCTTCAAACAAACAAATACATTTGGGAATGAAGCATGAAGAAAGAGCAGTTGGCAACATCTAACAAAACTGAAGCATTGCAAAAAGATGCCAATTAGTAAAAAGAATTTAAAATACAGTCACAGATTGGATATCAAAATCTGCTTGTGGAGATAACTTGCAGAGATCTTTTTTTCAAGAACACAAGGAAAAGATGGCTCATCAAAAGACTATAGAAAGGAGAATGTTGTGCAGTAGAATATAGCTCGGTAAATTAAGGAGAAGCGTAGAAATACAAAGGAAATCTGATCTAAAGAGGATAACAAGAAAGATGGCAATTTTTTCTCTTGATTGGACTATGAAGGCCCCTTAATTCTGACTGTGGAAGACAACAAAATATGGATTGAAGCATAAAAACTTAGACTTGAACATTTTGTGTGTGGCTATTTGCAATCTATTTAGAAGCATTGAAGTGAAGAATCTCTAAGCATTGTTGAAGCCATGATAAATTAGTTCTGAGACATGAAGAAGGGATAATGTGCTAGTTGCAGCGATCCTTATATCTTGAGTAAAAAGAAGAGCACTATGACAGGGGGAGTAATACACCCATGAAGATCTGCTATTCATGAAGAAGAGTAGTAGTTTGACAAGGGGAGTCCTTGTGCACTCCTTTGCCATTGATGTCAAAGGGGGAGAGAAGAAGAATATTTCCATCAATAGCAAAGGGGGAGATTGTTAATCTAAATTTTCATTGATGTCAATATGGCAATATTTTGGATAGTAAACAATGATTTGAAGCCAAGTAAATCATATCCATGAAGCAACAAGAGTATGTCAATATGGCAATATTCTAGGATACTAAATGATGATATGAAGCCAAGCAGAAGCAAAGTAGATCCATGAAGAAACAAGAGCAAGAAGCCAAGGAGAAAAGCCATCAGGGAAGCCATCAGAAGAGGAACATGCATCAGGAGGAGAAGCCAGCGAAAGAGCAGTTAATAGAGGAGCCATATTGTTCATCAGAAAGAACAAAGAGCAACACGCACCAGGAGGAGAAGCCAGCGAAAGAGCAGTTAATAGAGGAGCCATATCATGTGATATCAAAGGAATATCAGAGAAGAGCTATTGGAGCAATGTAACGGAAGCCATCTCAGAGTCATATCAGACCAGAAAGGAGCGGAGGAGTATATATTGGGTTAAAGTATATAACCACATATATCAGGTTAAAGTATATAATATCGGGTTAAAGTCAAAGTGAATTCACGTGTTTATATTCCAAAAGGCGGATTTGTAACAGTGGCAGTGGTTTTCAGGTGGACGCTAGGCTGTAAGTGGTATTTAGAGGAGAACACCCGATTCCATTGAATGGGCGACACATAGCACTCAAGTGGAGAGAGAAAACCACTTTTTCGTGTGGTTATTTCCCTTGCAAATTGGTCTCCCGAAATTCATGCAGGCTGTTGGATCCAGTGCAGGTTGATTGACGGCGAAGGATCAATGTATGCTTCTGGGTTGATCGGGTTAAGTGTTGACCGTTAGATCGTGAGCAGATCAACGGTGGAGGATCGCTAAGGAATACCATGAAAAATCAATATCGGCAGCTTTATCGCTTTATTATGTTTCACATTGAATCCCTCGACTGCGATATGTATTACGGATCCATAACAATATGCTCTATTGTAATATCGCATCCGCAGTAATCACAAGTCTTGAAGAGAGGTAACAAGGGAAAACTGCCGAATGCGATAAGCTATGGACCTGACGGATGTATTAACAATTGTTTAATATCATATCGCGTCCACCTCATCAGAATTATCATATCATAAGTCTTAACGGGATGCCACATTGAAACAACCAATTGCGATATATAGTCGCGGACTCGATGGTCCTATTATATCGCACCCTAATGGTATATTGCATATATCGTATCGGGAGTTATGAATCACAGTGTTTAAGGCCTTGTCACGTTAAAACTATGATTGCGATAATACCGCGGACCCGTCGCCCCATTGTAATGCACCCTATTGTAATATCGCGTCCACTATGTCGGAAGATATGTTGTATGGTCTCGGGTTTAAAGGGTTAAAGCTTTGCCACATTGAAAGTGCCAATTGTGATAATAACATGGACCCGAATGCACCATTTAACATTACTAAATGTAATATCACATCTGCATTGTATCACTAGTCTCTAAAGGGATGTCAAACTGTCGATTGCGATTACGATTGTGACGTGGCATGTGGGACCTCTTTGTTGGTACAGCATCTCCAATGAAATCCTCCGTAAATAATGATTGAGTCTATTGTATAAATATTAAAGAAAAAAGGGCCTCTCTGATACTTTTTAATATGCAACATTTCTTTGTAATTTTCCCTCTCTTCTGAATTTACGTGTCCTGTGAGTATTGGAACACTCGAATAGATAGAGGAAGCCATGGACCCGGAAGCCAAAGAATCAAGCGAGCGTAGATGGACGAGTGAGCGCAAAGGAAGCTAAAGCGACCGGAGGAGGGAAGCCAAAAGGTTGAGTGAGCGTTGATGAAGCCGAAGCTCAAGTGAGCAAGGAGGAAGCCAAAGGTCAAGCGTATTAGGTATATAAAACAGAGAACAAGGAAAGTTTAGATGTTGGCAAACTGGAATAAACAGAGGCAGCGGTAGGTCCAGTAGGACAGGAGGATGCCGAAGGTCCAACAGGACAAGAGGAAGCTGAAGGTCCAGCGAGATAGGAGGAAGATGACGAATGAGAAACTCTATTGATCGGGCTAACCTGTGAAAGGCTCAGACCAACGACGAATTAATCAGAGCTTAGTGCAGCTAATAATAGACTCACTAAAGTTGTGTGGAGACATTATCAGAGATCATGATGGCTATTTCACACTCTGTGTGGACAGTATGAAGAGTTGTATAGACTTCTTCATATGAAGACTGATTTCCATTGATGCTGTAGCATGGAGACTACAGTGAAGCTGTAAACAGACAAAACTCAGTAAAGAAGAGTTCTGAGAGCAGAACATTACTATCAAACATGCCTTGACAAGAGGGTTGGAGACCTTCGGGTTGGTGCCTCAATAGTTTGAAGGATTGGTATCCTTGAGTTAGTGCTCCCATATCCAAGGTTGGTACCTTGACAAAACAGATCTAGACAGTTTGCAGCAGAGGGTTGGAGCCCTTGAGGTTGGTGCCTCAGAACTGGAAGGATTGGTGTCATGGGAGTTGGTGCTCCTAATTCCAAGGTTGGTGCCTTGACAAAACATGGTTGGTGCTTTTTGATCTTTACTTACTAAGATAAGTTAAGCTCTTAATTCTTTTATCAACCTGGGAAAGTACACTTAGAGGTGCTCACCTAAAGTATATAGATCTAGAAGGATCTAAGGTTCTAATGACAGCCTAGTGAATGAAATTAACAGTGCTCTCTTACAAGAGATCCTTCATTGTCTTTTCAATCACTCAAGCATCAATCTAGATAAAAAAAATATTATGAAATTCTGATTGCCTAAGTAACAAAAACAGAGTGTTAATGACTGGTTAAAATCCTAACATTCCCTTACAAGAATATTGCTCAATAGAACTTTTCCCAATCATAACAATCCAAGGTAATTTCAATAACAAATTAAATCAAACATTGAATAAGATGAGTAATGTTGCAAACCAATAACAGTTGAATCTTTTTACAAGAATCACATATCAAATTGAAAATTGAATTTAACAACTACAATTTGAATCACTTGGAAATAAAACCAGAACTATTTTCAAAGTCAAGGCCAATAAGCAAATATGGAAATTGTATGACTGCAAGCATATATATCAATTTCAAGATCAGAATTGGTTGAATCCTTTTACAAGGTTCTTTTCACAATGAATGCAAGCTCTTTTCAATTGATAACTCTAGTAACATAACCTTTACTTCTACACATAAAATAACTTCTAATTTTCGAATTTGAATATATAACTAGTAAGGAAACTTGAAAACAGAGTGTACCAACGTAGTGATGAGGGCCCTTCAACACTTCACAAGCACAATATAAAATGATTCAGAAGAGTGTAACTGCTAGATCTTGAGACATAACTTGGTGATGAAGTCTATATTAAGTCTGGAATCAAAAATGCACAAATTGTACTTTCATACGTTTACAATCTAGCTCTAAAACATAGTCTTCTTCCATAGATTATTTATCAAGAACCCTATAACAAAAGAAGCTATTCCTCCTCCATATTATCCTAACAGAATTCTATTAATTACATCCAAGAAGGTCGAAATTGAATCAATTCCTTCATTTATGTAAAAGTTATCAAAATAGAAATTATTCTCTTCACAAAATCTAGAAAACTTGCTTAAGTGGTTGGGTTTGACCACCGTTGACTGGACACTTGTTTTCTTCAAAACTGAAAGTGGATAGGTGATCCACCATCCATTTACATTTTATTTCATGCCCATAATCTTCAAATTTGCCCACCTGCTATGCAACATGTCAAACAATGGAGCATTTACAGGAAGTCACAACTTCTTGTAATTTTCTGAAAAATGTCATTTTTAACATAATAATTTCAAAAATTAATTTCAAACTAAAAATAATGATAATGACATCCTATCATTTAGTTTCTAAGGATTATAGCTGGAATATGAAGGTTAAATGGTAAAAAATGATAGTCAAAAGAGGATTTTAAGTGGAATGGACAGTCATAATTTGATACCAACATTCCCCCAAACTCAGGATTTTGCATGCCCTCATGCAAAATAAGTTCTAACCTATCAAATTCTATCTTCTTCCTCTATGTCTACTTCTGCTACCTAGAGTAAAGTGTTAATGTTCATTTTGGGCTTTATACTCTTTCTTCAGGATTTGATACTTGGTTTTAATTGTTTTTTTTTGCTTGAAGAGTTTGTAGGCCTTCTTACAAATTTGCATTTTATAGGCTGAGAATTTCTTAACCTTCTTTTTCAATTTTTTATTCTCAACTTGAAACTTCTTGATTTGTATTTTGAGTGTCTCATTTACTCTTTCTTCAGGATTTGATACTTGGTTTTAATTGCTTTCTTTTGCTTGTAGAGTTTGTAGGCCTTCTTACAAATTTTCATTTTATAGGCTGAGAGTTTCTTAACCTTCTTTTTCAATTTTTTATTCTCAACTTGAAACTTCTTGCTTTGTATTTTGAGTGTCTCATTTTCTCTTTTCACTACTCTTTCCAAAACCTATGATTCCATAAGATGTTGTAACTTCAACTTTCCTTTCCAGTTTTCTTTTCTTTTTACCTGAGGCCTTTTGTTCTTATTGCTCCTTTTCCTTGTCTTTACTTTCCAATCCCTATATGTATTCATAGTGTGCCTGTTGTAGAACATCATCCTCCTCCAACGTTTTCCCTTTTCTGACCTAAGTTAGTGTTTCTAGACTTTCTTGTGTAATTGGAGAAAATTTTATCCTGTTTAGCCCTTGCAGCCTCCTCCCTTACCATCCTCCTTGTTCTGATACTGCTACTGGATGGAATAGATTTACTTAGTATGTACTCTGAAAAGTCTTCCTCTATAGCATCTACATCAATCACTAGTTCTGCATGTTGTTATCCTTCCTTTGAATTATGTTGCTCCTCTTGTGAATTATGTTGCTTTGCTTGCTCATCATTTGTCATAAACTCATTAGCCACCAAGAACTTCTTCCAGGTCACATTTATCTTTTGCAGTTCAAATTCAATCAAGATTTTCATCAAACCAAAATGGTGTAGACTATTATCCTTGTTTTTCCTTTGTTTTTGAATGGTCTTAGACATTTTAGTCAAACTTTATAAAAGAAAATAAGGAAAACTTATAATGCATTCCCCTCTTAGATGCATTAAAAATTTGATATGATAAAGAAATACAATGTTGTATCATCCCCCACAGTTAAAATTTCTGAATGACATAAACAATTTCATCCCATGGATGAATGAGCCAGCTCTTTGGTATCTCTGATTTCCAGTCCACTGATGATACCCTTGTCCTGGATATGAAATGTGTCCATGTTTTATCTTTGAACTGATTGGTTTTAAAACACTTTTCTCCTTCTGGGCTTATACCTATTTCTTGAGCAATTGTGTCTCCTGAGACCCTAAAAGACAAGTTTCCTACAATGGCTCTTTCACTAGTAAATGAAGAGCCAAACTCCCTTGTCGTTTTCTCATTGTGCCCACTATATTTTTCTAAGAATGGCAGCCATTGTTTTGCCCTAAAAATGTCTATGCGGTCCTTATGTTATTTGGAAGGGTCAAATTGGTGTGGCTCTGCTCGGTTTGCCATGGAGAAAAAAAAAAAATATCTTCCGTTACCCTGTGTGAAAGAAAAATTTACAATTGTAAAAAGAATTCTACCATAGTTTGTAGAAAATTACTATATTTCCCTTATGCTGTAAAAACAAATTTCACCATAGTTATGATAAGAGAACTACCTAGGCCTGAGTATTATGTGTATCTCTTATTAAATGGAGGACACTTCCAATAAAATCAAAATTCCCTTCAATGCCTTACACAAGGATTTTTTAATAATGGCCTTCAGAGTCCTGGCAACAGTATTTTAATGATAAAATCAGGTATATGGAACATTATGATGCCTTCAGGTCATAAGAGCATCGAGTCATGATGATTTTGCTGAGCTAGTCGTTAATCCTTCTTATGATCACATACCCTTTGTCTATCAATTATGTTTTATTCTCTAGATTTAAAAAAAAAAAATATATATATATATATATATAGGTTGAAAACCATACAAATTTATAAATCCTTCATATTCGTGACTTGTTTTGTTGCTTAAAATTTGATAAATCCTTTGTGTTTGTGACCTAATCTCTTTCTTCAAAGTTCAGTTCTTAAGTATGCATGCTTAGTTTTGGTAGGTCTGTTGGTACTTATGACTATAGGTTGATTAGAAATGTATGTACTGGATCAAAAGGTAGGCCTTAAGGATCATACCTTCGGGAATATATACAAGGTAGAAGATAGGACTAATGTTCAGAAATAGGAAATAGGTTATAGCTAGAGGATATAGGTAGAAGAGTACGACTGACTCCTACAGGATATAAGAATGAACGATATAGGATAAGCAGGGTATTTAGAAACTAAAATCAATAATTATCATAAACCACCATCTAAAAATTAAAATTAATAAAAGAAATTAAAAATATTAAAATGACAATTCTTACAGCCCTCTGATATCTCTTTGTTTGGGAGTTGGCTTTTGTTGCTTGATATGTTCAGGCAGAATGTGATGGTGTCCATTTCTCTTTTAAATGTAGTCTCTTTCTTCTTATGTGTATTCCAGTCTTCTTCTTTGCAATATTCTTCTTCTTGGATGCAGTCTTCTTCTTTGTTTGTAATCTTCCTCTGAAGAGATCCCATTCTGAAAATGTGTTTAGAATAGGACCCTTGGCTGAGAATGATAAAGGTTCCTCGCCTGAGAATGATAACAGGTTCCTTTATGAGAATGAGAATTTGTATATAACAGGTCCCTTTCTAAAAATGAGAATTTGTATATAACAGGTCCCTTTACTGAGATATGTTTTGAGTTTACAAACAAATCCTTTTGGAAAATACTGAACAACAATTATTTTTATTAAGAATCCATTAGAAAATGTAGAGACAAATCTCTTCCTCTGCTGGAGATGAACTTAGGGAGACAGAAAAGCATGAACAAGTTCAGACTTTCTTCTCCCCCACTGATGATTTGACTTGTCCTCAAGTCATATTTCTTTCAGATTCCTTTTATTTTTCTATTTACACTAAGCTAAAAAGGAATTCTTACAAGCCAATTTCTTGGTTTTCTCATAAGAATTCGTGTTTATATTATGCCATCTCTGGTTTTCATATCTAAACATTATTTTATTTTATTTTTTATTTTTTTTATTATTTTTATTTTATTTTATTGTAGAAAATAGAAACTATTTAAGGCTTGGATATTACAGCTCACTGTTGTACTATCTGTACCTCCTTTTGTTGTGATACTGTCCTCATGAAGTCTTCTTTGCTGACAGGCTTATGATAGATCTTTAGCCTATGTCCATTGACCAGATATGTTTGTCCTTCTCAGTCAATTGAAGTTAATTTGATTGATCCATTCACAAAGACTTCAATGATTTCATAAGGGCCCATCCAGTGGGTTGTAAATTTAGCTTTATAATCCTTGAATTTTGAGTCGAAGAGTAATGCCCAATCATGAACTTGAAATTCCTTCTTCTTAATTATCTTGTCATGCCACTGTCTCCTTTGTTGTTGTATCATTGTTGTCCTTTGCACTGCCTCTTGTCTCATCTCATCCAGCTGGTTCAATTACATGATTCTTTTTTGCTAGGCTTCAGAGAGGTCTATTCCTAAGTCTACAGCCAATTTATATGTATGTATTTGAAATTCTATTGGCAGCATGACCTCCTTTCCATAGACTAGCTGATAGGGTGTAAACTCTATTGTGTTTTTCCAAGTAATTCTATATGCCCATAGTGTTTCATTGAGCTTGTCTGCCCAATCCTTTCTGTTTGTTGCCACTGCTTTTGTCATGATCCCTTCTGTGTTTTATTTGTAGATTCCACTTGGCCATTGGCCTGCGGATGGTCGGGTGTGCTCCATCTATGCTTGATTTTGTACTTCTCTGTAATTTCTTGAACCAGTCTTGATGTGAATTGAGTCCCTTGGTCAGTTACTATCTCTCTGGGTACTCCATATCTAACAAAGATTTCCTCAAAAAGGAAATTTACTATTGTTTGTTCAATTTCCCTTGCAAGTGCCTTTGTTTCAGCCCATTTAGTCACATAATCGGTACATACAAGAATGTACTTCTTACCTTTCGAATGGTGGATTGATGGGTCCAACAAAGTCTAGAGCCCATTTTTCAAATGGTTCTAGATGCACTTGTGGCTATAGTGGCATCTCATCAGAAGTGGTTGGTCTGCCCATGCATTGGCAACTGTCACAACTTCTTACATACTTCTTTTAACCTTTGAAAATTGATGGCCAATAGTAGCCAAAGCTAAGAATTTTGTGTGTTGTCCTGTTAATTGAAAAATGGCCACCACAAGGTTGATCATGGCATGAGGTTAGTATATCAATTATTTCATCCTCTCTAATGCATCTTCTAATGATCATATCATAACCAGTGTAAAACAAATCCCCATTAACCCATGAATATCTTGTGCTTTGTTTGATCAGCCTTTTCTTCTCCTTTGAACTAAAAGATGGTGGTACCTTTCATGTGGACAAGTAGTTAGCTAAATCAGCATACCATGGAATTAACACTGAAATTGAAAACAAGTGTTCATCAGGAAATGAATCTTCAACTTGGACAGCTTCACCTGAATTTTGTAGTCTAGAAAAGCAATCTGCTACCTGGTTCTCTTTCCCTAGTCTGTCTAGTATGGTGAGATTAAATTCCTGTAGTAAGAGTAACCATCTTGTGATCCTGTCATTAGTAATAGGTTTGTTCATTAAGTATTTAATGGTAAAGTGGTCTGTGTGAATGGGGACTTCATATCCAGTTATATAATGACGAAATTTGTTCACCGCATGTATAATGGCAAGCATTTCCTTTTCCGTTAGTGTGTAGTTGAGTTTAGCAGGAGTAAAATTTTTACTGATAAAGTAAATGGCGTAAGTTAAAGCATATTATTTTTGCCCTAAGGAAGCTCCTACTGCTGTGTCAGATGCATTAGTTGAAATGTGAAAAGGTAAAGTCCAATTGGGTCCCCTTAAAACTGGAGCAGTACTTAGTTTCTCTTTGAGTTTCTCGAAAGCTTTTTGACAAGCCTCATTCCAATTGAATGTTACATATTTTGCAAGAAGTTTAAACAGTGGCAATTCTATCTTGCTAAACTTTTCAATAAATCTCCTATAATAACTTGCATAACCAAGAAAGCTTCTTATATCCTTTTGATTTGTTGGAATTGGCAATTCGACAATAATTTGTATTTTGTTTCGGTCTACCTTGATTCCCTTAGGAAAAATATGATGTCCTAAGATTATTCCCTCATTCATCATCATATAAAAATTTTCATTGGTTAAAGACAAATTGGTTTCTATACATCGTTGTAAAACTTTCTCAAGATTTTGCAAAGAATTGTCAAAGGAATCACCATATATTGAAAAATCATCCATATATACCTCAACACATTCGTGGACCAGATCAGCGAAAATTGCTAATCTCTTTGAAATGTTGTTGGAGCATTGCACAATCCAAATGGTAGTACATTGTAAGAATAAGTTCCCCAGGGACAACTAAATGTTGTTTTATTTTGGCCTCCTAAGGCAATGCTAATCTGATTGTAGCCACTAAAACCATCTAGAAAGGAAAATGACATTTTTCCAACGAATGTATCCAAAACTTGGTCAATAAATGGCAGTGGAAAGTAGTCTTTAAGGGTAGCCTTATTCAGTTCTCGATAGTCAACAAAAACTCGCCATTTACTATTTTTCTTGGGAACTATTACTAATGGAGATACCCATTGGCTGTCAAAAATGGGATAAATGAACTTTACTTTTAGTAACTTTTGCAATTCATCTCTTACAACCTCTTTAAGCATGGGGTTCATCCGTCTCTGTGGCTGCCTCACTGGTTGAATACTAGTGTCTGTATAGATATGGTGAGTGCAAGTTTCCAGGTGAATTCCCTGCATGTCAGTGTAGTCCCAAGCAAATGCCTTTTGGTATTTGTTGAGAAAGTCAAGCAATTTCTTTTCCTGAGATGTTTCTAGAAAGGCCCCAATGTTCAATGTTTTCCCCAAGCTGATTTCTATATCTTGCTTTGTGTGTTTGTAATGGAGTCGATTGGAAATATTTCATCAAATATTGCTTTCAGAGAGTACATATGTTATGAAACCAGCTCAAGAAAAGATAGAAAAGATAGATCAACGCCTTAGAATTCAGCCTCTTCGAGGGGGCAACCTCCTTTACATTACATAAATGAACAATTCTTGGATGATTCAAATGACAAAACCTCCTTTCTATATATAGGAGTCTAAGGAGTCACAATATAACCCAGCCAACCTAACAATAATAATATAAAGCCACAAAAATAACAATAGAGGGATTCTATGGGGCACAGTAATAACAATATGGGGGAAATAGGGGCACAACCATATTAATAAGGGGTATAAATACAATAGTAATGGGGTAATCACTAGTATTATAGGGACCCAACATGCCCCTCTCCTTTAAAATAGTGTTGTCCTCAACACTTGAGTAGTTCTGGATACTTCTGCATAAAATTCTCATCGTCCCATGTGGAATCTTCAGTGGATAAGTTTTTCCACTTGATAAGATACTCTGAAATTGATCGATTTCGTAGCTATCGAGTTCTTGTTTCCGTGATTGCTTCTGGTTTCAATATAATTTTTCCTTCCTCGTCAAGTTCTGGCAATATTGTTTGAACTGGGAGCTTGTCACCTATAACCTTCTTCAAACATGAAACATGGAAAACTAGGTGCAATCGAGAAGCTGCAGGAAGCTCCAATTTGTATGCCATAGTACCAATCTTTTGCAACACCTTGTACGGACCATAATACTTTGGTGATAATTTATTATCCTTCTTAGCTTGCTTGAGGGACATTTGCTTATATGGTTGTAGCCGTAGGAATACCCAATCACCTACATCAAAACTTCTTTCACTGCGATGTTGATCTGCCTATTGTTTCATTCTATTCTGTGCCAACACGAGGTTATCCTTTAAGAGTTGGAGGACTTGTTGTTGATGTTCGATGTGATGTTCTACTACCTGAACCTTAGAATTTTCTCTTAAATATGATGTGATGGATGGTGGTTGATACCCATAAATTGCCATAAATGGGGTCATTTTTGTTGTTGTATGGAAGGAAGTGTTATACCACCATTCAGCCAGAGGCAACCATTTGACCCATTGTGTCTGTTTATCAGATACAAAGCAACGAAGATATCCTTCCAAACATTTGTTTACTATCTCAGTTTGCCCATCAGATTGAGGATGTTAAGCTGAGCTATGAGCTAACTGAGTACCAAGACAAGAAAATAATTCTGTCCAAAAATTTCCAGCGAAAATGGGATCTCTGTCACTTACAATAATCTTTGGGTTTGCATGTAGCTTTTGAATTGTTTCCATAAATGTAGTAGAAACTGTACTGGCTTTAAATGGATGTGATAATGCACAAAAGTGTGCATACTTGGTAAGTCTATCAACTACCACCATGATGACACTCTTTCCCTCAGACTTGGGTAAACCTGTGATAAAATCCATTGAAACCTCCTCCCAACGTTGGCTTGGAATGGATAAAGGTTGTAATAGATCCGGTGTCTTAATTGTTTCAACTTTATTTTGTTGGCAAACCAAACATTCCGCCACAAACTTTTGAATATCTGATTTAAGGCCATCCCAAAAAAATTCCTTCTTAACCCTGTGGTAAGTTTTTAAAAATCCTGAGTGCCCTCCTAAGGGAGAAGTGTGCAATTCCATAAGAATCTTTTGTTTTAGCTGGGAATTCTTACAGAGGTATAAGCGATCTTTGTACCATAACGAATCATTTTGCTAGCTAAATGTATCAGACGTACTGGAATCTTGTTGTAACTTTCGAATAAGTGCCCACACTTCTTCGTCATTCTTCCATTCCTCCCTTGCTTCATTTATCCAATCTGGTTGGATAATAGAAATGGCGGACAACAATGCTTCCACATCCTCATCCTTTCTTGAGAGTGCATCTGCCACCACATTTTGCTTCCTTTTTTTGTAGATGATTTCAAAGTCATAACCCAACATCTTTGTGACCCACTTTTGTTGCTCTTCAGAGGATAATCTTTGTTCTAAAAAGTATTTAAGGCTATCATGATCCATTTTTACCTTGAAGTGTCTTCCCATTAGGTAGGGTCATCATTTCTTAAGTTCATGGAGTATTGCCAACATTTCCTTCTCATAAATAGCTTTGCTTAAAAACTTTCCCTTGATTGGACGACTTTCAAAAGCAATGGGTCTTTCATCTTGCATTAGAACAGCACCAATTCCATTTCTTGAAGCATCACATTCCACAATAAAGGATTTTGTAAAGTCCAGTGTAGCTAAGACCGGTGCTTGGCACATTGCCTCCTTAAGATGTTCAAAGGCCTTTGTTGCTTCCGAAGTCCATGAAAATGCATCTTTCTTCAATAATGTTGTTAGAGGTGCTGCTATTCTCCCATAATTCTTAACAAACTTGCGATAATACCTTGTCAAATCGAGAAATCCTCGCAAATGCTTTATGGATGTGGGGATTTTCCATTCCTTAATGGCTTTAATTTTGCTAGGGTCTACCTTAACTCCATGAGATACAATATGACCCAAATATTCCACCTCCTGGACTCCAAAGAAACATTTGGATCTTTTTGCATATAATTGTTTCTCCTCTAATAGTTGTAGCACCCTGTCAACATGTTCAACATGATCCTTCCAAAACTTGTTATAGATTAGTATATAATAAAAAAATACTAACACAAATTTTCTAAGGAATGGTTTGAAAATTGAATTCATCAAACCTTGAAATGTTGAAGGTGCATTGGTAAGGCCAAAAGGCATGACCAAAAATTCATAATGACCCTCATGAGTTCTAAATGTTGTTTTCGGAATGTCTTCTGTCTTCATTCTGATTTGATGATATCCTGAATAAAGATCCAACTTGGTGAAGTAAATTGATCCATGCAAGTCATCCAGTAATTCATCAATGACAGTAATGGGGAACTTATCTTTAATAGTGAGCTTTTTGAGCTCCCTATAATCCAGACACATGCGCCATGATCCATCCTTCTTGTGCACCAATACTACTGGAGCAGAGAAATAACTTTGACTTGGTTGAATTATACCAGCCTCTAGCATTTCTGCAACCATACGTTCAATTTCACTCTTTTGGACATAGGGATATCTGTACGGCCTGATGTTTGGAGGAACACTTCCTGGAATCAGATGAATAGCATGATCATGATCACGCATAGGTGGGAGACCTTTGGGAGTTCAAATACCTTGGAATGGTTGTCTAGGACTTTTTGGAGATCTGGAGAAATAGATGATTCCGATGTGGAAACATCTAGCAAACATAATTGTGCAATTACACCTCTTTGCTCCTTTTTTAGAAGCTTTGTCATACCATTAGAGCTAATTATCTTTCCTGATTTCCCTGCAATACCCCTTAATTCAACTTCCTTTCCTTCCATATAAAATTTGATGAAAAGTTCTTGAAAATTAAAAGTTATTGTACCCAAGGATTGTAGCCATTGGACTCCTAGTACAATATCAGCACCTCCCATTGGAATGGAAAGCATTGGGCTAGTCAATACATATTCTCCCATGGATAGCTTGATATTATGGCACTTTCCAGAGCAATTTATTGTTCCTCCATTTGCAATCATCACTTGACACTCTGGTGCTGGATATAGGAAGTAATTCAATTCTTTTGCTACCTTACAATGAATAAAATTGTGGGTGCTTCCTGAATCAATCAACACTATTACCTTTTTCTTCTTGATTTGTCCTTCTATCTTGATGGTTTGAGAAGTGGTAATTCCCGCCAATGCATTACAAGATATGGTTGGATTTATTTGTTCTTCATTAAGGCTTTGTTCCTGGAGTATATCCTCTTCTTTTGACTTTTCTTGCTCCTTTTCTTCTTCCTCTTCACAATCTATGTAGAATAATTTCTTCTCAACACACTTATGACCTTTAGTGTATTTGCTATCACAACTGTAACAAAGCCCTTTTGCTCTTTTTTCTTCCAATTGTTGTGGTGTCAACCTTATAGGTTGTGGAAGACTAGAGGCAACAACACTTCCGTCTTTATAGTTGTGAGTGGTATGCTTCCTGGTTGCCATAATTTTGTTTTCCATTTTTTTTGCTAACCTGAATGCCTTCTCTGATGAATCAGGTTCCCAAAGGCGAACATCATGTTGGATATTATACTTTAAAGACCCTATGAACACATCAATCCTATGCTCCTCTGGAATATCTTTTACCCTTATCTTCAATTTTTGGAACTCCTCAATGTGCTCCATTATTGAACCCTTTTGTTTGAGACTTATCAATTGGCTAAAAAAAGTGTTGCTTTTTGTATCCTCATAATGTGCTATCAATTCTTCCGTAAAAATTGCCCAAGTGATAAATTGATTATGAGAGAAAAGTCATTGATACCATACAAACTGATTTGGTTCCAAATATAAAGTTTCCATATGTAACTTTTGTGTGTTTTGCACATTATTAAGATCGAAGAATTGCTCCATCTGTAATATCCATGTGGCGGGATCCTTGCCATCAAACTTCCTCATATCGATTTTTGGAATATGGTGAGTCTTCGATCCAACATTAGAGTCTATGGAATCATGATTAATTTATTTTGTTCTCATCATGAGTTTCCTTTAGCACCCTTTCACCATCAGTGACCATTTCTTGTAGCAACTTATTCATATTTATCTTCAATTCTTCCATCTTATCATCCATGCCATCAATTTTAGCGTCCATGCCATTCACCTTAGCTTCCATGCCATCCATCTTAGCTTCTACGCCTTTCTTTAAACAATCCATCTTAGCTTCTACACCTTTCTTTAAACCATCCATCTTAGCTTCTACATCTTTCCTTAAACCATCCATCTTAGATTCTGTTGCTTTCTGTGCAAATGACACTTGTTGCACTTTTTCTTGTAATTTTGATATATCATATAGCATTTCTTCTTCTTCTTCATGAGTCATGCTAGAGCTTTCAAGTTCCTTACTAGGTGTTTGCATTTTCCTTCCTCGGGGCATCAATTACCGATAATAATGCTCTACTATCCCTTTGAATTCCTTGAAAATAAATTTTCAAACCACTCTTAAGCAAAAAATTTAAAAGAATCTACACACCTTTTTTTTACTTTGTAGGAGTTTGATATTGCCTCTGATGTATCTTTGTATTTTCAGATCATCTAGTTCTGAAATTACAACCTATGGTAGCCCTCTATTTCCTCTTTCCAATGCCACCAGTTTGATCCAATTTGAATTCTCCAAGGAAGAGTTATGCGAAATCTCCCACAGTGACCTGATTATAGACTAGTTCAGTAGAGCGAACTTGTACGACGTGCCACGAGTCACTGTTTCGTCCTTTGGCTCTGAAACATATATACAAGAAAACTACAGTCTGTCCTCTTTCTGTACCTTCTTACAAAATTTCAATCCGATGCTCAGAGAGAGTTATGACGATTTTCCCCAGGTCACCTATTTGGAATGTAATTCAGGAGTCTACAAAAAGACCAACTTCCTTAAATCATATCTCCGCAAATATAGAGCGAAAATCTCTGAAATTCGAACCTGAGATTCAGCGCGATGTCTTCTCAAATCGGTTTTTTTTTAGCTTCTGAAACGTCGCAGAAAAAAAAGTTATAGCGAAAATTCCACGATGACCTGTTTGGAGCAGCGAAACCCTAGAATCCAAAGCTCTGATACCAAATGTTATGAAACCAGCTCAAGAAAAAATAAAAAAGATAGATCAACGCCTTAGAATTTAGCCTCTTCAAGGGGGAAACCTCCTTTACATTACATAAATGAACAATTCTTGGATGATTCAAATGACAAAACCTCCTTTCTATATATAGGAGTCTAAGGAGTCACAATATAACCCAACCGACCTAACAATAATAATATAAAGCCACAAAAATAACAATAGATGGATTCTATGGGGCACAGTAATAAAAATATGGGGGCAATAGGGACACAACCATATTAATAAGAGGTATAACTATAATAGTAATGGGGTAATCACTAGTATTATATGGACCCAACAACCTAGTACAAGTTTCCTGAAAGCTTTGTGCCAACATGTAATCTACAGTAGTGTATTGTTCATTTTTCAATTCTTCTAAAACATCAGATTGGGAGATAAACATTTCCACTAAATCTTCCTTGTTGTTCTCCTCAATATCATACATTTGATTTATGCTTAAAACAGATTATATTTCTTCCTGATAATTATACTTGTCATTAAGCCATATGTTTTGTGTTACTGTTGGGGCTTGTGCTAATGGGTACAGCGTAAGTTGTTTTCTCTCTGTGCCTCTAGAAATGATCATGTTACCAGATCTACATCCGATGAATGCATTGGCAGTTGCCAACCATGGTCTGCCAAGTATGAGTGGATGTCCTCCTAAGTTGGATTTTAGCTAGAGTACTAAGAAATCAACTGGATACTCCCAAGAGACCAGTGAAACAATTATATATTTTAGTACCCCCTCAGGAATGACTTTAGAGCAATCTGCTAATTCCAAAACAATTGGGGTTGACTATAAATTTGTCAGTTGCAAAGTTTTCATTGTGTCCAATTTCATGGCATTTATTGTAGCTCCTAAATCAATCAAAGTGTTTGGAATTGAAATTTATTGATAATTGCTGTGACTCTAGGTATGCCTAGGTCAACATATTTTTCCATGGAAATGACATTTGACATCAAGCCAGCTAAATTGCCAATGACATGTATTGTTTGTGGATCAAATCTTTTCTTTGCAGACTTCTTGAGACAGAGCTCTTTAATGGATTTGGTGTAAATTGGAATATCCTTGACTCCCTGAAGTAATGGCATTTTTACATACACATTTCTCAATTCATCAAAAACATCAAATTGTGGCAATGGTGTGGGTAATTTTGGTTGAATTAATCGTTCCGGAAATGGAGGTGGTTGTAGTGTTTTGATTTGTTGACCCTGTTCTAGATTGTTTTGTGTTGGGTCATTTTGTTTGCTACATGATTGGTTTTCTTCTTCATCATCTTGATTCTCTTTTTGTGACTGTGTTTAAATAGGTGGAGGTTCTTTATGCAGAGTTTGACCTGACCTTAGTTCAATGTTTTGCAGTGGCAGAGTTGGGTACAATGGTCCCTCATCTACACTGTAAGTTGGTCTATCTATTCAGTTGTTTGGGTTAGCTACGGGTTGAACTGGTAGTTGTGTGGGCCTAAGAGGTTGGTCGAATGGTAGTTGTAGCTAAGGTGGATTTATTTGTGGAGGAGCAGGTAATGTTTGTTGAGGATTCTGCTGTTGATAAGCTACTAATTACTGAGGGTATTGTTGTGGATATGGCTGAGAGTATTGTGACTGATAGTGTTGGGAATATGGTTGAGCAAATGGTCGCTGATATTTCTGAGGTTGTTGTTGAATAAATTGCTGAGGAAAAAAATATCCTTTCCATCCTTGTTGTGGATATGTTTACTGATGTTGATTAAACCATTTTTTCCAAGGCACAGGAACATTCCAAGAATTTTGAACAGGCATGTTATAATTTTCTAAATTCGGATTTTGATACATACCTGGAGGCCTTGGTTGCCATGGCCTTTTAGCTCCCATGAAATACATGTTCTCCATTTCTGCATTGGCTTTCAAATTGTAATTCTGCAGAATTTTCATTTTTGTGCAATCCTTAGTGTCATGGTTTTCTATACAAAACCCACAAACCTGCACATTATCTAAAAGACATTCTTTCAAAGCATGTTTTCGTCTACATTTGGGACAATATGTGGATAATTCTTGCTCTTGTCCATCTTGTCTTTTCTTTGTTTTAAAAATGTTTATTTGGTTCCCCAAAGTACTTAGAAGGTCTGTTTTGAAATCTTCAAATATATTACCTAGTTCAACTCTAGTAATATTCGCTGTAGCAGATTTTGTGATCTTTGATGTCATGGCTCGTTTCCCATTTCTTGCCCTACTCCTAGAGTACTTTTGACACAATTCAACAATCTCCTCAAAAGGTAAATTAAAAATGTCCCCTTTACCCATGAGATTGAGGTCATCTAAATACTCATCCTGGATGCCTTTAAGAAAGATTGTTCGAATAAGATCAATAGACATAGTTCTATGTTTTGATTTTTGTAGATTATATGAGAATCTTTCCAAGTATTCCTCTAAGGTCTCGTCTTCTTGTTGATTCATTCTAAAGATTTCATCTGTAGAATCTTTTGATCGACAGTAAGGTTGATACTTTTTAAAAAAGAATTTTCTCATGTCATCCCAATTAGTGACTGAATGTTCACCTAATCCCATGAACCACCTAAGTGTTGTTACTTTTAAGGTAGCAGGAAAAATTCGAAGTCTATGTGCATCGTCAGTATATCCATAGGTTCGGCATACTATGTAAAATTTGAATAAAAATGAGTTTGGGTCTTCGGATGCCATACCATAAAAGTTTGGTAATACAGTGGTGGTATGTTTTTCATTTTAATTTCCTCATCCATTTGCTCTCCTCTATCTTGAATTGGAATTTTAGATGTGGATTCCTCTGTTTCTGGTGGATTTTGATTTCCTCCAAACAGAGTATCATTTTGTTGTTTTTCTTCATTCTCCCTTCTTCTTCTCCTTTCTTCCATTTGTCTCTCATACTCTCTTAGTTGTTCGGGTGTAGGTCCTCTAGATCCTCCCTCTTCAGCCATTGTAATTTGTTATTTGTTTAAGGTTTCTATCTCTTCTTCTTGTTTTAGTTCTTGAGGGAAGATTTGTTCATAGATAGGCTATTGAATTTTTATACCACTCTCTTTTAATTTTTATATTGTAGAAGTCTCAGGGATATATCTTTTCTTTGCTTCTTGAGCTAGTAGGATTTTTCTTTCAATGAGAGTAAGACTTTGGCCTGATCTTTATTTTTCCACAGTAACTTTTCTTGTTGGTGTTCTGTACTCAATCTTTTCTAATGGTTCTTCTCCTAATGGTGGATTAGTTGTTGGTTGGGGGCTTTTTGTGAATCTTCCTTTATCATCCCTAAACCTAAACATAAATAAACATGACTGAAATTTAAATTTAACTCTATGCTTTTGTTGTTTTGTTTATTTTAAGTTTTTCTTTTTTTTTTATCTTTCTAGTTGCACCTCCCCGGCAATGGCACCAAAATGTTTGGTCTTTACTTACTAAGATAAGTTATGCTCTTAATTCTTTTATCAACCTGGGAAAGTACACTTAGAAGTGCTCAACTAAAGTATATATATCTAGAAGGATCTAAGGTTCTAATGAAAACCTAGTGAATGAAATTAACACTGCTCTCTTACAAGAGATCCTTCATTGTCTTTTCAATCACTCAAGCATTAATCTAGATAAAACAAATCTTATGAAATTCTAATTACCTAAGTAACAAAAACGGAGTGTTAATGACTGGTTAAAATCCTAACATTCCCTTACAAGAATATTGCTCAATAGAACTTTTCCCAATCATAACAATCCAAGGTAATTTCAATAACAAATTAAATCAAACAGTGAATAAGATGAGTAATGTTGCAAACCAATAACAGTTGAATCTTTTTACAAGATTCACATATCAAACTGAAAATTGAATTTAACAACTACAGTCTGAATCACTTGAAAATAAAACCAGAACTATTTTCAAATTCAAGGCCAATAAGCAAATATGGAAATTGTATGACAGCAAGCATATATATCAATTTCAATATCAGAATTGGTTGAATCCTTTTACAAGGTTCTTTTCACAACGAATGCAAGCTCTTTTCAATTGATAACTCTAGTAACATAACCTTTACTTCTACACATAAAATAACTTCTAATTTTCGAATTTGAATATATAACTAGTAAGGAAACTTGAAAACAAAGTGTATCTGTGTAGTGATGAGGGCCCTTCAACACTTCACAAGCACACTATAAAACAATTCAGAAGAGTGTAACTACTGGATTTTAAGACATAACTTGGTGATGAAGTATGTATTAAGTCTGGAATCAAAAATGCACACACTGTACTTTCATACGTTCACAATCTAGCTCTAAAACATAGTCTTCTTCCATAGGTTATTTATTATGAATCCTTTAACAAAAGAAGTTATTCCTCCTCCATATTATCCTAACATAATTCTATTAATTACATCCCAGAAGGTCAAAATTGAATCAGTTCCTTCATTTATGCAAAAATTCTCAAAATAGAAATTATTCTCTTCATGAAATCTGGAAAACTTGTTGAAGTCGCTAGGTTTGACCACCGTTGACCGGACACTTATTTTCTTCAAAACTAAAAGTGGATAGGTGATCCACCATCCGTGTACATTTTACTCCATGCCCACAATCTTCAAATTTTTTCTCATGTTGTGCAACATGTCAAACAATGGAGCATTTACAGGAAGTCACAACTTCTTGTAATTTTCTGAAAATTTTCATTTTTAACAAAATAATTTCAAAAATTAATTTCAAACTAAAAATAATGATAATGACATCATATCACTTAGTTTCTAAGGATTATAGCTAGAATATGAAGGTTAAATGGTAAAAAATTATAGTCAAAAAATGATTTTGAGTGGAATGGACAGTCATAATTTGATACCAACAGTGCTCTGGAGGTTGGAGCCTCACAAAAGTCCAAGTTGGTGCTTGGCAACAAATTTGAATCATATATATATTGTATCTATTTTATTACAAAGATTATATTAATAAAATCATTTATTCTTGATGTTCATCTTGTGTTCTGAATATAAATGTTTTAACTAGTAAAATAACAATTAAAAAGAAATATTGATTCACCCCCTCTCTCAATGTTTTCAACACATTTCACAAGTAATTTAGCTTTCTTTTCCTTCCTTTTACATTCAACAATGAGTTCACATAAGGGAAAGGAAACCAAAGCCCAGGTGAACACCATACCATCTGATGCATTTGTCAGGCTTGATGAATTACCATTAATTGACCTAGAAGCCAAAATTATAGAGAAAAAATGTGAATTTGACCTCTATGAACTTGAAAATTGGGCATTTTAGAGATTCCAAGATAACAGTGATGAATTTTCTCTCTGGGAATATTTTTTGCCCCAATTCATCTTCCCACATACCCACCATTTTCCATAATTTGTTGTGTGGTGCAAATAGAGGTATATACCAACTGAGATAACTATAATTGCCAAGAATGGAGAGCCATTATTTTACATAACATCTGCTTCTATATTGAAATCTTTACAATTACTATTCCTAGTTCTCTACACCCATTTTCCTATGAAGTTTTGTTATAAATCTATCAAAAGTTGACCTTTCAACAAAGAGCCTTTATATTTGAATCATTTATGCCAGAAGGAGAAGGAATTCCCAAACATAATCCACCTTATCTTTCATATAAGTTCCCATAGATCTCTAGACAAATCATATCTATGTTTTGTTGTTTGTTAAGGTATGAGAGTGACAAAGTAGTAGATGAATTCATATTGGGTTTTATGTCAACCTTCTCACCAAGAAAGAAACTAACAATATTATTCAATTTCATCCACTTTCTCTCAAAAGTTATTCATGAGCAATTTTTAATGTTTGGAACTGAAAAAGCCTTCAAATATCAGTTTTTGTTGGTTTATTTGTTTGATATTATTAGTCAGAAAGATTTTAGATACAAATGCAAAAGCAATGTTTGCAAGGTAATCAGTGGTTAGTTTTTCATTGGACGTCACTGGTGTGAAAAAACTCTGGAGAGTTTTCTTTCACCAATTGTGTGGATCAGTTTCTTCATGTGTCTTTGTCTTCTAATAGTGATAGTATTTCCAGAATATTACTAGAGGTCAAAATAATTCTACAACTCAGTGAACAAACTAAATTGGGTGACTAGTATTTATATAATGGATTTACTAAAATTATAATATATGTTTATGATCTCTCTCCTTATCAATTACCAATGTTCTTCCTTCTAGAATTTTTTCCCTTCAACTCAATATTAGAGAAATTCTCAATGTGGATCACACACATTTCTTGCCAAGGAAGAAAGAAGCCTTATTTAAACTCAAAGCCCAAGTAGGGCCTTTTGTTATCAATACTAGGGAAACAAACAAAGAAGTTGAGTACCTTTTGGCGCAAATGAAATTCAAACAAGGAGTCAGTTGGCCATGTGATCCAATATGAAGGATTCCAGCCATAAGAGTTCAGCAAAACTCTACTCCCTATGTCTACGTGCCAAAACTAGAAATTGAAAAGTTTGCTAACAAGGAGACATGGGAAGAGAATACCCTACAATTTCCAGGAAAAAATCAATATATTGATCAGTAAGACCTAATGTCATAACAACACCCTAGCATAAGGAAAAAGAGATCAAGAGGGTAGTTAAGGATATTTCAAAATTCGAGGGAACCAAGTTTAGAATATACAAAAGACAGAAAACAAGGGGTGTAGAAGAGACTATGTTAGAAACTAGATCCTCAGATATTTCTTTGCCAACTACAATTGTTCTTTCAGGCGAGCTTGTTTTCAAATTGCAGCAAATTGAAACAATAACAGGAAAATCTTCTTCTTCAACTCCTTCCTCTTCTAACCAAATTATTTTCTCTAAGTCCCTGAAAATTAAGAAAAAAAAACAACCTCTAAAGTCAATGACCAACACTTAGTTTTGGAAGCAGGTTGATTCTACTAAGAACAAATTTCTTTTAGCCCTAGATGTTGAGAAAGGACAATTTCAACTAGTTTTTCTTGAACCCAGGGTCTTAGGGGCAAAAGATGTAGAATATTTTAAGACCATAGTGTTTTCTTTCGATACCGAGCAAGTTCATCCTATTGATCAAATTGACTTACATAGAAAAATAGGAGAAATGATATATTCTACTTTGACGAGCTCATCCATTAATGTATCAAAGTTGCAAAATTCATTAAACAATATACTTTCTGAGCTTGAAATGGACCGAATGTCATCCCTTGCAAAGGAAACCAAAATCAAATCATTGGGTGATATTGTTATTAAATTTGGTTTTGATCCTCAAGATGTTAATGCTACCCAAGAGGTTATAAAAAACAAAAATGATGATATTCAATCTCTTCGAAAGTGATTGAAGATGCCTACTACAAAAGATCCACAAACAATTTTGAGAGATTGAAAAAGAGAAAGAAACTCTCTTATCCATCATAATTGAGAAAAAATATGTATATACAAGAGATGTAAGCATAGATGGAGCAATTACTCAAAGAAAGAGAGTAGACAAGAAACACTGTGGTTTCTACATCACAAGGAGGTTCAGCAAGGAACGATGCAAGAGAAGAAGTAAAAAAAGCATTATCTTTATTAAGTTTAAAGAATCAAGAACTTGATAATTTGAAAATAGCTCTGGAAAAGGATAAGAAAGCAAAAAATCATCTTTGACAATGCTTTAAATATTGAAATCTAGAAAAATTCAATGTTGTGAAAACAACTTGAATGGTAATTAAGTTAGATTGAAAATTCTCAATGTTTGATACAGGCTAAAGAGAATATTTGGATGGAAATAATGTCTTAAGTATCTAATATTTGGTCATCAATTGAAATTACTGTTAAACAGGAAGAATTGTTGGAATGAGCAAGAGAAGCCATTGATGAGATTAATGACGAGATGGGAAACAAGCCTATCCAAGCAAGCAAAATCATTAACTTTTTGAATACAAAGACAAAGGAAGGGATAGAAGTGTTGGGTTTGATGATAGAATTGATTCAGTTTTACGATTTAGAAGAGTTATTACAAAGAATAATTTAATGTTGCAAATGAAAGATAAATGTGAAAGTTTGCAAACACAGGCAAATATATTTTATAGAAAATTCTTTGTTTTACAACAAAGAGGTTTGGCTTCTTTTAAAAATTCACAAGGAAAAATGGTGACAAAGGAAGACTATCAAAGATCAATGAACAAGGTAGCAATGGATAAATCAAAATTTGTCGGAATAAAAGGAGCTTTACGTGGTCAAAATTTACTCGAAAAATTATTTGATGATCTATTCATTTGTTATGTGGTCAAACATTTATTCATAGTTAAACCAAATTTTGATAGATATACAAAAGTGGATGAAGTTTTCAAAAAAATGGTTGATTTAAGATATATAATAGAAGAAGAATGGAAATATCTCGTTAAACTCATTGAATAATTTTAGATAATCAAGGCATAATTTTAGCAGGTGATCAATATAGTTCCAAATTTTGAGGAGAAAAATCATAACATAATCAAATATTTGGGGCTTGGATGTAGGAATCGAGGATAGTTGGAGACTATGAAGAAGGAGATTTTCTATTCTATTCGAATTGTTATGAATATTATCCAAAGTTGGATAAAATATATTTATTATTTGTAAATTTGTAGAAGATAGGATTTTTGTCAAAAACTTTAATTGGAAAAGGGTTGATTCCTGGACCAAAAAGCTTTAATTTTTTGTTGTAATACCTTAATATTTTGGAAGTTAATCAAGGAGTTATGTTTTCATCTTATGGCAACATTGATTTCTTGTGAATGTTTCCAATTTTTCATAATTTCATTCTTCAATACATATTAGATTGTATGGATAATTGGGAAAGGTAAGGCTAAGATCCCCTAACAAAGTTGTGTTCAATAGTGGGTCAATTAAAAAAAATGTTTGTTTGTTATAAATTACTCTCCAAATATTAAATTGTTTTCTTTCATGCAATTCATGTATGTATTAATGTGAGTTGTGGGATATTCTTCCAAATTCTTTCTATTCATATTTGACCCTTAGGTATTCATATTGAATGCATATAAATCAGATGTTTCTTATTTTCTTCTATGAACACCTTTAAGAGATTGTATGTTGTTACTGTTGGAAATCAACACTTTTATTAATTTTTAGAAGGCTAAGGATTATTACTTAAGGGGTTTTATCCTTGAATCAGATGCTTTAAAAGGCACACTAGACATCATAGATGTTTTGACATGCTTCTTTAGCCAAGAATTGTCAGCAAAGTACAGCATAAAATTTACATCATTGTCAGCGAACGATAAGTTGAAGCTATTTTTTCTTGGGACAATGATTGAGATTACCTCATTGATGGTGAAAAAGAGGTGTATCATATATATCATTCACCTAGCGCACTCCACTAGTTAAATCTAGCTCCTCTAAAATATACCAGATATCATCTAGACCCTGAACTAGATGAATCTTTATTAGACCCTTAAAAGATAATCAAACAATATTCTATAAAACATAGAGTTGATTCTTCATAATCTAATCCCCAAAGATCGTCCTCTCATCTTGAGAGTTTTGAATAACCTCCTAAGCCTATTGGTTTATCCCCTAGATTTTCAAATCTAGTTGAAAAAAGAGTATATCTTCACACTGCCTTTTTATTTGGGTAGCTTGAATCCTTTCATCTTCCTCAATCTGAAACTTAAGGTACAGAATCCTCTAAAAGTGAGTCTTCAACCCATGATATTGATCAACCTAAAATCAATCTTGAAGATTCATTTTCCCTTTTACATACTCGAGGAGCTTTTAAATTTTATACCAATCCTTTGTTTTCCTGAAGTTTAGCATATTAGTTTTCCTAAAATTCAAAAGTTGATTCTTCCTCCTCAGTCTCCAAAAAAATCTATAACTCCGAAAGAACAATCTCCAAAAAATATCCCATATCCTAAGCAACCAGCTTCACATACTCCACAAAAATAATGGTTGGAATAAAACCAATTGTTAATGCAAGGCATGCAGCACTTAGATTTCTAGGGAAATTAAATCCTCTTACAGATGGATACTTAAAGCATCTCCCAAGGTTTAATGGAGGAAATGGAATAAGTGTAGAAGATTGTATATCAAATTTCCTTTATTTTGCAAAAAATGTTAATATTGAACATGAAGATGTGTATATGAGATTATTTGTTCAATCATTAGAAGGGGATGTAAGAATATGGTTCAGACAATTGAAACCTGATTGAATTAATAATTTGAGAGATTTAACAGATATTTTATTAATCACTGGAGAATAAAAAGGATCTTGTGTATTAGTTAACTGAGTTTGAAGCCATAAAGAAAAATTTTGGTGAATCAATTTCCGATTTTATTAAAATGTTTAACAAGATTTATAATAAAATACCAGCAGTCATCAAACCTTTAGCTACCTATACTAAAGTTAGATTTGATAAAGCCTTTGATGACTATTTTGCACTCATGTTAAGGGACAGAAAGTCAACAACTCTAGAAAATATACAAACAAATGTTATTCATGTATAAGCTAACAAAGTTGTTTTAGGAAAGTTAAGAGCTAAGGAAGAGTAGAGAAGAAGAAAGCAAAACAAGAGGTTGGTTCTTCAGGGGAAATAAAGGAAGAAGATCAAAAAATTGATGAAATTATGAGGATGTTGAGAAATTTGTCGAACATAATTTTTAGAATGGAGACTCAACTTAGGTAAACATAATAGAATGTAAATAGGCCACGAAGACTTTAGAGAAGACCATATCAACCTTAGATTTTACAGAGAGAAAGGACAAATATAGATCAACAAATTCAACCACCTCCGATGATTGATGACTAAGAGATTGAAGAAGTTGCACAAATTAAAGATGATATTAGTTATCTTGATTTCCAATATTTTGAAGGTAATATCATTCCTTCAAACCATAATCAACCTGTAATTAAAAGTGCTAATTCTTTTGAGCTATCCAAGTATTAATATTTTTCAGAGTTTTTAATTGTTGAACTTAATAAGAGATATGACCTAAGACCTAGAAATAATCCAGTAAGACATACAAAGAAAGTGTTAGACAATTGACATTGTTTGGATGGCCTGTGGAAACAAGTGTGTTGGCATTGATATCAACTAGATTAGCATTGAGGTTGGTGGCAACAAATGCTTCCATTCATATGATTGTTGTGTCAAGCTCAGGGAGAGTCCCATGGTTGCTGCAATATTTTGTAGAGAAACATCATAGTAGCAGGCTTAATGGAGAAGCCATACAAAGATAAATATGATGATTAGGAGTCTCAGGCTTTGGGGAAGCTTCTACCTCATGAGATCATCTTAAAGTCTCATAGAAGTGGTGTAGTTGGTTAGTGCTTGGAAATAGCTTTTCAAAGGTATGTGTTAGTTTGCAAATCGCCTCTTGGATCAAAAGATAGATCCAGTCAAAGATATGGAGCCAAAAAGTCAAAATATGCAGAGCTATAAGGGTTAGATATCCTTGCGATGCATAGCCAAGTTTGGCACAGTTGCCAAAACCAATAGAAAAGGTAGTAGAGCATCCAATGGAGCATTTGGCTAACGTGGCTGACAACGCAACAACAGGAGCGTTTTTTATTGGCTCAAGTAGAGCCCACCCGGCATAATTACCCCAACAAATGTACGCCGACAGTTTGTAAAGGACGCACAAGTTAAAGTGTCGGGATGCAATCAGGCAAGTTGACTTGGAGTGTTATAAGTGTAGCATAGAGCTTTCTTATTCATACAAGTAGAGCGTACCCAGTGGAGGCAAGCTCGATGATATCACCCTGACGTAACCACAAAAGGAATGAACCTGGAGATAGTCATCAAGACACAGCAACAAATCACAGACCAATGAAAGTGAGTGGGAGGTCCCCACTCCAATAGCTCAACCCGCTGAAGGCTAGCCCAAAGTTTCATCCCAGAGGGATAACAAAGAGGCAGCGCAAAGGAGATTCGGCCCAATGGAAAAGCAAAGAAAATTTTATAAAGGAGATTGGTGAAAAAAAAGGCCTTGGGGATGCTTTCTCTCTCCTCTCTGATAGGGATAGGAGGAATCTTGTTATTGGCTCTCAAAAGACTACGTAGGCTGATGAAATTAGCATGGCATGGTATAATCAGAGGTGAACAAGTGGAAGGAAGTTTTGGCATTTTTTGAGTACCTAAAAGGCCCATTTTTGAGTGACATGTGCAACAACCATTGGTCGACACATGGCACAGGTGATGTCAGTGTAATGTCATCTAGGTGGTCATAGCCCGAAAGACTCAAGGGGAGTGCACAAGGGATGTGTCGATCAAGAGGCATCAGGCTGACGAGGCTTGTGTCAGAACTCACTCATCTCGGGAATGTTTCAATTGGCTCTTGGTAGCAGCTGGAAAACCTTACCGAACAGCTCATCCTGGAGGTATGTAGTCCTGCGGTGTTAAATGGTATGCAGAGATGATGGGTCGAGTGGTAGGAAACGATCTCACGTGGTGTGGTAGAGCGGGAACCAATCAAGAAGGTGATAGGAGGATCCGACCTCGTAGAACAGTTAAGCCCGCAACGCCCAACCCAACAGTTTATAACATTAGATAAATTTTGAGGTCTAGAATGGGCCTCCTAAGGAATATTATAAAATAATAGCGGAAATAATAAAATAAGATTACATTACATCATCAAATTTTAGAAGGAAAAAGAAAAAACTACTCTTTCAACTCGTATTTTCAACTTATGTCCCTATGGTTTTACCCAAATTTCGAACGGGAGTTCTTGTTAGATGCAAAATTTAATTCTTCATCCAAGGAGTACCCATGTTGCATACTTTCAATGGACCATGCTACACGACAAATGAAAAATACATGAATAACATGATTACAATCACGTTTTTAATAACATGATTACAATCATGTTTTTCATGTATTTCTAATTTTTCGTGTAGCAGGGTCCATTAAAAGTATGCAACATGGGTACTCCTTGGATGAGGAATTAAATTTTTCATCCAACAAGTGCTCTCTCTCAAAATTTGAATAAAATCATAGTGAGATAAGTTGAAAAAATAGTTTTTTTATCTCCCATGGTTGAATCAACATCTTGAATCCTATTGGTTCTTATAAGGTTGATTTTGGTTGTACATTTTTGTTTCGAGACCCATTTTAGACCTCAAAATTTCTCTAATGAGAAGCACAAGTCTAAAAGTTTCTGGGTTGGGAGCTTCGGCCTTAGCGTCATGCATAGGTCATTTCACGTAGCAATGGGACAAAGGGCGTGGAGAAAATAACAAAGGGAATTTAACCCGCGAAGGGCATAGAGCGGCTTAGTGCCTAAAGGCTTACCAACGATCACAAGCATTCTTCCTATGGAAGAAAATCAAACTAGTGCGAGCACGGAGGGGGTTTAAGGCCAAAATGGTCTTTAGTGACATTGTTTAATAAAATAAAGAGGGGCCAACAGAGGACCACAATTTGCAGAGGCAACAATTGTCTCCAGAACATCCATGCTCGAGCTTTCTTGCATGCTAATGAAGAATTGAATGTAAAGGATGGCCAAGTAGAGAAGCATTGATCATAGTAAGGAGAACAATGCTGGAAGTACACTTTGATCTCTATGGGAAATTAATTAGCATGGGGAGCCTTGTTGTATTGTGCAGGTTGACTAAGAATTTATTCTCAACAAGGAGAAATGCTCAGGCACCCATTATGTGATTGAATGCAGCTGCAATATTCAAGTAAACAAATCCCATTCCCATATTCTAATGTGATTGCAGAGGTCAGACAATTTGATGCTACAACAACATGGGAAGGTATTATGGTGCACACCTTCAATTAGTATGAAGAATAGCAAGGACAACATCATTCCTTGTACAAAAAAGGAATAAAACGATGGATTGTTGTAGTGCAATGATGGGGGGAATTGTAGCATAGTGGAGTTAGTTGAGTGAATAGCTCTATGGGTGAGTGTTATAGAGAAGAGGCCAAGTTTTCATGTGTTTTCATGAAAGGTTGTTAATTTTAGGTATGCTCTATGCTTAGAGCAATTTATTTCAATTTTCACAATTAACTAAATATCTTTTCCAGATTATCAATCACATCAACATTAAAGTAAACTGCAGATAGAACATAAACATAAATCGAAGAAGACAAGACAAAACAAGAGGGCACAAGATGTGGCGCTAGCCAGGGACAAACCCCAATGTGGGGAAGCCCTTGATCAATTCTACTTCTATGTTCTTCAATAGTTCAGCAAAGAGAGAGAGATAGATAGTACATTTAAAACAGAAGTCAACACTTCGACTTTCTATATCTACATGAGATCAGTTGAAGACATGTTGCTTCAATTGATTCTCCAAGTTGACTCCTTCACCTATCATTGTGTTGCATCTCGTCCACTTGTTGCACCTCACCGTGCTGCACCATGTTGCACTCATCATCACAATGCTAGACCTAATGACCATGCTATGCACTTCATGTTGCTTGTAGGGACCAACCTTAATTTTTTTTATTATTTTTTTTAAGTGTGTGCCTCGTTTCCCTGTTTAATAAAAATTAAACGTGCCATTCCAAAACCTGTAACCATTTCTGAGACCAATACAGTTTCCAGGGTCTATGTGACTTTGATTTGCATGTTTTAATAGAGATATTGTCATTGATGAACGAATATAATGATTGGATGAATGAATTTCAAAAACATCTAGTTATGTCAGTGTTGTAGTAAAATCAGCAACTTATATTCCTCAAAATCTCAAAAGACATACAAGTTAAGAATTGAAACTGATAAGTTGGTACAATGCATGTGATGAGGGAAGTACATCCAAGCTAGCAAGGAAAACGAACATCTAAATTTCTCAAATGCCAAAGCCCATTGTCTCATTAAAAAAGAGTTCATTTACCTTAAGAAAAACAATTAAGCTAGCTAAAATGAATATGCATCCTTAGAGAACATGAAACTGAAGCAAGCAAAATCATTAACTTTTTGAATACAAAGACAAAGGAAGGGATAGAAGTGTTGGGTTTGATGATAGAATTGATTCAGTTTTACGATTTAGAAGAGTTATAACAAAGAATAATTTAATGTTGCAAATGAAAGATAAATGTGAAAGTTTGCAAACACAGGAAAATATATTTTATAGAAAATTCTTTGTTTTACAACAAAGAGGTTTGGCTTCTTTTAAAAATTCACAAGGAAAAATGGTGACAAAGGAAGACTATCAAAGATCAATGAACAAGGTAGCAATGGATAAATCAAAATTTGTCGGAATAAAAGGAGCTCTACGTGGTCCAAATTTACTCGAAAAATTAATTGATAATCTATTCATTTGTTATGTGGTCAAACATTTATTCATAGTTAAACCAAATTTTGATAGATATACAAAAGTAGATGAAGTTTTCAAAAAATGGTTGATTTAAGATATGTAATAGAAGAAGAATGGAAATATCTCGTTAAACTCATTGAATAAGTTCAGATAATCAAGGCATAATTTTAGCAGGTGATCAATATAGTTCCAAATTTTGAGGAGCAAAATCATAACATAATCAAATATTTGGGGCTTGGATGTAGGAATCGAGGATAGTTGGAGACTATGAAGAAGGAGATTTTCTATTCTATTCGAATTGTTATGAATATTATCCAAAGTTGGATAAAATATATTTATTATTTGTAAATCTGTAGAAGATAGGATTTTTGTTAAAAACTTTATATATATATATATATAGATATCATTTTGATAAATTGGAAAAGGGTTGATTCCTGGACCAAAAAGCTTTAATTTTTTGTTGTAATACCTTAATATTTTGGAAGTTAATCAAGGAGTTATGTTTTCATCTTATGGCAACATTGATTTCTTGTGAATCTTTCCAATTTTCATAATTTCATTCTTCTATACATATTAGATTGTATGGATAATTGGGAAAGGTAAGGCTAAGATCCCCTAACAAAGTTGTGTTCAATAGTGGGTCAATTAAAAAAAATGTTTGTTTGTTATAAATTACTCTCCAAATATTAAATTGTTGTCTTTCATGCAATTCATGTATGTATTAATGTGAGTTGTGGGATATTCTTCCAAATTCTTTCTATTCATATTTGACCCTTAGGCATTCATATTGAATGCATATAAATCAGATGTTTCGTATTTTCTTCTATGAACACCTTTAAGAGATTGTATGTTGTTACTGTTGGAAATCAACACTTTTATTAATTTTTAGAAGGCTAAGGATTATTACTTAAGGGGTTTTATCCTTGAATCAGATGCTTTAAAAGGCACACTAGACATCATAGATGTTTTTACATGCTTCTTTAGCCAAGAATTGTCAGCAAAGTACAGCATAAAATTTACATCATTGTCAGTGAACGATAAGTTGAAGCTATTTTTTCTTGGGACAATGATTGAGATTACCTCATTGATGGTGAAAAAGAGGTGTATCATATATATCATTCACCTAGCGCACTCCACTAGTTAAATCTAGCTCCTCTAAAATATACCAGATATCATCTAGACCCTGAACTAGATGAATCTTTATTAGACCCTTAAAAGTTAATCAAACAATATTCTATAAAACATAGAGTTGATTCTTCATAATATAATCCCCAAAGATCGTCCTCTCATCTTGAGAGTTTTGAATAACCTCCTAAGCCTATTGGTTTATCCCCTAGATTTTCAAATCTAGTTGAAAAAAGAGTATATCTTCACACTACCTTTTTATTTGGGAAGCTTGAATCCTTTCATCTTCCTCAATCTGAAACTTAAGGTACAGAATCCTCTAAAAGTGAGTCTTCAACCCATGATATTGATCAACCTAAAATCAATCTTGAAGATTCATTTTCCTTTTACATACTCGAGGAGCTTTTAAATTTTATACCAATCCTTTGTTTTCCTGAAGTTTAGCATATTAGTTTTCCTAAAATTCAAAAGTTGATTCTTCCTCCTCAGTCTCCAAAAAAATCTATAACTCCCAAAGAACAATCTCCAAAAAATCTCCCATATCCTAAGCAACCAGCTTCACATACTCCACAAAAATAATGGTTGGAATAACACCAATTGTTAATGCAAGGCATGCAGCACTTAGATTTCTAGGGAAATTAAATCCTCTTACAGATGGATACTTAAAGCATCTCCCAAGGTTTAATGGAGGAAATGGAATAAGTGTAGAAGATTGTATATCAAATTTCCTTTATTTTGCAAAAAATGTTAATATTGAACATGAAGATGTGTATATGAGATTATTTGTTCAATCATTAGAAAGGGATGTAAGAATATGGTTCAGACAATTGAAACCTGATTGAATTAATAATTTGAGGGATTTAACAGATATTTTATTAATCACTGGAGAATAAAAAGGATCTTGTGTATTAGTTAACTGAGTTTGAAGCCATAAAGAAAAATTTTGGTGAATCAATTTCCGATTTTATTAAAATGTTTAACAAGATTTATAATAAAATACCAGCAGACATCAAACCTTTAGCTACCTCTACTAAAGTTAGATTTGATAAAGCCTTTGATGACTATTTTGCACTCATGTTAAGGGACAGAAAGTCAACAACTCTAGAAAATATACAAACAAATGTTATTCATGTATAAGCTAACAAAGTTGTTTTAGGAAAGTTAAGAGCTAAGGAAGAGTAGAGAAGAAGAAAGCAAAACAAGAGGTTGGTTCTTCAGGGGAAATAAAGGAAGAAGATCAAAAAATTGATGAAATTATGAGGATGTTGAGAAATCTGTCGAACATAATTTTTAGAATGGAGACTCAACTTAGGTAAACATAATAGAATGTAAGTAGGCCACCAAGACTTTAGAGAAGACCATATCAACCTTAGATTTTACAGAGAGAAAGGACAAATATAGATCAACAAATTCAACCACCTCCGATGATTGATGACTAAGAGATTGAATAAGTTGCACAAATTAAAGATGATATTAGTTATCTTGATTTCCAATATTTTGAAGGTAATATCATTCCTTCAAACCATAATCAACCTGTAATTCAAAGTGCTAATTCTTTTGAGGTATCCAAGTATCAATATTTTTCAGAGTTTTTAATTGTTGAACTTAATAAGAGATATGACCTAAGACCTAGAAATAATCCAGCAAGACATACAAAGAAAGTGTTAGACAATTGAAATTGTTTGGATGGCCTGTGGAAACAAGTGTGTTGGCATTGATATCAACTAGATTAGCATTGAGGTTGGTGGCAACAAATTCTTCCATTCATATGATTGTTGTGTCAAGCTCAGGGAGAGTCCCATGGTTGCTGCAATATTTTTTAGAGAAACATCATAGTAGCATGCTTAATGGAGAAGCCATACAAAGATAAATATGATGATTAGGAGTCTCAGGCTTTGGGGAAGCTTCTACCTCATGAGATCATCTTAAAGTCTCATAGAAGTGGTGTAGTTGGTTAGTGCTTGGAAATAGCTTTTCAACGGTATGTGTTAGTTTGCAAATCGCCTCTTGGATCAAAAGATAGATCCAGTCAAAGATATGGAGCCCAAAAGTCAAAATATGCAGAGCTATAAGGGTTAGATATCCTTGTGATGCATAGCCAAGTTTGGCACAGTTGCCAAAACCAATAGAAAAGGTAGTAGAGCATCCAATGGAGCATTGGGCTAACGTGGCTGACAACGCAACAACAGGAGCGTTTTTTATTGGCTCAAGTAGAGCCCACCCGGCATAATTACCCCAACAAATGTACGCCGACAGTTTGTAAAGGACGCACAAGTTAAAGTGTCAGGATGCAATCAGGCAAGTTGACTTGGAGTGTTATAAGTGTAGCATAGAGCTTTCTTATTCATACAAGTAGAGCGTACCCAGTGGAGGCAAGCTCGATGATATCACCCTGACGTAACCACAAAAGGAATGAACCTGGAGATAGTCATCAAGACACAACAACAAATCACAGACCAATGAAAGTGAGTGGGAGGTCCCCACTCCAATAGCTCAACCCGCTGAAGGCTAGCCCAAAGTTTCATCCCAGAGGGATAACAAAGAGGCAGCGCAAAGGAGATTCGGCCCAATGGAAAAGCAAAAAAAAATTTATAAAGGAGATTGGTGAAAAAAAAGGCCTTGGGGATGCTTTCTCTCTCCTCTCTGATAGGGATAGGAGGAATCTTGTTATTGGCTCTCAAAAGACTACGTAGGCTGATGAAATTAGCATGGCGTGGTATAATCAGAGGTGAACAAGTGGAAGGAAGTTTTGGCATTTTTTGAGTACCTAAAAGGCCCATTTTTGAGTGACATGTGCAACAACCATTGGTCGACACATGGCACAGGTGATGTCAGTGTAATGTCATCTAGGTGGTCATAGCCCGAAAGACTCAAGGGGAGTGCACAAGGGATGTGTCGATCAAGAGGCATCAGGCTGACGAGGCTCGTGTCAGAACTCACTCATCTCGGGAATGTTTCAATTGGCTCTTGGTAGCAGCTGGAAAACCTTACCGAACAGCTCATCCTGGAGGTATGTAGCCCTGCGGTGTTAAATGGTATGCAGAGATGATGGGTCGAGTGGTAGGAAACGATCTCACGTGGTGTGGTAGAGCGAGAACCAATCAAGAAGGTGATAGGAGGACCCGACCTCGTAGAACAGTTAAGCCCGCAACGCCCAACCCAACAGTTTATAACATTAGATAAATTTTGAGGTCTAGAATGGGCCTCCTAAGGAATATTATAAAATAATAGCGGAAATAATAAAATAAGATTACATTACATCATCAAATTTTAGAAGGAAAAAGAAAAAACTACTCTTTCAACTCGTATTTTCAACTTATGTCCCTATGGTTTTACCCAAATTTCGAACGGGAGTTCTTGTTAGATGAAAATTTTAATTCTTCATCCAAGGAGTACCCATGTTGCATACTTTCAATGGACCATGCTACACGACAAATGAAAAATACATTAATAACATGATTACAATCACGTTTTTAATAACATGATTACAATCATGTTTTTCATGTATTTCTAATTTTTCGTGTAGCAGGGTCCATTAAAAGTATGCAACATGGGTACTCCTTGGATGAGGAATTAAATTTTTCATCCAACAAGTGCTCTCTCTCAAAATTTGAATAAAATCATAGTGAGATAAGTTGAAAAAATAGTTTTTTTATCTCCCATGGTTGAATCAACATCTTGAATCCTATTGGTTCTTATAAGGTTGATTTTGGTTGTACATTTTTGTTTCGAGACCCATTTTAGACCTCAAAATTTCTCTAATGAGAAGCACAAGTCTAAAAGTGTCTGGGTTGGGAGCTTCGGCCTTAGCGTCATGCATAGGTCATTTCACGTAGCAATGGGACAAAGGGCGTGGAGAAAATAACAAAGGGAATTTAACCCACGAAGGGCATAGAGCGGCTTAGTGCCTAAAGGCTTACCAACGATCACAAGCATTCTTCCTATGGAAGAAAATCAAACTAGTGCGAGCACGGAGGGGGTTTAAGGCCAAAATGGTCTTTAGTGACATTGTTAATAAAATAAAGAGGGGCCAAGAGAGGACCACAATTTGCAGAGGCAACAGTTGTCTCGAGAACATCCATGCTCGAGCTTTCTTGCACGCTAATGAAGAATTGAATGTAAAGGATGGCCAAGTAGAGAAGCATTGATCATAGTAAGGAGAACAATGCTGGAAGTACACTTTGATCTCTATGGGAAATTAATTAGCATGGGGAGCCTTGTTGTATTGTGCAAGTTGACTAAGAATTTATTCTCAACAAGGAGAAATGCTCAGGCACCCATTATGTGATTGAATGCAGCTGCAATATTCAAGTAAACAAATCCCATTCCCATATTCTAATGTGATTGCAGAGGTCAGACAATTTGATGCTACAACAACATGGGAAGGTATTATGGTGCACACCTTCAATTAGTATGAAGAATAGCAAGGACAACATCATTCCTTGTACAAAAAAGGAATAAAACGGTGGATTGTTGTAGTGCAATGATGGGGGGAATTGTAGCATAGTAGAGTTAGTTGAGTGAATAGCTCTATGGGTGAGTGTTATAGAGAAGAGGCCAAGTTTTCATGTGTTTTCGTGAAAGGTTGTTAATTTTAGGTATGCTCTATGCTTAGAGCAATTTATTTCAATTTTCACAATTAACTAAATATCTTTTCCAGATTAGCAATCACATCAACATTAAAGTAAACTGCAGATAGAACATAAACATAAATCGAAGAAGACAAGACAAAACAAGAGGGCACAAGATGTGGCGCTAGCCAGGGACAAACCCCAATGTGGGGAAGCCCTTGATCAATTCTACTTCTATGTTCTTCAATAGTTCAGCAAAGAGAGAGAGATAGATAGTACATTTAAAACAGAAGTCAACACTTCGACTTTCTATATCTACATGAGATTAGTTGAAGACATGTTGCTTCAATTGATTCTCCAAGTTGACTCCTTCACCTATCATTGTGTTGCATCTCGTCCACTTGTTGCACCTCACCGTGCTGCACCATGTTGCACTCATCATCACAGTGCTAGACCTAATGACCATGCTATGCACTTCATGTTGCTTGTAGGGACCAACCTTAATTTTTTTTATTATTTTTTTTAAGTGTGTGCCTCGTTTCCCTGTTTAATAAAAATTAAACGTGCCATTCCAAAACCTGTAACCATTTCTGAGACCAATACAGTTTCCAGGGTCTATGTGACTTTGATTTGCATGTTTTAATAGAGATATTGTCATTGATGAACGAATATAATGGTTGGATGAATGCATTTCAAAAGCATCTAGTTATGTCAGTGTTGTAGTAAAATCAGCAACTTATATTCCTCAAAATCTCAAAAGACATACAAGTTAAGAATTGAAACTGATAAGTTGGTACAATGCATGTGATGAGGGAAGTACTTCCAAGCTAGCAAGGAAAACGAACATCTAAATTTCTCAAATGCCAGAGCCCATTGTCTCATTAAAAAAGAGTTCATTTACCTTAAGAAAAACAATTAAGCTAGCTAAAATGAATATGCATCCTTAGAGAACATGAAACTGATAGTATATTGATCATTTTGAGAAAGAGAAACAAATAGATCCACTTATCACAACGCACAATATTCAGATGAATATTAGTATTGTCATTGATGTTGGTGACTTGAAGATACAGGGGAAAATATCAAGAGTTCAAAGCAAAAGGCATACAACTCTTATGAAGATTGCTTGAAAAGTGGGATTTCAAAAGTTACAGCTTCATTTTTGCCTTTGGGTTTTCCTTGAAAAACAAATCGCAACTCTGTTAACATTGAGAATATAAACAAACAAACCCTAAAAGTCTAGAGAGAGTTCTCTTTTGTGTGAAAAAAGGTAAACACTAGCGGTTTCTTATCTGTGAGCAATAAGCATTGCTTTATTTCAGAGAAAGCACTGAAAGGAGTATTTATACTAGATACCTCGTCATAAGCTCCAGCATTAGCAGTTTTGGGCTTGTCTGGTCCATGCTCATTACTTCTATGAGGTGGTGATCGAGAACCATGTTTCTGTCTTTGTCTGTGATCGTTTGGAGACATTGAAGAGGTATCCAGGTACTTATCTCGCCCTCTTTCCTCCCTTGTTCCATCTCTGCTTGAGCCTTTGTCCTCCCTTGTTCTGTCTCTGCTTGAGCCTTTGTCTTTATCTCTATGCCTGCCTCTGTCATGGTCCTCAATGCTTCTTCCATAATTATGTCACTTTATAGAGAAAAATCATATAGTATTTCAAAGCCTATGGAGGATGGAAAACTTCTATAGAAACTATAGCATGCCAATCGATAATTAGTCCGTAAAAATGTCCTAAATGTGCTAAATATTAGGAGAAATTGAAAGAGTTTTGAAATTAAATTGACTTGCTAGATTAAAAGTAGCAGAGTGGAGTGCATAATTTATTCACTTGGTTAATGGTCTCCCAATGTTAACAAGATTGGTAAATGGCGTCCCCTGTTCAACACTGGTGGTCTTTCGTTCAGGAATAGTAATGGTCTCGTTACCCCCAGAAATTTTCACCATAAAGCCCCACTCTTTATTCACTAGAATTTTTTATTTTATTTTTTATAATGCAACCTTTGGCCTACATAAATATTAAGGTTCCACTAAATATTTACAAAATCAACGGACCTATTCCCCGTGGTCCAGGCCCAAACCGTAATGTGTCAAAAAATTTGATGCCTTGACTTAGCTCTTTGAAATAAATTTGAGATATGGTCTATCTAAAAATATTGTTATTTTGTTTGCAGAATTAATATCCGATATATATTTTTCTATTGTGCAAACGAGAAATTAGTGACATTTGCGTGAATTTTTTTTTGGGATTTCACCTTCTCTCTGATTCTATCAATAAGGTTTATAATCAATTGCTTTTCTGTTGAAGGTTTCATGCCCGATGGGTCTGCATTAGAGTATAGTTTGCATCCAATTCTGGTTAACCTTGTGATTGGCATATCTACGCTCTATGTTGTATAGATTTTGTGACAATTACAGTTTTAATTCAAAAAAAAAGAATCCAACTTTTTCTAGCAGGGATTCTGTGGTGCATACCAAATTGGGAAAACACCATTGTCGGGGTTCAGTACCTTTTTAGGGAAATTTCTCCCAAGTTGCTAGGGCTACATCACTACGTTGAGAACAAATCTTGGGCATTGGAGGATAAGACTGTGACAAACATCAATTCGACTGCAGAAAATGTTCAAATCAATCTTGATGTGCGACAACATTATTGCACCGCAAAAAGAATCTCCACCAGACCTTATCAAGTGGGTGTATCTTGATTGGGATAATTGAGGCAATCCACATCTTAAGTGCCAAAACACTAAGAAATTTGAATCTTCAATCCAATCAATTTATGTCAAATAATTACACTCAGATCTCGAAAATCTCGCCCAAATCTTAGATGCAAAGCATTGTTGGCATAATTAATTAATAATTATAGATTTCTGAGGGTGAAACTAATTCAATTTATTTTCTATCTGTAGGATTTTCATGGCACGATTTCTGATTTGCCCAATAAGTCGATGCCATGAGATAAGAAGCAACTATCATCAGGAAACAAAATCTATCAGTTTTTCATACACAATATGCATGGCATCAAAACAATCCATTTAAGAGTCCGAATGATGTGGGATTCGAGAGAAAAGAATGAAGGAATGGAATTTGACCACATGAGAATAGCGCGAGTGGTTTCCAATGGAAAATTGACAACGTGATGAAATTGAAGTGCCTTCAGAAATCTTAAAGGAGTAATTTCAATCCAAAATTAGAATGAAAGGATAGAATTTGACCTCAACAGAACACAAAAATATCGCTCGGAGGTGAATTCCTAGCATCAGAGATCAAGCTTTGGAGGCTACTCTCATTCTTTGTTTCTAGAATTTTATACATTTCTTAATTGATCTCAGGTTCATATGCACAACACATTGGAAAAATCGATACAGGACATTGATTTGGCTTTAAGCAGGGTGGATTAACGTTGAGGGAGAGAGTAATGAATGGATGAAGCAAAGGAAAAGACTACTCATACATCCATGATCCAACAACAACCAAATGGTTGGGTTGAATTTGCTTAGTCCCTCGGATAGATTTCGAAATTTCCGTTAAACAAGCACAGACACAGTGATTTTTTTGTTTTGAACGGAGAAATATCTCTAGATATTTCTCTATTCGTCGCTAAGATCTCGTCTCCCACCAATTCCCTCACAATATAAATTGTTTTGCCCTTTTATTTTTCACAATATAAATTGTTTCGCCCTTTTCTTTTCCACAATATAGATTGTTTTCCCTTTTATTTTTTATCGTTAAATTAGTGAACATAAGGTGACACCTAACAACTAAAGGATGATTAACTGACATGCAATCATACACAATTAGTTTTTCTCTTTTCATTGCCAAAACCGATAGCAATGTCTAACAACAAAAAGGCTAATACATTGACAAGCAATCATGGCCAAGCCAATAACTTCAGGGTGTTGAGAGTTGTGCTTTGGTATACAATGCAAGTTGTGAAAATGACAGAGGAATTGCAGAAATTGATCTAAACCCCGATTATCTTAACTGAGAGATGTCATGAATACTCAACCATGACTACTATGGTAATTAAAACAAACATTGTTGAGGGTGCAAAACATAAATCATCATTGCTCAGGTTTGGAACAGCAATTGCAACATCATAAATGTAGTAGATATTGAACAAAACTAGTCATGCATGCGTGGGCCCATAGGTCTCAAAGTTCAACATAGCTCTGATACCAAGTGTAGGGACCAACCCTAATTTTTATTTTTTTCTCATGCCATACTCAATAATCATCAATAACAAGGTTTCTCAGTGTTAGTCATTGTCATAATAGCATCATCAACATCACCTAGTCATTCGCATCATTGTTCATTGTGAACCAAAACTAATGCAAGTAGGTAACATAGGGGACACATCATCATGGCTATCATCATCATAACATCAATGGAAACATACATATCCATCAAATCTATCATCATCATGATATCAATAGAGAGCATACATATCCTTTACTGCCATCATCATCATAAATTCAATAGAAACTAAACATAACCATTTATGCTACAATCATCATAATATCAATAGGGAACATGCATAACCATTAATGCTACAATCATCATAATATCAATGGAGAACATACATAAACATCACAACCACTAATAATAGAGTCATGTGTCTGGATCCTCAACCTGAGGTCCTCAAGAATAATGTGTGGGCCTTAGGGCTAAATAAATGTTAATGTCATATCACTATCAGTCAACTAGAGCGGAGCACTACATTGTTGCTCTTGTCATTGTGCTGCTCCAATCATTGAGCTGCTCTCATCACATATCTACACCAAATGTTGTACTCATCACTAATCTGCACTGAATGTTGCACCATCATTGATCTGTACTCAATGACTGCTATGCTACACTTCACTGTTGTCTCTAATACCATGCTGCATCCAACTGTTGCATCTAACCAAATTGTCTAACATGTTGACCACAGAAGCAGTCACATTAACCTTTAGTCCTTATCCTTGTGCAACCTATAACACAATATGCTACTAGCTATCGCCTACGGCCTAGCCTAGAAACAAGCAAGGTTGTCATACAGTACCCAACTATTACCCTTGAAAACAATGTCTATCAATCAGCCTTATTGTTGTACATTTATGCCCAGAACAGATCTCAAATATGTCACGCTGTCATCTACAACAATGTGACTTAAATGTTGATTAAATACTTACTTTTGCTACGGCATAGGACCACTTGTATGCCGCTGATTAGGGCCTCTTCTATTGCGGCTAAGAGCTACGTATAATGCCTTTTTCACGATGGCAAATAGAAGCTAGATGAGGGATGCCAATTCGGTTGACAGCGTGTCTCTTCACTGTTGCTAGGGCTTCATTCTTCCACTAGACAACATATAGAAGTCTTCTCAATACAGTGGCTAGAGTCCCCATTATGACAGCGAATTAGGTGGTTTAGGGATTGTGGATTAGGAGCCACTCAAACATTAGATCAAGGTTCTCTTTTGTTGCATTTTGAGGATCACTTGTGATAGCAAATCATGACCTGTGGCTAGGATATTTAGGACATCATATGAGGGCTTATCCTTCAGCTATGTGTGGGCTTCTTTTTACTACGGCTAGGGCTCCCTCTAGTACTCCTTAGATTTGCGTTGAAGCTCCTTAGACTAGAGAGCCTTTTCTGGACAGCGTTGAGGGCTTATACTTTTCTTCCTCCCTTGACTATGGCTAGGGCATGTATCCCTGCGGCTAGGGCACCTCCAAGATTCCTCCTTTAGGGCTATGTAGAAGGCACCTTCATGACAGCGTATAGGATATGGCATCCTCTAGGGTAGTGTATCCTCTTTAGGTCTCTCCTCCCACTAAAACCCAAAGACAAGCGGAGAGGAAGATATCCCCAAGAAAATGAGTGTCTAAATGGCTTGAAGTCCTCTTTTATTTATACTAAAACGTTGAGAACAAGTGGGGTTTATTTGGTTGCTGGCCGACCTTGATTAATTGTCCCATAACACAAATAAATTCATATCTCCATGAATACTTATCAGAATCGAATGATCTTTAGATCAATCCTACACCTCTCTATGAGAAGGATCCAAGAAAAATACCAGTTGTCATTAATAAGATGACCCACATGGAGTTTGGCCCTAGTTGCCAATTTTAACACTCCCTCTCAACTAGGGAGAACTCCATCTGCTAATCCATATGTCCGACTGTACTATCTCTGCCATCAGTGCCCTGCACTGCTCTACTTTGCTGAGCTCTCCTCAATTCCGCTCTACTTTGTTGAACCATGAAGAAGAAGAATTGATCGAGAATGTATCATACCATTATCTACTGACCCGAAGTTAGTTTCATCTTACTGACTCGAAGTCAATTTTATTGATCCCATATCAATATCACAAGAGAGTGTCTCAAATCGCTCATACTGATCCCAGATCAGTTTCATTGATCCCAGATCAGTTTCATTGATCCCAGATCAATGGAGGTCATCCTAGCATAGGGAGTACGGTAGATATAATGATGTGTCCATCGATATTACTACTAATCATCCCTAACCCCATTTCCCTCTCATTGATCAGATGAGAGGTACTTCCCATGATTCCCGGACTGCATGGGTAGGATGCCTCGACAGGAGAACTAATCATCTTGTCCACAGGAGAATGAATCATCCTATCCCACAGTCGCCATAGGAGAACTAATCATCTCGGCCCACGGGAGAACTAATCATCATGTTCCACAGTTTCCACGGGAGAACTAATCATCCTGGCCCACAGGAGAACTAATCATCCTATTCCACAGTCGCCACGAGGTATCACAGGGAAAGGTTGAACCTGTCACCCTATACATAGCGCATCGCTAGGGGAGGGTGAGTCGCCCTGTGGTCGTATGTCACTCCAATAAGTACCCCAAGCCTCCTAGAGCTCCCAAATCTCAATGCATCCAACATGCAGGACCCTTTTACAAAGATATCTCAACGACTCCAAGCCGTTCGGGAAAATCATCGATTTGATCTTTCCTCAGGGCTTTGACAAAATGTCTGTGACCTGTACATCAGTCTCAATCCGATGGAACCTCCTCGCTCATCGACTTACCATATACCAAATAAGGTAGTATCTTATGTATATCTGCTGGAGCAATCATTGAATACAGGATTCCTCAATAATCGAATCCCCCCTGGTTGTCACAGAGGATCACGATGGTATTCATCATACGTACAAACAACTCACTGAAGAGTTTCCACAACCAGGCAACTTCATACGAGATAATACTCATAGCTGTGTATTCGGTCTCAACGGTGCTTATATCAACTGACTTCTTCTTCCTGCTCATCCATGATATCGAAGCAAAACCCAAAGAGAACCAGCACTGAGAAGTGCTCTAATGATCCTCCACACTGCCTGCCTAGTCAACATTCGAATAATCATGTAGCTTCATATTTCCAACCATGTATCTCAATCCATGAGAGATTGTGCCCCGAAGATATCTCAAAAGATTCTTGGCACCAATCTAGTGAGGCTCAACCAAATATGAGCTCACCATGCTAACTGCAAAACATATGTCCGAACGAAAGTTCACCAAGAACATCAATGCAAATGAGTTTATGAAACTCAGAGGCATTTCCCAAATCTGGTCCGAAAACATCACCATATAACTTCTGAAAGTTAAGATCCTTAAGGTAGTCACGGGCTTGCAGTTTACCATTCCACATCCGGGATCCAACTCCCTCTTACTTCTACAAGTGAGAGGGTCTGCACTTGTCTGAAATAGGTCGTCCTCAGAAGTTTTCGGTATGAGAGGTCTATCATTCACAACCTTCAAACAATGGTTTGGATCGACTTCACTCTTAGTGAATCTCAACTTCATATGACAACTATCAATCCTCTCATATCAAACCCAGGGTGATCTACTTCAAGCCATAGAGGGATTTCTTCCATTGACACACATGAGATTCCCGATCATGAATCTCAAACCCCTCGGGTTGTTCCAAACCTATGGACCTTCTACATGGGGGGAATGGTCCCCTTGTAAGATTTTCCCTTCAGTACATCTCAGACATGTACCTTCATGCTCCTTTTGAATTCAGGCATCCTTGTCATCATCTGACTTATATACCTCCGGTGCTATGTGTCAACTGACATGGTCCCCAATGGACTTCCTGCCAACCCTGAACTCAAAGATAAAAACATCTTTGAAAAATCTATTTCCAAACACGTACCTTTCCATCGATGAATGCCACCCTAAAACCTTTTGACTTCCATTGCTGAAATGGACACCAGGTTCTTCTTGCAATCAGGTACATAAAAGAGATTCTTGTAAATGAATCGAGTTACCCTCATTCAATTGAGGGGTAACACCCTTTCCAGGATAGGTGGCATCGGCTCCAAGTATAATCCCACAAATGTTTCCATCTCTACCAAATTAGAGAGAGAGCACCCTTCTATTCGATGGAGTGCCTTGAAGCACTGCAATCAATAAGCCAGATTCCCAAAGAATCTGAAGGAGAGGGCTAATACAAGATAGCACTTCTATATCTTATCAGAAACAACATTTGATTCTTCATACCTGGGGTTCCTTGCTTTCTTGAAGGGTCAGCCATTACCTTGATGACCTGCACTATCATTCCTCTGATCATTGAAGATATACCTGGAATGATTGTTATCATCATCAAGTGATGTGTCCCTGCCATTCAGACACTCCTTCGCATTATGGTCGAACTAGTTATTTGCCTTTCCTTCCACCTTGAGATTCAGTCTTCCCAATGAAGTGATCTTTAGGTAGGCCATATTCCGTTACGCCATTATGATAATATTCTCTAGTTCGATTTCACCCTCGATGAATTTGAAGAGGGATGAGGAACCCATTGATCCTTTTGTCCTTTCCTAACTGTCTTCAGTGATTTCTCTTTCACTCTTGCTTGGGCATTGTCTTCACCTCAGCTCCGATTCCAAGTTAATTTTAGGTATATTTTATGCTTCGAGCAATTTATTTCAATTTTCACAGTTAGCTCAATATCTTTTCTAGATTAGCAATCACATCAACGTTAAAGTAAACTGCAACTAGAACATAAAAATAAATCGCAAAAGACAAGCCAAGACAAGGACACAAGATGTGGTGCTAGCCAGGGACAAACACCAATGTGGGGAAACCCTTGATCAATTCTTCTTCTATTTTCTTTAATAGTTTAGCACAGAGAGAGAGAGAGATAGTACATTTACAACAGAAGTCAACACTTCAGCTTTCTATATCTACAAGAGGTCAGCTGAAGACATGTTGCTTCAACTGATTATCCAAGTTGACTCCTTCACCTATCCTTGTGTTGCATCTCGTCCACTCGTTGCACCTCACTGTGCTGCACCATGTTGCACTCATCATCATAGTGTTGTACCTTATGACCATACTATGCACTTCATGTTGTTGCTCCTGTCACTGTGCTTCTCCAATCACTAAGCTTCTCTCATCACGGATCTACACAAAATGTTGTACTCATCACTGATATGCACTCAATGCTGCACCATCTTTGATATGTACTCAATCACTGCTATGTTGCACTTCACTGATATCTCTAATACCATGCTGCATCGAACTGCTGCATCTAACCAAGTTGTCTAACATGTTGACCACAGAAGCAGTAACATTAACCTTCAGTCCTTATCCTTGTGCAACCTATAACACAATATGTTGTTGGCTATGGCCTGCGGCCTAGCCTAGCAGCAAGCAAGGTTGTCATACAATACCCAGCTATTACCCTTGAAAACAATGTCTATCAATCAGCCTTATTGCTTTACATTCATGCCCAAAACAGATCTCAAATATGTCACGTTATCATCTACAACAATGTGACTTAAATGCTGATTAAATACTTCCTTTTGCTGCGTCATAGGACCACTTTTATGTCGTTGATTAGGGCCTCTTCTATTGCAGCTAAGAGCTGCGTATAAGGCCTTTTTCACAATGGCAAATAGAAGCTAGATGAGGGCTGCCAATTAGGTTGACAGCGTGTCTCCTCACTGCTGCTAGGGCTTCATTCTTCCACTAGACAGCATATAGAAGTCTTCTCAATACAGTGGCTAGAGTCCCCATTATGACAATGAATTAGGTGCTTTAAGGATTGTGGATTAGGAGCCACTCAAACATCAGATCAAGGTTCTCTTTTTTTGCGTTTTGAGGATCACTTGTGACAGCAAATCATGACCTGCGGCTAGGGTATTTAGGACAGCGTATGAGGGATTATCCTTCAGTTGTGTGTAGGCTTCTTTTTACTGCAGCTAAGGCTCCCTCTAGTACTCCTTAGATTTGCATTAAAGCTCCTTAGACTAGAGAGCCTTTTATGGACAACGTTGAGGGCTTATACTTTTCTTCCTCCCTTGACTATGGCTAGGGCATGTATCCTTGCGGCTAGGGCACCTCCAAGATTCCTCCTTTAGCGCTGCGTAGAAGGAATATTCATGACAACATATAGGATAGGGCATCCTCTAGGGCAGCTTATCCTCTTTAGGTCTCTCCTCCCACTAAAACCCAAAGACAAGTGCAGAGGAAGAGATCCCCAAGAAGATGAGTGTCTAAATGACTTGAAGTCCTCCTTAATTTATACTAAAACGTTGAGCACAAGTGGGGTTTATTTGGTTGTTGGTCGACCTTGACGAATTGTCCCATAACACAAATAAATTCATATCTCCATGAATACTTATCGGAATCGGATGATCTTTAGATCAATCCTACACCTCTCAATGAGAGGGATCCAAGAAAAATACCAGCTGTCATTAATAAGATGACCCACATGGAGTTTGTACCTAGTTTCCAATTTTAACAAAGGTTGAGAGTGCCTATGCTACAGAGTGAGGTCAATAGTGTGTTTGTCCAAAAATGAAGGTCAAGATCTGAGTATACATTGTTGAGCGCAGAGGGTTTTTAGTTGAGTGTATGTTCTTGTAGAGTAATTAGAAACTAGAATATTGTGTGGGTTGAGTATGAATGAAGGTTGCTAAGTAGAATAGAGGGTCAAATGCAGAGGAGAACTGAGGGCCAAGTGGATGAAGGGAGAGTTGAAAATAGGAAAAGTGGTTGCCAATTACAGTGAGCAGTAATTTCCTCATTGAGTGTGGGTTGGAGCCTGCATGCAAGGAGTTGGTGCTTTCACCACAGTGGTTATCTAAATAAATCTTAGGGTTTGGTGCCTACTGCAAGTTGGTTCTTGCATAAATCCAAGGAACTGCGATTTGGTGCTCCAGTTGATGTTTCTGGTAAGTTGATCAATTGTCTACACAAAAAGGGAGTTGGTGCTTCCTACTAGTGGGTGCTAGCAAACAATCATAGGGAGTTGATGCTTCCTATGAGTGGTGACTCACAAACAAACATTGATATAATAAAGTAGGTGCTCATATTTACATCAAATAAAAAACAAGCTTTGGTGCTTTTTCTCCCATAAGGGTTTACACATTAAATCATTTGTGTCATACATGCTTACTACTCACGGTGTATGTGTTTATGTGTTGATCTTATATTGTTACCACATGATATGTTGATGATGATTATAAGGATAGTTTCCAAGTTTGAATGTTGAATACAAATTGGTAGAAAAGTAAAATTGGCCTTAATATTGATTCTCCTCACCCGCTCTCCCCCACCCCCCGGCCAGTATTAACACTGTTTCCAATAAAAAGTCACTTTTAATATCCCTTGGGATAAGGGTTCAGAACCTTCATCTTCACAACAACAAGAATCTTCTAAAGCAAAAAAAAAAAAAAAAAATCTATTCTTTTATTTTAGAGAAAGAATTAGAAAAGGTAAATATTCCAATTCATTTATCATAATTGACAAGAAGTCAAAGTTATCAACAACAGGGGTCTAAATGGATTCAACCTTCAAATATAGATGCACAAGTAGATGTAATTGGAACTAGACAGAACACTTTCACACAAGGTTTTATTCACAAGGTGACCAAACAAATGACAATGGAAAGGACATCACATAACTTAAACAAACAAATAAACTAAAGACAAGAAAAGAAATATGCACATAAGGTAGGGATACAACCCTAGGCTACTATTGAAAATATTTCTTGAGATCTTGGTCGTTGATAGGAAGAAGTCCATCTCCCCATCCAATGATTGGAGACGATAAGCATGGTGGCCAAGCTTGTCATGAAAAACATATGATGAGGATCCATAGGGACTAGAATTTAGCGTGTTTACCTTTCTCTTCATGGGCTTTATCCCATTTCAATATTAGGTCTCCCACACTAAACTCTTTCTTCATTGCAGACTTTTTGTCAAACCATCACTTGATACGACTCCGATGAATAGAAAGTTTTTCTTTTGATTTCCTCCTTTCTTTCTATAACTTCAATAGAGTGTTTATCCTACCTTGAATCACAAGACATGTCTTACACCAAGATTCTTGAGAAAGTTGAAGGGTTGGAAGGCATATGTTCGGAGGTAGGATGGCTTCTTTCCCATACACTATGAAGTAAGTGTAAGTTCTCAAAGAGCAGTTTAGGCGTAACATGATCAACCCACAAAGCATTCACCAAAGCATTATACCAGTTCCTTTGTTCATAGTAAACATTTTTCTTGATAATACAGATTAGATTTTTATTAGTTGACTCAACAAGATTGCTACCCTGAGAGTAATAGTTGGATGAATGTTTTAAAACAATGTCATTTTCTAATGCAAAATCATAAAGTTTAAGAAATGAGAAATAAATTGCATTATTAAAAATAAGTGGCGTAGGAACGTCAAACCTTGTGATGATATTATGTTTAAGGAAGTTGTTGACTTCCTACTCTTTCACTTGTTTTAAAGGAACTGCTTTTTTCCACCGAGTAAAATAGTCTATGGTAGTTAAAATATATCAACGTCGCTTTGATGAATGTGGAAATATTTTTCCACTGACATCCAATCCCCATTGTTGAAAAGGTTCTTCTACAATGATGGGTTGCAATGGGGTGGTTGACTTTCTATCATGGACAACACATCTCTAACAAATTGGGCATTTGCGAGCATAAGTGTGTGCATACTTGAATAGTGTGGGCCAATAATAACTAGCATGCATGAATTTGTGTGCAGTAGTATCACCTGTGTAGTGTCCACGAGATGGTCCATTGTAAAGATACTTTAATACCCTTTCTAAATTTGGTTCTTTCAGACATCTGAGCAGGACTTTGTTGTGGTGCTTTCGAAAAAACATTCCATGTACCAACTGATATGATAGAGCTTTGAGTCAAATAGCCCTCTTTTGGCGTGCTGATAAGTGAGAGGGAAAGGTACCATGCTCAAGATATTGTCACACATTTGTTTACCAAGAGGTGGTTGCGTTAGTGGGGGTAACTTGTTCAATGTTATACATTTTGATTTCTTGTTCCTGCCCAGAACATTCCTCTACTAGTGCATTAATAGATTCTAGTGCAAGCAAGACCATGGTCGCCTAGGGCTACAAGGCCTCGGACATGGGCAGCAGGTCGATTATTTGTAATTCTTTTAATTTTTTCTTTATTTATATTTTTATTTATTTATTATATTTTTTTAACTGTGTTTTTTTAATTTTAATTTTTTTAACTTAAATAATAATAATAATAATAATAATAATTTTAAAAAAATTCTTAAATTATGTGTTTTTTAGAAATACTTTCATACATATATATATAGTTTTTACAAATTAATTTTGTTTTTTTTATATTTTTATGGTTTTTTTTGTCTTTTTTATATATTTTTTTATATTTGATTTTTTTCATGTTTTTTAATTTATTTTATGTTTTATTACTTGTTATTACTTTTTAAAAACTTCTTGTGTTTTGCTTTTTCAATGTTTGAATTTTTGTTTTATTTCGTATTTTTCATTTTTATTTATTTTATATTTATTTATTATTTTGTTTTTTTTCTAAAAAAAAGAATCGGCAGGGTCTGTGTCCATACTCGACTAGCAACCTGATCCCATTATGTGCAATTTAATAATTGATTTTAAATTTTTTGTTATAATTATTCGAGTTTGCACCCACAATGTGTTAATTTCATGGTTGGTCTTTAAGTTCTCATTATAATGGGTCAAGTTCACCTACTCTACGTGTCAATTTGATGGTTGATTTTTAAATTTTTGTTGCAATGTGTTAGCTTGTCTTAGACAAATATTTTAAAATCGCTATGTTGGAAATAATGACAGGGGGGTGAATCAGTGTTTCTTTTCAATTGCTATTTTTACCAATTAAATTCTTCATAATTTAATCAGAGAAATGTATAATAATTATTTTATTAAGTATAGAAAATATTGAATACAATAAATGATGAATGTTTGCCAAGCACCATCTTGGACTTGATGAGGCTCCAACCTCTAGGGCTTCGACCCTATCTTATCCAAGGCTCCAACCTTGCGTTTAAGAACACCAATCCTATTGTCTTGTCTTCTTTTAATTGAAAATGCAAAAGGTACTTACTTGACCGCCATCAATGAGATTACCTTACTGTGTTGTTGATTGCAATCTTCAATGTCAACTTCATTTGTCCACTTGCTTTACTTCACTTAATCCATCACTACTTGTGTCATTGTTCGCTGCTTATTGAGGTGGTGGAATCCGTTATTGTCCAAAGTTTTATGCCATAGTTCCGGTCTTCAAAACATTTTGTAGTTTGAACTTCAACATTGCCCAATCCAAGAGGATATACCAACACCCACAGTCGAAGATACACTGCTGCCCGATTCACAAAGGATATACTAGACTGCACTTGTCCGAGAACACCCCATACTCTGAAGTGTCAATTGCCACAGTCACAAACTATGAGAGCACCATTTCCGAATGCACCACTGCCTATTTGATAATGCAACAATTGATACACTACCTAATCTGAGATTCCTTTACACAATGATCGTATAGAAAGAGATTCCCAATCCAAGGTTTGGAGACACGGTTCCGAGTTACTGCAACGCACCAAAGGTTATCTTTAATTCTAAGTGGTGGAACTGTGTCAACAGGTCCACAGAGAAATTTGAGGCAATAGTTTTGAAGATGTGTCAACATATCCTCAAAAAAAATCGAGCCAACAGTTCTGAATATGTGTCAACAAATCTGCAAAAAAATCAAGCCAACAGTTCTGAAGATGTGTCAACAGATCTGCAGAAAATCGAGCCAACAATTCTGAAGATAATATGAGGTTATGTTCTTTGAAAACGAGCTTGTCAAGTTGTATTAATCCTTGTCTATGTTAGAAATATAACTCTTGTTTCAAGTTTTAGGCTCCTCTTGTTTTTATGTTTCTCTTTCCTTAAAGTTCACGAGACGTGAACTATTACCTGCGATTCTTCTTGATGATCGAATTGATGAATAAAGAATGAATATGTATACCTAATATATAGTGTTCGTGTCTATACAAATAGGTTGACATGAGTAGGTCGGCTCACTATCTAGAGTAATATTCTTAACTTAAAAAAATTTATATCTCCCAAACTATTTGGAGTTTTGGGCCAAGTAAGAGCTCATTGAAAAGGAAAAATTATGCTCTAAAAGATGGTATAGGTATCGTATTGATAGGTTGCCTCTAAGGTAGTGAAAAAACATTTTTTAATGTGACTAGTCATCAATTAGTGCAGAATTGGAGGTAAGACAAAGTGGCTTCATGGATAGTAAGGGCATTTGGAAATGTAAGGCTTCATTGTGACATTTACTAGGAGAGCCCAACAATATATATTTCATCAATGAAAATTATTGACCAACACGTTATACATTTAGCATTTAAAAAAGAAATTACTATTGGTATAATGACTCTATCATTTAGGTGTTCATTTTTAAAGTTTTTTTAGTCATAAAATTTTTCCATAATGTCATGCTTGAAATATTTTGAAAACATAAAAAGTTTTGTAGTCATAATCTTTGGTTTTAATTCCATGGTTGAAAGATTGTCGAGATTTTAATGTTTTTCTACGTCATGATATTTTATCTTTAATGTTATGGTTGAAAATAGTTATACGTATTTTTTTTTTACCACCATGACTCAAAATTGTTAGAATTTTAAAGTTTTTTTAAAGACGTGATATTTTATATTTAATGTCATGGCTAAAAATCATTGGAATTTTAAGGCTTTTCAGAGACGTGATATTTTATCTTTAATTTCATGCTTGAAAATCATTGGAATTTTAAAGTTTTCCAGAGTGATGATATTTTATCTTTAATGTCATTATTAAAAAATGTTTTAAATTTACCCCAAAAAAAAAGACGCCATTCCAGTATCAACACTTTTCATTTTCAGGGTGTCTTTTGCACAAAAAAATTGGTTTTTACTACCATTTTTAAAAAGTGTTGAAAATTTATCCAGAAACAACAACAACAACAAAATTGTTATTCCAATATTAGTGTTTTTCATTTTCAGCGTGCTTTTTCATTTTTTGGGGGGGTTTTTGGCTAGAGATCTCATTTTGAGGTAATAGTTCTCGTTTGATCGATAAGTTTGTTTAGATAATCCAACTTACAAAATTCTTGAAGTTATATTGGATAATGAAGCTCAAGGTAACCCTATGAAAGAGTCCACTAGTTATTATATCCCTACAATAGTCGTTCATAACATCATTCTAGTTGAAATCAAACCTAGTAAGACATTAAACATTAATTTCAATCTTACCCGTTCTCGGCGAGAATAACTAATACGAGTCCTCTAGAAGGATAAATAAGATGTTTCTTGGGATTACACAGATATGAAGGACATTGATCCTGAATTATATACACACCATATTTATAGAGAGAAAGATGTTTGTCCTATTCATCAACCTCAAAGAAGGTTGAAATCACATATTAAAGATATAGTTAAACAAGAATGCCACAAATTAATTAATGTCAATTTCATATATCCTATATAAAATAGTCAATTGGTTTTATCACTCGTTGTCGCCCCTAAGAAGAATGGAAAGTGGCGAGTTTGTGTAGATTATAAGGAATTGTTAAAATTGACAACTAGAGCCAAACTCCATGTGGGTCATCTTATTTATGGTAGCTAATATTTTTATTGGATCCCTCTCATCGAGAGCTGTAGGATTGATCTAAAGATCATCCGATTCCAATAAGTATTCATGGAGTTATGAATTTATTTGTGTTATAAGACAAATTGTCAAGTCGGCTAGCAACTTGTGTAGGCTCAGAAGCCCAATAGTCATGTCTATTCATCATCTACATTTTAGTAAAAATAGGAGAGGACTTGAAGTCATTTGAGACACATATACTCTTCATGTGATCTCCTCCTCTCCATGTCTTTGGGTTTTGGGTAAAGGAGAGACACTGAGAGGATACATTGGCCTAAAGATGAGGACCTAGCCGCAGGTGATGTGTTAAGATTAGGTATGTTCTATGCTCGAGCAATTTATTTAATTTCTTTTCCATATTAGCAATAACATCAGCATAAAGTAAATTGCAGATAGAACATAAATATAAATCGCATAAGACAAGCCAAGACAAGAGGACACAAGATGTGGCACAAGCCAGGACAAACCCCACAATGAGTGGGGAAACCCTTGATCAATTCTTCATTTGTGTTCTTCAAAGTTCAGCAGAGAAAGAGAGAGAGAGAGAGAGATAGTACATTTACAACAGAAGTCAACATTTTGACTTATCTAGATCTAAGCAGAGATCATCTCCTATAACGATGATACCTGAGATCAGTTGAAGACATCCTGCTTCAACTGATTCTCCAAGATGATGACTTCACCTATCCATTTCGTCCATTTACCACACCTTGCAGCACCATCTCATCTGGTTTTATCATCATGCTGCCCATTATTCAGCATCTTCCATTGTTATACAGCATTATTCATCATCATGTTGCTCATGCCCATTATTCTGCATCATTCATCATCTTTTATCTCATCCATCAACATGCAGTCCATTACTGATCATGCATATATATATATATGATGCTTCTCACAGTTTTCTTAAACATGTTGAGACTATCGTATGCTACGGACCTCTTCATTGAACCTTTATCTCATTACCACAATTGCTTCTTTATTTTTGCGGTTCCTTAATCAATCCGAGGACGCAGCCAAACCCTAGGTCCAACCTTCACTGCAATTGGCTGCAACTTCATTCCTTACTGCAGCTCTATTATGACTACAGCTTCATTGTCTTGTGCATATAGGTGTCATATGAATGACAGTGTATGAATCTTTCTACCCTACGTAAAGAAAAATGTATATAGGTAATACATCTCAGGACAGCGTATAAGTGTCGTGTAACTACGTCCTTGACTGTGTTCATAACTGTCCCATTAACTGTGTGTAAGGGTTTAGCGTATGAGTGCAATTTTATTTTGATTGCATTCATCCCTTGGCTGCGTTGCGTGTTAGGGCCTCTGGATAGCTTATGATGCTACGTTCCCTTGACGGCTATACCTCAGGACTGCGGCTCCTCTTGCACCTCCATGTATTTACAGTGGCTACACACAGCATTTATCATGCATGTGATGCGTGTATATGCCTCTACGAGCAGCAATTATATGACTGCGCTGTGACTGTGTTAATGTGTGTATCCACGAGCTGCGATTATTATTCCAGCATATATATATATATATATATATATATATATATATATATATATATATATATATGCCATGACAGCGTGTCTAATTCTGTGTATAAGTTTCATTAGTGACCAGCGTAAGTGTCTCTACCTGCAATTTTATGCCCAACGTATATACCAGCATTATGTGTATATATATTCATGAAGTTGTTGTTGTTGCGTATCCACATACATTCATGAAATTGTTGCGTATTCTAGTTTATATGTTTCCATGAACGGTGTAGGGTTTCACTTCCTAAACAGTGTATAGAGATTCATTATATTGACTGTAATTTAGAGCATCATCTGAGTGTGAGCTAGGGCATCATCTAGGCCAGCGTATTCTATGTTCTCTCCTTCTCCAAAACCCAAGACGTGGAGAGGAGGTCACCTCAAGAATATTTGTATAAAATGACTTCAAGTCCTTGCCAATTTATACTAAAACGTAAGTGATGAATAGGCGTGACTATTGGGCTTCTGAGCCTACTCAAGTTGCTGGTCGGCTAGATAATAAATCCATAATCAAAATAAATTCATATCTCCATAAATACTTATCGAAATCGGATGATATTTGGATCAATCCTACACCTCTCGACGAGAGGGATCTAATAAAAATATCAGCTGCCATAAATAAGCTGACCCACATGGAGTTTGGCCCTAGTTGTCAATTTAACACTCCCTCTCAACTAGGGAGAACTCCATCCGTTGATCCATAATCCCGACTGTACTATCTCTGCCATCAGTGCCCTGCACTGCTCTACCTAGCTCTGTTGGCTCTGCTCAGCTCTGCTGGCTCTGCTCAGCTCTGTTGGCTCTTCTCTGCTCTGCAGGCTCTGCTCAGCTCTGTTGGCTCTGCTGAACAAAGAAGCAGAAGAATTGATCGAGAATGTCTCATACCATTCTCCACTGACCTGAAGTCAATCTCAGAGTGCGTACCATTGGTCCCAGACCAGTCCCCACTGACCCAAAATCAGCGTCATATTGGGTACCACTCCTACCGCTGGTCCCAGACCAGTATCGCAAGCTCAGAGAGTGTACCACTGGTCCCAGACCAGTCTCAACCGACCCGAAGTCAGCGTCATAGTATGTACCACTCTCACTAGTCCTAGTCCAATGTTGCACTAACACGAACTCAGTCTCGGAGTATGTACCACTGGTCCCAGACCAGTCTCAGCGGACCCGAAGTCAGCGTCATAGTATGTACAACTCCTATCACTGGTCCCAGACTAGTATCATTGATACCAGATCAATGGAGGTCATCCTAGTGTAGGGAGTACGGTAGATACAACGATGCATCCATCGGTACTACTATGGTCCCTAACTTTATTTTCCTACTCATTGATCAGATGAGAGGTACTTCCCATGAGTCCCAGACTACATGGGTGGGATGCCTCGATAGGAGAACTTAATCAATCTTTTCCTTACAGGAGAACACATCAATCCTGCTACAATCGCCATGGAGAACACATCAATCCAGGCCTCACAGGGGAACACATCAATCCTGCTATAATTTCCATGGAGAACACATCAATCCTGCTATAATCGCCATGGAGAAAACATCAATCTAGGCCTCACAGGAGAACACATCAATCCTGTTATAATCGCCATGGAGAACACATCAATCCAGGCTTCATAGGAGAACACATCAATCCTGCTACACAAGAGAGCGAATCATCATGTTCCACAAGAGAGCAAATCATCTTGTCCCATAAGAGAGCGAATCATCTTGTTCTAGTGCACACCACCAGGGGAGGGTGAGTCACCCTGTGGTTGTATGTTGCTCCAGTAAGAACTGCAAGCCCCCAGAGCTCAATGTATGCAACATGCAGGACCCTTGTACAACGGTTTCTTGACGACTCAAAGTCGTTAGGGAAAATCATAGATTAGATCTTTCCCTGAGGCTTTGACAAGTTATATCGACCTGTACATCATCTTAATGCGATGGAGCCTCCTTGCTCATCGACTTACCATATATATGATGTCTATCTACTGGAGCAATCGATGAATACAGGATTCCTTAATAATCGAATCCCACCTCTGGTTGTTACAAATAATCACAGTGGTATGCGTACAAACAGCTCACTAAAGAGCTTCCCCAACCAGGCAGCGTCATATGAGATCATAATCATAGATATGTATCTGGTCTCGGCAGTGCTTATGACAACTGAATTTTGCTTCCTGCTCATCCATGATATCAAAGCAGAATCAAAAGAGAAACAGCACTAAGAAGTGCTCTAGTGATCCTCCACACTACCTGCCCAATCAGCATTTGAATAATCATGTAGTTTCATATTTCCGGTAGTGTATGTCAATCCATGAGAGATGGTGTCCAGAAGACATCTTAGAATATTCTTAGCACCAATCTAGTGAGGCTCAACCAAGTATGAGCTCCCCATGCTAAATGCAAAACATATGTCCGGACAGAAGTTCACCAAGAACTTTCCCAAATCTGGTCCAACATCACTACTGTATGACTTCCTCGAGGTAGTCACAGTCTTGCAGTTTATCATTTCTCATCTGGAATCCAACTCCCTCTTACTTCTGCAGGTGAGAGGGTCTGCATAGGTTGTCCTTGTAAGGTGTTGGTATGAGAGGTCTATCATCCACATCCTTCAAGTAATGGTTTGGATCGGTTTCACTCCTAGTGAATCTCAGCTTTATCAGACAGTTATTGATCCTCGCATACTATGCCCAAGGTGTTTTTCTTCAATCCATAGAGGGCTTTCTTTCACTTGTATACATGAGATTCCCATTCATGAATCTCAAACTCCACAAGTTGTTTCAAAACTATGGACCTACTACATGAGGGGAATGGTCCTCTTGTAAGATTTTCCTTCGGTACATCTCAAACATGTACTTTCATGCTCTTTTTGAATTCATGCTTCCTTGTCACCATCTGACTCACAGACCTTCGGTGTTATGTGTCAATGGACATGGTCCCCATTGGACTTCTTGTAACTTAATGCAACCCTAAACTTAAAAGCATCTTTGAAAATTCTACTCAAACACGTACCTTTTCATTGATGAGTGCCACCCTAAAACCTTTGTCTTCCATTTCCGAAATGGACACCAGGTTCTTCTTGCGATCAGGTACATAAAAGTGATTCTGGGATTCCTTGCTTTCTTTGAAGAGACGGGCGTGTCCTCCTTCTCATAAGGGCCGTACTTATCATCAAGACATCTACCTTTCCTTCCACCCTTAGATCCGTACTTCCTAGATCTTTAGGTAGGCCATCAAAAACTTCCACTGCGTCATTATGATATCATTCTCTGCTTCAACTTCACTCTAGGTGAATTATGAGGAACCCATTGATCCTTCTGTCTTGTCCCAACTGTCTTCGGTGATTGCTCTTTCACTCTTGCTTGGATATTCTCTTCACCTCAGCTCTGATTCCATGTTAAGATTAGGTATGTTCTATGTTCGAGCAATTTATTTAATTTCTTTTCCATATTGGCAATCACATCAGCATAAAGTAAACTGCAGATAGAACATAAATATAAATCGTAAAAGACAAGCCAAGACAAGAGGACACAAAATGTGGCACAAGCCAAGGAAAAACCCCACAATGTGTGGGGAAACCCTTGATCAATTCTTCTTTTCTGTTCTTCAAATTTCATTAGAGAAAGAGAGAGAGAGAGATAGTACATTTACAACAGAAGTCAACATTTTGACCTATCTATATCTGAGCATAGATCATCTCTTAAAACGATGATACCTGAGATCAGTTGAAGACATCCTGCTTCAACTAATTCTCCAAGGTGACGACTTCACCTATCCATTTCGTCCATTTACCACACCTTGCAGCACCATCTCATCTGGTTTTATCATCATGCTGCCCATTATTCAGCATCTTCCATCGTTATACAGCCCTATTCATCATCATGTTGCTCATGCCCATTACTCTGCATCATTCATCATATTTTATCTCATCCATCAACATGCAGTCCATTACTGATCATGCATATATATATGATGCTTGTCACTGTTTTTTGAAACATGTTGAGACTGTCGTATGCTACAGATCTCTTCATTGAACCCTTATCTCATTACCACGATTGCTTCTTTAGTTCTGCGGTTCCTTAATCAATCCGAGGACACAGCCAAACCCTAGGTCCAACCTTGACTGCGATTGACTACAGCTTCATTCCTTACTGCGACTCTATTATGACTGCGGCTTCGTTGTCTTGTGCATATAGGTGTCATATGAATGACAGCATATGAATCTTTCTGCCCAGCATAAAGAACAATGTATATAGGTAATACATCTTAGGGCAACGTATAAGTGCTGTGTAACTACGTTCATAACTATCCCATTAACTGCGTGTAAGGGTTTAGCGTATGAGTGCAATTTTCTTTTGACTGTGTTGCGTGTTGGGGCTTCTGGACAGCTTATGATGTTGCGTTCCCTTGATGGCTATACCTCAGCACTGCGGCTCTGTTAGGCCCCTATACTACTAGTGTAACCCCTTATTGTTATTAGTACAACCCACTTATTGTATTGATGTACCCATGTAGTGCCCATATTGTTACTATTGTGCCCCATAGAAGCCCACTATTGTTATTATTGTGCCCTTACACTATTATTGTTATGTCGGCTCTGATTATGTTATGACCCCTTAGACCCCTATATATAGAAAGGAGGTCTTTTCATTTGTATCATCTAAGAATTGTTCATTTATGTAATGTAAAGGAGGTTTCCCCCTCGAAGAGGCTGAATTCTAAGGCGTTGATCTATCTTTTCTATCTTTTCTTGAGCTGGTTTCATAACATTTGGTATCAGAGCTTTGGATTCTAGGGTTTCACTGCTCCAAACAGGTCATCGTGACATTTTCACTATAACCTTTTTTCTGCGACGTTTCAGAAGTTGCAAAAAAAACCCATTTGAGAAGAAATCACGCTGAACATCGGGTCTAAATTTCAGAGCTATTCGTGCTATATTTGCGGAGATATGATCTGAGGAAGTTGGTCTTCTTGCAGACTCCTGAATTTCATTCCAAACAGGTGACCTGGGGAAAATCGTCATAACTTTCTCTCTGGGCATCGAATTGAAAATTCATCAGAAGCTAAAGAAAGAGGACGGATTGTAGTTTCTTGTATATATTTTTTAGATCCAAAGATCGAAACAGTGACTCGTGGCACGTCGTACAAGTTCGCTCTACTGAACTAGTCTATAATCAGGTCATTGTGGGAGATTTGGCATAACTCTTCTTTGAGAATCCAATTGGGATGAGACTGGTGGCATTGGAAAGAGGACACAGAGGGCTAATACAAGTCGCAATTTCAAAACTTAAAGATCCAAAAGTACAGAGTTATAGTCGTTTCAAGATCGAGCTCATAAAATCAAGAAAAAACAAGATGAGGAAGTTTGATGGCAAGAATCCGGTAAATTGGATACTTCAGATGGAGCAATATTTTGATCTACATGATGTACCACTGTTACAAAAGGTATGTATTTCATCTTCATATCTAGAACTAGATCAATTTTTATGGTATGAAGGGCTTTGTTCTTGTAAACAACTTGTTACATTGTCAATTTTCACAGAGGAAATGATAGCACATTATGAAAATACAAAGAGCAACACCTTCTTTAGAGCAACACCACAACAATTGGAAAGAGTAAAAGGGCTTTGTGACATAGTGGAAAGCAAAATTATGGAAACCAGGAAGCATACCCCTCACAACTATAAAGATGGAAGTGTTGTTTCTCCTAGCCTTCCACAACCTACAAGGGTTACACCACAACAATTGGAAGAAAAAAGAGAAAAAGGGCTTTGTTACAATTGTGATAGCAAATGCACTAAAGGTCATAAGTGTGCTGAGAAGAAATTATTTTACATAGAATGTGACGGGGAGGAATAAAAGGATCAAGAAACATCAAAAGAAGAAGATATACGTCAGGACCCCACCCCAGAGAAAGAAGAAATGAATCAGACGATATCTTGTAAAGCATTGGCAAGAATTACCACTCCTCAAACTCTCAAGATAAAAGGACATATCAAGAAGAAAAAGGTGCAAGAAGTGAAAGATCACATCGAGAAAGAAGAAATGAATCCAACCATATCTTGTAATTCATTGGTCGAAATTACCACTCCTCAAACTATCAAGATATAAGGACATATCAAGAAGAAAAATGTTCAAGAAGTGTAAGATCACATTGAGCATCAAGAAATGAATCCGACCATATCTTGTAAAGGATTGGAAGAAATTACCACTCCTCAAACTCTAGAGATAGAAGGACATATCAAGAAGAAAAAGGTTCAAGCAATGAAAGATCACATCAAGCATCAACAACAAGTTCTCCAACTTTTAAAGGATAACACCACTTCGGTGCAAAATCAAACGAAACAACGGGTAGATCAACATTGTAGTGAAAAATGTTTTGATGTAGGTGATTGGGTATTTTTACTGCTACATCTCAAGCAAGCTATTTATGAGAAGGAAATGTTGGCAATACTACATGCACTTAAAAAATGCCGACCTTACCGAATGGGAAGACTCTTCAAGGATGAGGATGTGAAAGCATTGTTTTGTGCTATTTCTATTATCCAACCAGAATGGATAAATGAAGCAAGGGATGAATGGAAGAAGGACGAAGAAGTATGGTCACTTATTCAAAAGTTGCAAAAGATCCAAATTCAAACAATATTGCCAGAAATTGAAGAGGAAGGAAAAATCATATTGGAACCTGGAGCAGTCACAGAAACAAGAACTCGACAGCTACGAAATCGATCAATTTCAAAGTATCTCATCAAGTGGAAGAACTTACCTGCTGAAGATTCCACATGGGAGGACAAGAATTTTATACAGAAGCATCAAGAACTACTCAAGCGTTGAGGACAACGCTTTTTGAAGGAGAGGGGCATGTTAGGCCCCTATACTACTAGTGTAACCCCTTATTGTTATTAGTACAACCCACTTATTATATTGATGTACCCATGTAGTGCCCATATTGTTACTATTGTGCCCCATAGAAGGCCACTATTGTTATTATTGTGCCCTTACATTATTATTGTTATGTCGGCTCTGATTATGTTATGACCCCTTAGACTCCTATATATAAAAGGAGGTCTTTTCATTTGTATCATCCAAGAATTGTTCATTTATGTAATGTAAAGGAGGTTGCCCCCTCGAAGAGGCTGAATTCTAAGGTGTTGATCTATCTTTTCTATCTTTTCTTGAGCTGGTTTCATAACGGGCTCCTCTTGCACCTCCATGTATTTACAGTGGCTACACACAGTGTTTATCATACGTCTGATGCATGTATATGCCTCTACGAGCACCGACTATATGACTAAGTTGTGATTGTGTTGATGCGTGTATCCACGGGCAGCGATTATTATTCCGACATATATATATATATGCCATGACAGCATGTATGTACAACATGTCTAATTCTGTGTATAAGTTTCATTAGTGACCAACGTAAGTGTCTCTGCCTGCGATTTTATGCCCAACGTATATACCAGCATTGTGCGTATATATATTCATGAAGTTGCTATTGTTGCGTATCCACATACATTCATGAAATTGTTGTGTATTCCAGTTTATATTTTTCCATGAACGGCGTAGGGTTTCACTTCCTGAACAACATATGAAGATTCATTATATTGATTGTAATTTAGAGCATCATCTGAGTGTGAGCTAGGGCATCATATAGGCCAACATATTCTATGTTCTCTCCTTCTCCAAAAACCCAAGATGTGGAGGGGAGATCACCTCAAGAATATGTGTATAAAATGACTTCAAGTCCTTGCCAATTTATACTAAAACGTAAGTGATGAATAGGCGTGACTATTAGGCTTCTGATCCTACTCAAGTCGCTGGTCGACTAGATAATAAAACCATAATCAAAATAAATTCATATCTCCATAAATACTTATCGGAATTGGATGATCTTTGGATCAATCCTACACCTCTCGACGAGAGGGATCCAATAAAAATATCAACTACAATAAATAAGCTGACCCACATGGATTTTGGCCCTAGTTGTCAATTTAACATGATGCCCTAACTGAAGATGATGCCCTAGCCGTAGACAATGCCCTAGCCACAGTGATGCCTTAGCCATAGTAATGCCCTAGCCGCAGTAAGCCGCAGGCTTATAAGGAGATCTACACGCAGAAAAGAAAGAGATTCAGTCTTCATCTAAGGCTTGCATTTCTATCTTGAATATCTATAAGGCTCTGTGGTTTGAATATCTCCAAGACTTTTTTGAATTACAGTGGCACGCTAATATACGCACGCATTCGAATTACAATGGCACGCTAATATACTCTGAGGCACGCATTTGAATTACAGTAGCACGCTAATATACGCACGCATTCGAATTACAATGGCACGCTAATATACTCTGAGGCACGCGTTTGAATTACAGTGGCACATTAATATACTCTGAGGCATGCATTTGAATTACAGTGGCACACTAATATACGCACGCATTCGAATTACAGTGGCACGCTAATGATCTCTAAGACACGCAATTTTAGAAGCTCATGGTTCATATATATCTAAGGTTCTAATCTCAGCAGCAAGCTCACTATATTCTCTGTGGCACGAAATTTATGTGGCTCAAATTTTCTCTATCCCTGGCATCGCATCACACTACAGTGGACTCGAATTGTATTTAGTATGGCTTAGCTCACATTACAGTTATGAATGTTCGTATGTTAGATACATATGGTTATATGACAAGGATTTTGATCCAAATATGTTACAGTGATATGTGATACAGCTTATCCATGACAGAAATTTCAGATATGACAGCGACCTTAGAGCATAAAGTGATCCTTAATATGACTGTATATGATAGTAACTTGGATGAGATACGATTAGGAGCAGTGATCATCAGATTAGAAGTCAGAGGGCTAAGCTGCTACCTTGGGTCCAGGAATCTGGAACTATAGCCTAGCTGCTTTGCTACGCTGCAAGCCATAGCAAGTAGCTAAGGCTGATATACATATGGATGTATGATGAAGCAACAGAAGTATAGCAGCAACATGATGATGAATGAGACAGCATGATGAAGAATGATGCAGCATGATGGGCACATTAGTAAGGAGCGGCATGATGATGGGAGTAGATGGGAGAAGCTTAGTGACTAGGTGTAGCATAGTGATGGGTGCAACATCAGTACAAGCTGCATAACTATGTTAGGTGACGCTGTCACCTTGGAGAATTAGTTGAAGCAGAATGTCTTCAACTAATCTCATGTAATATCATTATAGGAGATAATCTATGCTCATATCTAGATAAGTCAAATTGTTGACTTCTGTTGTAAATGTACTATCTATTTCTCTCTGCTGAACTTTGAAGAACATAAAAGAAGAATTGATCAAGGGTTTCCCCACATTGGGGTTTTTCCCTGGCTAGTGCCACATCTTGTGTCCTCTTGTCTTGGCTTGTCTTCTGTGATTTATGTTTATGTTCTATCTGCATTTTATCTTAGTGCTGATGTGATTGCTAATCTTGAAAAGATATGGAGCTAACTGTGAAAATTGTAATAAATTGCTCTAGAAAAGAACATACCTAAAATTAACATGGTATCAGAGCTGAGGTGAAGACAATGCCCAAGCAAGAGTGAAAGAGCAATCAACGAAGATGATGCAGGAGCATCGGAACTGGCCAGCAATGTGGAAAATTGTCCACATGTTGTGGCCTGACAGGGTGAGATTCATCGCTGTGTTAAAATCTAGTTTGCTAAAGAGGTCAACTTCATAAATAATTGTGTCTATCTTATTGATAAGATTGTTATAACAGGTGTAAGAGAGCGCAAATAAGTAGGAGTTTTATTGTTAGAATTTTTATATTTAGAAGATTATGTATCGAGTAGTTAGAGGGTAAAGGGTAGACAGTTGTAATAAAACGAAGAGATTTTTCTTCATGGAGAGAGAGAGTTAGTTTTGGTGTGTGATCTTGGAGAGCGCGAGCTCAGAAGATAGTGAAAACCGTGTGTTGTGTGTAATAGAATTCAATTTTTTTTATGTAATTGAAAAACGCAAAGTTTCTGTTTTATTAACAAGTTCATATTGTGCGCAATGATGTATGAAGAATTGGGAAAAGATTATGTGTTGAATTTTGTGTTTAATTGTTGATTAATGTGATTGCATTTCAGTTTTAATTTTAAAGGTCCCTGTGAAGGAATTCTGGATAGTTAAGTGAGCATATGAAATCCATTTGAACAGAGATAAGTTGAATTAAAATCGTTGAGGCGTCGGATCAAGCGTTAAGGTTCATTTTTGTGAACCAGCATTACCGAATCCGATTTCGGATCGGATCAGAACGCCGAAAATTTGCAAACGCAGATCCCCGAAGTTGCGCATCGGAGTTTGATGTGGAGTGTTAGCTGTGGTAATTAAAGGTTCAGCGAATTGAAATCCTCCGACAATTAATACAACGGAGTGTATTAATGCCAGACTCTCGTGAGCGATCCCGGTCAAATTGCATGGAATCTGGAAAATCGATATATTTATATGTTAAATTATGGTGTGACCGTCAATTTTGAAAACAAATGGCGTTGTAATGTATTGTATATCGGTCAACCCATATACACGTATGATAACTGTGTTAATTAGAAAACTGTGGATCTATTACATCAGACTTGGATCAATCTGCAAATGTTTTGATGTCATTTGTAAATTGCAACGGAATGCAACGTAGATATGTTGCAAATGTTTTTTTTGTTAAAAACAGTGGTTTGTATCTATTAGAGAGGGCGAAAGGAATTGGATGGGCTGCGCCCTGTATGAATGGATCGAAAGAATTCAGTTCCCATATTTAGTTGAAACAGGATTTTCATTTCAGCATTCCGGCATTTTTAGGGATAAACAAGATTTTTCTGTTTGTATTGTTTTTACGCTATTGATTGTAATCTAATTGGATTGAGCACAGGAATTTGGTGCATCAATTTTTTGGTATCAGAGCCAAATTAGCAGGTGGTTGCAGCAAAGATTCCGCCAAGGAGTGGAATTGGTCGAGGGAGACCAGAACCAAATGCAGTCCTGATAGAAGAAGTGCGGAGACTGCGTGAACGAATGGAGACAATGGAAATAGCTCAGAGAAGAGCACCTGATGAGAGAACTAAGAGTTCTTCAGAAGAATCTGATGAAGAGGTGGAAGCAGGAGAAGAAAATGAAACTGCCAAAGTCCTCAAGATGCTGGCAAAAGTTGGAAGCAAACCTAAGATAGAAATTCCTATGTATGAAGGGAGTTTGAATGCAGAGGAGCTCATGGATTGGATCAGATCCATAGATCAGTATTTCGATTATGAAGAGGTTGAGGAGAATAAGAGGGTGAAGTTTGTAGTCACTAGACTGAAGGGCCATGCAGCCATCTGGTGGGACGAGTTACAGACATCAAGAACGAGAAAGGGGAAATCTAAGATCAAGCAATGGATTAAAATGGTAAGCAAACTGAAAGCCAAGTTTTTGCCTAAAGACTATCATTTGAATCTTTTTAAGCAGATGCAAAATCTGAAGCAAAAAGGAATGTTTGTTAAAGAATATACTGAAGAATTTTACAGGTTAAGCATCAGAACAGGGCATGTAGAAGATGATTTGGAGAAAGTAGCCAGGTATATTAATGGGCTAAGGTATGAGATCCAAGATGAGATTAGCCTGTTAAGTTTGAAAACTGTTGAGGATGCCTATCAAGCAGCCTTGAAGGCAGAGGAAAAACTGTTGCGCAAACAAAACCAGAGAAACAGAGGTAAGAATCCGGCAAAAGAAGGAGGGACATTCGAATCCAAAGTTTAACACTCTCAGAATGAGGCGGGGAGTGCGAGCAATAGAACACCACAAAAAGGAGATTCTGGGCGCGGAAGGTTCGTGCCTAGAGGCAGAGGCCGAGGAAGATATGCACGGTGTTATATATGTGTTGAATGGGGACATATGCAATGGGATTGCCCTCATCAGAAGTCGGCAAACCCACGTAATGTGAATGTTGTTGAAACCAAAGAGGAGATTCCTCAACCTGAAGTTAAAGAGGAACCACCAGAAGTTGGAGAATCCCTGTTACTGAAGAGGGTATTACTGGAAGAAGCTAAGGAAGCCAAAGAACCAGTTCAAAGAAGGACTTTATTCAGAACTGTATGCAAGTCCAAGGGTAAGTGTTGCAAATTGGTAATTGATAGTGGTAGTACTGACAATCTTATTTCTACAGAGATGGTGGATAAGTTGAAGTTGGAAAGGACAGTACACCTCACTCCTTATAAAGTATCGTGGCTCCAGAAAGGCCATCAAATTTTTGTAACTGAACAATGTAAAGTTGAATTTCAAATTGGTACTTATCAGGATGTTATTTTATGTGATATAATGCCGATGGATGTATGTCACATATTGCTTGGAAGGCCCTGGCAGTTTGACCGAAATGCCATACATGATGGCAGAAGAAATAATTATACTTTGGAGAAAGATGGGAATAAGCATACACTACTGCCGTTGAAAGCTGAAGATAATAAATAAGCACTTGGAAACAGCGTTACGTTGATGAATGAGAAGACCCTGTTGCAGGAAGATGAGAAGGGTAAGAATATGCATTTTGCTAATATTGGAAAACCCAAGGTAATTTTAACTTCTACAAATTTAGAAGATTTGCCTGAATAAATTCAGAACTTATTGAATGATTGTGCTGATATTGTTGTGGATGAGTTGTTGCCGATCAGGAGTATTAGTCATCATATTGATCTAATACCTGGAGTCAGTTTGTCGAATAAAGTAGCCTACAGGGTAATGCAAGAAAATACTGGAACACAAGAGTTGATGGATAAATGGCTAATCAGTGGAAGCCTTAATCCATGTACTATGCCAACAGTACTCAGTCTGAAGGAAGAAGTTGAAAGGCACATGAGTACAGATTCTCGAGCCTTATATAAAATCACCATCAGATTGATGAATGAAGGTTTGGAGGAATATGCAGTCTCTAAAGAAAAGTTGAAATTGAATCTGAAGAAAATCCAAGTATTTATGAAATGGCTAACTCCTAGAAGCATATTTGAGGGAGATTTCAAAAGTAGATGGCAGGAATGCAGTAGCAAAAACAAACAACGAGCAGATATGAAGAGACGGAAAAAGAAATTCCAAACAGATGATTTAGTCATGTATTACAGATTAGTGCTTATACAAAAAGCCAAAAGAAGAACCACAAGGAGACGTCATAACAAACTAAAGCCCAAAGCAGGAAAAAGGAAAAAGAAAGAGCCAAAGAAAACCAAGAGTCAGACTCACTATCAGTGTTTGGTCAAGTGGAAAGAGCAACCAATGGAAGATTCCAGTTGATTGACAGCAGCTAAATTGCAGAAATATGGAGTAAGTCTTAAAAGTTTGAAGGACAAATCTTTTCTTCCCCGGGAGTCTGATGCAAGAGCATCGGAACTGGCCAGCAATGTGGAAAATTGTCCACATGTTGTGGCCTGACAGGGTGAAATTCATCGTTGTGTGTTAAAATCTAGTTTGCTAAAGAGGTCGACTTCATAAATAATTGTGTCTATCTTATTGATAATATTGTTATAACAGGTGTAAGAGAGCACAAATAGATAGGAGTTTTATTGTTAGAATTTTTATATTTAGAAGATTATGTATCGAGTAGTTAGAGGGTAAAGGGTAGACAGTGGTAATAAAACGAAGAGATTTTTCTTCGTGGAGAGAGAGAGTTAGTTTTGGTGTGTGATCTTGGAGAGCGCGAGCTCAGAAGATACTGAAAGCCGTGTGTTGTGTGTAATAGAAGTCAGTTTTTTTTATGTAATTGAAAAACGCAGAGTTTATGTTTTATTAACAAGTTCATATTGTGCGCAATGATGTATGAAGAATTGGGAAAAGATTATGTGTTGAATTCTGTGTTTAATTGTTGATTAATGTGATTTCATTTCAGTTTTAATTTTAAAGATCCCTGTGAAGGAATTCTGGATAGTTAAGTGAGCATATGAAATCCATTTGAACAGAGATAAGTTGAATTAAAATCGTTGAGGCGTCGGATCAAGCGTTAAGGTTCATTTTTGTGAACCAGCATTACCGAATCCGATTTCGGATCGAATCAGAACACCGAAAATTTGCAAACGCAAATCCCCGAAGTTGCACATCAGAGTTTGATGTGGAGTGTTAGCTGTGGTAATTAAAGGTTCAGCGAATTGAAATCCTCCGAAAATTAATACAACGGAGTGTATTAATGCCAGACTCTCGTGAGCGATCCCGGTCAAATTGCATGGAATCTGGAAAATCGATATATTTATATGTTAAATTATGGTGTGACCACCGATTTTGAAAACAAATGGCGTTGTAATGTATTGTATATCGGTCAACCCATATACACGTATGATAACTGTGTTAATTGGAAAACAGTGGATCTATTACATCAGACTTGGATCAATCTGCAAATGTTTTGATGTCATTTGTAAATTGCAACGGAATGCAACGTAGATATGTTGCAAATGTTTTTTTTGTTAAAAACAGTGGTTTGTATCTATTAGAGAGGGCGAAAAGAATTGGATGGGCTGCGCCCTGTATGAATGGATCGAAAGAATTCAGTTCCCATATTTAGTTGAAACAGGATTTTCATTTCAGCATTCCGACATTTTTAGGGATAAACAAGATTTTTCTGTTTGTATTGTTTTTACGCTATTGATTGTAATCTAATTGGATTGAGCACAGGAATTTGGTGCATCAGAAGACAGTGGGGAAAGGATAAAAGGATCATTGGATTCCTCATCCCTCTTCAAATTCACCAAGGGTGAAGTCGAAGCAGAGAATATCATGAGAATGGCGGAGCGTTATATGGCCTACCTAAAGATCACTTCATCGGAAGACCGGATCTCAAGGTGGAAGGAAAGGCAGATAACTAGTTCGGCCATTATGCGAAGGAGTGTCTGAATGGTAGGGACACATCACTTGATGATAATAACAATCATTCCAGGGACATCTTCAATGATCAAAGGAATGACAGGTGATGCAGGTCATCAAGGAAATCGCCGACTCTTCATAGAAAGCAAGGAACCCTAGGTATGAAGAATCAAATGTTGTTTCTGATAAGAGAAGGAAGCGTTATTTTGTATTGGCCCTCTCCTTCATATTCTTTGGGAATCCGGCTTATTGATTATAGTGCTTCAAGGCACTTCATCGGATAGTGAGGTGCACTCTCTAATTTGGTAGAGATGGAAACAATCGAGGGATTATTCTTGGAGCCGGTGCCACCTATCCTGGAAAGGGTGTAGGGAATGTTACCCCCCAATTGAATGAGGGTAACTCAATTCATTTATAGAATCTCTTTTATGTACCTGGCTGCAAGAAGAACCCGGTGTCCATTTCGGCAATGGAAGTCAAAAGTTACAGATTGGCACTCATCGATGGAAAGGTACATGTTTGAAAATAGAATTTTCAAAGATGTTTTTGAGTTCAAGGTTGTATCAAGTTGCAGGAAGTCCACTGGGGACCATGTCCATTGACACATAGCACCGAAGGTCTATAAATTAGATGGTGACAGGGATGCCTGAATTCAAGAAGAGCGTGAAGGTACATGTACCAAAGGAAAATCTTACAAGGGGACCATTCCCCTCATGTAGCAGGTCCACAGTTTTGGAACAACCCGAGGGGTTTGAGATTGATGATCAAGAATCTCACGTATGCAGGTTGAAGAAAGCCCTCTATGGCTTGAAGCAAAACTCCCCAGGCGTAGTATGAGAGGACTGATAACTATTAGATGAAGCTGAGATTCACTAGGAGTGAAACCGATCCAAACCATTACCCGAAGGTTGTGGATGATAGACCTCTCATACCAACACCTTATGAGGACGACCTATTTCTGACAGGTGCAGACCCTCTCATTTGAAAAAGTAAGAGGGAATTGGATTCCGGATGTGGAATGATAAACAGCAAGCCTGTGACTACCTCGAGGATCTTAACTTTCAGAAGTTATATGGTAGTGATGTTGGACCAGATTTGGGAAATGCCTCTGAGTTTCATAAACTCATTCGCGTTGATGTTCTTGGTGAACTTTCGTCCGGACATATGTTTCGCAGTTAACATGGTGAGCTCATATTTGGTTGAGCCTCGCTGGATTGGTGCCAAGAATCTTCTGAGATATCTTCGGGGCACAATCTCTCATGGATTGAGATACACTGTCCGAAATATGAAACTGCATGATTATTCGAATGTTGTTTGGGCAAGGAGTGTGGTGGACCGTAAGAGCACCTCCGAGTGTTGTTTCTCCTTGCGATCTGATTCAATATCCTGGATTAGCAGGAAGCAGAAGTCGATGGCTTTGAGCACCACTGAGGCAAAGTATATTGCCACTAGCATGGCCTCCTGTGAGGCAGTCTAGTTGTGAAAGCTCTTCAATGAGATATTTGGATTTACATTGGATACCACCATGATTCTATGTGACAATCAAAGCGGGATCCGTTAATCAGAAAATCCTGTATTTCATGATCGCTCCAAGCATATCGATATCAGGTACCGCTATATTCGAGATATGGTGCAGCGAGGAGAAATAAGGCTCCAACATATCAGTACAGATGAATAGGTCGTCGACATTCTAACAAATCCCCTAGGAAAGGTCAAATTCCTGACTTTCCGAGAACGACTTGGTGTCGTTTAGAAACCCTCCGATGAGGGTCGAGTATGATGTACTGAGCTCTGGGAGCTCCAGGGGGGCGCGGGGTACTTATTGGAGTGACACATGACCACAGGGTGACTCACCATCCCCTGTTGGTGCACTTGGTACAGGGTAAAAGGTTCAACCTTCCCCTGTGACACCCTGTGGCGACTATGGAATAGGATGATTAGTTCTCCTGTGGGCCTGGATGATGTGTTCTCCATGGCGATTGTGGACAGGATGATTTGCTCTCCTGTGGACAAGATGATTCGCTCTCTTGTGGGACAAGATGATTCGCTCTCCTGTAGATAGGATGATTCACTCTCCTGTGGACAAGATGATTCGCTCTCTTGTGGGACAGAATGATTCGCTCTCCTATGGACAAGATGATTCACTCTCCTGTGGACAAGATGATTCGCTCTCTTGTGGGACAAGATGATTCGCTCTCCTATGGACAGGATGATTAGTTCTCTTATCGGGGCATCCTACCCATGCAATCCGAGACTCATAGGAAGTACCTCTCATCTGATCAACCAGCAGGAAAATGAAAATAGGGACCATAGTAGTACCGATGGATGCATCATTGTATCTACTGTACTCCCTATGCTAGGATCACCTTCATTGATTTGGGATCAATGATACTAGTCTGGGACCAGTGAGAGTGGTACATACTCTGAAACTGACTTCGGGTCAATAGAGGACTGGTCTGGGACCACTGGTACACACTCTGAGATTGACTTCGGGTCAGTGGAGAATGTTATGAGACATTCTCGATCAATTCTTCTTCATGGTTGAGCTGAGCAGAGCAGAGCTAAGCACCGCAGAGCTTAGTAGAGCTGAGCTAAGCAAAGTAGAGCTGAGCAAAGCAGAGCAGAGCAGTGCAGGGCACTGATGGCAGAGATAGTACAGCTGGACATATGAATCAGCGGATGGAGTTCTCCCTAGTTGAGAGGGAATGTTAAAATTGGCAACTAGGGCCAAACTCCATGTGGGTCATCTTATTTATGGCAGCTCATATTTTTATTGGATCCCTCTCATCGAGAGGTGTAGGATTGATCTAAAGATCATCCAATTCCAATAAGTATTCATGGAGTTATGAATTTATTTGTGTTATAAGACAAATTGTCAAGTCGGCCAACAACTTGATTAGGCTCAGAAGCCTAATAGTCATGTCTATTCATCATCTATGTTTTAGTATAAATAAGAGAGGACTTGAAGTCATTTGAGACACATATACTCTTCATGTGAGCTCCTCCTCTCCACGTCTTTGGGTTTTGGGTGAAGGAGAGACACTAAGAGGATGCACTAGACTAAAGATGTTGCCCTAGCCGAAGATGATGCCCTAGCCACAGGTGATGCCCTAGCCGCAGTAATTCCCTAGCCGCAGTAAGTCGCAGGCTTATGAGGAGATCTACACGTAGAAAATAAAGAGATTCAGTGCTCATCTAAGGCTCGCATTTCTATCTTGAATATCTCTAAGGCTTTGTGGTTCGAATATCTCCAAGACTCTCTTGAATTACAGTGACACGCTAATATATGCACGTATTGGAATTATAGTGGCACGCTAATATACTCTGAGGCACGCTTTTGAATTACAATGGCACGCTAATATACGCACGCATTCGAATTACAGTGGCATGCTAATATACTCTTAGGCACGCATTTGAATTACAGTGGCATGTTAATATACGCATGCATACGAATTATAGTGGCACGTTAATGATCTCTGAGACATGCAATTTTAGAAGCTCATGGTTTATATATATCTAAGGTTCTAATCTTAGCAGCAAGGTCACTATATTCTCTGTGGCACGAAATTTATGTGGCTCGAATTTTCTCTATCCCTGGCATCGCATCACACTACAGTGGACTTGAATTGTATTTAATATGGCTCAGCTCACATTACAGTTATGAATGTTTGTATGGCAGAGACATATGGTTATATGACAAGGATTTTGATCAAATATGTTACAGTGATATGTGATACAGTTTATCCATGATAGAAATTTCATATATGATAGTGACCTTAGTGCATAAAAGTGATCCTTAATATGACTGTATATGACAGTAACTTGGATGAGATACGTTTAGGAGCAGTTGTCATCAGATTAGAAGTTAGAGGGCTAAGTTGCTACCTTGGGTCTAGGAATTTGGAACTATAGCCTAGCTGCTTTGCTAGGCTGCAAGCCATAGCAAGCAGCTAAGGCTTATATACATATGGTTGTATGATGAAGCAACAGAAATATAGCAGCAGCATGATGATAAATGAGACAGCATGATGGGCACATTAGTAAGGAGTAGCATGATGATGGGAGCAGAGGGGAGCAGCTCAGTGACTAGGTGTAGCACAATGACGGGTGCAACATGAGTACATGCTGCAACACTATGTTAGGTGAAGCCATCACCTCGGAGAATCAGTTGAAGCAGAATGTCTTCAACTGATCTCATGTATCATCATTATAGGAGATGATATATGCTCATACCTAGATAAGTCAAAGTGTTGACTTCTGTTGTAAATTGACCTCTGTTGTAAATGTACTATCTCACTCTCTCTGCTAAACTTTGAAGAACATAAAAGAAGAATTGATCAAGGGTTTCCCCACGTTGGGGTTTGTCCTTGGCTAGTGCCACATCTTGTGTCCTCTTGTCTTGGCTTGTCTTCTGCGATTTATGCTTATGTTCTATCTACAGTTTATCTTAGTGCTGATGTGATTGCTAATCTGGAAAAGATATGGAGCTAACTGTGAAAATTGAAATAGATTGCTCTAGCATAGAACATACCTAAAATTAACAAGAATTATATAAAGCTACTCATAAAAACCACTTCCCTCTTCCATTTATCAATCAAGTCCTCGATACCTTCTACGGAAAGAAATATTTTTATTTTCTGAATGGATTCAGTGGGTATAACCAAATCCAAATTGCTCCAGAAGACCAAGATAACACTGCATTTACTTGCTCGTGGGGAACATTTGCATACTGATTTCTCCCATTTGGTCTTTGCAATGCACCCGCAACCTTTCAAAGAGAAGTTATAGGAATATTATTTGATTTAGTTAATGATGAACTTCAAATTTATATGGATGATTTCACACCTTATGGTGATGAACTTGAAGAAGCTTTGAATAACCTGGAGAAAGTCTTCATCATATGTATATTGACCAAGCTATATCTCATTCATGAGAACTATCATATGTTAATGACAGAGGGCGTATTTTTGGGACATTTTATCTCTATTGAAGGCATTCAGGTGGACCCAGCGAAAATTGAGGTAATTCTCAAGGTCCCTATTCCTCAAACACTAAAAGAGATATGTGCTTTCCTTGGATATGTTGGTTATTATTGAAGGTTTATAGCACGCATTTCAAAAGTTGTGGTGCCATTATATGTATAAACGGGAAATGTGGAATTTATTTGGATTGATAAATGTGCAATCAGTTGAGGGGAGGTTGCATTATCATTGAACTTCCAATATTTGAATGGTAATGACTCATTTCAAATTAGTTAAAAAAACAACATAGGAATTATTGACTATATAGAAGTTTTGTGTTATCCTGTGAAATGCTCCATCTTACTTCACATTAAATTAGCAAATACAAAGAGACTATGGTGAAAGATGTGCTCAAAATCCCAAATTAAGAAGTGAAGTACCGTGCTTGGTAAATAAACTCTCCATGCTTGGTAAATAAACTCTCATACCATCCATCTTCCACACACACACACACATATATAAGGAATGTCATGTCCCCATTTTTATTCTTCTTTATAGTACAGTCAGGGTGGATTTCTAAGGCAGGAGATGGCCAGGTCAGTGGAGCAGGTTTATGTCATCAAAGGTCCTGATGGAGTTTTGAGGAGGTTTTTATGGGATTTGATTCTCTTGGCATATTCTATCATCCGCACAGTTTTCCTTTCATTCTATCGCATTCTGACAACTTTCAGAAATCAACGTTATTATTGGGCATAACTTATTTAATTATGACCGAGGTGGCATTCTGGTGAGATTAATTGATGGAACACCTCAGTGCAATAGCTCGTTGGAACCGGAATAAGAAGATCTACAGGATGGGATGCTGAGAAGAGACTTTCAGTGGCCGAAGTGAGTATGGTGGGCGATTTTCTATTTTCCTTAGCTAAAAATGACTTTAATTAGTCATTTAATTAAGATAAAATAACTAATTGGAGAAAAAGGGCCAAAATTGACTTAAGTGAAATAAAATAAAATTAAAGGTCACTTAAGATAAAGTCAATAGAGGAGCTTCTAGAATAATAATAAAATAATAAAATAAGATGCTTCTAGAGGCTTGGATATTTATCCATCAGATCTATAAACAGGGAGGAGGAGATCATTTGGAGACATCTTAGATTTGAGATTTCTTCTTGTGGAGAGGTTTGAGAACATGGATCTCTACTTCAGCAGTAGCCCCAAGAAGGAAACCCTCGGGTGATTCAGTGGAGTGCGAAAGAACCCATCTCTTCCCTTGGTGGATCCATTCAGGTTTCATAGGTTGCAGTTGATCCAGGAGGATCATCGTCAGATCAGTTAGGCAGTTCAGTGTCGTCACGCAATTCACTCTGGTATCTTTCAATTTCGACAGTGTTGTTTATGGTTCAGGTTCTTAAGGTGATGTTAATGGTTTTCATGGTGATATGGTTTTGTACCTGGTTGTTGACATGTGGTTGTCGTCAGTTCCGCCAGGATTTGGTCGTTAACATATGTTTGTCATCTACCTCGTAGAATTTGGGTTGTCGACATGTGGTTGTTGTCCACTTTGCAGGATTTAGTTTCGACATGGGTTTGTCATCATTTTTGCTGGGTTTGGTTGTCGTCACCATGTTACGATTATCGTGAATTTCACTTTGTGACGATTTGATGTAGGTTATTTTTTAAAATTAACCTAAACCCTTGCCCTAAAAGCTATGGAGGAAAACATCAAAAACCTAAATACCTAACACCCTAATACATTACCTGTATGCGTTAAAACATGTATTAAACATACATTAAAACGCATTAACAAACATAAAACCTAAGTCCTAAACCTTTTAACCTAAGTTCTAAACCTATCGAAACATATTACAATGCAAACCTATGTGTTAAAACAATACATAAAACCTTGTAATACCTCTCGGCCTTTGCATATAAAACATTACAAAAACATTTACAAACAAACTATACACAGTCCTAGACCGTGAACCTTAACTGCCTAGGAACCATTGTTCATATGAACATCAAAGATGTCATAACTATGACCACAATCCCTAACCACAGGAACTAACCGCTCGGAACAGGCCTAACCGTAGCTGCGTCGAACAGTTGACATGTGAGCGGAGTCTGGATTAACCATCAAGTTTTCAAACCGCAGACGTCGCCTGGATAATCGCGTCAGAGATATATGTGTTCACATGGTCCACTGCAACCGTCAGGATAAGCCACCAGGTGTATGTCAATGGTTAGACCGCCCTGTTCACAGGTGGGTAGTCAACTTCCTCCGCCCGATCAGCAAGCCGCCAGCGGTTTTGACTTTATTATAAGGTTTATTTATGGGTTTTTGTTGTTAGTTTTGTTCTAAACGAATGCGATGACCTTCTAAAGTGTTCCTAAGGTGTCGAGACATGGATAGACCGAGGCCCAAGAACTCAAATTAGGTCAAATGCATTCCTAAACTCGGTGGAAGGAGTTCGAATGCACCTAGGAGGTTTTAAGAGGATGTTTTTCTCGTTGAAGAAGAGGGGAGAGTTGTTTTGAGTTTCATGTGCAGGTTCTAGAGGGATAGAGGTTGTTTTCTTTTCAGTGTAACAGGAGCATCGGGAGTCGGAATTGGAAACCATGACAAGCGATGGAACACTGGTTAAGAGAGATTTCTCATGACAGTGACCAGAAGTTCCTGTGTGCACATTCAGTTCGGTCAAATTGTTGTGTAATCGACCTCCTTGGTTTCAATCCTAATAAAGTGGTCACCCATCTTGAAAACGGACCCAAAGATGTAGTCCATCAAGGACGAACTCCATAATCAATTTTGTTGTCTGGTATCGTTGTGTTTTTTTTGTTTTCACTTCTGTTTTGCATCTTGTGTATGTTTTATCATCTGTCGTAAAGTCTTCTTCTCAAGGAGTTCTCACAGTTTTCAGCACTTTCAATTAACATTCTATTCATTAATGGCATAATCAATTCTACATCAATTTTAACATATGAACATTCCGGATCATATAATTTGGCATCAGAGTAGGTTTCATTTGTAGAATTTTCCATTGAATTTTAATTAGGTCAAAGTCTCAACATGGAGAAGGAATCCTTGAGCAGATTGATCCAGAGATTGGAAAGCGACGAGTCGTTCATAAGTCGACCATGATAGGATCTGATGCAGGTGAAAATACTGAAATTAAGATGAGTGATGAACAGTTTCAGCAAGCATTCTTGACTATGTAACAGATGTTGGGAGAACTTTACGAAGACAAGAAGGCGAGAGATGCAGCTTCTTCTTCAAAGACATCGAAGAAGAACAAAGGTAAAGGCAAGGCTGATAAACCACCTTCACCTCCATCATCTCCATCATCATCTTCTTCTTCTTCCAGTGCAGAATCTGAAACAGAAAAGAAACCTAAGAAAACATCTCTTTTAAAACTTGACATAAAATTTGAGTTACCTTTTTTTGATGAAGTGTGTGTTCAGGCCATACATATTGAATCAGGTGGTAGACCATTCAAGTTTTCATCGCAATTATCCAAAGGGTTGGAAACCAAAGATTCCAATGATAGTAAAGGGAAGAACAATTCGAAGAGAAAGAAATCAGCGATATCTGAAAAGGAAAGACCTACTTGTTCTCATTGGCAGAGAATCAGTCATGATGAATCTAAGTGTTAGAAACTTCATCCAGAACTTAAGCCCAAAAATTTCCTTAAGGAGAAGGATGAAAAGAAGGAAATTACAGCAGTCCAACAGGATCTAGTTTCAGATTCAGGTGATGAAAGGAGGATAACTTCCATGGTTACGACAGGGAAAACTTCTGACATTGGCTTAAGTTCGAATACTATTGCATCTTCATCAAACATAAATCCTTCAAATGAGGATAAAAGAGTTGAATTGTTTAAAATAAGGATAACTTCTAAGCACACAGAGATAGATACAATGTTTGACAATGAATCACAGGCTAATTTAATATCTGAATATTTAGTTAAGAATTTGGGTTTGGAGACACGGAATCATCCAAAACCTTACCCATTAGGATGGCTAAATAAATCAACTCGGATAAAAATCACAAAGCAATGTCGAGATTTGTCATTACAACGAATTACATTGATGAAGTGGAATTAGATGTGGTTCCAGTAGACATATGTGGAGTTGTCTTAGGAAGTCCTTATCTTTATGATCGTGATGCATTGTTTTATAGAAAGGAGCATAAATATCACCTTAAGAAAGATGGGGTTGAATTTATTGTCAGGGTACATCAAAACAAAAATCACTTGAATTTAGTTGTTTCTAATCAGATGAAGTGATTAATATGTTCAAATAAAAGATTTATAATCATGTGTGTAAAGGAACAACATAAGAATCGACGGGAAGTTTGTTCAAGTTATTAGTCTCAGCTTAAAGATAGTTTGATCAAAGAAGTAAAAAATTTTCCAATTCTATTTAAAGAAACCAAACATCTTACCCATAAGTAGGGAATACAACATGAATTACAATTGATGTCTAAATCTCCTCTTCCTAATGTCAGAATGAATCAATTCAGTCCAAGTATGGAAATTATCAGTTACAGGGATGCAGGTCAGTATTGGGGAAAGTCAATGTTAAAATTCTCTTGTATTTTGTCACCAATTCATGTTTCAAACAGTTTGGAAGCCTCTTTTCAAGTGGAGAGGAAGCCCATTTGTTTTCATATCAAAGCCTTTTCTAAAGTAGTGTCAAAGTATTTAAGGGAAACTTATGCATCAGGGGAAAGTGCTAATCAATGGAAACAACATTTAATAAATGAAGAAACAGTGATTCAAACAAATCAACAACCATTTCAATACTTTCAAAATCAAACTAAGTTGCAGCAACTTTCACCTCACAGTTTGATGGGTTTATGGCAACAATTTCACTTAGTAACCAGGAAGCAGGAAAGTATGTCAAGTCAAATAGCTGGTTTGATGTCAAAAATGTCTTTGATTGTCTCTGTCATTCCGCAATATAGATTGTTAATACATGTCAATGGTATTGAACAATATCATGTAGAAATTTTTTTCAAAGATGATTATGAATCACTAACTCATGGTATTTTGTGGAAAGAAATCAATTGTCATGTTCACAACAGGTTGTTTAACCATTGTCGCAAGTTTTTCATATTGTAGATGGATGGAACAGGCCACCAATCCAAAATGTACCATGGTCAGCATCATCAAGGTCATCGCTTTCAAGTGATTGATCGAATGTATTGGTACATCATCAGGGCAAGGTGGAGAGTGAGGGAGCTCTACCCTCACCAACTATTTCTATAGTCAAACTTGTGTGGTCCAAAAGCTTTCAAGTGGAGAGGATTGATCATTCATATGAACAACATAGATGTCAGAACTATGACCGCAATCCCTAACCGCAGGAGTTAACTGCTCGGAACAGGCCTAACCATAGTTGCATCGAACAGTTGACATGTGAGTGGAGTCTGGATTAACCGTCAGGTTTTCAAACAACGGACCAGAACCGTCCCCTGGATAACCACGTCGGAGATATGTGTTCACATGGCCGACCACAACCGTCAAGATAAGCCACCAAGTGTATGTCAATGGTTAGACCACCATGTTCACATGCAGGCGGTCAACCTCCTCCGCCCGGTCAACAAGCCGCCAACGGTTTTGAATTTATTATAAGGTTTATTTATGGGTTTTTGTTGTTAGTTTTGTTCTAAACTAGTGCGATGATCTTGTAAAGTGTTCCTAAGGTGTCAAGACATGGATAGACCGAGGCCCAAGAACCCAAATTAGATCAAATGCATTCCTAAACTTGGTGGAAGGAGTTCGAATGCACCTGGGAGGTGTTAAAAGGATGTTTTGCTCGTTGAAGAAGAGGGGAGAGTGGTTTTGAGTTTCATGTGCAGGTTCTGGAGGGATAGAGGTTGTTTTGTTTTCAGTGTAACAAGAGTATCGGGAGTCGGAATTGGAAACCGTGATAGGCGTTGGAAAGCTGGTCCAGAGAGCTTTCTCATGACAATGACCAGAAGTGCCTGCGTGCACATTCATTTTGGTAAAATTGTTGTGTAATCGACCTCCTTGGTTTCAATCCTAATAAAGCAGTCGCCCATCTTGAAAGCGGACCCGGAGATGTAGTCCATCAGGGACGAACTCCGTAATTAATTTTGTTGTTTGGTATCAATGTGTTTTTGTTGCTTTCACTTCTGTTTTGCATCTTGTGTATGTTTTATCATCTGTCATAGAGTCTTATTCTCAAGCAGTTCTCACGGTTTTCAGCGCTTTCAGTTAACATTCTATTCGATAATGGCATAATCAATTCTACATTAGTTTTAACATATGAACATTTCAGATCAGAAGTTTATTGTCTTTCAGTTTGTTTTGGGAGGTCCATTGTGGAATTGTTGCAGATCTGTTGAGGCCAGCTATCTCAGCTATTTTTTCAGCATGTGAAACCCCGGTTCTTATATTATAATAAAGATGAGATTGTTTTTTCTTATCGTATTATCAAATTGCATGCATTTTATATGTTATATTTTACATGGCAATCTTATGTTTATGAGTAGAAATTTTATGTGGAGGGGTTGTTCAAAATTTTCTTGGTTTAGGACATTACAAGGAAGCTATAAATACAAGCAAACCTACAAGATTATTGAACAAGCTTACTAGAAGTGAACCTATTTTGAGTAAAAGGGAGACATGTTAATTTTCCAATGTTCTATGCTTAACACAATCACTTCCAACAATTCTTATTCAATTAGAAATCAAATCTTCTAATGACAATAAGCAACTGTAGATAGAATAATATTTCAAATGTAATAGAAGACAACTAAGAACATGAAACAAGAGAGATGCAAGATTTGGTCAAATACTAGGGAAAAACTCCACAAGGGGAAAAATTCTTTCCAAATTCTTCTCCTATGAGATTGTCATCAAATGTGTAGCACAAAGATACAATATACCAATTCATCAACAATGAGTCAAAGGTCAACAAATTTGACTATCTAATTAAACTAACTAATATCCACTGAGAGTTTATCCAAAAAGTCAACTCGGATCCAAATTCAAAGTCTGTAATTTTTGGTCAAATTCAACAGCAGTCAACAATAGTCGAAGATGCCTTAACAGTCAATGGTCAACAATCAACACCCTCCAAATCAACTCGGTTAGCAATCAAACAACTCGGCCTTCCAAACTCCGTCAAACCTAGTCAAAACAACATTTAAGAACTCGGTCAAAAGAGATCAAATTTGTGGTCAAACTTCAAAAAATTTGAGGTCCACTTCAATCAAAGCATACGGTCAACAGAGGTTAAACAACCCAGCAAAGTTTGGTCCAAATCTTAGTCAACTTGGCCTCCAAGAACGGGTTAAAGACCAATTCAAACAAAGCATTTTCTTCCCTTGGTCAACACTGATCAAACAATGCCTAAAAAGAGTCAACGTTAGTCAAAGACAAAAAAAAAATCTCTCCTCCTCGCATTTGTGAACTCGGCCCTGCAATTTCATACTTGTACAAACCAATCAAATCAAGAGAGAAAAGACGATGTGTTGTGACTTGATGCTCCAAAGTGATGTGAAATTAGGTCTATTTACATGCGTTGGAGGAGACCCAATTTGTAGGCTTAAAGTCGACCTATATTTTTGTGCACATGTGGTTCCGTCATTAAAAATAATATTTTGCCTTAACCAAAATAAGTTATTCCAAGGGCTAGGAGGCGCTCCTCTGGATGAGGAAGGCTTCCCAATGGAGGGAATTTGTCCTTGAGCTACCAACTTAACAACATAAAGCATATTAACACAACATTTCTCATCGTTAGTCCTATAGCCAGTGCTAAGGGAAATAAACTCCATACTTTGGCTTTCAAAGAATGGCTTGAAATTTCTTATAAGCATAATGCTTTGATGTTTGCATTTCAAAAATATGGAAACGTTATGGGATGTGGGAACCTTAGAAGTTATTCCACTTTGCTTACATCAATAGGATTTATTGTAGCCTTGCTATGATGATAAAAGGGAATTTTTATTGATATAACAATGATTGAGTATATTGTTTGAACGTGAATCTTTGTTTTTCATATTAATTCACATACCCTTGTTGTTCAATTATCATAGTGTCATTATATTTATAAAGGGGTTATCAAGCGTGTCAATCAAAAAAGGCAGTCTCTTATATCAATGTTGAGATTTTGGTGGTGGCCACATCATTGTCCTATGTGGTAAGTTATACGAAGGTACGAATCTTATATTCAAATTATTATTTGAAATGATTGATTAAGTGACCCCTCCCTCTCTACTACATCTGATTTGATTGTTGGTCAAGGACAATCGTTAAACTAGTTGGGGGATGGGGGTGTGATCTCACAAGTCTTTCATGTCACCTTGTTGTACCGATCTGTATGCTTTGCCATCATTTAAGAGTTGTTACAGAACCCATGTCATGAATGTAAAACATATAGATATACTAACTTTGGTATTTTGCAAATTCTGTTAATCACCCTTGAACAACGAGAGTGAGCGGTAGACACAAGATAAGGAGGCCATTCAATTCGATATGAGTCGAACTGACTGCGAGCTAAGGAGGAGGCACATAGAATTTTGAACCACACATAATGGGTGCATTGCTTCAAAAGATTACAAGGCTTCGATAAGGAGATTGCACTAGAATTTATGCAAAATTTGAATGATGGGATGACAATTGTAAGAAATTTACATGTTGAAGTCATTGAGGAGGTTGTAGCTGAAGTCACAAGGTTAGCAACACAGGGAGAAAAATGGTATGAACCACACATTTTGTTACAATATGCAACCCAATTATTTCTAGACGAAGGTGAAGAATTGGTAAAAAAGGGGCAAGGTTAGAACCCCAATTCACTTCCAAATCCATGGAGAGAGTTAGCATAGATAACCTAGAGATATATCACATGTGATGGGAGATTTGCGTGGTTCATGCTCACCACCTGAAATTTATGGCACACTTAAAGCAGAAGGTATCTCTTAATATCCAATTCTTTCTAAAGTCTATTTTGCATGAAAGTGCACATAGAGTTAGGAAATTCAAAGAGACTTTTGTAGTTGTCAACCATCATGGAATGATTAAGCTTCTAGTTGTAAGAAACTTACATCAGACCCAACAAACATGGGAGAATTTTATTAGGATGAACTAAGAACCAAGGAATGAACAAAACAATAATGAGGAAATCTGTTAATGTTAGATAACAATGGTATGTTTTATGCTTAAGAGAAATTTACTTCAATTTTCTTATTATCCCAATATCAATTTCCATATTAGCAATCACATGAACATGACAGTAAATGTAGATAGAACATAGATAAAATAGTAGAAGACAAGCCAAGCCAAGAGGACACAAGATGTGGTGTGAGTCGTGGACAAACTCTAATGTGGGGAAACACTTTGATCAATTCTTCTTATTATTCTTCAAAAGTTCAGTAAAGAGAGAGAGAGAGAGAGTACAATATGCAAAATTCACTTGCCCAATCAAAGTCAAATTTTTCCAGTCAAACAGCAGCCACAAAAATCTCTAACCAGAAAGTCAATGCTGGTCAACAGGGAAGAACTTCTCCTCCAAAACAGCTTGGTCAAACCCAGTCAACTCAACCTCCAATAGTCATCTAAATCAACCCAAAATAGTTCCGAAAAAATCAGTCAAATTTGGCCAACACAAAGTCAAACCTACGGTGAAACCCTCCTATAGTCAACACTAGTCAAACAGCTCGGATTGCCTTGACTTATGTGCCCAAAAATTTGACCTGCCCAAACAGAAATATCCTCAAGAAAAACGCAGTCAAATCAAGTCAACAGTTGCCTAGTCAACACTGGTCAAACCCTCCTACAATTCGGTCAATGCCCAAATAGAAAATCACAGTTTTCTTATTCGCACGTGTGGAGAGAGAGGTTGCCCAAAAATACGTACCCAATCAGAGGAGAGAGAGATGTGTGTGAAGATGAGTGAGCAAATGAGCAAGAGGCTCCTATTTATATGCAATGTTGAGGATGAATAGACCTGTCTTTTGGGCCTCTGAGCCTACATTAGATTGTTGGCCAACCTTGACAATTTGTCCATAAACAAAATAAATTCATAATTCCATTTGTACATGTCAGAATGAGATGATCTTTAGATCAATCCTATACCTCTCGAAAAGACGGATCCAATAAAAATATCAATTGCATCATATAAGTTGTCCACGGTGGAGTTTGACCCTAGTTTTCAAATTTAAGACTCCCTCTCAACTAGGAAGAACTCCACCTACCAAACCATCTGACAATCTGTACCATCCTTGTCACCCCTGCTTTTCTTTACACTGTTGAACCATGAAGAAATAATGAAGATGAAATGATCGAGAATGTATCATACCATTCTCCACTAACCCGAAGTCAGTCTCCAATAAGCAAGAGTGCATCATACTACTCTCCACTAACCCGAAGTCAGTCTCCATTGATCCCAGATCAATATCAAACATCCTAGCATAGGGAGTACGGTACTACACAATGTGTCGATCGGTAGTACTATGCTCCCTATCCTCATTTCCATACTCATTAGCCAGATGAGAGGTACTTCCCATGAGTCCCAGACTGCATGGGTAGGATGTATCGGCAAGAGAAGGTGAACCACTCAGAAGCCCAACAAACGCATCTATTCATCATCAACATTTGTATATAAATACAGGGGTTCTTTTCCTCATTTGGACACACACATCTCATCACATCTCTCTCTCTCTCCTGTGCAAAAAAGAGGCTCTTCTCCTATTGTGCAGAAAGGGACTCTTCTCTCACATGTGTGGAATGAAGGACGTAGAATTTAGGGCTACAACTACAGATCGGAAGTTTGACCAGCATTGACCATCAGACTCTCTCTCAGAACTGCGTTGTAGGTGGAACTGACTCTCCTCAGAAGGCCGCATTTTTTGGTGAAGGAATCAAGCTGATCCGACGGTCGGTTTGCAAGATATTGTCTACCCTAGTTTAGGGTTGATCTAGGGTTTGTTGCTACTGATGTAAATCAGATTTATGTACTATTTCTCTCTACTGAATTATTGAAGATAAAAGAAGATTTGATCAAAGGGTTTCCCCATATTGGGGTTTGTCCCTGGCTAGCCGCCACATCTTGTGTCTCTTGTCTTGGCTTGTTTTTCTGTCGATCATTTAATGTTCTATCTACACTTTACTTAATATACATGTGATTGCTAATCTGTGGATAATAATAAGAAAAAGAAGTAAACTGCTCTAAGCATAGAACATACCATAACTTAACATGGTATCCGAGTTGAGGTGAAGACAAAGCCCAAGCAAGAGCAAGAGCAATCACAAAGAGAAAATTGGCAAGCTATCCAAAAACAATTCATGGGGTCCTCAACACACTTCCCTGCTAAAGACAAGCTCCGTGAAAAGTCTGACTACCACGGATGGAAGATGTCTCTCGATCTAACATTAGAAGAACAGGAAGTGTTGGACCATGTGAGAGGCAGAATTGTTGAGCCTCCATCAAATGCATCTACTACTGCTAGGAACAAATGGACCAACGGGGAAGTTAAAGCTAAGAAGATCATCCAGGACTCTATCGACAAACGTTTGGCGGCCTACATCTCCAATCTGAACACCTCCAAGGAAATCTACGATAAACTGGTGAGTTTATTTAAAGTTGATGCAAATCAAGTTTTGTTTCTTAGAAATAAGTTGAAGGAAATTAAGAAGGGGAAAGATGAGAGCATGCAAGCATATTTCTTAAGAATCACTGAGATCAAGAACGATCTCCTATCTATTGGAGAAATTATTACTGATAGGGAAATGGAACTCTCAACCCTTGGAGGATTACCATCCGAATGGTACGTGTTGAGAACTACTCTTCTCAATGATAACGTAATTCCTAGTTTCGAGGAATTAATGGCAAGATGCATTCAAGAAGAAACAAGGAAAGAAGAGAAAGAAATGCCCATGCCTAAAGGCCCTCCTGCTGCCTTTTCTTCTCATGCTAAGAAAACAAATAATTCCGGGACCAAATCAAAAAGAAAGGCTAGACCTAAGGGCGGAAGAAAAGGACCTAAGGGCGGAAGAAAAGGACGATGTTACATTTGCGATAAATCAGGTCACTATGCAAGGGAATGCCCTGATAGAAGGAACTCTCACCAGGACGACGACCAAATCCCTCTCATGGAAATCAAAGGAATGGCAAATCTAATAGCATAGATAAAAGGAGTGTTGGAAATCAAGGAAGAGGACAACCATTCAAGAAGGCTAGAAATTCCAGGTATGAATCTAACATTGTTGACAATAAACAGAGCAGCGGTCAGTGAGAAATTCGAAGTGAGCTTTTGCAGTAAGGGGCAGGGGTAGTATCTGAAAGGAAATATTTCCCAGTCGAAGAATACTCAGCAGAGAAGGCAGAGGGAGATCCAGTAGTGGCAGCGCAGAGCCAGAGGGGCTGACGCAGAGCTACTATGAAAATTCTATCACTACAACAACTGATTTATTTTACCTACTTATTTCCCAATAAGTTATTTATGAAAATCCTTCAGTAAACATTAAAATAAATTATGTTGCAGATATCACATCATAATACAAACACAAACACATGCATAAGAATTAACACATCGACACAAATATTTTGGACAATCAGTCCCCAGAAAAACCCAATGTGGGAAAACCAGCATAGCAAGGGAGGATTTTATTATTCAACAATTCTTCAGTACAATTGGGTGCCAAACTAGCTTACCCTACAGAGAGAAAAATCCTTCAGCACTTCTCCCAGTCTCAGCGTCAGCCTGGATGACCACTGCGTAGCTCCCAGACCTTCTGTGTCATCCCCTGCCTCTTTGTGTCCACACTGGGCCTCTCTGCGTCACCCACGCATGCCCTTCAGTGACTGCACAGTCTGTTGCCTCTACATCTGCCTCTCCAACCTCTGCGTTGTTCCCCTGGTGTTGTTCCTGACTCTCTGTTCCGTACTTGCTGCCTCCTGCTGCTCTTCAAACCACTAGTTCGAATTTCTCAGCTAACCCTGCTCCAGAAATCGAACTGACTGGTCTCCCTCAGTGTGTCCGCCAACTGACCCTCAAGCCTTCTCTTATACTTTTCTCATTGGTCCATCAAAGACCGAGATTAATTCTCTAATCAACGGCTAAGATTAGATTTGGCTTGATCCATGAGTTTTGGAACCTTCTAACCCAGTTTTATATTAATACCGATTAATATTTTATTTTTCCTAAGTTTAGACTTAGGAACTACATTAAAAATATTAATTATTTTAATATCTCCCAAAGCGGTTAAAATATGCCTAAAACATTTCTGTGTCTTGGAGATCTCATGTGCTTTAGCCTCTCCACCAATTGTCATGGCTAGAGCACATCCGATGCTACCCCAAATAAACAGCTACGCAGGCCCACGCAAAGGCAATGTACGCTGATGCAAAGGCGGCGCAAAAGTTGAAAGGAAGGCCGAAAATTTGTTGAAGGAATTGATTTCAAAAGCTGGGAGCCGGGGTGTGAGACTTGGAGGCAGAAATCGAAGTTCATGGGCAGCAAATCGATCAGCTAGAGGAGTGACGTTGTCCCCAGAGGGTTTGACGTTGGGCTAACACAGACACTAGACAAAGGCAGCCAGGGGCAATCATTTAGAGGCTGGATCAATCAGGATTGCCAGTGATAGTGTGAGGTAATCTCACAGATCTCTCTTTCAATGACATTCTCTATAATTGGATTGTCGATAAGGCATCCAAAAGTTGTATTCGGAAATTATTACTGCTTAATAATAAATTATAAAACCCTTAGAATTGTTGCACCGGTTTTCCCGCATTGGGTTTTCCCAGGGACTTTTGTCCAAAAACAACTATGTCACTTGTGCTGTATTTTCTTTCTTGCTCAGTTTCTTGTTTCCGCATATAATTTAATTAAGTGAAGGTTGTAGTGTATTAAGTTTCGATACTTGTTGTAGGAAGCAGTTAATAATTTGTTCAGTAATTAACAAATAGGAGAATCTTAATCAGTTGCTACAGTATGGATTCCGGGTTTAGGAATTTTCACATGGTATCAGAGCAGTGCAGGTGAGACAAGAAGAGCAGTGCCAGAGAACCCAACGCTAAGCAGAGAAGGAGGTTGAATAGCTGCAAGATGCAGCAGTTCGAATCCCCAAAAGGGTTGCGCAGTCCAGGCCAGGAAGGTTGAATTTTCGAGGAAAGTCTCTCTCTGAGTGACTCGATAGACAGGAAAGACTTCCAAATCGAAATCTTGACAAGACAGAGGGAGCAACGCAGAGCCTTAGCTTGAGAAAAGAGTTGGTGGGACGCAGTTTTCAGCATGCAGTTTGTTGGGCAGAAAATTGTTAGAAGAGAGAAGAAGCACAGTGGGGGAATTCTTCCTCAAAGGACTTCCAGCTAAGAAGTCTGAATTCTCACGCGCTGAGCAACAACAAGGGGCAGCAGATTTACTGACCCCAGCAGGGAGTGCGTAGACTAGTCCAACAGCAGTGCTAAGGAGAGAGGAGGTCATTCGACTTTCTATTTGGCAAAGATGGAAGCCAGTTGAGAGATCAGGACAGGTTGGATGGGGCATCCAACTATGTGATCTGGAAGGCAAGGATGTCGTGCCTTCTAGATGAGAATTTTCTCAAGGCCTACGTCGACAATGTGTGGGTTTTACCTGCAGATCCAAATTCGATGAAGAAGTATAGGGGAGAAATGGCGAAGGCCAAGAAGATGATCCTTGATGGAGTAAAGGATCACGTGGTATGTCACATCGCTAGCAAAGGGACTGCTAAGGAGATGTGGGATGCCTTGGCAACACTATATCAAGGATCTTCCAAGCAGCGGGAGATGTACTTAGAGTAGAAATTGGGAACTGCATAGATGCAAAAGGGGTAGTGCATTGATTTGTTCCTCATGAATCTTCAGGAGACCTAGGACGTGTTAGAAATTGTGGGGTCTACACCTCAAGGTTCTCAGATGGTGAGACTGGCCCTAAACTCAATCTTATAAGAGTCGCAAGTCTTTGTCCAGAGCATTCTAGGCAAGGCAGCTTTGCCAAACTAGGATAGTATGTGGGCAGCTCTCAAGCAAGAAACATTAAGGAGAGATCTAGTCAAGTGTACGCTTGACGGAAGCAGCAGCAGTGGATCAAAGACCAAGGAAGAGGAAGAGAATGTAGCCCTTGCATCCAAGGGGAAGCAAGAGTAGCGAAGGCGGAAGAAGGACATCTTGAAGATCAAATACTTTAGGTGTGGTGAAATGAGTCACTACGCAACACACTGTCCTCTCAGGAAGAAGGACAAAGATGAGAAGCACGATCTAAGGTTTGTACCCGTAAAGATCGAGGAGGAGGAGTTTGCCATGACAGTCGAGATACCTCTAGGAGGGAGGTGGGTTGATTTAGAGTTGTAGTTTGAAAGAGCTACAGATGGGCAGGATCCTTCAAGATCCCACCTCTCGGATCAATTCCTTGCTATGAGATCCAAGATCAGAAGTAGCGGGATGGACCAATGTCAGTTGGAGCAGAGGAGTGTGGAGCGACAGATGCAGTGGCTAGAACGCCAAGTCTGAGTAGCATAGTGAAAAGTTGTAATAGTGCAAGAAGGCACAGTGTAGTAGTCGCAGTAGCGCAGTGGCTTCAAAGGGATAGCATGGGACTAACAGCAATCAGATCTTCAACATCGAGATGCATCTATGTTGAACACTTGTTTATATTTTGGGATGTTTTTCAGTTGCAGTGCAGATGAAGTGTTAGCAATGGCGGTGCTAGCATCAGCACAGATGCAGCGCTTGAGAGGGAGTTGTAGTACGGATGCAGTGCTGAGAGTGGCAGGGTCAACAGTAGTACAGTTGCAGCAACAGCGCACTAGTTGGTGGACAACATGTCAGACATCAGCAGCGCAGAGGACAATGTTATGAAGTCAGCATGATGCTTCAGGGGGAGGCATTGCTAGAGCACATTCCTCGCTAAGAGGGAGTGTTGATTTCTGGTAGCAATGGATGTGCTCTAAGTCTCATATTTTGCAGGGAGGCTTAGGCACATGTATTCCAAAGAACCCAAAAAACGTTTTGGGAAATTCCACTAGAGACAATTTTATTAAAATAATTAATTATTTTTAATGGGTCCCTAAGTCTAAACTTAGGAAATTAAAATAATTAAGGGGTATTAATCTAACTGTGGGTGTAACGTCTAGAAGAAGGCGAGAATCAAGCATAAATGATCTTAGCCATTGATTAGCTTCTAATATGGGACGTTGAATGTCAACGAGAATATTATTTAAGGAGGCTCGAGGGTCATTTGGAAAACACACATAGAGAGTTCAGAAGATCAAATTTCTGAAGCAGAGCAGCGGTCGGTGAGAAATTCGAAGTGAGATTTTGCAGTGAGGGGAAGGGATAGTATCCGAAGGGAAATCTTTCCTGGTCGGAGAATACTCAACAGAGAAGGCAGAGGGAAATCGAGCAGTGGTAGCACAGAGCCAAAGGGGATGACTCAGAGCTACGCAAGACCACGCAGAGGCAGTGTAGGTTGACGCAGAGGCAACGTAGAAGCTGAAAGGAAGTCCGAAAATTTGCTGAAAGAATCGATTTCAGAATCCGAGAGACAGGGTGTGAGACCGGGAGGCAGAAATCGAAGTTCCTGGGCAGCAAATCGATCAGCTAGAGGAGTGATGTTGTCCCTAGAGGGTTTGAGGCTGGGCTGACGCAGACACTGCGCAGAGACAACATAGAGGCAGCCAGGGGCAGTGATTCAAGGGTTGGATCAGCCAAGATTTCCAGTGATAGTGTGAGGTAATCTCACCAATCTCTCTGTCAATGATATTCCTTGTAACTGGATTGCTAGGAAGGCATCTAGAAGTTGTATTCAAAAATTACTACTGCTTAATAATAAAACCCTCAGAACTGTTGCACGGGTTTTACTGCATTGGATTTTTCCAGGGAATTTTGTCCAAAAACAATTGTCACTTGTGTTATATTTTCTTTCATGCTAAGTTTCTTGTTTCCGCATATAATTTAATTAAGTGAAGGTTGTAGTGTATTAAGTTTGATATTTGTTGTAGGAAGCAGTAAATAATTTGTTCAGTAATTAACAAATAGGAGAAGCTTAATCAGTCGCTGCAGTAGAGATTCGAGTTTAGAAATTTTCACATACCTCCCTAGTTAAGAGGGAGTGTTGAATTTGTAGCTATGGTCGGTCTTCATAATGTACATTTGGTCACTTGATGTAATAGTGTTTATCATTGTAAAGCATATTTATAAATGCTCAAATCAAAGGAAAAATTATTTTGAGTCAAAATCCCATTGCCACTTTTAAAAGATGAAAATTTGAATTTTCTGAAATGTAAATTTTGGCTCCAGAAGTGACAAGTCGGCCCTGGCCACGAGACATGTCCATTCACCCAACACAGACTACTATATAACAGAAAAACCCCACGAGGGGGAAAACCCAACCAACTTCTCTTCTTATAGAATCAAATCAAAGTGAGAAACCCAAGACCCAAAATCCATGACAAAGACCTCCCACAAGACCCAAGTCAACCCTCCTTCAAACGTTCCTCAACCAAGTCAAATCCAACCAAGTCAACAATGATCAAAGCTCTCCAAATCTAGTCAAACTCTGATTTTCAACCCTACAACTAATCTGAAATTTTTTGCCCCTACAACTACTTAAAATTTTCCCATGTGTGGCAGAATTAGGGCTCAAGATCACAAAATTTACCTTCTTAGACCTTCATTTTCTCTCCTTTGACTTTCACTCTTCTTTCCTTGCCTTTTTCGCTTGTCTTCTTGCCTTTTTCTTGGACACAAATCGAAGTTGCTTGATGGTGCTACAATGAGGTCGAACTCTTCTCTATATATACACATCTAGGAGGTTGAATTTGTCCCTTCCAGGATCGACTTGTCCAGGCAAGGTCGACTTGGTCTTGTGGGTGACAAAATGACTCTCTTGACTCAAAAAAAAAATCTTCTTTCTTTAAAAATTCCAAATGGGACTTGACTCAAGTAAAATAGATTGACTCATGAAAGACTTTCTTTTGACTCAATAAACCCTAGAATCATGAAGAACATGCTTAACTAAGAAAATAATAATAATAATAATTTCTTTTTCTTATTTTTGTTTTTTACATGAAATATGTATTGATACAAGTACAATGATAAATATAGAGAACGAACCTAGTTACATCTTCCAACAAAGGAAGAGTTGGTTGGTGTGGGTGAGACAGTTCTAGATAAAGATCTGGTGAATTTTGCTCTATTGGGTTTCACCAAGTCGTGGCAAGCCTTCACAGATGGGATATGTGCCCAAGAAAACTTTCCAAATTGGGAGTGTTTGTGGGGTGACTATGTCTAAGAGGAGATTCACAAACAAGCTCAAGCTGGATCTCATGTTAAGAGCAAGGAAGATGAAGAAAATTTTGCTCTAGCCAGTAAAGGGACCAAATCCAAGGGTAAAAAGAGCAGTGGTGGTGGTGAGCCAAGTTCTAAGGGAGATAAGAAGAAAAAGGATCTCAGCAATATCAAGTGTTTCTTGTGCCTCCAATTTGGCCATTATGCTACTAAATTCCCTAACAAGAAGAAAGGGTCCAAGGAGGACGAAGTAGCAGCCTTTGTAGAGATAAATGAGTTATCTTCTCATTTTGAGGAGTTTTCACTCATTTCCTATATGGAAAGTTCAGTGGCTACCAGTTTATGGTATGTGGACAATGGTGCATTATGTCATATGACAGGAAATAAGAAGTGCTTCAGCAAATTGTCATAGAAGAACATGCATTTCGATATTGTGATGGGAGACAATGGAAAGCACCGAGTTGAGGGTACTAGTACAGTTCGTTTTGAGAGGGAATCTGAAAACCCCCCCTATCTTAGAGATGTTCTTTACGTACTGAGACTCAAGAAGAATCTCGTTTCCATTTCAGCATTGGAGGATAAGGGGTATGAGGTGACCTTCAAACAAGGTAGGGTTTCTATAAAACCCTCGGACTCTGAGGTGCTGAAGCGGATTGGGGTCAGGCACAAGAGCTTGTACAGATTACAATTTGAGACAATTGTAGCATTAACTAGCAGAGGTGGTCATGACTCAGACAATGAGCTTGGAGAGTTGTGGCATAGGCGCATGGGACATCTACACCATGGAGCACTGAAGATTCTTAAGGAGATAGTGACAAATCTACCACAGTGCAGCATGGATCAACAAGACGTATGGAAGGATTGCACAATTGGCAAGTATGCCAAGTTACCTTTTCATAGCAAAGATAGCAAGGCCAAGGGTATGTTGGACCTTGTTCATTTAGATGTATGTGGTCCCTTCTCAATAGTATCCCTTAGTGGGTACAAGTACTATGTCACCTTCATAGATGATCACTTGAGGAAGACCTATATATTTTTCATGAAGAAGACAAATGAGGTATTCTCAAAGTTTCTAGATTTTAAGGCCTTGGTTGAGAACCAGAATGGCAAGAAGATCAAGGTGTTGGGGTCTAACAATGGTGGGGAGTACATCTCAAACGTGTTCAAGGAGTTGTATGCCAAGGAGGGCATCAAGAGGCAGTTGACCACACCATATAATCCTCAACAGAATGGGGTGGAAAAGCACAAGAACAGGGCCATAGTTGGAGCAACCAAAGCCATGTTGCATGATCAGGGACTGCCCAAGTTTGCTTGGGTTGAGGCATGCAATAAAACAATTTTCTTGCAAAATCGGAGCCCACACATAGAGTTGGGGCAAGTTACACTAGAGGAGGCGTTTACAGGGAAGAAATTAGATGTGTCTCATTTTCGCATATTCGGTAGCCTTGTGTACTGCCATATGTCAGGGGAGAAGAGGAACAAGCTAGAGCCCATAGCAGATAAGGGCATCTTCATGGGCTATAGTGAGATATCCAAGGCATACAAGGTGTACATTCCAACACAAAGGAAGATAGTCATTAGAAGAAACATGAAGTTTGAGGAGGAAAGGGCCTTGAAAAAGTCCTTAGAGAATGAGCAGACTATAGTGTAGGAGGAGGAGCAAGAGGCCAAGCCAGTGCCTCAGACCACAGTTGTGCATGGGCAAGATGAGGATGAGAGGGACACGAAATTGGAGGAGGGAGTGGAGCCCACTCAGGCAACGACTCCCAACATTGGGAGAAGGACAGCGAGATGGGAGGATCAATTGATCCAAGAGGCGCAAGAGCAAGTTGGTGCTCCTAGAACATTAGTTCGATAGAGAAGACAACCATAGAGGTACACAAAATATATGGCAATTATGGCGGAGTTGTTGCATGTCGAGCCTTCTAGCTATTAGGAGGCAACCACTCAACAAGTGTGGAGAGATGCCATGGTGGAGAAGTATGCCTCCATGAAGAAGGATGTTTAGGAAGTGGTGTCAAGGCTAGTGGGAAAATTTGTGGTGGGCTCTCGTTGGGTCTACAAGATCAAGCATGGAGCTGATAGGAGTATTGAGAAGTACAAGGAAAGATTCGTCGCTAAGGGGTTCTCGCAGATAGAAGGAGTTGACTACGACAAGACCTTTGCCCCAGTTGCCAGGATTATGTCTATCAATGTGGTTGCAGCTATTCAAGTACAGATGGGGTGGAAGATCCACCATATGGGCATTAAGACAACCTTCCTCAATGGGGTTATTGAGGAGGAGATTTAAATTGAGGAACCGAAGGGATTTGAGACATGCAGCAAATAGACACACATTTGCAATCTCAAGAGAGCCTTATATGGGCTCAAGTAGGTCGTGTAGGCATGGTATGCTCAAATATAAAATTACCTTCAGGGATTGGGCTTCACCAAGAGTGAAGCAGACCCCAACCTCTACCACATTGTTGTTGGAGGTGAGCCGCTTATTTTAATGTTATATGTGGATGATCTGATTTTAACAGGCGCAAATAAGCTCAACCAGGAGTGCAAGAGAGATCTTGTAGATGAGTTTGAGATGAAGGATATGGGGTTGATGCACTATTTCCTTGCGCTAGAGGTTTGGCAGGATGATGGGTAGATCTTCGTGGGACAGGGCAAGTATGCTCTGTTGATTCTGAGGAGGTTTCACATGTAGGATTACAAGCCCATGACCACGCCTCTAGTCACAAACTAGAGGAAGGTCAATACATCTAAATCAAAGTGAGTAGGTCCTACACTTTACAAGCAAATGATTGGGTCACTGATGTATTTGGTGGACACGTGACCAGACATATGTTTTGCATTTAACTCTTTGAGCTAGCTTTTGGTCGAGCCTACCAAAGCACATTGGATAGTTGCTAAGTGTGTGTTATGATATCTCAAGGGGACAATAGAGCATGGATTGTGGTATAGACAGGTTGATGAGTTGAGACTTGAGGACGTCATTGATGCATATTGAGCAAGGAGCTCCACAGAAAGGAAGAGCACATCAGGTTGCACATTCAGTGTTGGATCAACAGTTGTTTCTCAATTCAACAGGAAGCAGAGATCAGCCACATTGAGCCCAACTAAGTTCAAGTACATGGCCGCCAATTTGGCAAGGTGCGAAGTTATTTACTTGAGAAAGTTTCCTGTGGGATTGTTCAGGACAGGGTTGGAGCCTACCATGATAAACTGTGACAATCATAGTTGAATCAAGCTCTTTGGAAATCTAGTGTTTCATGATCGCTCTAAGCACATTGACATACAATATCACCACATTAGAGATATTGTTCAAGAAAGGTAGAAAATACGTACCAACAAAAGAGTAGAAAATAGACATTCTGACCAAGGCTTTGCCAAGAACTAGATTTGTATACCTTTTAGAGAAGTTGCAAGTAGTGCATAACACCTTCCTCTACAACAGGGAGTGTTGATTGGATAGAGAAGTAAGGGTTCTGCTTGTGTAAGTGCTAAGACTAATGGTAGAACCCAGAAGACTACCACTTTAGCAGAATATTAATTTATTTAACTATTTCCTAAAGTTAGACTTGAAAAATTAAAAAATTTTAACTTATGATTTAATCTCAGCCACTGGGAGGAAGATTAGGGTTGGGATCTAAATTATAAGAAGATGTGGAGCAAGTTAGTGGCAAGTCAGTTGAGCACAAGTAGTGTGTGTAAGGTCAGTGAAGGAAGAGCTGAGGGTTTTAGAAGTTCACAGTGATAGTGGATCAGAGAAGAAATCAAGTAAGGTTCGAGCTCTTATAGCCCCAGCGCAGTCATACCATCTGCACATGCACACAGGAGAGAAAATTTGTGCTTGCACATGTGCACAGTTTAGCTACTCAGCGCAGGGATTTGCAGATCTAGTGCGCAAGCAGGGGGATCAATTCATCTTGGAAGACTGATTAGTTGTTCTTGTGATAAAAGGGAATTTTCTCCCTTGTAATTCTCAGACGAAAAATCCTTTGCTGAAGAAAATAATAAAGACATAGAGCGTTGCAGGTTTTCCCCAGTGTTGGGGTTTCCTGGTCTTGGATATATCTTGTGTTCTATGTGTTGATGTATTTGTCTTCTGATTGATTTTCCGTTGTGCATGTTAAGTTAGAAAACTCGGTGTATTTGTGATTTAAGTTTCTAGAATATCAGTCATTTGTGTTTCTGGGCTTTTACACTTGGAAGATTGTGAATCAGTTTACTGGGTTTTAGGGAAATCTAACAAAAACACTCACTAGTCTTTCAATGTCCATTTCCCTGTTCTAGATACCATGGTCATGGCTTAGCAGATTGATTTTGACTTTAACATATCTAAACTAGCAGTTAATATCCTTTAGCAGTATTGTATGTTTCCTCATGAAATACAACTTAAATCACTATTTGATATTCAAAGACATATAGAAATGATGAATAGCCCCTACATGAAAGACAAAGCCACCACCAAAACCCACAGAATAACTGACATAACTTTGATAATCTATCAATATGAATGTTCATTGCTTTCAAGAGGATAGTGTCAATATGACAAAATACCAAATTAACGTGCAACTAGACTGATAGCAATTGTTTCTCTCCAGGTAAACAATGAAAATAAAATACATGCACTGGAGATCACCTGTTTTATCCTTTTGGTGGCTTGTCTATTGAAAGAATATACAATCATCAGTGACAAATATTTGTACAGACATTGAATTTAAACAAAGTTGAACAAAGGGATTGTGGATATAGAGAGAAAAATAGAAAATTCTTACCAGTCAGCAAGAAAAGAGCCAGATGAACAAATTACAACCTATTACACAAGATATGATCATCTTGGAGCTTGTTCTGAGCCTTGGTTGCTAGTTGATGGACCAGCAACCACAGCAGGCACTGCTCCATTTTCTGAAGGTGGGCTAACCCCCCATTTTCCTTCAGACTCAGATGGTTCAAGTACTTGAACTGCTCCATCAGACAATCCAATGGCAAACTGATTTGGTTCATGAGGGTGTGCAGCAACAACCAAGGGTAAAGAGGTAGAACTGTATAATGACAGAATAACATATCAATTCTATTTATGATAATCAGTCATCTACATATCAGAAACAAGCCATTCACAAATCCTACATACCTGCTAGTCCCTGGACTTAAATAGGCGGTTGGGGCTATGCGGCATCTTAACCTAAGTATTTCAGCATCATATACACCAATATTACCATCACTGAATGTCGCATAAATAAGTTGCCTATTACATGAATATGTTGCATACAATATTGGTGCTGAAAGAGCATCTTGTGGCACCCACTGCACATGGCCAGTTGAAAGGGAATTAATCAATTACACGTTTTCCATTTAACTTTTTTGAAAAAAAAATAAGAATAAAAGTAAGTTCAAAGTGTAACTTTAAATAAGAAAAACGGGTAAATTAGTATGCCAGTACATATTATAAGTCATTTTGAAGTTTGAACAGACTATCAACACTAGATTTTGATACCAAACATTAAACATGAGAGCAATATAAAACTATGAAAAACTTTACAGCACATTTAATGGAGTAACTTGCTCCTATTTACACCATTTCTCTTCATACTAGGTCAATTATGCTATAACCTAATGCCATAACTTATTAGTGAGAATTCTATTATTACCTGGCATTGTCGTTCTAATTTATAGGCATCATATATGGCAAGTTGTGTTTCATGCACAACAAGTATATGAAGCTGGTCAGAATGAAATTGAACTTGTGTATCACCAGAAACTGTCTTTCCAACTGGCATCTGGATAGTCTTCGACTTACGCTTTTCCCATGTCTCTGTGTTCCATACACACAGCTGCAAAGACAATTTTCTTTAAACATCAAGTTTTCATCAGAGAACTTACAAGCTTATAAATGTTAGCACACATACCTGTGCATCTGCACCTGAAGACACTAGAATGTTCTGCGTACTGGAAAAGGCAAGACCTGTAATTCTCTTCTGATGTCCTTTCAACTTAGTTTTAACCTGGCACCAATCGAGAAAAGCTATTATTAACATGGCTTACTGCATCTACATTTTTAAACTGAGGGAATATGATGTTGAATGCAAATAGTGAGTAGATGTGCCATTATCAAGAAATTTAGAAAATATGGCTATGCTAGCAAAGTTTTGTTTGTCAACACTCTGATTGTAGAATGTAAACTATCTCTACATGGTAAAACTTGAAGTTTTAAATTTATCTACCTTCAATCAAAACTGAATGCATGATGTCACAACATAAAATTTTAACACATACCTCATCTACCCTAACATTGTATATGTGGATAGTTGAATCTTCCATTCCAATAGCTATGATATTGTTATCCTGTGGATGGAATGCTAAGAACGTTGATGCTGGGGGTGGGGGCATGAAAGTAGTCATAACCTGAAAATTCCAAAAGGTTGTGAGGTGAATACATAAGCAAGTTCATTTTTTTGCATACAGTAAGCATTCATACGAACATAGCTTATGATAAGCTCATCAATCAGAACAATAAATAAATGAGAGTTTCAATGCCTAAATAAGTTCCTCAAGCAGTTTTTTGTTTACCTTAAATGTCATCATGTTGAATAAAGATACTTTTCCGCCCGATGCTGACATGACATATGAGTCATTCTTTGACAGAGCTATGCATGGAACAGCCTCTTCTGGATTTATATCAGCTATATCATTGGTCATGAGAAGACCACTGGTTGGTTGCCAGCGCTGTGGATGAACACTTGCAGTTGCCTGGATATTAACAAAACATATTTCAGCAATCTCTTCAACACTGCTAATCTCAAATATTAGACACACAAAACATCCATTGTATTTTATTGACCAGAGACCTTGCCACTGGGATTCTGCTCACTGCGGTTCCATTTCCATAATTTATGCACTGCATTAGATCCAAGAGCTAGTAATCCGACTCCAGAATTTGTGTATAGAAGCCGTGAAACCTACACAAATAGAAGTTTCCCATGCAATTGAGCAAAAAATATTACTTGGAAATGTTATAGCTTCTGACATAAGGGAGTTTTCTGGAGAATATGGATAGTTAAAGCACACCTTGCTTGCAGGCTCTGCTGCATTCTCCGGCAATGTTATACACCGACATTGGATAGAATCAGTAATTTCAGTCAGCTTCCATATTTTAGTTTTCTCAGATAAATCATCTGATAACCTTAGTTTCTCTGAACTCTTTGCTGGATCAACTCCATTCTGCCAGATAAGGAACACCAAATATAAAAACCCTACCATGATAGAATGCAACAGTAAACTGTGAAATGCAAAATAATATCAGTTCACTTGAGATGGTGATGTTCTATAACACCTCTCTCAATGAGATATCCTGCCTTCAATGCTAAGACATTTCAAAGGACAAACTCTTGTTCCACTTTTCATACTACAGTCTTACAATTCCAGAAACAATATTGGCTGAGGAGGTTCTCTCAATGCGCTCCATTCTTCCAGTGGCTGGACTCGAAGTTGCACTTGCTGCAACAATGGGAATACCGCCAGGCATCTGAATGACCAGTTACAACATGGCTAGAGTCAGAACACTTTTTTCTGTTGCAGTGATCCGGCATGCATATAAGGTGGGAAAATAATTATAAAAAAATTAACCTTAATTGCAGCTGCATCAATGTGTGCCCTTGATGGCAAATCAAAGGTCCTATTCTCCATTGTTTTAAGTAATTTCTGTCCATCTGCATTAGCAAGAATCTTGATTCCATTTACTGTGGTCACTGCAAGAAGAGATCCTTCCTTGTTGAATCTTAGACGAGGCAGGTTCTGGAATTCATGAAAGCAAATACCATTTCAACATTGTCAGAAGCAGCTAAATCATATAAAGAACACTTCTGTAGTCAAAATAATTGCAACTACAAATAAGGAATAAACAGAAGTTCCCACCAGTAGACCACCCTCAGCATCACAACTCGTAAGCATATTGGTACTGTCCATATCCCAAAACTTTATCAGGTGTTCATCCCCCACAGCTAAAAAATGGTTCTGGGTTGTATCAAACTGCACAACACCTGAACTCTTCTTCCTAAGCCCGGAATATGTTCTCTTAATTGCTCCTTCACTTTCATTCCATTCAACTAGGAAGGATTCTCCTTCTTTGCTTGTGCCACAAGAAAATAACCTAGACACAACAAAGGAAACCCAAATTAAATGTTAGTTTATAAAATGTTTTTCATTTTGTTACTTGGTTAGTATAGGCTAGCGAAGCAGGACTTGCCAAAACATCTGAAATGTTGAAGACTGTATTATTTTAAGTTTGTAAATGTAGCATTTTTGAAAATCATCAGTAGGCGATCATTTGTCCATATAAGCTAATCCGTCTAATTGAGAATGAGAATAAAATGACAACACACAAAGAAATCGAGAGACTACATCAAATAAAAAAAATGATCTTGTAGTATACAAAGGGTATAAACAGGGTAATAGAAGTAGTAATAGCATAACAACTATACAATAAAAAGTATTCATGAAGAAGAATCATCACCATTCAATAGGCATACCACCACTTTATAAATATAATATGTCCTATTGCCATTTTACCAGACAGCAGAAACGGAACACAATATGGGAGACAACAATTTAATGAGAAACAGGAACCAAAGAATTAAGGGGTAAGAAATGGTTCCCTTTGCTCTATGCATATTATGTTCATAAAAATAGTTTAGAGAATCCATGATAGAGTTTTGTAACTCCAATGATCATATATTGTATATATTAGGTGCTACTATTAGAATTTTTAATAAAATGCTTTCTTTAACTATTAAATTGGTCAAAATATGCATATGTCATTTTAGACAGAAAAAAGTGAGGCTTGCATAAAGTAACCACCATGAGCTAGGTCTCTATAGAACCTAGCTACCTAGTAAGCTTTAACAGCAAATGCAGAAATGTCATCCAAGTTGGAATACCAGTACATCAAAGTTATCTCTAATTTCATCCAAAATTAGGGAAACTTGGCCTATACAGTTTCTCAAACCATCATGCAACAACGGGAATTATGCCCGTATCAGACAATGGGTCTGTATGAGAGGAAAGTTTTCAGCAGCTGGAACATCCACTTAGTGGTGCACCAATTCTGAAAACTGTAGGTACAACCAAGGATTTCATGGCAATTTTGCAAACATAGGCATTGGCATACTATCGGTGAGCGTCCAGGAAAAGATAAAATTGTAAAAATCGAGATAAAATCAGTAAAATCGGCAAACATCGGCAAAATATAAAAAATAAAAATAAAAATACCAAAATATTTTTTTTCAGTTTTTTTTAGCATCTAAAGCATCCACAACATAAAATAAATGCATTGACACGTAAATATGAAAAGAAAATTAATATATAAGATGTATAAGATGTTTTGTCCTACATCACACATAACAGTGAATAATGTCTTGAATCCTGAGCTCCGACTCTGCCTCAAAATATCAACAAAAAATATAATAAATGTATCTCATATCATGAGTCACATAAAATGAAATTAGATATGTAAACCACTAATTTCTAACTAATGATTTCCTCTTCCCCTTTGGCAAGGAAATGTAATGGTTTTTCCCAAGGCCCTTGGGCTGGCATTGGACTTTGATGTCCTCTAGAAGTAGGAGGAGGTAGACTACATCATCTATTGGTGACCATGCTAGGTGGTGTCACCTCCTCCCCATGTTGCGCCCCCTCCTCCTCCTCTACCTCTCTCTCCCTTGCAGCTGCTACCTCCTCCATTGCCTCCTCTAACCAATTAAGGGCCAATTCCATGACAAGCCTCCCGGCTTCAACCCTCCATGCAGTAGTGGTGTCTATCCCATCCAATGAGATGGCCTCCACGTCAGGTGTCTTTTGAAGTTGCCTCACCCACAATTGGAGATTGTAGTAAACGTAGACCATGTCATTAAGGCACTGGGACTCCAACCTGTTGAGGGTCATAATTTAAAAATTAATAATTATAAAAATAATAAGTTATAATTTGTAATGAATTCAAACAATTAATTTGAAATTTTTAACCCGTTGCACTTCTTGATGTGTATTTTTTCATATACAATCCAGTTGTGCTCACATCCAGAGGAGCTACATGTTTGGTTGAGCACTCGAATGGCAACCCTTCGGAGATTGGGTACTTTACCACCATAGCTTGTCCACCACACATCTACAACAAATAAGAAAAATATAATAAAAAAATTGAAATTTAAAAGTTGAAGAAAAGTATGAAGAGACAATGAAATTTGAAGCAAGCTAAAAGTAAAGCTTACCTAGCATTTTGGTCTTCCTATCAACGATAGCCATGTCAAAGCTAAATGTGCCACCTTCCATCTCGTATATCTTCATTTCTTTAGAAATTTTTTCACGTTCTGTTGGACATGACACCATCTTCTAAACACAGGTAAAGAATCCATCCATGACCTCAGCATCGAATTTGAAACCAGAGGAGTAAGAAAATGCAAGGTTCAAGTAGATCCCCTTAGGATGAATGGGACGATGGAGAGTATTGTTCCATCACTCATTAATCACTCTCCATATCAATTGTCGTTTCTCAAACCTCTCATCCCCCTTATCCTCATAATAGCTACGAATGGATTCTTTGGCCCTATCCATGGCCTCATACAATTAGCCCATTGTGGGGTTGTCTCTATCAACTAATTGAAGAATCTTTACCAAAGGTTCAATAATGGTACACACCTCCTGTTGATTTGGGGTAGCATCGGATGTGCTCTAGCCACGAAAATTGGTGGAGAGGCTAAAGCACATGAGATCTCCAATACCCAGAAATGGTTTGGGCAGATTCTAAATAGTTTGGGAGATTTTAAAATAATTAATATTTTTAATGGAGTTTCTAAGTCTAAACTTAGGGAAAATAAAATATTAATGTGAATTAATATAAAACTATATTAGAAGGGTCCAAAAGTCATTGATCAAGCCAGAGTTAATCTTAGTCGTTGATTAGGGACTTAATCTCGCCCGTTGAATTGTCAAAGAGAAAAGTATAAGAGGAGGCTTGAGGGTCACTTGGAGAACACACCGAGTTGATCAAGAATTCGATTTTCTGGAGCAAGGCTTGCTGAGGAAATCGAAAGAGTGATAAGAGTTGCAGCTGAGGGGCAGTGAATACAGAAGCAGAGAGGGTACCGGGAGCTATAAAAATTTGTCATTTCCCACCCTGGTTTTCAATTTCACCTTATTTTTCCCATATAGTTAAATGCCCTTTCCCATATCCATACATTCAACAACTGAAAAAATAAATTTTTGCTAGAAACACAAATTCTGGAAATTTTACAGAATGCTGGAAAATGCAGAAATAAAAAATCAACAGGTACAAATAGCCATTTAACACATTTAAACACAGTGATTTTTTGTCAATGTGACCCTGGAAAAACCCCCTACAACTCTTGGGGAAAACCAGTTCGAAAGCTTCTTTTATTTCTGGAAAATGCTTTTTACAGTAAGAGAAATATTCAGCAAAAATCAGCAAACAAACTTTTACAACTTATCTCAGCCTTGCTGAAACTCCGCTGTACAGACTTGTTGAAACTCAACCTTGCTGAAACTCCGCCCTGCTGAAACCCCGTTGTACAGACTTGCTAAAACTCAGCCTTGCTGAAACTCCGCCTTGCTGAAACTCCGCTGTACAGACTCGCTGAAACTCAGCCTTGCTGAAACTCCGCTGTACAGACTCGCTGAAACTCAGCCTTGCTGAAACTCCGCCCTGCTGAAACTCCGTTGTACAGACTTGTTGAAACTCCGCCCTACTGAAACTCCGCTGCTGAAACTCTGTTGTACGGACTAGCAGCCTCCTTCTCCTCACTGTCCAGAAATCTCCTTGGCTCTCTTCCTAAATCCAATGGCTGAAATAGATTGAGATCTAGGGCTGAGATTAAATGCTCATTTAAATCTCGATTTCTATTTTTTAGTTCACCCCACTTTAATAAAGACCCACTTAGTCATTTATTTCCAAAGTCACTTTTCCTTTCTAATTTTACATTGACTTTATCAAAGTCACTTTAAAATTAGACTTTAGTAACTTTATCACTTAAAGTCACTTTTAAATTAGATTTGACTTTATAAAAATTATAAAGTCACTTTAGGAGAAAAAATAAATTCTTTTGGACACTTTTCCCTAGGCCAAAGATCAAAGCCTTAGGGAACCACTTGTTCTCTGGTACCAAATTTCAACACTCCCTCTTACCGAGGAAGGTGTTCCTCACCACACCCATCTTGTCTCTGAAGTAGTCATGCTTGCCCCGTGGTAAGGCTTTGGTAAGAATATCTGCAACCTGCTCATCAGTGGGAATATACTCAAGCTTCACAACGCCCTTCTGAACACAGTCTCTGATGAAATGATATTTGATCCCGATATGCTTTGACCTGTCATGAAATACTGGATTCTCCGTGAGTTTAATGCAACTCTGATTATCACAGTAAATCACTGAAGGTCTCAACAGCTGACCAAATAAGCCAAACAACATCTTGCGAAGCCAGATGGCCTCACAACTAGCTAGACTGGCTACCATATACTCTGCTTCCACTGAACTCAATGCTACTGACTGCTGCTTCCGGCTTAACCATGACACTACTGCCGAACCCAACCCAAAACAACACCCTGATGTGCTCTTCCTATCAAAAGCACAACCTGCCCAATCAGAATCAGTATAACCTGCCAATCTCACTCCATCCCCCTGCCTGTAGTCCAGACCATAATCCACTATCCCCTGCAAGTACCGCAAAATGTGTTTTGCAGCCACCCAGTGAACCTTCCTAGGCTCACACATAAACTGACTCATCGTGTTGACTGCAAAACAAATATCTAGTCTAGTGTTGACCAAATACATCAAGGAACCAATTAGCTGCCTGTACAATGTGGGATCCACCAACTCGGAATCCGAAGCATGAAGCTTTTTCCAATTGGTAATCATCGGTGTCGACATCGATTTACAATCCTCCATGTGGAATCTGCCAAGGATGTCCACAATATACTTCCCCTGCCCCAGGAAGAAATGCCCCTCCTCCTGCCACACCTCCAAACCCAAAAAGTAATGCATCAAGCCGATGTCCTTCATCTCAAACTCCGCCGCAAGATCTCTCTTGCAATGCTCTATGAGTCTCTCTGCACCTGTAATGACCAAGTCATCCACATACAGCACCAGAATGAGAGGTTCCTCACCTATCACAATATAGTAAAGGTTCGGATCTGCCTCACTCTTTGTGAACCCATCCCCTGCAAGTATGTATCTATCCTGGAGTACCAAGCTCTGGGAGCCTGCTTCAGGCCATAAAGGGCCTTCTTCAGTCTGCACACATGGGACTCCTTCCCATGCACCTCAAAGCTCTGTGGCTGCTCAATGTACACCTCCTCCTGTATGAAGCCATTGAGAAATGCAGTCTTCACATCTATCTGGTGGATCTTCCAACCCATCTCTGCTGCTATCGATATAATGGAGCGGATCGAAGCATATCGAGCCACGGGAGCGAAGGTCTCCTCATAATCAACTCCCTCTACTTGGGAGAACCCTCTAGCCCCAAACCTCACTTTGAATTTCTCAATGTTGCCATCTGCAGCGTGCTTTACCTTGTAAAGCCATCTGGAAGTAACCACGGATTTGCCCTCAGGCCTCGACACCACCTCCCAAACATCATTCTTCATGATAGAAGAATACCCCTCCTGCATGGCCTCTCTCCAGACCTGCTAGCTAGCTGCCTCCTCATAGCTAGAAGGCTCAGAGTCAAGGATGTTGGTAACCATTGCCATATAGCTACAAAACCTCTCAGGTCGTCTACTCTCTTTGACCGGCCTCTTAGGCTCAGCAACAGATGTGGCATCTCTCAAGGTGTCCTGAAGCCACTTGGGCTTCCTCTTACCTGAGCGTACTTCTCCCACTGGAGAATGAAACTCCTCCTCATCATCATCATCAGGAGCCTGAACTCCTGATTGTCTGTTTGCTATCCTCCTGCCTGCACCTGAACCTGTAGAAGTTGAGGTACCATGTGAACTGTCCATCAGTGGACTCCCTAGTGAACTGCTCTGTGGATTGCTCTGCATGTTGCCCGGAGCACCACCCCTCTGGCTCACTGACGGACCTGACATCGTCATAGATGTACCTCTGGATCCTCCTGATCCCTGCCCACTGGATCCCTGCGACTGACTCAACTGCTGCTGAGGGTCTGGCTAATCCAGATACTCTAAGGCCCTGTCCTCCTCAAACTTCACATCCCGCTTGACAACAACTTTCCTCTGTGCAGGAATGTAAATCCAAAAGGCCTTTGAGGTCTCACTGTAGCCCACAAAGATACCCTTCTCTGCGGTGGGCTCTAGTTTGGTCCTCTTCTCCTTGGGTATGTAGGAGTATGTGATGCACCCAAAGATAAGAAAATGACCAATATCAGGCTTCTTCCCAGAAAAACCATCCTCTGGAGTCATGTGCCCCAAGGCACGATGCGGACTCCTGTTCTGCAAATAAATAGTTGTGTTGCAGCCCTCTGCCCACAAGAACAATGGCAACCCCTGATCATGTAACATGGCTTTGGCAGCCCCTACGATGGATCTGTTCTTCCTCTCCGCAACCCCATTCTGCTGGGGGTTGTAAGGAACAGTGAACTCCCTCCTAATGCCTGCCTCCGCACAATAGTCAACAAACTCTCCAAGGGTGTACTCTCCCCCATTGTCCAACCTCAGGGACTTGATCTTCCGACCTGTCTGTGTCTCCACAAGAGCTCTGAACTCCTGAAACCACTTGAAGACCTCACTCTTGGTCTTCAAGAAATAAATCCAAGTCCTCCTGGAGTGATCATCAATGAATAAAACATAGTACTCATATCCACTCAAGGAAACATGAGACATTCGACCGCTCACATTGGAATGAATCAAATCAAGTATCCAAGTCGCTCTGCTGTCACTGCTGGGAAAAGGGGATTTGGCAAACTTGCCCATCGCACATCCTCTGTAAGTATCAAAGTGATCAGTACTGAAATCTGGCACACCTGTAGTGATCTCCCGCAATGTCGTCAAGGCTCCATGATACATATACCCCATCCTGCGGTGCCAAATCTCACACAGCTCAGAACTGCTAGCTCTGCTGTCGGTACTACTGCTCAATGCCAAAAGGGACTGGAATGCAAACTTGTACACCTTTGCATGGCGTACACCTATCACTCTAGCTGAATCAGCTGGAGTGCCCCTGGGATACATCAACACCTGTCCTCCCCTGAACAGTACCTCATATCCTCTGTCCTCCAAAGCTGAGACATATATGAGGTTCTTCCTCATCCCTGGCACATAAAGAACATCTGACACCTTCAAGGGAGGTTTGGACTCCCTTTGAAATGTCAATGTCCCCACACCGACTGCTCTAACAACTCTGTCATCACCGAGTACTACCTCTATATCAGTGCCACTCTCTGAAAGCTCTGAGAAGTACTCACGGACTCCTGCCATGCGACGTGAAGCCCCATTGTCCACATACCAGATACCCGAAGATGCTCCGCTAATCGAGGGAAAAGCATGCTCCCTCTGAACATGTGTGGCAGGTGATCCTGCACTAGAGGACTCATACGCAGTGAACCCAAACTCCCGGTCAAAACGAACTGCAAAGTCCTCAACCTCTGTTGAAGCAGCCACGCTCTGGTTCTTCCCCTTCTTCTTCTTCTCCTCCGGACACACAACTGCATAGTGTCCCATCTTTTGACAATTCCAACACTTCACCTTGGAATAGTCCTTCTGTGTGTTACCCTATTTACCTTTACCTTTGCCTTTGCCCCCACCATTGCTTGTGGAAGCCTGCTTCTTCCCTTTGCCTTTCTTTCCTCCTGCCGACAGTGCTACATCCTCATCCTGCTCAACTGGCTTGGCTGCCCCAAGCTGACCTTTCCTGATCTCTCTCTGAATGCAATCATCTCAAAACCTCTCCCATGTGGGAATGGTCTCACGTGCACAGACCCCATCAGCAAAGTTCATCCATGAACGGGGGAGGTCATTCACTGCAATCCGCACCAACTCAGTGGGTGGAATGTCCTCTCCAACTGCTGCCAACTCATCTCTCACATTAGTAATCTTTGTGTGATATCCAGCTGCACTATCATTACCCATCTTAATAGTCTTTAGCTTCTCCTTCAGGACCATTTTCCGGTTCTCATTGGTACTCTGGTAGAGATTGGACAATGTTGTCCACATTTCATGGGAATTTCTCTTTCCTCTCACATGAGGAATGCAATGGTCTTTGACTCCGTCTCGAATCAGTCTCTTACCCTTGTTTTTTTTATTATACTCAGCCAACTGAGTAGCATCAGTAGGCACAACAACAGGGTTCTGTGTGGTATGCACCATGATGTCCCAGACTTCTGCCTCCTCAAAGATACTCTGCATTCTCTCCTTCCAAACGCTGTAATTTGTATGCCCATCCAGCCTATCCTCCACCCTCAATCCCAATGACACCCTGCTGTCCTAAAACTGAAAAATAGCACTGCTGTAGTAAAGATAAAACTGTTGTTTGTGAAAAATCAGCTTGCTAGAATTTTCTGAGTGAAAAATTAGCAGACTGTAATTTTCCTCCTTGCTATTCCAAACTGCACTTCAGCACTCAAGCTCTGATACCATGTAAAAAATTGTCATTTCCCACCCTGATTTTCAGTTTCACCTTATTTCTCCCATATAGTTAAATGCCCTTTCCCATATCCATACATTCAACAACTGAAAAAATAAATTTTTGCTGAAAACACAAATTCTGGAAATTTTACAGAATGCTGGAAAATGCAGAAATAAAAAATCAGCAGGTACAAACAGCCATTTAACACATTTAAACACAATGATTTCTGGTCAATGTGACCCTGGAAAAACCCCCTACAACTCTTGGAGAAAACCAGTTCGAAAGCTTCTTTTATTTCTGGAAAATGCGTTTTACAGTAAGAGAAATATTCAGCAAAAATCAGCAAGCAAACTTTTACAACTTATCTCCGCCTTGCTGAAACTCCGTTGTACAGACTTGCTGAAACTCAGCCTTGCTGAAACTCCACCCTGCTGAAACTCCGCTATACCGACTTGCTAAAACTCAGCCTTGTTGAAACTCTGCCTTGCTGAAACTCCACTGTACAGACTCGCTGAAACTCAGCCTTGCTGAAACTCCGCCCTGCTGAAACTCCGCTATACAGACTTGCTGAAACTCTGCCCTGCTGAAACTCTGCTACTGAAACTCTGCCGTACGGACTAGCAGCCTCCTCCTCCTCACTGTCCAGAAATCTCCCTGGCTCTCTTGCTCTCCTTCTCTCAATCTGCTCATGAAAGAATTGAATGACCTTTTCCTCCTTTTCCTCCTTTAATCTAACCCTAAGTGACTTTTGGGTGATCCCTAAATCCAATGGCTGAAATAGATTGAGATCTAGGGCTAAGATTAAATGCTCATTTAAATCTCACTTTCTATTTTTTAATACACCCCACTTTAATAAAGACCCACTTAGTCCTTTATTTCCAAAATCACTTTTCCTTTCTAATTTTACATTGACTTTATTAAAGTCACTTTAAAATTAGACTTTAGTAACTTTATCACTTAAAGTCACTTTTAAATTAGATTTGACTTTATAAAAATTATAAAGTCACTTTAGAAGAAAAATTAAATTCTTTTGGACACTTTTCCTTAGGCCAAAGATCAAAGCCTTAGGGAACCCCCTGTCCTCCGGTACCAAATTTCAACAAGAGCATCAACACAAAAGCCGGGAGAGAGGGACATAAAGCAAGCTAGAGGGCACACAGAGCCAGTCACAGCCCACGCAGAGGCGGCGAGGAGCTGCGCAGTGCCAAAGGGAGCTAGCGTGGGTGATGCAGAGGCCTTAGAGGCTGACGTAGTGCCTCCAGAGGCTGACGCAGAGCGAGTTGGGGTGACGTTGGGCTAACGTTGGGCAGTGAATACAAAAGCAGAGAGGCAAAGAGGGTACCGGGAGCATCAGCACAAAAGTCGGGAGAGAGGAACACAGAGCCAGCTAGAGGGCACACAGAGCCAGTCAGGGCCCACGCAGAGGCAGCCAGGAGCTGCGCAGTGCCAGAGAGAGCCAGCGTGGATGACGCAGAGGCCTTAGAGGCTGACGCAAGGTGAGTTGGGGTGACGTTGGGCTGACGCTGGGCCAGAGAGGCTGACGCAGTCCCTAGAGGCAGACATTGGAGATTTCATGGGGCAGATTAGACACTGAGAGCTATGGGATTGTTCATCTCGGGTTTTAGCCGGAATATTTGTCTCCAACTGAGAGGTACTACTACCAAGATCATTCTCTGTTGGGTGAGCCGGTTTGGCACCCAGATTGTATTTTGAAACTGCTTAATAATAAAACCCTCAGATAGCTGCATCGGTTTTCCTGCATTAGGTTTTTCCGGGGACATTGGTCCAAAAACAACGGTGTCACTTGTGTGCTTGTTTTTCCTTCAGTGGATGATCTGTAATGTGTTGAGCATGTACTTGTATTTATTTTCAGTTTTTAGATGGTAAATAACTTATTAATTAAACAGAACAAGTAGAAAGAAATAAATCTGAAAGTACATGAAGGATTTCTAACAATTCGACTTAGAAATTCCAACATGGTATGAAAGCGTGGTTGTAGATCACAGGAGAACTGAGGGCATCAGCCGAGCAGAGCAGCAGCAGCAGAAACAGTTGTCCCGAGTGACAAAGGTTGTTCCTAGCGGAGAAGCAGCAAGGAAGGGGTGACGCAGTGCCTGCGTCATCATGTTTGAGCCAAGACCTGACCTGACCTACACAGTGCCCGGTCATCTTTCTTAGTCAGGAAGGATTGACGCCCGTGGCCATGAGGTGCGGATTTCGCTGGTGCCAGGAGTGCGCAGAGTCTAGAAGCTCTAACCTTCAGTTTGTTGAGGCATAGGAGGTTGTGGGTAAGTTGCGGAGTGAAGCTGGTGGGGCACTGTGGTCAGTACAGTACCTAATAGGGCAAGACCAAGGAGGAGGGAGTTGTTGCCAAAGATTTCTAGCCAAGAAATCTGGATCAGTGGTGCAGTTGCACTAACGATCGGAGTGGGGCATCTTAACATTGGCAGAGGGGTTTCCAGGAGGGAAATCGAGGCTCAGCACACCAATAACTTCCAAAAGGGAAGTAGAGGAGCAGCGAAATGGCAATGAACGAGGTAAGATCAGGACAGACTGGACGGAGCCTCAAACTTCGTAGTCTGGAAAGCCAAAATCTTGTTTGTTCTAGACGGGAATCGTCTCAAGCATTTCGCCTTGAAGACGATAGTGATCACAATTGACCCGGTTGAGAGCGACAAATACGAGGAGGCAATGGCGAGGGCCAAGAGCATCATCCTTGATGGGGTCAAGGACCATGTAGTACCACATATTGCCGAAAAGGAAATGGCAAATGCAATGTGGGAGGCCCTGACGAAATTGTATCAGCATACTTTTGTGCAGAGGAAAATGCTCCTAGAAAATCAGCTACAGTCATACCAAATGCAGAAGGGAGAACAGATCGACACCTTCCTCGGCCGATTGAAGGAGATCCAGGATCAACTGACTTTCATAGGGGTCACGCTGGATGAAGAATTGATGGTCAGGGTAGCCCTGAACACAGTGTCAGAAGACTAGGAGGTGTTTGTCTAGAGCATACTGAGCAGGTCGACCCTTCCAGATTGGGAGGAACTGTGGGCGGCTCTTCGCCAAGAAGAGATCAAAAGGCTAACCAAGGCGAGAAGCAGTGGCAAGGGGGTCAGAATCAAGGCGGAAAAGGTGGATGCTACCCTAGCATTGAGGGAAAGCAAGAGAAATGGAAGAAGAAGGACCTCTCCAAGGTCAAATGCTTCCACTATGGGGAACTGAGTCACTATGCGAGCCAGTGTCCAAGGAAGAAGAGCAAGGGAGAGGCTTCCGAGACTAAGGTTGCACCAATAAGGGCGGAGAAGGAAGTGGAGACAGATGATGACTGTGCCATGAGTGCTCACAAGCCACTTGAGAGGAAGTAGGGAGACATCTAGCTGTAGTCAGACGGATTACAGGCAATGAGGGGAAGGATCCTCGAGGTACCCAGCCTCTTGGACTATACTTTGCTACATGAGCCCCAAAGAGGAGTAGAAGTACTAGCAGATGTCAGTAGAGACGAATGCGGATGGAGCGACAGAGGAAGCCACAGTGCAAGAGTCCGAGGATAGCGTGAGGAAGCAGTGAGAGGTGCATGGAGTTGTTGCAATAGTGCAGAGGTCTGAGAGGGAGCACTTGTTAGCGACAGAAGGAGTTTCAGCATCGTGGGTGTCTCTAGCCTGACAAAGATGTCAGAGTTGGGAGATCAATTATTTACTTCTCAGTAACTGAGTTGCAGTGCAGTATTTAGCAGTGGCAGTGCTACGGGCAGCACGATGCAACATGATGAGAGGGATTGTCGTACAGATGCAGCAATGGCAATGGCAAGGCCATGGGTAGCAGCACAGAGGATGTTGGGCAACAAGCCTAGCATCAGCACCAAGACTGGCGTCGGATGATCAGGGTGATGCTCAAGAGTATTACTAGAGCATAGTCCTCACTAAGAGGGAGTGTTGATTTGGGGTAGCATCGGATGTGCTCTAGCCACGAAAATTGTTGGAGAGGCTAAAGCACATGAGATCTCCAATACCAAGAAATGGTTTGGGCAGATTCTAAACAGTTTGGGAGATATTAAAATAATTAATATTTTTAATGGAGTCCCTAAGTCTAAACTTAGGAAAAATAAAATATTAATGTGAATTAATATAAAACTGTGTTAGAAGGGTCCAAAAGTCATGGATCAAGCTAGAGTTAATCTTAGACGTTGATTAGGGACTTAATCTCGATCGTTGAATTGTCAACGAGAAAAGTATAAGACGAGGCTTGAGGGTCACTTGGAGAACACACCGAGTTGATCAAGAATTCGATTTTCTGGGGCAGGGCTTGCTGAGAAAATCAAAGGAGTGATCAGAGTTGCGGCTGAGGAGCAATGAGTACAGAAGCAGAGAGGCAGAGAAGGTACTGGGAGCATCGGTGCAGAAGCCAAGAGAGAGGGACGCAAAGCTAGCTAGAGGGCACACAGAGCCAGTCAGGGTCCACACAGAGGCAGTGAGGAGTTACGCAGTGCCAGAGAGAGCCAGCGTGGGTACGTGAAGGCTCTAGAGGTTGACGTAGGGCGAGTTGGGGTGACGCTGGGCTAGAGAGGCAGACGCTAGAGATTTCGTGGGGCAGATTAGACGCTGAAAGTTGTGGGATTGTTCATCCAGGGTTTTAGCCAGAATATCTGTTGGGTGAACTGGTTTGGCACCCAGATTGTATTCTGAAACTGCTTAATAATAAAACCCTCAGATAATTGCATCGGTTTTCCCGCATTGGGTTTTTCCGGGGACATTGGTCCAAAAACAACAGTGTCACTTGTGTGCTTGTTTTTCCTTCAGCTGATGATCTGTAATGTGTTGAGCATGTATTTGTATTTATTTTTAATATTTACATGTTAAATAACCTGTTAATTAAACAGAACAAGTAGGCAGAAATAAATCAGAAAGTATATGAAGGATTTCTAACAGTTAGACTTAGAAATTCCAACACCACCTGCCCAAAAGCTCTCCTAATATGAAACTAGCCTGCATATGGCCTCTCCCTCTAGCTTGCGGCTAAATGATCAAGCATGCCACTCCTCTAAGAGAAACATTCTCTTCACATCCCACAAAGAATTCAAGAGAGCTTGAAGAGATATGAAGATAGTGGAAAACTATGTACTAGCAGAGTACACCAACTCTTTGTTATTGGTTTATCTTCTCATCAAATGAAGAACAGATACAAGATTATATATAAATTTTTTATGTTTTTTGGTGATTCAACAATATCCCTAAAATAAGGAATTTTTGCTATGTCCTCTAACATATATTCAATACAATGTGCAGCACAACGTGTCCAAAACAAGTTAGGATACCTCTCCATAAGCAACCTGCCAACGGCAACATAATTTGCAGCATTGTTTGTCATGGCCTAGGCAACATGTTTTGGACCTACCTCTTGAATGAACACGACCAACATATCACATAAAATCGTGCATCTTTGATATGTGCAGATGCATCAACAGATTTCATATACGTTGTCCCCTTGAGACAATTAACCAAAAATTTAATAAGGGTTCTACCCTTTTGATCAGTCCAACCATCTGACGTCACATTACATGTAATATGTTCCCATGATGCCCTTAACTCCTCCAATCTAGTAGTGTAATCGGCCTTTTCATTTTGAAGAATAGGCCTTCTCAAGTCATCACAGAAAGAGGCTTTGTACCCTGGGCCAATAATACCAATAGTATAAATCATAGGCTGATAAAATGGATTGTTCTTAGCAACACTGAACAAAATGTCACTCCATAGAAAACACCTACCCACCAACTTGTTAGCTTCTTCCTTCTCCTTTTTCTTAAGTGTTGACCTAATAGATGATTCCGCACCAAGTGTGGTTCTAGAAACAAAAATTGATGAGGTAGATGTAGGGCTAGCCATTATAGAAGTTTATGTTGAAGCAGTGGAACCACTCTCACCTACCACTACTCCTCCCCTTGCAAATTGAGTCTTCATAGCCTCCTTGTTAATTTTGGTTGAATCTTTATCATCTAATGATTTGATAGCAATACAAATGATGTCTGCAGATGCTAGTTTGCGAAGTCCCGCATGATGTCTCAGAATTTTTCCAAGGTAGTATTTCAATCAGGATATTCCCCTTGTCATATGCTTCCCAGACAACTTGCAACTCAAACTTTGTCTATTGAAACCCCTAACGGGTTCACCATATTCTCACATAGGGTCCAGATGTCTTGGCATGTTTAATATTTCATGTAATATTGAACCTAGGGAACAAGAAGAATTTTAAAAAATAAAATTAAAAATCAACATTTTTACAATAAAAAACCCTCTCTACTCAATGAAACAATAATGGAAAAAAAAAAACACACTCCCTAGCCTAGCAAAATCATGGAAAATAAATGGTGACTGAAACCCAAGGAAAAACTACGAGAAAACAAAAAAAACAAGGCCAAACTTGATGCCCATACTTGCAAGTCTACGGTATGTTGAGGAAATTTGCTCCACAATCTAATTTTCTTTGAGAGGGATCCTCAATATCGTCAGTTTTCTCCTATTTAGGCTTAGTAGATTTGTTATCCTGCTCCTCCGCTCTCTAACCTGATCTCTATTTGCAATGTAAGAGAAGAAAACCCACAAAATAACTTAATAAACAAGTTTGGGTGCGCATCGGCGTTGTTTTCAATCGTGTCACGATAACATCATGACTTTTATGATATTATCGCGATTTTTTCAACGAGGAAAAAATCGAGCCCACAAAAAAATTGTGATTTTCCAATAATATTGTGATATTATCGTGATATTTGCAACACTATTTCATAATATGCATAGATGCATGCGGAGGAGGACTTGGCAAAGTCCTTATGCAAGATGGTCATGTAATAAACTTTGAGTCTAGAAAGTTAAATGAGCATGAAAGGAATTATGTCACTCACAACCTGGAACTTGCAGGCCATAATTCATGTGTTGAAGATGTATCACTACTTGATTGGGCAAAGATTTGTGTTGATGACAGACCATAGCAGGCTGAAATCTCTGTTTGACTAGCCCCATTTGAACATTAGATAAACTAGATGGTTGGTTCTTATCAGAAAATATGATTTTGAAATAAAAGATACAAAGGGCAAAGAAAACAGAGTAGCAAATACACTCAACAAAAGTGATTCACCTAACAACCATTGGCACTTGTGAGTCAATTCTGAAGTCTAAGATATGTAAATTATGATCAAAAAGTTGCACACAAAGGGTGATAAAAATAGGCTGAGGAAAGGGGTAACTCAGGCCCTCGTGCTTGCTCCCTCTTTACATTATAATGCTCAAAGATGTTGTGAACTTCATAGTGCAGTAAAAGACAATGGCATCCTCAAGAAATGCTTTCAAAATATATGATCATTCACAAATTCAAAGCATATAAGGAAGCAATATGGAAATGACTTGCAAAGGAAACAAGTTAGAACTCTACTTGCAAAAAATAAATGACATGATACTTGCCCAAATAAAGTATTCAATTCAAAACATATTCATCAATAACAAGTACATGGATAATTTGCAAGTAAAATAGTAAAATGTATTAGCATGAAATGCACCTAAACTAAAGTTTGATGCAATTATCTTGGTTACTTTTAATCTAAATGCTTATTATAGATGTGACCTTTCTTCCCACTGTTTTGAAACAAGTCTCTTATGTGAGTTGTGGAGGGGTTCTAAGAGAAAGACAACAACGACTATATTAACGATACCTTCCTTGGATTACCCAACACACCCGATGCCTTCAGCGCTGCAGAGACTGTGGCTCTAACGACTGCAAGGTCATCGTGTTAACCACATAAGAGGGTCTATGTCCCTCAACTTTATGAAAGAAAGGAGTCTCTAAAAATGTCTTTCAACCAAGCTTATGCTTAGAGGTAAATTAATTTTAAAATGCAACTATATTAAAATGCCTAATATGTTATGCAAGTAAGGTTAAAGGTGCTTTGCAAAAATGGAAATGCTTCAAGTAATAGAAATATGCCCAAATAAAGATAACTTGGATAGTTGCTTAAGATAATGCAAGATACAAAAGCTTTATGAACATATAAGATTGCAAGTTACTCAAAATAATTGCTTTGGAAAATGATAAACCAATAACCAACAAAAACAATGAAGCTTGAAATTTATATGCTTGCAAAATAAGCAAATAACTCAAAATAAATGAGCATGTAAATAATGAGCCTATTCTGAGGCCAACATGAAGCAAATCGTTAAAATAACTAAATCTACTTTTCTACTTGAAATGAGATGCTTTGCACAAATAAATTGCTTCCAAAAGTAAGATTTAGAATTATGCTTGAAAACTAAACTTGAAATGGGAAAGCATGAAAATATGTAACAAAAGAAAATTCAGAAAATTAAATTGTGAAAGTGATGTTGTGTTAATTTTGAAGGCATGCAAGATGAAAAAGTAAGAAAACTAGCTTAAAACCAAACCACCCACATGTTCCTCCTTTGCAGAAGAAGGAAAGGGCTGACATGGTGATTGGAGGAAGTTTGTGTCTAGGTCAAGAAGTCTTGGATTGTCTCATCAAACTATTGAAGGAAGAGTTGTTGACTGGGTTTTCCCCTAGAGTGGGGTTTTTCCTTAGCTGTCTGCCTACATCTGGTGTCCCTAATCTTTATATGGTTTTGATAATTGCTTGATGAACTAAAGAAGAACACAAAAGATAACAAGCAAATAAGAATTACACAAGTAATTATCAAGTATAAGAAAATCTTTCTGCCTTTTTGATTTTCTAACATGGTTTCAGAGCTAAGGTGAAGAAGGAAAAAGGCAGTTTGAGGATCTACTAAAAGGAGTCTAAGAAACCTCAAAAAGTTGAGCAAGGGATCATATAAGGAGATCTTACAAGGAAAGAAGCTTACTACCTTCAAGGACAATGTCTAACACAAAAAAGGGAGAGAACAAATTAGAAGGAGGATCAAATTACGGGTCATGGAAGAAAAGAAATGATCTCATTCTTGAAAAGAACAAAGTCTTGGATTTGGTCAGAGGAAAAGTGAAGAAACCTACCGAAGGATCTTGTGATGCAGATAAAGTAAAGTTTAAAGAGTCAGAAATATTGGCTATGACACTAATGGTAGAAGGTATAAAGGACAATCTTGTCCCATACATTTCCAACATAGACTCTGCTCAAGAAATGTATGAAGCCTTATCAAAATTGTTCACTATCAAGAACATTGGTCAAGTAGTAAGTCTTAAGAATGAACTAAGGACCACAAAAATGATAAAATATGACATTGTGGCTTCCTTCTTTGTAAGGATAGCTAGAATTAGAGATGACCTTCAAGCCATAGATGAGATTGTTGTAGAAATTTCTGTTTTCCCACCCCGGTTTTCAGTTTCTCCTTATTTCTCCCATGTAGTTAAATGCCCATTCTCATAACCATACATTTAACAGACTGAAAAAAATAAATATTGCTGAAAACACAAATTCTGGAAATTTTTCAGAATGCTAGAAATTGCAGAATTAAAAATCAGCAATCAAAAACAGCCATTAAAACACTGATATTTTTGGTCAACTTGACTCTGGAAAAACCCCCTACAACTCTTGGGGAAAACCAGTTTGAGAGCTCTTCTTTATTTCTGAAAATTGCCTTTTTACAGTGAGAATTATTCAGCAAAAAATCAGCAAGCAAATTTACAACTTATCTCATTTCCCGTGCCTCACAGCAATCTGGAAATTACAGCAAACAGGACAGCAATAAATGTTGTACGGCCTCCGTTTTGTGTGCAGAAAAATCAGCAAACTGCTCCTCGATTTTTGTGCAAAAATCTGCCTTTCACTATGTGCTGAATCAGCTGTACAAATCTGCTCAACTGCTGCCTTGGAATGTGTGCCAAGCTGTTGTCTCCTTCTCCTCCCTGCTCAGAAATCTCTCTTGCTCTCTTGCTCTCCTTCTCCCAATCTACTCATGAAAGAATGAATGACCTTTTCCTCCTTTTCCTCCTTTAATATAACTCCAAGTGACTTTTGGGTGATCCAAGTGACTTTTGGGTGATCTCTAAATCCAATGGCTGAAATAGATTTAAATCAATGGCTGAGATTAAATGCTCATTTAAATTTCACTTTCTATTTTTTAATTCACCCCACTTTAATAAAGACCCACTTAGTCATTTATTTCCAAAGTCACTTTTCCTTTCTAATTTTTCATTGACTTTATAAAAGTCACTTTAAAATTAGACTTAGTAACTTTATCACTTAAAGTCACTTTTAAATTAGATTTAACTTTATAAAATTATAAAGTCACTTTAGGAGAAAAATTAAATTCTTTTGGACACTTTTCCCTAGGCCAAAGATCAAAGCCTAAGGGAACCACCTGTCCTCCGGTATCAAATTTCAACAATTGTACCGGAAAAAGAGCTAGTGATTACTGCATTATTGGGATTGCCACCTACTTGGAGTGCTTTTGCTTCAGGAATCAACAACTGGAAAGAAACTCCTTCATTTGAAGAATGCTGGAATGCTCGCAGCCAAGAAGAGATGAGAATCTCATTAGTGACCAACAATGAAGAAGAGAAAGTTTCAAATGCCTACTCCACTCATCACAACAAAAGAAACTTCAAGAAGTCAAATGGGCTAAGAAGGAAGGTAGACATGCCCAAAATAGAATTCTACCAATGTCATAAAATGGGTCACTATAAAAGTGACTGTCCTGATGAAGAAAACACACCGGCAAAAAACAAATGACAGATCAAAATAATTTGACAATAATGCACACAGCTCTCACACAGCAACTCAAATCAAATTTCATTAACGTAGACATATATTTATACATGAGGAGAGGTGTCAGTATTTTTCATCTCCACAAATTTCTCAATCAATAACTCCATAATTCTCTCAACAATCATCCACAAATCTCTTGTTTATCATTCCACTAATTTCTCCATAAATGTCTCACTAGAAAAACTACTACTTCAATTATTTAATATTTGACAAATGATCCATTATTCCATCATTTCTCCCCCATAATGATCATTTGGAAATATTCCAAGATCATCTCTAAATTTGCAGAACTTTTCCTTAGATAGTGCTTTGGTGAATATATCAGTTACATGTTCATCTGTTCTGCAGTACTCGATCTCGATCACTCCTTGTTGAACCAAATCCCGAACAAAATGATACTGAATATCAATATGCTTGGTCTTCTTATGAAAAATTGGATTCTTGGTCATCTGAATAGCACTTCGAATATCACACATCAACTGAGTGGGTTGCTCTTAGTGTTCGTAGATCCTCTAGAATTCTTCTTTACCAAACTACTTCACATGTTGTCGTTGTCGCTTTATACTTTGCTTCTGTTGTGGAGAGAGAAACTGTAGGTTGCATGTTACTACTCCAAGCAACTGCCGCTGAACCCATACTGGATGAATACCTTGAAGTTGATTTCCTGTCATCCATACATCCAACCCAACCTGAATCTATATAAGTTATAACCAATCAACCTGAAATCTTCTATACATTTGTATACCAAACCATAACCAATTGTTCCATGCAGATATCTTAAAATCCTCTTTGTTGCTTTCCAATGCAATTCCTTGGGCTATGCCATAAATCTTGATACCATATTGACTGCAAAAGCAATATCTAGTTGAGTTGTAGTTAAGTAGATCAAACTTCCAACCAATTGATGATACAAAGTGACGTCAACTAAATTGGAGTCATCATGCCCGTATAACTTCAACTCATCTTCCAAAGGAGTTGTCGCTGGTTTGCAACTCAACATTCTAAACTTCTTCAAAATGTCCCAAGCATAATTGGTTTGTGACATGAAAATACCATCTTCCTTCTACCAAATTTCAATACCCAAGAAATAATGTAACTCACCAAGATCTGTCATCTCAAACTCAGCAATCATATATGACTTAAACCTTTGAAATAGTTTTGTACTGCTCCCTGTGTAGATCAAATCATCAACATATAAGAAAACTATCAGAATGTCCTGTCCTGATTGAAAGATATAGAGATTGGGCTCAGATAAACTTTTAACTAAGCCATGATCCTGAAAGTACTTATCAATTCTTGAATACCATGCCCTTGGCACTTGCTTTAGACCATACAAGGCCTTCTTCAACTTCTTCTTTTCCTGGCACTTCAAAACCTTTAGGTTGCTCCACATAAATTTCTTCATCCACATAACCATTTTAAAAAATTGATTTAACATCCATTTGAAAAATTGGCCACTTGTATTGTGCAGCTAATGCAAGAACCATCCTAATTGTATCCAACTTTGCCACAGGAGAAAATGTCTCAGTGTAATCAATGCCTTCTTTCTGTGCATAGCCCTTTGCAACTAAACGAGCCTTATATTTATCAACTGTTCAATCTGATTCACACTTGGTTTTATAAACCCACTTAGTGCCAATTACATCTTTTCCCTTTGGTAAATTGACCAAATCCAATGTATCATTTTTTACCAAGGCATTCAATTTAGCTCCCATAGCTTCATTTCATTCTCTCTTTCTTGATGCTTCTACATAATCTTGTGGTTCATCCACTTTCATTACATATCCCATAAGTGCATAATTCACTAGAGATCTTTGAGATCTAGTAACCCTTCTTTCAAAATTTCTATCCAACATACTACTTTCTGAATGAACCCTTTCAAGCCACTTAGGCTTCTTCTTAACTTCATCTATATTTAGTGACTTGGAATTTGATTCATCACCAATATTCACAACATCTTTCCTCAATTCAAATTGCACCTGATCTAGCTGATAGATTCCCTGCTCATCAAACACAACATATCTGCTTATTAACGCCTTCCTTGCTTCAAGATCAAACAACCTGTAACTTCTTGATTCAGTGCTGTATCCAATAAAGATACACTTCACACTCTTATCATCCAATTTCTTCCTCTTTTCCTTAGGAACACGTACATATGCAATACAACCAAAAACTTTCATATGTGCAACACTTCGTATGTATCCTGACCATGCTTCTTCTAGAGTCAAATTCAACACTGCCTTTGTAGGACATCGGTTAAGAGTGTATACTGTTGTGTGTATTGCTTCAGCCCAAAACTCATTTCTAAGAGACTTATTTTTTAACATGCTCCTAGCCATTTCAACTATGGTCTTGTTTTTCCTCTCTACAACACCATTTTGTTGAGGAGAGTATGAATTGGTAAACTCTCGCTTTATTCCATTCTTCCTGCAATAATTCAAAAACTCATTTGACTTGTATTCTCCCCCATTATCTGTTCTTAGGGTGAGAATTTTTAGACTGCTTTTCTTTTCAACTAAAACCTTAAACTCAAGAAAATGAGAAAACACTTCAGACTTCTCTTGCAGAAAATACACCCATGTCTTCCTAGAATAATCATCAATGAAAGTGAGAAAGTAACGTGTCTTTCCAAAGGACACAGTCTCCATTGGGCCACACAAATCTGAATGCACCAACGTTAGATGTTTTCTAGCCTTCAATGTTCTATATGAGAAAAATTCCCTGTGTTGTTTCTCAAAAATACACCCTTCACATACATCATCATCCAACTTGATATAAGGAAGACCATTCACCATGTTTTGCTTTCTTAACAGCACCAAACTCTGAAAAATCAGATGTCCCATCCTATAATTCCAAAGCTTACTATTTGCTTCTTTGGTTGTATTCAAATTTTGTGAATTACTTGAATCAAAGGAGAGCTTGAAAATTCTGTCTTCAGTGATTTCACCTCTTGCTACAAGTGCATTTTTATTCAACTTATCCATGATTAAGCATTCTTTATTATCAAAAACTAACTTGTAGTGTTGCTCCATCATCTATCCTACAGAAAGTAGATTCTTTTCAATGCTAGTGTCAACAGAGTGTCCTCAATTAACTTCTTTTCATGTAATGTTGGTATTGCAACTATGCCTTTCCCTTTCACCTCAGAGACACTATCATCACCAAATATGACTCTACCAGAATAGTTGTCATTAATTTTGGTAAACAATTCCTCTTGAGATGCCATATGAGTTGAGCATCCCGAATCAATATGCCATGCTTCACTTTCTTCACTATGTGATATAAAACTTGAGCTGAATAACTTCTCATTCCTAGTTTCTTCAACAATTGTATTAGCACCTTTTCGCTCCATATCTCGTATTTTTATATAACAATCTCTTTCAAGATGGCCAATTTTTTGGCAATAATAACATTGTAGTCCTCCACCTCTTCCTCCATTTTTGCCTCCATCTCTTCTTGGTCCTCTTCCTAGAGATCCGTCTCTGCCTCTTCCTCTAAACTGACTGGGATTCCTGCCTCTACCTCTCAAAGGTGATGCATTTCCTTGTGAACATTGCTGATTTCTGTTTTGATTCTGATTATGATATGGACCCCTACTCCTTCCTCCTCCTCTATGCATTGTTGAAAAGGCATGTTCTACTTGCTCAGGTGGTTGATTCTCTTCAATAGTTAACAAGAATCCACTTAATTTCCTCAATTTTCATGGTATTTAAATCTTTGGAGACCATAATACTAGTAGTGACCATCTGAAACTTAGGCAGAACACTTCTTAAAATCTTTTCAATTAGCCTTCTTTCTAGAACATCTTCACCTAATGACCTCATCTGATTAACAAGATCTTGCATTTTTGTGATGTAATCATGAATGGATTCATTACTTTGCATATGGGCATTTTCAAAATTCCTCCTTAATGTTTGCAATTTAGCTACAACAACACCTTCATATGTGTTCTTTAAGATATCCCATGCTTCTTTAGATGATATTGCACCACTGATTCTTGGAAATATAGATTCTTCAAGAGCGTTTCCTATGAGTGAAAGTGCTTCAATATCTTTCTTAACAAGTTCCTTAAGAGATTTCTTTTCGTCATCACTTAATGCTTTGAATTCATCAGGAGAAGGCATAATGTATCCATCAATTACAAGTTCCCATAAATCTTTGGTGATGAATATAGGTTGCATGTGTTTGCTCCAATAAAAATAGTTTGTGCCAACAAGTTTAGGCAATGCAATACTGCTTTTCGCCATCAAGAGAGTAAGAGAGAGCAATAGAGAGAAAATGCACAAAAGAACACAATGTGTCCCACTTCAACCCGAGACAAGAACCAAATGTCCCAAAAATTGGGACTCAACCACCACCACAAAGAGTACAAGATGGCGCAAAAAATGCACAATTACAACCAATTACAAAAAAATGTGCAATTACAACAAATTCCTCCTTGGGTGATTAATTCTCCTCACCTTCCATTTTCAACTCATTTACAAATCCCCTTTTAAATAAATATACAAAATATCCTTAAAAATTTAGAAATGCACGCTCAATCCCTAAACCAAAGACAACATTAATATGAAGGCCCCACTAATTCTCTCTCATTTTGCTCCACTAACTCACCCAAACTCATAAAGTCTTGCATAGAAAATAATTAAAAAAAGGAAATTTTAAATTTGAGAGGTGAAAGATCATTTTTAATGTTTTATTCTCACTTGGCTCTTCTTTATTTCACATTCACTCCATTCATGTACCTTCACATACCATGTAAAACAAACTTCATGCACACCATTTAGTATATATTAAAAACTTCATGCATGCACTTTTGTGCATTAACTTCAGCTTACCATTGTGTTCATTATGCACTTTCTCTCTCTAATTCTCTATTTCTCCCTTACTCTCCTCACTAATTCTCTATCCTACCTCTATTTCCCACTAATTATCTCTCCAACTCATAAATATTCACTAATATAATATCTCATGGGAGAATGTAAAGTTCATAAAAATTAAACTTCATAAATTCACTCTATTCTCATTCAAATGTCTCGTGAACTTTCACTTAGTGGAAGAAAATATTCATGGATATCCATGGATTCTTGTTAATGCTATAAAAGGATGTGTGCATTACACTCCACAAATGAGTTTTCAAATACAAACCTTCGGGGTCTTATAGACAACTTGATGTTGCTTCTCAATCTTTTCATAGTAGGACTATCAACCGAATCTTTGACAGAAGATTCCTCAATCATATGTTTTCCTTCCTACTTCTCATGCAGCAACATATCCTCTGCAATTCATTCTTTAATTAACATCAAGCCATGCCCTCCCTCTCAACCAAGAAGCACCTCTTTATCCGGACTCCCTCTTAATATTAAGGAGATCTCTTCTATTCATGCTTCCTCCGCGAGATCAACTTCTTCTTTTTCGACATTGGAGGATCTTTCATGGCTTCCAACCATTTCATCAAAGTTATCATCAAGCTCATCATGCTTATCACATCAATGAACATCTTCACTAAGTTGAAGATTGTGTACCTGCACAATTTCAATAGCAAGTACAACCAAAACTATAGAAGCATGATGTTAACCATATCAGAATCGCGGAAGCATTTCATATATATATCAAATACCCAGACTTAATTATAAACAACAGACATATACTCTTCAACATCTTGCTAGGGACTTTGTTATACACCCTAGGCTACTTCATAACAACATTCATTCCATCTAGGGCTTCAATGTGTCCTCCAAAGGTATGACATACCTTACTACAACATAGAGCAAACCCTAGAGACACTTCAAAACACATATATATTTATAAATCATCTAACAACCTTTCAAAATACATATGTTAGACTTCTCATTAGGGATTCATACAAATCCTATATTTCATATAAAAGAATCAATCAAAGTCAATCACAGCTTAGTCATTAACCTGACCAGCTTCCACTAGGGTTAGTTCCAACCCCTAGATTTTCAATCAACCATCAATCAGTCACTAACATGACCAGCTATCACTAGGGTTAGTTGCAAACCCTAGATTTCCAAACAATCATCAATCTTAACCAAAATTTTCAACAAATCTCAAATTATAATATACTCAACATTCATTAGAGATTTCTACTTCAACTAAGGTTCAATTCCAAAACCTTAGAATTCTATTTTCACAATCTCAACAATCATTGCATGCATAGATCTCGGATTGTTACATTTCACACTAGACAATGTTACTACTAGGATTTAACTGCAAAACCCTAGAATTTCATTTTCAACAATTGTCTAATAGATTTCACATAATAGACAATTTTAACTTCACTAGGGTTTAGCTACAACACCCTAGATTTCCATATATCATCATCCTAGAAACTTAGACAAGGACTTCCATTAAATCCTAAGACTTGCGACCATCAATGACTAGGCCAACACACAAAACTAGGAATTCATAATCATTCATAAGCATATCATATGTCCAACAACATAAATACATCTGACCTAGACCAACCTAGGACTTCAACCAAAAGGATGCCTAGATTTCATCATCATGCAAAGAAATTTCATCTCATGTGTTAGTCAAACCCAATTTCACAAATATCAAAAAGAGTTGGACACACAACCATCTTGATTACACTAGGGTTTGATCAGACAAGCACACACATACCAAGGAAATAATTTCTAAGACAATATAAGGGTCTTGCTCACACATTACACCAAAGCCTAATGAGCTAGGAAACCTAACATTCCAAAACTTCAAAGGTTTGGGATTTTAGACCTTATCATTTAATCCTAACAAGTTAGGATATCCCGATCATACCAAAATCCCAAACATGACATTATCAATAAGAGTACAACTAGCATTTCACAATATCCCTAAGCAACTTAGGATTTCAGAGACATTCACATTAGCATACCCTTTGGTTCTACATAGTCAATCAAGAATATGAGTGGAGTGGGTAGATTTATCAAGAGATGAATCACCCAAACAAGAATCACTAAGATTCAATACAGGTAGTCATAACAAATTTAGTAATAGATCATCAAATGAATAATCTTTTCAATCAAATTATTCAAAGCATACCTTTGTTTCTTGACTAGCCTTGCCTTGAGAGATCCTCCTTCTTTCAGATCTTTTCCCTAGTCAAGACCACTGTTGCGGGGGAGCGCCCCCCCCCCCCTTCGAACCCGCTCCCGAAGCGCTCTCCGGGCGGGAGCGGCTCGGGAGCGGGTCGGGAGCACGCTCCCCAAATCGCTCCCGGACGGGAGCGATTTTCGGGAGCGCGCTCCCGTAAAAAAATTTGCGCTCCCTGGTCTGTGAGGGAGCGCTTCAGGGAGCGATCGCTCCCGCGCTCCCGGAGCGCTTTTTAATGTCCGGGAGCGATCGGGGAGCGATCGCTCCCTGATCGCTCCCGGGCATTAAAAAATGCTCCGGGAGCGAATTTTAAAAATCCGGGAGCGGTTCGGGGGAAAAAAATTCCGCCGGACCCGAAAAAACAAAAAAAATTAACTAATTTTTTTTGGTTTATAAGCCCAATGGGCCAAAGAAAAATCATTTCAATGAGATTGAGCTTGAGCTTGAGAGCTGAGGAAGAGCAAAGGAGCAAGGAGCAAGAGCTGAGGAGCAAGGAGCCAGAGCTGAGGAGCGAGGAGCAAGTGCCAAGGAGCGAGGAGCAAGCTTGCAGAGGTAAGTAACTTAATCATTTAGTTAGTTTAGTTGGTTAGGTAGTTAGTTTGTTTAGTTTAATTTACCTGTTTGAGTTTAAAGATCATTAATTTAAATTAAATTAATAAATTAAATGAATTAATCCCAATAAACTAAATTAATTTGCAGATTCAAGACTCAAACCCTACAAACATCAAACACGATGGACCTGGGGATTTTTATTGGCATTTTCCTCTTCCTGGTCCCTTTTCTGGTTATTATGGTGGTGGAGAGTAGGAAACGGAGGGGGCCTGAAACTGAAGAGGTGGATGAAGAAGCCGGAGGAAGTCAAATAGGTGAAAACCCCAGTGAGGAGGATGTGGAGGAGGGTGAACATGAGGGTCAAAAAACTAAACAAGACCAAACTCCATTGTGGAAATATGTTCAGAGGGCTGAAACAGGGAGAGGGGGTGGAACCACTAAATTTCATTGCCCCCATTGCAACACTGATTACACAGGCTCATACACCCGTTTGAGAAGACACCTTTGCGGGAAAAGGGCATGGGATGGAGAGAAACAAATAGGAATCAGAACTTGCGACGCGGTGTCAACAGCAGATAGAGCCAAATACATAAAGGAAGAGGAGGACGCCCAATACAAAGCAAAAAGATCAAGGGGTTTCTTTGAAAGCTCACAAAGAACTCCTTCAGCATCCTCCCAAGGCAGTGGATATGGACATGGAGGCTCAGGGTCATCATCTTTACGCCGTAGAACCATATCAGATTTCCTTGATGAGGGGTGTAGGAATGATGTGGATTCAAAAATTTACAGGTTCCTCTATGCAAATGGGATACCATTCAATGTTCTACGTTCACCTTATTGGCACGAAATGGTTTCTGCCATAAATGATGCCCCTAAAGGATACAAGAGCCCTGGGTATGACAAGGCAAGAACTGTTGGCCTTGATCATGAAAAAGCAAAAATATCACATTCTTTGAATAAAATGACAAGTTCTTGGACTGACAATGGAGTGTCCATTGTATCTGATGGATGGACAAATGTAAAAAGCAAGCCATTGATAAGTGTTCTTGCTGTGTCCCGAAGTGGTCCCATTTTTCTAGCTGCACATGATTACTCAGACAAGTTCAAGACCGCTATCAACATTGCAGAAGCATTGCTTGAAACAATTGAGCGTATTGGCCCATACAATGTCATCCAAGTCATCACTGATAATGCTCCTAATTGTAAGGCAGCGGGAGCAATTATTGAGGATAGATACCCGAACATATTTTGGTCTGGATGTTTGGTTCACACATTGAACCTTCTGTTGCATGATATTGTCAAAAACAAAAATGAACAATACCAATGGATTGGTGATTTGTACAAGAAAGGAAAAAAAATGATAAAATTTATTACAAATCATAGCAATACCCATGGCCTTTTCCGCAGTCACTCGAGATTGGAGTTGCTGAAGATTGCGAGGACTAGATTTGGTAGCTATTACCTCACCTTCAGGTGCCTTTTGAAGGTAAGAGAGGGTTTAGCTAGCATGGTATCAAGTCCAAATTGGCAGGTGTTAAAGGAAAGGGCTACAAATGTAGCTGACATTGCAGGTTTTGAAACGGTGGAGGAGGCCGCTCTTGATGGGCAGTTTTGGACAACTGTGAGACAGGTATTGGATTTCACCAAGCCAATTTATAACATGATTCGGTTTGCAGATATAGACAAACCAGTGATTGGCGAGGTGTATGAGCAAATGGATACCATGTTGGGGGAAATAAAAGACATTGTTAATAACAGAGATCCCGACTTGTACAATCTGATTCACGATTGTGTGTGTGAACGGTGGAAAAGGCTTAACCTTCCACTACATTGCTTGGCGTATATCCTTACGGCAAAATACTACTCAGATTCTTGGTTGGGCAAACCTGCAGCAGGGGGTGGTGTTAGGACCAAACCCCATTTAGATCGAGAGGTAACTAAAGGATATCTGGATGCATTAGAAAAGTTGGTGCCTGACAGGGAGGAATGTGCAGCTGTGCGCCTTGAAATAGGCAGATACTTCACTGGCAGTGGTTTGTATGGTAACTTCCATGCAATGGACGACAAAGATAAATTTGATTCTCTCACATGGTGGGAAACATATGGCGGCGACGGACTTTTGCGAAAATTGGCATTGAAAGTTCTTGCACAGGTTGTAAATTCTTCTTCTGCAGAGAGGTGTTGGAGCACCTACAGTTATATACATAATGTGAAAAGAAACAGGCTCAACGAAAACCGAGCAGAAAGCTTGGTTTATGTGCACTACAATTTGAGGTTGTTGAGCCATTACTGTGATCGGGCTAATGAAGATCCCACATATAAAATTTGGGACAATCACCCTGAGGACGACAATTTGGAGGATGGCATTGTACATATGGAAGAACTAGAAGATGAGCTTGTACGGGATGAAGCTGAAGCAGCTGCAGCAGCCATGCCACCTCCACCTCCACCATCCAGTAGCAGTTCTCGGGGCCCGAGTCTTGTTCCATTGCTGTCGCCACCTCCATCGACACCCTCGCGTGGAGGCTCTAGTTCTGGTCGTCGGTCTGGGCGGGAGACTCCTAGAAGACCGCCACGACCTACTTATACTCCTGGAGACTCTCGTGGCAAGGGCCACTTGTAGATTTACAGTTTACTTGTCTTTTTTAGTTTCTATTAGACTTGTCACTTTAGTTTTCATAACTGTTCAGTGTTGAGTTTTGAGTCCTTGACTCTTGACTCTTGACTCTTTCATATCATTATGACATTATGATATTTTTTGTAAACATTATATCACTGTGACAATGAAAATTTGAAGTTTGAAGTTGGGCCTTGGCAATTATAACTCATTGGTAATGATTGTGAATTATGAATATGATGCTTTGTGAAAGACTAAAGTTGTTTCATTTCATCTCATTATTCATGTTTCATTTTATAAATTTTTAACATTTCATATCATGTTAACAGTTAGAAGTTAGGACTTAGAAATATCTTCGATATTACTTCTTGTAATGGTTAAACTTGGCTTACAAGTACAACTTGTTACTTTGGTGATCAATGATGATAAATGTTATTGAATTGAATGTTATTTTAATTTATTATTTTACTAAGGTTGATGACGATTATAATTTCTAGATGATTGATGTGATATGGTTCAATGATCAATTTATGTTTTTTTATGTTTTTTATGTCTATTTCATCATTCTACATGTTTTTGTTGACATATATGTATCAAAAATTAAAAAATATAAAAAATATATATATTTTTAAAAAATCGCTCCGGGATTCGCTCCCAAACCGGGAGCTTCTGAAAATGGTCGCTCCCGCTCCCGCTTCCGCTCCCGCTCCCCGCTTCCGCTCCCGCTCCCAAGTAACACTGGTCAAGACCAATGTTTTAAAATTCGGCCGAGTTGATCAGAGTCATTAAGGAATTTTATGACCCGGCAGAAAAACCAATTCAGGAGGCCGAATCATGACTATCTCGGCCGAGTTATTGCATGACTCGGCCGAGTCACTAAATCCGGCCAGTCACCCAAAAAAACAGGGATTTTTCTAAAAAAAAAATTAACTTTTTAACATTTATCTGATTGTTGGGGACTCCAAGGTGTTTTCTAAATTGGTTAAGTGCTATTTGGGGTCCATTCCCCTCTCCTAGTACTGATATGCTATTCAAATTTCATGGTAATGTTAAAAATTTAAGTAAAAGTGACATTCTCCTTAATCTTCATTTTCATCCTTTTACTTAAATTTTTAACATTACCATGAAATGACTCAGGATGTTTGAGAGTGGTTCCAACCTCATTGGATTTCATATGGAGAAAGTAGAATTTTAGATTTCATTCAAAATCCAGCAGACTTATCAGTTTTTCAGGATTTCAGGATTGGAGGATTGCCATGTTTCCATTGAATTTTGTCATGTATTAGGGTATGGAACTCGTATTTAATCAAGAGCACCAATCCCTCTATGTACCTTGATGTTAGTGACATTGATTGTCGAACTCCTCCAGGATTCGCTCCCAAACAAAGAGCTTCTGAAAATGTCGCTCCCACTCCTGTTTTCGCTCTCGCTCCCCACTTTCGCTCCCGCTCCCAAGTAACATTGAGCCAGATGATGTTGGCAACTCTAGCAGTAGCCAATAGTACTGGTCACAGACTTTTGTTGTAGAGGCCATTTATATAGCCTCCTTGGTTGTGTGTTTTTGTTTTGATCTCTATATCAACATCGTGTATGTATTGGACAATGCACTGGGTGCCATTTTGATATAATGGATATATTCATGAGCCTACTTTGATCATATGTTGTCTTCTATCTATATTCTAATGCTGTGTGTTTGGAAACATGAATGAAAATCTTTAAAATTATGTGTTTTTATAAAAAATAAATATTTAATGTATTTTTTACAACGACCGAGTCATTGAAATCGAGTCGATACCGAGTCGGAGTCAGAGTTGGAGTTGACCCTCGGCCGAGTCGGAGTCGAAGTCGAAGTGTGGTCAAGACAATAAAGTGATTAGTATTTAATATAATCAAAACTAAATAAGTACATGAATCCAAAATTAAAAAGACATGAGATACTTATCTTTGAGAGTTGTTGAGAGCTCCCTCCAAAGCTTGAGGGAAACCTACAAACCTAAAGTAATAGAAAAATGTATTTTCCAAAGATATGTTAAAAACCTATAAATTCTAAAACATATAAAACAAGTTATGTAAAGCCAATGACTTAATAGTCTAAGTCCTAATGTCGGATTCTTCAGGCTCGACTTTCTTTGAGTCTCCTTCAGCAAAGTTGGCTTGATCTCTTCCTCTCTTCTTATTCATTGGATTCTTGGGACAGTCACTCTTGTAGTGACCTTTCTTATGACATTGATAGAACTCTATCTTAGACATGTCAACATTCTTCCTTGGTCCCTTCGATCTTTTGCTTTTATGATGAGCAACATAAGCATTAGATACTCCTTTAGGATTGGCAAACATATAGATCCTTAATTCTTCTTGACTACATGCGGTCCATAGTTCTTAAAGGTCGGAGCTACCTTCCAACTGTTGAGACCTTAAGCAAATGCACCCTAAGAGGGTGGCAATCCTATTATAGCAATGATCACCAATTCTTTGTCCAAAATAATCTCATCGATGGTCAAGAGATCATCCCTAAGTCTAGCTATCTTCACAAAGAAGGTTGCAACAAAATCTTCTTTAGTCATTTTCGTATTCCTCGGCTCATTCTTCAAACATGCTACATCACCAACGTTCTTAATAGTGAATAGCATCGACAAGGCTTCATACATCTCCTAAGCATGATCGATGTTAGCTATGAATGGGACAAGGTTGTCTTTTATCCCTTCTACCATCAGAGTCATAGCCACCAATTCTAAATCCCTGAATTTTGCTTTATCAGCATCACTGGCTTCTTTTGTAAGTTTCTTTACATTTCCTTTTACCAAATCCAGCACCTTGTTCTTCTCGAGGATTAGGTCAATCCTCTTCTTCCAAGATCTGAAGTTAGATGCTCCTTCAAGCTTGTTCTCACCCTTGATAGAGTTAGACATCTTCCTTGAATATGATAGACTCCTCCCTTGAGATAGTGTCTATGAATGAATCTGCCTTTTTCTTCTTCACCAAAGCTCTGATACCATCTTGGAAAATCAGAAAGACAGTAAATATTTTCTTGATCTTGATAATCACTTTGATGTTTCTTATTATTATGGTTATTGATATCTTCTTTCTTTAGTTTATCAAGCGATTACCAAAAGCAGCAGCACATAAAACAATGGACACAAGATGTAGGCACATACCAGGGCAAAACCCCCCTCAAGGGGAAAACCCAGTCAAAGTAATTCTTACTTTCAATAGTATTCTTTGGGACTCTTCAACCTAGACCAAGACCAGACCTTCCCTCCACAGCAAGTCAGCCTCCAAAAGATTGACCTCTTCCCAGCAACTTCGACTATGCAGCAACTTGCAGTAGTTAACAGCTTTCGGCAACAGTCCAACTTGGAAGACTTCGATCTCCCAATCCAGAGTGTTGTCACACAGAATATCTAGGCACCACGACAACAGCACAGATCGGGGGTTGTCACCCTGATCCCCAATCTCTCCGTTTAAGTTGTCTCCCTACAGCAGGCTAAGGGGGGTAAACACTACGGAAAAAATGGAGTGAAAAAGAACTAGTTGGGAACCAACCAATTCGGGAGACACAGTGAGGGGATCAAGTACTTGATTAAGATTTAGCAATACTTAGGATTTGATTAGATTTTATACGATTGATACCAGTGCCTTATGGAGTCAATGATCTTGCTAGGGCAATTAAGACCAAGTAATCGATTAGCAATTGTTGCTTAGATGAATGACTATCTTATATCAAATGCAGATCCTAAAACTAATGTGAGATGCAAGAATCTTGGTTAATTTTAGTTAAATGCCTATTTAAATGTGAATCCTTCAATCCTTTCTGTGTTGAGCCTGATTTCGTAGTAGTTGGCAGAGAGAAGATAACGAGAAGCACACTAAGGTGTGATTAACGATACCTCTCCTAAAATTCTAACATACTCGGTGCCTCCGACGCTGCAGAGAGTTGTGGCTCTGACGACTGCAAGGTCACCGTTTTAAGTACTATTAAAAAAAGGCTTCTCAAGCAAAAATTGATGGATAATTATCTCTCTATTGACCAAGCTTATGCTTGGAAGTAAATTTTATCTATGCAAAGTTAACTTATATGCAAGTGCACTAGATGGTGGGATGAACTTAGACTTGAGGATCAGAAACATTTGTGTCGCAGAAGCTCTCAATTACCCAAATGGAATGCTCGTCTTATGGATGAAGATTTAAAAAATAAACTCCTAAAAATATTACAATTAAAACACAAGCTTATTTCAAATCTTTCTAATACAATTATAGCTCAAAGAGAACAAAAACTTCTTTGCAATTTAATATCAATGTCAACAGATGTTCAAAAATACTCAGCTTAGGAAACAGAGATATGCAATCTATTATAATTCACTTAATGTGGTAAATGATTAATCAAGATCTTTCTTTTGAATATGACCAAAACAAATCAAAATAATTTAATAATGTCTTTTAAATTTTTTAATGGGCCAAAGGCCACATAAAAAATTTTATATCTTTAAATGTGAAAATTTATTTCCATTTATTTTCTAGTTACACAAAATATAAAAATGAAGCCCCTTTCTTTCTTTTTCTTTTTTAGGTTTTTAGGGTTTTGGATTTATATTTTTTTATTTACGATAAAAAACAAAAAAAAAACAAAATCCAAATCAAAATGAAATTCGAAAATATAAAAAGAGTCAAAGTCAAAGAATTAAAATCTTTTTTTTTCAAATTTCTTTTAAATAAAGAAAAATCAAAACAAATAAAATCAAAAAATGAAATCTCATAAAAAAAACAAATCAAACCATGTAAAAGAAACTAACCTAAATGAAATCAAAACAAATAAAAATGAAACATAAACAAAACAAAGAGCAACCAAATAATTAAAAAAAAAAATCAAATTGTATAAAAAATCAAACTAAACCAAACTCATACTAAACAGAGGAAAATAAAAAAAAAAGGAAATCGAAAGGTGTTTTGCTTAGCGTGTGTGCAGGTGATGGAGGCGGAGCAAAAGGGAGCTGCGAGAAGGGTTAGCAGTTTTGGATTGATGAAGAAGCAGCGGATGAAGGCAGCGATGGAGGTTGGGAGATCTTTGACGCAGGTCCTGGTAGCAAGGAGCAACAATAAAGGAGAACGTAGGTTAAGGAAGAGGGCACACAGCAATGAGGAGGACGGATTGAAGGATGGACGTGGGATTGCAAGGTTTGACAATGTAAATGCATGGAGGAGAGAATGAGCAGGGACATACGGATTTGGAAAGGATAGCAATGAGACAATACACAAGTTTCGAGAAGCGTTGGACGGATGATCGATGGGCATCGTGGAGGTTTGAAGGATGTTGCCGTTTGCATATTTGAGGCAACACGTGGATGGAGCAGGCAGATGCAGGCAGAGAGATGCAAATCGCAAGAGGAGGCTGCAAAATCGAGCAGCAAAGAGGAGGGTTTGGGCAAATGAATGAGAGATCTGAAATTTCCAGAAAACCCCAAGATGTAGATAGCATGAACAAATTCGAAATTTTTTTGTTAGAAAAAACGACCTCAGGCAGCAGAGAAACTGAAAACCCAGGCAGCAGACAGGTGGCCCAGAAACCCTTTAAAAATTTTCCAAAAATTTTAATTAAAATGTCGAATCTAATTGCTTCAGATTTGTCAACGAAAACCCTTAAAAAATTTCTCCAAATTAAAAGATTTTTTAAAATCCTTGGACTGCAAAATTAATGCCCCTGCAAAAATGGTTCTTGAGGCCAGATCTTACCCTCGAGGGCCTAGATCTTGCTTCAGACCAAATTTCACCTTCAAATCTGCAACCTGTACCTGAAAACAAAAATACCCAGGACCCAGATATACAAAAAAATAAATAAAACCCCAGAAACCCAAGTCAAAAAACCAAAAACAATTACAGATCTATGTACATGAATGGCAGATCTATCAAATCTAGGGAGTATGAGTCCAACTCCGCTCCCAGATCCGATAATCTGAAGCTCTCAACAGCCAGATCTATCAATTTAGCACAAACAAATAAACAAACAAACAAAAATTAAAGTTTAAAGGAGATGTTGAGCTCAAAACCCTTCATGCATCACCCATAAAAATATCTTATGATAAGCTCGGGATCAAATTAAGCTGGTCTCTTCAGAAAACACGGATTGGGAGTTCGTTGGTCCAACTGAAAACTTCCCCGAACGTCCGATGATCTAAATATCAAGACTTTCCTGCAAAAGTAAATTCAGCCATCAAAATAAAGCAAGAAAATGATAATAAAATTCAGATAAATAGAGATATCTGCTATTACATTCAAAATTTAAATTATCACTCAAACCCCAGTGACTAAACAAGATACCTGTACTCAAATCGCTCTTCAGAAGCTATAATCAATGGCTAAAAAAAAATTACGCATGAAAAACGACACATCTTACAGTATTTCCATGAAGAGTAACACTGATGAAAATTAACCCCAAAGTCTTCCTTTATTATTCAAAAAAAAAAGATTACACGAGAGCTTTATGCTTTAGCACACGACTCAAAGGTCGGATCAGCTCACTGACAAATGACCTCCTATTTAAAGATAAATCCTCCAATGGCTAGTTCAAGTGATCCTCGTCAAAGCAATCTCGACCATTGATGATGATAAAAATTTATTTTAATCTCATCTGTCAAAATTTCAAATTCTTGAGGAAATTTGAATTTTTCAATTAAATGTATTTTAATTAATTCAAAAATTAAATTTTTGAATTAATTTCCTCAAAATTTGACTTTGACTTAACCCCAGGGACCAAAGGCTTAAAATTTAGCAAAACAATCAATTTACCTTAGTCCCGAAACCTCTTAAAATTTAATTTTTAAAGACCGACGAATTTTGCCTTCAGAGAATTTAAATTTACCTAAGACCTAGAATTAATTAAATTTTTCGCTTAGGATTTTAATTAGTTTTGGCCAGAAATTTTTAATTAATTAACCTATGAGGGGATAAATTATTTTTCCAACCCTCAAGACACTTTACATCATGATTTTCACATTCTTTACATCTCAAGGGGGAAAACCCATTTGCAAAAGACCCTGATAGACTACCCAATTCTGCGACACAAATATAATCTAGTAGACCAAGCAATTTGTAATAAAATAACCTAACCAAATAGTTAAGATTATTCCCAAATCACTTTTACATAGACTCGACCTAGAACACTAGAACTCCCCTAAAATCCCGATGACAAAATCCAATCCGACTTTGGGGTGACGCTGAAGGAAAACTCTGCCGACCATTCGAGAATGGATCGGTGAGACAAAAAACCTCCCAAAGTGTAGATCATCACCACAAAAGTAGGTTTACCTAGGCAATTACATATATGACACAGTTTTGTTGATATTATTTACATCATATACATGCAAAATGGGTTTACATTATAACATGATCCTTAAGCTGATGATGATAGCTGGATGGCACGAACACATCGAACAGGCGCTATCCCTTTTGCAAAAAAAATGGGGTGTACTGCTATAGGTCATTGACACGTAGTGGTCAACACAAAGCACGAAACAGAGAGAGACCACCACCAAAATTTCGATTTTCCTTGACTCCTTAAGATTCACCCAAACTCGCATTCACTTTGACTTCCCGGCAAAAGACTTTCCCAGCTACCCACTTCGCACTTCTTCCCAGTAGAGAGAATTCAAACCTGATGAGTAGTGATGCTTCAAATGAATTCGATGTCCTTCCTTTTATAGGCTTCTTGTGGGGTCGAATAGGGTCTTAGGCTGACTTGATCTTCCCTTAGGCCGACATGGTGTGGAGGTTCCATAATTCATATTTGACTCAATACTAAACCTTTTTATATGATTCAAAAGCCCAAGAAGGGCCTCTTTAAATGTACCTTAATTCTATAAACTCGAAATAAATCCTAGAAGTCCTCAATGGGGACTTTGACCTAAAACATGGTGACCAAGCATGAAACCCATACTTTAATAAGTCACAATAATTATAATAAAATTATTTTCTTTATTCTTTTGACAAGTACATTACATGATGACTCAAGCACATTATTGAAGACCCAACATAGTTACTTTTTCCAACATACTGCAACTATATCGAAGTACTGCATCAAAGCCAAAATTATGTTGCTGCTTCTAAGTCAAAGTGTTGCTTTAAGGTCGAAGAGTTGCTCCTAGGTCGAAGTGTTGCTTGTAGGTTGAAGTGTTACATCAAAGTTGAAGTTACTGGGTTGAAGCTGCTACATCAAGATCGAAGTTGGTAGGTTGAAAGTTTTGCTACATTGAAGTGCTACTGCTATTCTAGGTCGAAGATAGTGCTGGAAGGTTGTCATTTGCAGAAGAAGGAAAGGGTTGACCTAGTGATTGGAGGAAGTTTGTGTCTAGGTCAAGAAGTCTTGGATTGTCTCGTGAAACTATTGAAGGAAGAGTTGTTGACCGGTTTTTCCTCTAGAGTGGTGTTTTGCCCTCTGGCTATCCAGCCTACATCTGGTGTCACTAATCTTTATATGGTTTTGATAATTGCTTGACTATTTACGAAGTGTTGGGCCTAAATAAGGGAGGCATGGACCGAGGTGACAGTGGGCCCATACCCTGTATGTGCTCATCTAGCAAGACCGCTAGGACCTTGGTAGTTGTGCTAAAAAGATTGGTAACAGATCCAGATACATAAAAATGAAATATTCTGAGTGAAGAAAGTTATATATCGAGCAGCAATGAATAAACCATTGCACAGTATATTTTATATCATGATTTCCAATATACTTTAATGATGATGTCGAAGGAAGTCTGACATTTTCAAATCATCATCGCGTTTATAGTAGTGACTATTAATTAGCATAATATCCTATTTTCTTTCAAGTAATGCATCTTAGCTTGAATTCTCAGCATTTAGCTTAACAAATAGAATCCATAAAATGTTCCTCAAATCAGTACACAGTGCATAGTTGGATGCCGTTTTTTGAAAGAGACAGCTCAAACCACTTTGGCAACATGTTTTTCAATGACAAATTATTCTTGTAGTACATTTCATAATTTACCTTGTCCCATCAGCACTATACATCATCGTTGTACAGGAATGGCCAGGAGCATCATAATCTACTCTCGATCCCAAATGATCATACAACCAAGCTTTAATTTTTCCATCAACGGCAGTCGAAAATATAAACTGCAAAAACAACATGGTTATACCAGATGCACCAATTTTATAATACAAAACAAATCAGAGTGTCACTAATGCAGTAAAATTTGTCATATTAATATATCATAATAATAATTAATAGCAGAATATTTATATTGTACCTGGATATTTTCCTTGTGATGAGGACAAACAGAATAGACAGGTGCCTCATGGCCCTCAAAGTTATAAATCTTGCGACCACTTACAGCATCCCAGACCTGCCACCATTTTCTACGTCAATAAATAGCATGGGCATGAAGAATTAAGAAACATGAGGCAAACATAATATGATTATGTTAGGGAATGACCTTAATCATCTTATCATCTCCGCAAGTTACAACGCAAGGTTGCTTATTTGGATGAGAAAATGCTAAGTCATTCACTCCACCAACATGTGCATCAATCTGCAGGTACAGTTGAACATTAAAATCAATGATTCTATTTCTCCAGAGACCAACAAAAACTCCTCAATATGAAACAGAAATTATTTGAGTCACACACAGACAAAAGCAATGCCATAAATCCTGCAAACCTGTGAATCGAGTGTGAAGCACTGATTATATTTCAGTATTGAAACCAGATCACTCATCAAAAAACTATCATAGAAGCTGCTTCTCACATAATTCTTTCGTAGAGAATACCATATGATAGAAAGACACTAATAAAAGCAAGTGCAACAGAACGAAAGGATGTGTTGATCCAGGGTTTATTTTCAATTTTCAAATAAAGGTGGTCAGTTTCACTGACATAATTTCATTCCACATAAGATTTTGTATCACATGGAAATTTTGGCAGAGACATTGTAACTACATAAGGTGATAAGTAAATACTTGATAACTACATAGGATGATAAGTAAATACTTGATAGTCTTAGGAAAGTAAATTAGTGATACAAAAAGAAGGAAAGAAAATTTATACATATCTTCCTGCTATTGCTACTAGTCAATGAGAAAGGGAGTTACCATAAGTATGAATAAATGTAGTGCTTAAGGCATCTCCATTTCACTTTTTAGTCTAAGCCTATAGTTTAAACTGAAACTAACTGAAAAAAGAGTAGAAGCTGAACGCTAATAATAGTGTTGTGAACCAACAACAGGTATCTCCATTACTGGCCATACGCAGCCAGTGGACAGAGAAAGATGCAACATATCAACCACTTATGAAGGCAAAGGGAGCCAAGCATATCATATTCCTCTATGCTAATCTAGGGTCAATAGTTTCTACTATTCCTCAGAAGGTGTCTTTCCACCCTGTCATGCTATTCTCACACACAAGACACAATAATTAGAAGGTGCAAAACAGAACAACAATCCAGATACACAGTATCTTCCCAACCCTGTCCAACTGCTATTTTGCCAATCCATATGAAGAAAATGTACTTGCATACACTTCCCTTAACGTCATTCTTTTAAATTTCCAATAAAAATAAGTATTCACAAATTTTAGTAAATATTTAGAGTAATTCTACAAGAATCTGCTTCATTACCTGGTTTTAAAATGTCACGTTTATCTGAAAAATCAGGTCAATATCAGAATCCCGAACCACCATATTAATGATTTATTTTCATCCTTCTACTGCACTTCAAGTTATTGCACAAGTTTGGTTTTAATATGTGATGAATATCATTACAAAATTAAAATTAGTTAATTAAAGGTACCTCCTCCTAAAGGTCAATTTCCTTCAAATGTGACCTAACTGTTCAAACTTCAATCAATATTTATATTGACCTTTGCCTGTATCAAATACATCAGTCACCATCTTTGCATATAACTGATCCTTATGGTTTCTCTGTTTGATCCTATCTAAATTGGAAATTTTTAAAGTGATCGAACATATAATTCATAACCTTGGAATCAAAGCCAATCTGATCTGGGATTGTGACCACCTTTGTTTCCACCCTGTCTTTGGCAAGAAACCATCACAGCTTCTGACGCTAGCCAAAAGATTGTGACTCCTACACCAACAAACAAAATAAAAGTGAATACAAGAGATATTAGCTTTTGGGCTACTCTGAAAGTGTTTATACCATTGTTATGAGTGGTTCATGACATTCGGGGCACATGGTGTATGCTCAGCCCTCTCTTGGTCTGATGAAATTGCACATTGGAGATGGCTAGCTCCTTGGTTGCTAGACCTCAATTGAGTGCTTGCTTGATATTCTTCCCCAAGGCATTGGAGTTCTCCTAACAGCTTGGGTCGCATCATGATGGCCACATGGAGATGGTTGACCGATTCGAGAACCCCCTACTTAGGAGGAGAAGAATTTTGCATTTGAAAGAAGGGCATCAAGCCCTAGAAAACACAAGGTAGCTTGAATTCCTATATGGAGACAATTGGATTGCAACAATGTTAATGGAGGGCGAGTGGAGGGCATGGTTTAGTAGGATTGATGAAGCCTTTGGAGGCTTGTAGGAGGAGCACCGAACACAACTTGTGAGAGCACTTGCATTTGGAGCATTGCATGTGAACAACATCACCTTGGAGCTTGACATGTGTACCCCTGGACTATATTGCTCCACGTGTGAGCCCACATGTGATATTGTAGGTTGCTTGTAAGGGCATTGGCCCACATATGCATTATTCACCTTGTTTACCTCTCATATATATAGAAGAAGGAGAAAGTCCTTCACTCATTCATCATGCTTATCACTTGTATTAGAGATGTGATCAAGATGAGCGCAACACTTCTCCTTGCTGTCTTTTGGATCTTCTATTTTACTTGAACTCTCTTTCTTTTGGAGTTTCTAGGGTTTCTTGAGCTTGTTTGGAACATCTTGATGACTAAGGTTGGGATTTTTATCCCTTCAAGATTTGGAAATTAACGTTTTAAGATGAATTCCTAGGTTGTATTTGGTGAAGAGAAGACGATGTGTCTCACCTTGGAGGACATGCTTATCTAATACATGCTTGTTGAATCTCCCTGGTTAAAGCTAGGGTTTACTTATTTTTACCTAGATAGGGTTTTGAAGAGCTAGTGGGTTATACTAGCTTTGGGATAGGGCTATGTTATGTACAAGAACTTCACCTTTATACATACTAATGATGTTTTAATCAATGTTGCAAACATCAACATCGGGATAAAATCGACAAGGGTTCGGAAAATCAAAAAATCGTAAAAGTAAAGAAAATATCAATAAAAATATGCAAACATCGACAAAATTAAGATACCACCAAAATATCGGTAAATACGGCAAACGTCAGCTAGGCCAAGGAATCGCGATTTTTTCACGATAAAATCAAGATGTTTGCTACACTCATTTTAATCCATCCAATACTAGTGAAAATTGCAAATTTGACTTTCAACCATTTATGTTCTTCAATGTTCATGATTTCCAGCTATATATATCTTTCAATTCAGGCTTCTGTGATTCATATTTCCTCAAGAAAGCTTTTTCAGTAAAATCACATTTGTAAATATTTGGTCAACCCATGTTGGGTCGGAGGATTAGAGCAGAGATTTCTGCTCTGCAACTGTTTTGAATCTATGCGCGCCCTTCCCCTTGGAAACTGGGGCCTCTTGCTCCCAACGCGCTCATCCTAGCATCTGTGCTCGCGATGGTCCCTCCAGAGCCTCCTCTAGATGGCGACCCGGTCCCAGTCTCCTCCTCTAAACCTTCTGCACAACAGGAAGAAAACGCAGAAGCTTTTGCCTCTTTGCTCTCCTCCTTGTATCCCTCATGACCTAGGTCTTCTATCTCTAAGTTCGTGAAGAAAATAGATGAAATACCTGAAATAATTCTTCCTCCTTCCCTTCCTCGCTATGCTGCTCTTTCTCTCTCTGAGCGAGGACTAGTTGGACAGTTCATTAGCCTTTGGCCATCTCCCCGCTATGTTCTTAAGTGGGTAGAAAGAAACTGGGCCTCCTCCATCAATGGGAAAATCTCAATAAGGTTCTATGGTAGATGATACTATACATTTCATTTTGAAACAAAAGATGACAAAAATCTTATCTTTAGAAATGGCCCATACTTCATGGGCACAAGGGGCCTTTATCTAAACCGGTGGACTCCAGACTTTGACCCAATGTTGGATGTGCCGAATGCAGTGTAGCTTCCCCATCTCCCACTTCATTGTTGGGGAGATGGATCAGCTAAGGCAATAGGAAATGCAGTTAGAAAATATATTGACAAAAGTGAGCCAAAGGAAAATATGCATGCATGCGCAAGAATATGTGTGGAAGTCAACCCGAGGAAAGGGCTACCAGAAACAGTCAAGATCAAAGTAGACAGTTGGGTGCCCATTCAACAGTTCGACTACAAACAAATTCCATTCAAATGCAAGGTATGTCACGAATACGGTCATTTCACTAATAGATGCTCTAAAAAACAAGAAATGGAAGAAATAGAAACTCAGGACCCAAAATGGGAGCAAGTTAAGAAGAAAAAGACAGCTAATAAATCCTCCATCCAACCCTCTCCTTCCTCCCATCTCCCTTCTAATCTTCCTCTTCAAAATCCCTCTTCTTCTCCCTCTATCCCAATTCCCTCTCCCCCCATCTTCCACCTCCTCTAAGGCTTGTGACTATCCCCCCTACCCTCTCCTCTGCTCTCTTGGTTTCAAACACTTTCGGTCCTCTTGAGGACACAAATCTTCCCTCCTCCCCTCATCCCTCCCCCCTCCCTTAGAAAAGATCAAAGAAAAAAGTTTTCATCTTACAAGAGGGAAAGGTCCCTCTACCCACAATCCAAAGTGATAATGAATATAGTCTCTTGGAATTGCAGAGGAATGGGAAGTGTTCTAAAACATAATGCAATGAAAGATTTAATTGCATTGGAAAAACCTGATATTCTCATGGTCCAGGAGACAAAAATAAGCGAAAAGGAAATAGAGAAAATGACTCAAAAAATAAGAAGTTATGAAGGAACATCAATACCAGCAGTTGGAGCTTCGGGAGGAATATGTACTTTATGGAAAACAGAGAAATGGGAGATGGTTCAGCAAATGAAAGAGCAGCATTGGATAAAAACAAACATGAAAAACAAAATGACAAAAGAGCTATATTGCATCATTAATGTTTATGCCCCAAACCATTACAAAGACAAGGAAGTATGTTGGAATACTTTAAAAAATTATCTCTCTCAGGTTCAAAACAGCAGCATAATAATAGGAGGAGACTTCAATCTTGTTCTAAATGCAGAGGAGAAGTTTGGGGGGAAATATCATGCTGATCCTTCAAGGGAAATTGTAGAAACAATTATGGATACATGTAATCTAATGGACATGCCTCCAATCAATGGGAAGTATACATGGAGCAACAAAAGAATTGGGAAAAAAAATATAAAGGAAAGGTTGGACAGAATTTTAATTCAAGACAAAATAGTCACCATCTTCAGCGATATAAAATCAAGGATCATCCACAATATAGCCTCAGATCATAAACCGGTGGTGATAACTCTAGGGAAGTTGGGGAATCTAGGTCCAACTCCTTTTAGATATAGCTCTATATGGAATGAGAGTGAGGAAGCAAAAAATATCATAGCAGATGTGTGGACAAAACAGATAATAGGCTCAGCAGATGTGTGGACAAAACAGATAATAGGCTCACCATGCTATGTTTGGGAATCAAAAATAAAAGCTCTGAGAAAAGAGCTGAAACAATGGGCAAAGAACAGTCAAAGAGAAACCCAAAAAATGAAGATAGAAATAATAAAAAAAAATAGAAAGAATACAAAACGAAAAAGAATAACAAGAAGAGACAAAGGAAAGTTAATGGCAAGAAAAGCAAGCATATTGGGAAATGTACAGACAAAACAGAACTGAAGAAGAGGAGTAAAGATTAAAATCTCGAAGTCGCTGGCTTAAAGCAGGTGACAAAAACACAGCATTCTTTCATAATACTGCTAGGATAAGGAGAATACAAAATCAAATAGACAGTATAAAGGATAATGAAGGCAAAAAAGTCAGAGGACAAGAGGAAATAAAGGAGGCATACAACTATTATAAAAATCTGCTGCTAACAGCCACAGCAGCAAATTCCAATTATGAAGATTTTATAAAACACATTCCCAAAAAAATCAGCGAAGAAGAAAACAACAAACTCACCAAAGAAGTAGAAGAAAAGGAAATTTTCTCAGTTGTGTGGGATCTCCATCCGGATAAGGCCCCAGGCCCAGATGGATTTCCTATATCATTCTATCGAAATAATTGGAATATCATTAAAAAAAGATCTGATTAGAATGATAAGAAATGCTTTTGGGAAAAATAAGGTAGGAGGATTCACAAATTCCTCATTTCTTGCTCTTGTACCAAAAGAGACAAGTGCATCTACATTCAGCAGATTGAGGCCTATACCTTCGTGTAAAACTTCTTATAAAATCATTACAAAGATAATGGCTAACAGAATAAAAGCAATACTCCCAGATATAATCTCAGAAAATCAAGGAGGATTTGTTCCAAGTTGACAAATACTTGATAACATCCTAATAGTTCAAGAAGCATTGCACACTAGTCTTCTGAAGAAGGAAAAAGGAATGATAGTAAAGCTGGATATGGCAAATGATTTCGACAGGGTCAACCTCACCTTCCTCTCCAATGTCCTTCAGAAATTTGGATTCTCTAAAAAGGTAATTGATATAATAAAAGCATGTATAATTGGTCCTTGGATAGCTCCCTTGATCAATGGAAGACCAAGTGATTTTTTCCAAAGCTCAAGGGGACTTAGACAAGGTTGTCCCCTCTCACCTTTTCTATATATCATCATGGCTTATTCATTGAGCCGAAATCTTGAGAAATGTAGACGAGATCAGTCTCTAACTGGTCTCACAATCTCCCCAGAAGTAAAAGGTATCAATCATTCACTTTTCGCAGACGACACTCTAGTGATGGGAGGGGCCTCCTACATTATAGAAAGAAGGATTAAAAAAGTGCTAAATAGCTTTATGGAAGCCTCGGGAGGTCTTCTAAATAACAAAAAATGCAGAATTTATGGGTGGAATACCTCACTTCGCTCTCTACAAAAAATATCTCAAATTCTGGAAATTCATTTTCAAGAAAAATGGAGTCATTTTCATTACCTCAGTCTCCCAATATCCAAAGAAAACTTGAAGGCAGAGCTTTGGAACAAATACATAGAGAAAATGAAAAAAAATGTTCAAAATTGGGGCATGAATTGGCTTAACTTGGCGGGAAGAGTGATTTTAATCAAGTCTTTGCTCACAACTCTACCAATATATCAGTTTGCAGCAATTTTAGCTCCAGCAAGCATTCATAAACAAATAGAGCTAGTAATCAAGGGGTTCCTATGGCAAGGAGGCAAAGTTGAAACAAAAAAGTTTAGTCTAGTGAAATGGGATCAAGTAACACAACCATATGAGAAAGGAGGACTGGCTATAAGACTCCCAGGGATTCTGAACTTGGCACTTAGAGCAAAAATAACATGGAGGTTCATCACTGGAGAGAACAGCTGGTGGAAGAAAATATTGGAAGCAAAATATATGAACCATAACAGAACACTCCTACTTGAAAAAGGCTTCCCAATAAGGACTTGCTCTCAGATTTGGAGTTTGATTAAAAAAACCCTCCCCCTCATTAAAGAAAATTCCTCCAAGACCCCTAGGAATGGAAAAAGCATAAAAATTTGGGAGGACAGTATTATGGGAAGCCCTCCCATAACCTACCAAGAAAATATTCATGCCTTAAGAGGGTGGATGAAAGAAAAAGGAATCAACACACTCGAAGATATCTCTCATTGGATAGATGGGAAGTGGACTGATTGGAGGATAAATAACCTTCACCAACGCCTCGAAACTCAATGGAAGACCTTATTAACTCTTCTCAAAGGAGCAACTCCCCTGAGTCATGACATTAAAGACTCATGGAGACTATTCAATAAAATCTGGTTATACTACTATACAATCACAACAAGCAAATCAAGATTGGGACTATTGGAGGAATATGTGGAAAATTGAAAGTCTGCCAAAAGTCAAAGTTTTCATATGGACTCTCCTCAAAGGTAAAATACTAACAGCTGACAATCTTAATAAAAAAGGATATCCATACCCTTCTCGTTGTGCTATATGTCAGGTAAGTGAAGAAAGTATACAGCATCTTTTCTTGGAATGTGCTTTTGCACAAGAATGTTGGCACCTGTTAGCAAGTCCCCTGGAGGTCAGAACTAAGCTAACTCAGCCTTTTAATGAATTCTTCTCCACATGGAACAGGAATTAGCTTCCTACCTCATGAAGGTCTCTGAGATGAGAGACTGGCTGCAAGAACTAGGAGAAGTTATGTCAGACAAAGAAATGACTACTATGGTGTTCAATGCATTACCTGAGGAATGGAGCAACTTCGCATCAAGTATAGATGCCAAGAAGAAAGCCACCCCGTTGAATGAACTTTGGTCTCTATGCAAACTCGAGGAGACTAGACTCAAAGCCAAAGATGATGTGGGATCAAAGGAGTAGGAATTTGCTGCTATGGCCAAGAGAAAAGGGATATTTGGCAAGTTTGGTCCACTGAGAAAGGGTAAAAGAGATATGTCCAAAGTCCAATGCTTTGGCTGTCAAGAATATGGGCACTATAAGAGGGATTGTCCTAAGTTCAAGAAGGATAACAATAAGAGAAAACGAGAAGAAGCCCACATTACCCAAGTGAAAGAAGAAGATAAAAAGCAAAAGGAGGACCCTCCAGATCTCTAGTATGATTAAGATCAACTTCTTCACATAAGTCTTCTTTAAATTTTTGGGTATCATAGGAACATGTCGCAGTACGATAGAATCCATGATTTATGAGAATGGCATCTTCAGGAATATAGGAGCATTATGTAGAAGTAGCTCAGATAAAGATATTCATTTAGGAAGGATATAGCCATTGGATAACCTCATCAATGCATAAGGGAATGATCATGATCAAGAAGAAACATCTTAGAAGGCCACTATCATCAGCAGAAAAGAACATTTGCAAGATGAGGATCACAAGGATCTTCTGGTGGAATCTTCAATAGAAGATTCATGACTTCATAAAAGGCAGATGTCTTGACGCGAATTCCACTTATGGGAATTCAAGGAAGGATGATAGGTCGACAGAGAAAGATGTAGCAAAAGAAAAGGAGATTGAGATAATCTCAATCTAGGAAGTTGTCAAAGGAAGCGAAGATGATCAAGGAAAGAACTAAGATGAGGTATGCATGCATCTATGTTTTCAGTTAAGTCACGTCATTATTTATGTTAATGAGCATGAGTAAGTGCTCTGATAGCATGGTCAAGAATAAGGAAGATCTCTTTCATTAAGAATATGCATGAAATGTTTCACTCACTAATAAATGTCAATATGAGAAATGTCCTCATATGGAGTATGAGGTGTTTGACAAAGAAAATATATAGAGAAGCATATGAGATAAAGAGATCAGGGATAAAAGGACACCATGGACACTAGGAATCACCATTTGACAGATTTGTTGAAGGCATCTCCAAGAAGAAGGCACGAGAATTCTAACTAAGGAAGAAAACGATCAAAGGACCCTTGACACATGGAAAGGCCTTAGAGATGTGAAAATGCAAGATGCTAATGATTCAAGCTAACAAGATGTCATGATGGAAAGCCATCTCATAAGGTACTATTTAATTTAATGTTATGCTTTGATCTCTTGAGTAATTTATGGATAGGTTCATGCAGGGCTACTGGAACAAGGGTTGTATGTGCACGTACAACCAGCATTCATGTGGTGGATGGAAATTCCTGAAAGAAACATGATAAGGAAGAAGTAGCCATATGACAGAGGTTCCAGATATGTATCAAGAAGGCCACTTTCCATGGAGAAAGGAATGACATGACGAATTAAGAAGGAAAGTGATGAATGGTTGATGCCCTACAAAGACAAATCTCGACTAAATTTCATGACATCAAGGAAAGAAAGTGATCAAACAGCTGAAGGACCCGCAAAGAAGCAGTTGTTGATGGAAAGGAGAATCCCTAGTTGAGAGGGAGCTCTGACAAGTCCCTAATTAAGAGGGAGCTTGGGCAAGTTCCTAGTCAAAGGGAGATTGGGTACATTCCTTCACAAGAATGGGCATATCTTCCCTAGTTGAGAGGGAGAGATAGACACAACATTATTGTCTTCACTTGGGAAGAAAGAATGGAGGATTGGGTAATCATCTAGCATCCAATGCTCTTTGAGGATGTGTAGGGCATCCAAGATAACAGTAGGCAAGAGGACCGATATTCTTTGAGGGCCGGGAACCCAAGATAAGAATAGTCCTAGAAGGTCATACTCAGTTTACACCCGGGTGGGTATGTACCTTGAGAGGCAATGATGAAGGTGTCTATAGTCATTGGTCTCACCAACACTATGCTCTGATCTATTAAGAGATAGAGTTGTCAATCAAGGCCTTGATGTGGAAACAATGTTGGTTACTATGATGCTATAACATATGGATTTGCCAATCCAATTTCTCTTATGTGAATTCTTCAATTTGAAAATGGCCAAACAGCTTGTAATGATGCATGAATACCTCCCTAGTTAAGAGGGAGTGTTGAAGAAAGTGTAACTAGGTTCGATCTTCATAAATGTAATTTTGATCTTTGTACTTGTAAAAGAAAAAAATTATTATTTTTGTCATTATCAAGAATGGATTTCTTGTACATTCGATAGGTCAAGCACATGTTTAAGTGCTTCTAGGAAAGTCAAAGAGTCAACGTAATTATTGAAGACCCATGTGGGCATGTTACACTTTGTAAACATGTGTATTAGAGTCAAAAAAATATGTTTGGAGTGATCATCCAAAGCAAAGACAAGTCTCCTCTTTATGTCGGCTCAAGAAATGAATTTTTATGCACAAATGTCAAGTCGGCCTATAAGGAGACACAAACTCCTATATATAGAGTAGTTCGACCTCACCATTAGACCATCAAGTGATCTTTGAAATCAACGAAGAGAAGAGGCAAGAAAGAGGTGTGAAAAAGAGCAAGAAGAGTGCTTCTAGGGAAGCGAAGAAGAGAAGAAAGAAATCCGAATTGTGGAGGATTGTTTTAGGGCTCTTTTCTGTCACACGTGTGAAGAAGGAAGGACATTTTTTGCAGTCATATCAGATCTAGAAGTGCAGCAACTTAAAGGGGTTCGATTGGGCTAAAGAGAGGCTCCAAATAGGCCTCCATCTCCAGTGAAGTAGGTGCCATCTCAAGCGAAGGAAGGGAGAAGCAAAAGGAGGTCAATTACAAGCCTAAATCAGCCACATGTGCGAGAATCCAAATTTGCAGTAGGGTTTAGAGGATCTGCCTCTAAATCAGAAGTATACCTCAAGGAAGAGCCTCGTTATCTAGCCTTAGTATCAAACTGAAGGAAGACTATCAAGTAGGAAGAGAAAGAAATCAAGGTGCAGTGCAGAAGAGGCATCAGTCGAAGGACAAGGGAAAAGAGACTGTGTCGTGTGCTTGGAGGATCTACTGGTCAAGGGACTAGGGTTTGGCATTTGTCAACTGAAGCTTCAATAAGAGAAATTTGCAGAAGGGTTTTCCTCTCTAAGTGAGAGAGGTTTTGCCCTGGCTGAGAGCCAACATCTAGTGTTCTTGTCTCCTTTTATTTTGGTAACTATTTGATGAATTAAGAGAACGCACACTGATAATAATAAGAAAAGATTGCTTTAATAAGAAAAAGTAAAAAGTGCTTCACAAATAGTTATCATCGATAGAAGAATCTTACTATAACCTAGATGCCCTAGATTCTTCAACAAACAAGGGACTTGAATAAGGATTAACATATATGAGATATATAACAACTTCATCTTGGTGTATTAATAATGTTTTCAGCTATCGAATGCTTGTGAAAATTACAAATTTGATTTTCGCCCATCTATGTTCTTCATAAATTGTTATTTACAGATATATATTTCCTGTTCATTTGACATAAGTAAAAGATGATTTTGATGAGTGATTTCACATCATAATTGAAGAAGCTAAGTGTTGAGAAATCTAGGGCAGTCAAATTAGGTGATTTCTCTTGTTATCGATAACTGCTTGTGAAGACTTTTTACTTTTCTTAATTAGGTTGTCTTTCTTTTTCTTATTATTATGTGTTCAGCTTCATCAAACAGTGACCAAATCATAAGGAACAATGAGACAAAGGGCACAAGACATAGGCGATCAGCCAAGGCCAAAACCTCTCCAAACTTGAGAGGAAAACCCACACAATTCTTCTTATAGAATCTTTGATTTAATGAATTCCAAGACCTAGACCCTTGACCAAAAACTCCTCCAAGACCAAGTCAATTCTTGCCTTAATTCAAAAACAACTTCTTCTTGCTAATGTTGCAATTCCTCCTTCTTTCTTAACCCTTGGCCCTACAACCCAAATCTGAGATTCTCGACCTCTCTTTCTGCAATTCTCAGCCTCCTATAGATGACTGAAATTTTCCCATGTGTGGACAAAATAGGGTAATGTTAACCCTTTTCCTCCTTCACTTGGTTTGTGCTAGTCCTCTTGTAACTTCAGCTCGCAAGATACTCCTTCTCTTTTACTTATTTAGGCCTCCTTGAGTTGATTGTGCCTCTCATTTGTTGCAGTAGGTTGGGCCCTAATCTCCTCGCATGTGTGAACAGAATTATCGCAAAAATAGTTCCTAAAATTACTTCACTCTTCCTTCAATCTTGATATCCTTTTCTTCGCTTGGTGAGAGGTTCTTTTCTTGCCTAAATATTGAACTTCTTGTGCTTGAGTGAGTCCTCTTCAAATGAGGTTGATGGCTCTATATATAGTCTCCTTGACACATCCTTTTAGGCAGACTTGAAGTATCCTTGGGCCAACTTGAAGTGTCCTTAGGCCGACTTGTTGCTCCATGAGGCTGACTTGATGCTTTGCACATTTGACTTGGTCTTGGAGGGTCTTTTGACTCTAATTTCACTCAAATAAATTCTTTTTACAATATGTAACATGCCTAAGAAGGGTCTCTCATACATGACAATGACTCACTTGACTTTATGACAAACCTAAGAGCTCACAATGGGAGCTTGACCTAAAAAAAATTGCCCTAGAGTATGAAACCCATGTCTCAAGATCAATACTAATAAATTTATTTTTTCTCATTACATTAAATACATAAAATCATGATTACACGTCATTATGAAGACCGAACCTAGTTACATATTTCAACACACCCTCTTAACTAGGGAGGTATTCATAATCCATACAAGGTACTTAGACATTCTCAATCTGAAGAATTCTCATAAGAAGAGTCGAATTGGTAACTCATTTGTTTAGCATCATATCATCCAGTATTGTCACATAGCAAGGCCTTGAATAACAACTCTGTCTCTCCATAAGATCAGAGCACAATGTTGGCGAGACCAATGATTTATATACACCACCATCATTGTCTCTCTTAGAACATACCCCACCCGAATTCTCTTGGAGTATGTTCCATCAAGACTATCCTTATCTTGGATTCCCATTCCTCAAAGAATATCGGTCTTCTACGACTACTCTTATCTTGGATTCCATAACACATCTTCAAGGAGTATCGGATGTCATATGCTTACCCAATCCTCCATTCTTCCATCCCAATTGAAGACAAGAATGATGTGTCTATCTCTCCCTCTTAACCAGGGAGGATGTTGCCATTCCTATGAAGGAATGTACCCATTCCTACAAAAGGAATGTACCCAAGCTCCCTCTTAACCAGGGACTTGACCAAACTTCCCCTTAACCAGGAATTTGCTTCCAACAGCTCTCTAGGTGGAGATCATGGGACAAATAGCTGCTTGTAGGACTCCCACTTTCAATGTCATGAATTTCTTCTTTGTTATGGAGCCTACATCTTTTTGGAATTCTTCGTAGGGCATCGACCATCCATCACTTTCATTTATGAATCATGTCAGTCATGTCATCCTTCCTTTCAATGGAAAATGATCCATTAGTCCATATCTGACCTTCCTTCATACCTTGCTACCTTCTTCACAGCATGTTTCCATAAGGATATTTCATCCTACCACACGAGTATCAGTTGTAGATGACATCTACAGCTCTATCTTTGGTAGCCTTGAATTAGCCCATCCAAATATTGTTCAAAAATCAAGAATGAACATTACATCAAATTACCTTTGTGATGGTCTTTTCATCATGACATCTACTTTTTTGTAACATTAACATCCTGCATACATATTGACACATCCAAAAATATTAAATGTCAAGGGTCTCTTTCTCTTCCAGACTTCATCGGAGTCTTCATACCTTTTTCCATGGAGATGTCATGGTCAATCCTTCTAGTCATCAGATGTTGATTTCCTTTTCTATGTGACCATAGTTGCATCTTTCACGATCTCTCCTTACTTTCTTCACATACTGCTCCCCAGGAACTTCCATCCATAGTTCCTTTATCTTTGTCAACCACCTCATATTTCATATGAGGATATATTATGTTGATTTCATCTAGTCAATATGTGAACCATGCCTTCATGCATCCTTCCAAAGGAGGAGATCCCTTTCTCTTGATCATGCTCATGAGGTAGAGCATTTATCCATGCCATCTGCAACTATATGACATGACTCAATTTTATCAGATATAAGTATACATACCTCATTTCTTCCTTTTGGTCATCTAGACTTCGTTCGACAGCTTCCTTAATTGAAAGAACTTCAATCACCTTGTCCTGCTTCACTTCTCTTGACATCATCCCATGAATCCCATTCAAGATGGAATTCTCGGCGAGACACTTGCTTCTTCCAATAGGTGAACCTTCCAATGAAGATTCCAACGGAGGATCTTGATCATCCTCGTCCTGCAAATGCTCCTTTTGAATAATGTATGACGAGCTTTATACTAGATAACTTTCTCCTCCTCATAACTACTACTTATGCTTCTAATGAGGTTACCAAGAGCTACATCCTTCTATAGGTGACTGCTATAGACTTCCATTTCAGCTATCTTTCATGCTTCTTTATGATGATGTCACGAGCTCTTGCTTTCAATCGTATGCTTCTATGATGCCATCTCCCAATACGATGCATCCAATCATGCTTCTAATGAATCCTACCATGATGGCTATAATTTACAAAAGAAAAACTTGAAACAGAAACTTGAAAAGAACTAGGTGGGGAAGACTATCTCATCATAGTAGAGATCTTTTACTTCCTCCTCCTTGGATTTCTTCTTTTCAACTTCTTCCACTTCTTCAGTGACACGGGCTTGTTCCCTTCCTCCTTTATTGTTGTCCTTCTTGAGCTTTCGATAATCTCTCTTATAATGCCCATATTCATGACAACCATAGCATTGAACCTTCAACATGTTCTTCTTCTTTTTCTGAGGACCAAGCTTCCCAAACTTCCCTTTTCTTCTAGCCATGACAACAAATGCTTGAGCTTGCTCGCTTGATCCTACATTGATTTCTTCCTTCAGCCTAGGTTTCTCGATTTTGCACAATGACCGTAGTTCATTGAATGGAGTAGCTTCCTTCTTCCCATAGATGATTGATGTGAAGTTACCCCATTCCTATGGTAGCGGATTGAGCACTATGTTAGTCATTTCCTTGTCAGACATTATTTCTCCCAACTCTTGGAGTTGGTCTCTTATTTTTGACACCCTCATAAAGTATGAGGCTATTCCTTCTTTTGATATCTTCATCTTGTAGAGTTCTTTCCTTTACGAGATCACTTCTCCTACAGTGCTTACGAAGAACAATTCTACAAGTTTGTCATATATTTCTTTTGACGTTTCTAGTTTTGACACATAGGGAATGAAGGGATCCTTGATGAATTCTATGAGAATCCTTTGAGCCCTTACTTCCCCTTCCATGAACTTTGCAAGAGTTTGAGCTTCTTCCTTTGGAGGTTTTGTGATTGAGCCCTTAACATGTTCCACAACTTAATTTTCTATGAGGATTAAATCAGTGCTCTTCTTCCATGCAAGAAAGTTTGATGACCCAACCAACTTATTGCTCTCCTTGCAAAAAGACATTTTGATAGATTCAAATGTGGACATAAAGATACTTACTTGTGAAGATACTCCTTGATGACAATATCTTCAATCTGCTGCCTTCTTGAGTTTGATGATGATATGGTAATAGAAGATTTCTTCTTGAAGAAGATGTCTTCCTTCAAATAGTGATCCTTGTCTTAGAGAGAGGGAGATCACCTTGACTTCTTGATGATGTTAATAGCTCCTTTCTTGCTTCCTTTGGATGAGTAGACTTCAAGATGTTTCGATCTTCTATTTGAGTAGAGATAACGGTCTTTTGAGACTTTCTTCCTTGAGATGATGATTTGAGCGAGGTTCCCAAGAATGCTTCTAGTGTGGGCTTCTTCTTTGATCGATCTAGGGTTTTGACACTTCCTTCAAGATGATGATGAAATCATTGTCTTCGAAATGCCTTGGATATGAGAGGATCTTCTTTATGCTTTGAAGCCCTTGATATTCTTCTAGAACTTCGGTCCTTGAAAGCTTGAGTGTCCTTTATTGAGCTGCCCTTCCTTGCCATGTTACCTTAGCTCCAATACCATGTCGAGAAATCAAGGGCAGTGAGATTAGGTGATTTCTCTTGTTATTGATAACTGCTTGTGAAGACTTTTTACTTTTCTTAATTAGGTTCTCTTTCTTTCTCTTATTATTGTGTGTTCTTTTTCATCAAACAGCTACCAAATCATAAGGAACAATGAGACAAAGGACACAAGATATAGGCAATCAGCCAGGACCAAAACCTCTCCAAATTTGAGAGGAAAACTCACAGAATTCTTCTTCTTATAGAATCTTCGATTTGAAGAATTCCAAGACCTAGACCCTTGACCAAAAACTCCAAGACCAAGTCAATTCTTGCCTTAAGTCAAAAACAACTTCTTCTTGCTAATGCTGCAATTCCTCCTTTCTTAACCCTCGGCCCTGCAACCCAAGTCTGAGATTCTCGGCCTCTCCTTCTGCAATTCTCGGCCTCCTGTAGATGACTGCAATTTTCCCATGTGTGACTGAAATAGGGTAATGTTAACCCTTTTCCTCCTTCACTTGGCTTGTGCTAGTCTTCTTGTAACTTCAGCCTGCAAGATACTCCTCTTTTACTTATTTCAGCCTCCTTGAGTTGATTGTGCCTCTGATTTGCTGCAGTAGGCTGAGCCCTAATCTCCTCGCACATGTGAACAGAATTAGCCCAAAAACAGTTTAAAATTACTTTGCTCTTCCTTCAATCTTGATCTCCTTTTCTTCGCTTGATGAGAGGTTCTTTTCTTGCCCAAATATCTAACTTCTTGTGATTGAGTGAGTCCTCTTCAAATGAGATCGATGGCTTTATATATAGTCTCCTTGACACATCCTTTTAGGCCAACTTGAAATGTCCTTAGGCTGACTTGTTGCTCCATGAGGCCGACTTGTTGCTTTGCACATTTGACTTGGTCTTGGAGGGTCTTTTGACTCTAAATTGACACAAATAAATCCTTTTGACAATATGTAACATGCCCAAGAAATGTCTCTCATACATGACAATGACTCACTTGACTTTATGACAAACCTAAGAGCTCACAATGGGAGCTTGACCTAAAAATAAATTTCCCTTGAGCATGAAACCCATGTCTCAAGATCAATAATAATAAATTTATTTTTTCTCATTATATTAAATACATAAAATCATGATTACACATGTCATTATGAAGAACAAACCTAGTTACATATTTCAACACTAGGAGCTGTTTTACAGCTCTAAAAGTGAGTTTTCAGATCTGGTTTATGCATGATAAGACTGCCCTGGAGGGCTAAAACTTATTAAGTCACTTTGGTATCTTTTCTCCTTGGATTTCCTAAGAGATTGGGTTGTTAAGGATTGAAATATCGTTCACTTTCCATTACTGTTTTGTTTCATATTTCATAACATAACTAAGGCTAAAAATTCAGAGGGTTAAGATCCAGGAAACCTCTAGTCAAAAAGGTGAAATTTCTGTTTTGCATTAACATATTCTGCTGGGAAATTTCTACAGGGAATTCTTATATTTTCACAATTTGTATTACTATGTTTTTTCCGTATTGCGACATTTTCATATAGACTCTCATGGGTCTACAACTCGACCACTATGAGGTTGCAACAGTTTATCTAACCCGCAACTTCACAAACTCCTCCAATCCCATGCAACATTGAAGGATTAGAATTTGTCATTTGACTTGAATCAAACCTTCTCCTTTACTTTTATGTTCCAATCAACCTTCAATTGAGGGAACAGTAAATTAGGCTTTTTTTGTGCACCATGACTGGATTGTGGGTTTTCTACTTTTCATCGAATCCGTACTTTACCTTGACTAGTGCACCTCAATTTTATCTACAGCAATCGATCTTCTACAACACAACTTCTTGGTGTAGTACAGACTCTTCTATACAGAAATCAACACCTCCTTGTTAGGCTCTTCATTCAGTAAGGCTGGCTCGGAGAGCTTCAAGTTGTTTGCATCCACAAAAGAATATATGCCCATACTTAGCTCATACAATCAAAAAAGTATTTCACCCATCTCTTCAAAATTTTGAAAGGTCATTTCTGATGGGTTTCATTTTCTTTTTTTATCATCTGCCAGAGAAATCGATAAGCATGGAAAAGGATCTCAACACCCCACTACCCTCTGCCAGGGTACATACTAAAATTCAGCAAACCATTCCTATGGTACATTCTAACCCTAAACCACCTCATCACTTAACTCTCATCATTTTTTCCTAAATAGATACTTGTGCTGTCATAAATATATCTGGTGGTTTGTAATATTATTTTCCCAGAGTTTGACCCCATAAATATGACTATAATTATTAATTACACTGCATTTGGTATTCTTTTATAAATTGTTTTAACTTTTAAGCCACAAGCAATTTTAAATTTTTGCTTTTAAGACTGTCACTCTCCTCTAAAAGTTGGAAATTATTTTAGGCATCACATTTGTATCATGCCACAAATATCTAAAGAAGAGCTTAAAGAATGTTGTATGCTTATAAATGACTCCAAATGATTGTTCGAACATACATTCATGTTTTAAATTAACAGTGTCCATTGCTCACGATCACAAATTTTTAAGCATATTATACACTTTGAAATGACCAATGCAACAGATTTTAAATCATGCACTCTTGTTTTCCAGGATCACATATGAAGCTCAAGGCAGCAGATGCCTCCCAGATGAGTTGTAGGGAAGGGACTATCATGGTCAAACGTACCAAGGAGAGCAATACAAAGGTATACAGAAGGTTAAGGGCAATTGTGGCTAGGTTGAGGGAGTATAATTAAGAAATGTTGTGAGGGCTGAAGTGGGATTTATGGTGGGATTTATGGTCGATTGTGTACCTTTATAAGTCACAACCAAAGAGGAAAATGGGAGTACAATATGGGTGGTGGAACGAAATTGGGGTAAAGGAGAAAAGCGACATCTAGAGGGTAGGTTGGGTGCCACCAGTGACCAGACCTGTGGGGAAGAGGGAAATGAATAAAGCATCTTTAAATTGTCATCAAGAGGGTTTTGAATTCAATTTGCTAATGACTTATTCTTAGCTTTCTCTTTCACACATGCATCCCATTGGACTCTCCTTCCTAAATGTAAATTGGTAATAATGGAATGTTTTTCGATGCATAGTTACTGATTGACCATCAATTTCATAACTGTAGTCCACCTCATAATGGATGTAATAAACAAACCTCCAAATGTTGTCGCAGATCAAGTCCTTGGAAAGTGTATGTGTGAACAAGATGCTTTGTAAAAGCAATACCTAGAGTTGAGACAAAATATCATCAAGAATCAAAATGAAAGCTAGTAATATAAACATCTCCTCATTTCAATACAACAAAATTTCATATTGGAGAAGAAAACAAACAAACATAGATCAAACCACTGAGTGAGATACATATAATTTACCTATCAATGTTCCATCAGAGCTCCACAATACTCGATTGATAGAAACTGAAGAATCTTTGACAAATGCAGCCTTCAAAATTAAAAGGAACTGTCACTCTTCAAACATCCAATGACTATTCAACAGCCAGATTCATAATCAACAAATTTAATGGAATATGCATAGTATTTGGGCATTGTACCTCCAAATGATTGGAGCAATTTGCATTATCCCAAATTTTAAAGGGCCTTGTAGCCAGCTTTTCTCTTGAACCGACCTCCCATAATGTTATTTCTCCATTTTTGGTGCCCACTGCAAGCAAATTGTGTAAGATATTTAAATGGTCCATTTTATTCTCTACATTGCACCTCACTAAAGCTATTGAAGAAGTTCACCCATAGTTATAGACTACCAGTTATATGCAAAAATTCAAAATCAAGTCTTACCTAGTAAAAATGTTTGTTGAGAAGGATGGAAATCTATGCTTGTGACAGGATAAGGTTCATTAAGTGCCCGAGCTAGTGTCTTTGGAAGGTCATCTGTTGACCATGGTACTCGCAGAGTAGGACCTGGATAGGTTGCCTGTGAATGTTTCAGAGTATGTTAACATAAAATTTCAAATGATAGGTCGCCTGTGAGCCAAATCATGTTCTACAGCATTACTGACCCAGTGGCTTGCAATCCAATGTAAGGAAATAACTACACAATTGTATATCAATCACCCAGCTCTCATTGGCATAGGATAATTGCAAGCATAAAAAAATAATAAAAATTCGTTATCGCAGAAACAACTTGCACCTCATCAAGGGACTGGGATACAGGACGCAAGCGCTTGATTAATTGCTCAGAATCAGCAGTTTGATAATCCACCACAGATGAACTGCCTGGAGGAGTTCTGGGACGTTTTAGAAGAGTAGCTGTAGAAAAGAAACCAAATATAAAATAAAACAGACAGATTTCTAGCATGATTGAGGAACAAAGTTATGATAATCAGGCTCATCATCTTTAAAAATGTGAAAAAAAACAATCTAAGTGGGAGAACAGTTGCTAATACACTTTCTCAACAAGTCAAGTCAAGATCAAAAATTTGAAGCCAAAATCATTTAAATGCAATAATTTATAAGTAGCCTGAATATTCACATAAAAGAAAATTAAACACTTGCATTCCACCAAGACAATCAAGTAATATAAATTCAATTTTGAGAAGAATGGATCACTTCTTGATATTCATCTTGTAATATTTTATCTTTGACTCAAATGGGTCTTCCACATGATAATAATAAAATAGCTATACATACATAATCTGGCAACAAATATAACCAGAAAAACACATCACTGGATCACAAAAAGAAATAACCTTGATTAGGTGGAACTGGAACACTAGGTCCCACAGCAACAGGAGCTTGGGGAGATGTCACCATGTTGGGATTTGACATCCAACTTGCCAAGCCACTAGTAGCGGTTGAAGATGATGGAAAAGGCTGCAGATTATGTTCCAATCAGATCATTGTTGTTAAAGCAAATGTCTCAATAAATTCACCTACACTACTTGCCAGAATTGAATACAAACAATTATCTTTCAATAACTTTTTGAATGTGTATTGAAGGAGCCAATACCCCATGGGGTCCAATTGGTGTAAATGTGGTTGCTTTGGGTAGCACCCCCAGAGAAGCCGTAGGCTGCGTAGGTGTCCGGGCTCCATTAGGAGGTCCACATGCATGATCAGTGAACAATGTCTTTATGTCTGGGTTTGGTCTAGGATTTTTGCAAAGTTGGTGTTGCCAGTTCAAGCTGCCAAATTCAGTTAGAACTTAGTATATATCAGTGAGCAACAATGGTAATAACTCTATATTACAGAATCTAAACAACGACCACTGAAAACTAATCTATGGTCCTAAATAGAGAGCCTTGTTACATTGGCATTGAACACTGAAAACATCTATTAGTAGCTTCCATTTGAGATCCTAATCATTTAATCTAGAAGCTATCTTAATTGTAAATGCTAAACACTTATAATAATATACCCAAGCTGAAATTTTTGGCTCTTGAAAAATTAACATAAATATATGATTTCCCTGCATGTCATTGAACAACATTTTTGCACTAATAGATAAAAAAAATAAGAAAAAGATTCACCTTTGATTAATTAATGTTCGTAACCTTGATGCTTTTAGGTTTGGGTAAATGAGCTTTTCTCGAAATAAGGGATTGGCCTCTATCAACTTTTTAAGTTCCGACATCATAATGGTTCTGGCAGACTTTGTATCACCGTATTTGGACAGTTGTTCATTTTCTCTGCAAGCATTTGGAACAAGCAATGAGTAACTGTAACGTTCTAGAAGGAAAAAATCCAGAAAGATAAACTGCCTTCTCTTGTAAAGAAACCAATCATACTTGTATGTAGAAAATCATCAAGAAACTTCATTGAATATTTAGCTCATAAAGAAGGATAAGCTCACAAGATTACAATATAAATGCAATGGAAAGCACTCTGACACTGAATGAAGATGAGAAAGCGGATTTCTGAGACAATACTTGGAATGTGTTTTCAATAAAAAAATCTCAATATGCTAAGTAAAACATTCATAATTATCGAGCCTAACACTATCTGTCCATATGAATTTGGCAAAAGACCAGTACAAATTCTATAACAATTTGCAGGCAGAAGACGGTGGAAACAAAATCGACAGAGTTTGCCCACTCTAACTTGATCTTGAAAGCAAAGCTACCATAAAAGACAGCTCTTTAGGACACCTGACAATGCCCATATCACACCAAATATGATATCTGCCCCTGGAAAGGATGAACCACAGTTAACATTGATGGAGCTGACAAAGACAACCTGGAGGGGTTGTCAAAGATAGCATTGGCCTCATCCTAAATATGCACCAAGTTGTTAGGTATCGTTACCCATCATGTTAGCAGGGGTACGTGTATTTATTCGCTTTGCATTATCACAAAGTGTGCCTTCCTCTTCAAAAAGCTTTCTCCTCAAAGCTTATCGCTGTCAAGGTGTGTCATCTGCTTCTTGTCTCGTAATCTGTTCGCATATTCTATGAATTCTTGGAGTTGTCATCTTTGTTGATATAAGATGATAGGATCCTCTAAGTGATAAACAAAATTGTTGCACTGAGAAGGGATCGGACCATCCTAAGTCAAACTTCTATGGAATCTTGCAGTGACTAGAAGCTTGTGATGAATTGTTATCACATGAGTGAATTGTATAAACTTCAGTATTCCTTGAAACATAAGTTTGTTGTCTATGTTCTAAGTGATACTGATATGTAGATAGATTGAGAAGTCAGCTCTTATGATTCGGATGTCGATAAGGAGTTCTTTTGGTTTGATTTTCCCATATCATGAACGCGGCAGTTTCCTGAAGGCGCTAATGTTGTTGAGTTGGCTACTAAATCATCACTTAGACTGTCCATTGTTTGCACTGCAACCTCTGAGTATGTCTTCACTTCAATAGGATTTGGATTTGCCTAAACTGTGAGATTAATGGAGTCGGTGTTTGTTTCCTCTTCTTCAACTTGGACAACTACATCAGGAGCTTTTGATGCTTCGTTTGCGAAAAGTTCTTTGAATTTATTCTTCAATGATTTTTTATCATCCTTAAGTTTTTTAATATGATTAAGCAGGTTTTGGCTGTGATTTTTTAGACATGAAAGTTCTTTGTTTCCTGAATTGTTGACTTTGTGAAAAATTCTAAAATAGAAATCCTACTGCAGTGATTAATATGATTTCTTCTACTTATTACTTCAGAAATAAGTTATCTATTGTATACTTACAACAAATATCAAAACATATTCTACTGCAACCTTCACAATTAAAACATTGTAGAAAGTAAATGAAAGTAAAATGCTGGCACATGTACAAACACAATGACATAGTTATTTTTGGGACAATTGTCCCCAAAAAAACCCAATGCGGGAAAATCGGTGCAGCAGATGAAGGTTTTATTATTCTTTAGCAAAAATCAACATGTACAAATTACACCCAATAGTATAGAACAAGGCTTTCTGAAAAAAATTTACAGACGTCCCTGAACAAGTATCTGACCCAAGAGAGAAGTTCCTCCACCCTCTACGTCTCTCTGGCCCAGCGTCACTTTCTCTAGCCTCTGGACTGGCCTGCGCAGTGCCTGCATCACTCAGGCCAGCGCTGCCTGTTGATTTTTTGTAGCATCGGATGTGCTCTAGCCATGAAATTTGGTGGAGAGGCTAAGACACATGAGATCTCCAAGACCCAGAAATCGTTTGGAGAAATTCCACCCGAATGAAGAGATATTAAAATAATTAATATTTTTAATGGGTTCCTAAGTCTAAACTTAGGAAAATACAAATATTAATGTGTAATAATATAATATGGGTGAGAAAGTTCTAAGTGACGAGGATCAAGCCAGTTCTAATCTTAACTGTTGATTAGAGACTTAATCTTGGCTATTGAATCATCAACAGGAAAAGTATGAGAGGAGGCTTGAGGGTCAGTTGGAGACACACCAAGAGAGATCAAGAATTCGATTTTCTGGGGCGAGGTTTGTTGAGGAAATCGAGTTAGTGATCAGCTGCAGCGAGGGACAGTTCAGCAAGGGATTTTCATCCAATGCTGAAGAATACATAGCAGAGAGGCAGTGAAGTGCCGGGAGATACAACGCAGGCCCAAGAAGGGCTGACGTAGAGGCTGAAGAAGGTAGCGCAGAGGACGCAGAGGTCCATAGAGGCTGACACAGAAACCGTAGAGGCTGATACAAAGGACGCAGAGGGCTTCAAAGGCAGTGCTGGGAAGATTCTATGGGCAGACTGAGAGTAGACCAATCGGGAGAGGGTGACGCGGTTCCTAAAGAGTGACGCAGCTCTAGAGTGGTGCTTGGAGCAGCTTTCACTGTCTAGCACAAGGAATAGTCAGAGTCACTGTAGGGTTGATCATCCAGTTGCTGATTTGCCGGAATATCTGTCTCCGGATAGAGGTACTACTGCCAAGGACATTCCATGTTGGGTGAGCCAATTTTGGCACCCTAGTTGTATTCAAGAATCTGCTTAATAATAAAACCCTCATATTTACTGCACCGGTTTTCCCGCATTGGGTTTTTCCAAGGACGATTGTCCAAAAATAATAGTGTCCCTTATGTTATATTTTCTGTTTACTTCAGTGCATGATTTGTATGTATGTGAAGGCTACATTTGTGTTTACTTCGATGTTTATGCAATTAAATAACTTGTTAATGTAAAGAACAAGTAGGAGATAATAAACCAAAAATCGCAGTAGGGGTTTCTGATGTGTTAGATTCAGGAATTTTCACATGGTATCAAAGCGATTACAGATTAGAGGCGACTAAAGTCACCAGCCGAAAAATCTAAGAATTTGCAGCAGAGAAGCAGTGGTCTCAAGAGACAGTGTTGTTCCAGAGCCAAAGATGCAAAAGGACGAGAGACGCACTGCAAAGAAGGTGATGCGGAGGCTCACGCAGTGCAAAGAAGGTGACGCGGAGGCTAACGCAGTGCTTGTGTCAACACTCTGAACCAGGTGAAGGTGACGCATTAGCAGGGAGGAGCCCACGCAGTAGCTGCGTCAGCTATCCAGGCCAGCGTAGAGGCAGAGGGGGGACAGATCAGACCTGCGCAGTGCCAAGTCATCTTTCTTAGCCAGGAAGGATTGAGGCAGTGACCAAGAGGAGTTGATCCAGCTCTCATTGTGATTGCGCAGAGCCAAAAGGGCTTAGATTCTTCAATTTTCGGGGCTAAGGGAGCTGAACAGATTTTTATTTGTGGAGCTGGTGGGACATTGTTTCTATGGGTGCAGAACAGTGTCTAAGGAGACTGAACCAAGGTAAAGGGAAGCACTACCTTGACTGATTTCTATCCAAGAAATCTAGATCCGTGTTGTAGTGGCAAAGGAGGATTAAAGAAGAGTGATTCGACAGTTGGCTGGAGGATTTCCGAGAGGGAAATCAGGACTCAGAGGGAGTCTAAAAGAGGAGCAGAGATGGTTGTAAATGGATTGAGGGATCAAGACAGATTGGACAGGGCTTCCAATTTTGTCATCTGGAAGGCCATGATCCTGGAAATCCTGGATAAACATCGCATCAAGGACTATGCCTTGAAAACCGTGGTTGTCCCAGTTGACCCTAATGCAAATGAGAAGTATGAGGAGGCCGAGGCGAAAGCGAAATGCATGATCCTAGACGAGGTCAAGGATCATGTCATACCACATATTGTTGAGAAGAACATAGCAAGGGAGATGTGGCAAACGCTGACCACCTTATACCAGGGCTCTTCCATGCAGCGGAAGATGTTATTGGAGAATCAACTAAGGTCATATCAAATGCAGAAAGGAGAGGAGATAGATTTGTTCCTTCTCAGGTTGCAAGGAATTCGTGACCAACCTAATTTCGTGGGGTCTACACCATATCCAGAGTTTATGGTTAGGACTGCTCTGAATGCAACCTCCGAGGATTGGGAGACATTTGTCCAAACCATTTTGGGCAGAGCGACTCTCCCCAGTTGGGAGGAGATGTGGGCATCTCTTCGACAGGAAGAGATCAAGAGGTTGACAAAGGCGGGGAGTAGCGGTAAGGGAGTTCAAATCAAGAAATAGGAGGAGGAGGATGCAGCTCTAGCATCTGCGGGATAGCAGGGGGTTCAGATGAGGAAGAAGAAAGATATCTCCAAGGTCAAGTGCTTCAACTGTGGGGAGCTGGGACATTATGCCTCTCAGTGCCCCAGGAAGAAAGGAAATGGAGAAGCTTTAGACTCAAAGGATGCTCTAGCAAAGGCGGAGAATGTTGATTTTTGGTCGCATCGGATGTGCTCTAGCCTTGAAATTTGGAGAAGAGGCTAAGGCACACGAGATCTCCAAGACCCAAAAATTGTTTTGAGAAATTCCATCTGGATGAGGAGTTATTAAAATAATTAATATTTTTAATGGGTCCCTAAGTCTAAACTTAGGAAAATAAAAATATTAATGGGTATTAATAAAGATAAGGATGAGAAGCTTCTAAGAGATGAGGATCAAGTCTATTTTAATCTTAGCCGTTGATTAGGGACTTAATCTCGGTCGTTAATTCATCAACAGGGAAAGTATAAGAGAAGACTTGAGGGCCATTTGGAGACACACCGGCAGATACTCAGTATCTCAACGAAGAGGAGATTGATTTCAAAGGGAGTTGCAGGGTGGAGGAAGAGGAAGGCTTCAGTAGCAGGCAGTGATCAAGGAGGAGGTGACAAAGGGGTAGTGGAAGACAACGCAGAAAGAGAGACGCAGTCTAGAGGAGAGACGCAGAGCCTACGCAGGTTGATGTAGAGGGACGCAGAGCCACTCAGTGCCACGCTAGGTCAATCAAAGTGACGCAGGGGTGACGCAACAATGGGAGCATGGTCTCCGAAGTGTCAGATGGCCTCAAAGGGAAAGTCTCAGGTGTTTTCTTTCAGTTACTCTGTAAAATCATTCCTTGTAAAAGCAATTGTTGTTGAAGATTGATAAAGCCCTCATCTGCTGCACCGATTTTCCCGCATTGGGTTTTTCCAGGGACAATTGTCCAAAAATAACTGTGTCGATGTGATTTATTCTTGTGCATGTATTTTTTTCTGGGTAATTGTATGATAACTGCAGTAGAATTTGTTTTAATATTTGCTTAAGGAATTTCGTAAATAACTTATTGAGAATAATAAGTAGGTGAAATAAATCAATTGCTACAGTAATAGATTTTCAGTTTAGAAATTTTCACATGGTATCAGAGTAGAGATCCGACAACAGGAAAGGAAAATCGATTATGGGTCAAAAGCATGATGCAACGGCATCCACTCAAGGGGGCTCGCACAGATTTCCAAAAGAATGCACAAGGGACGAATACTTTGGGTCAAGAGCATGATGCAGAGGCATCCACTCAAGGGGGCTCGCGCAGATTTCCAAAAGAATGCACAAGGGACGAATACTCGATATTAGCTTCCAGATTGGAAGCAGAAGCCACTTACCTTGCAAGCTTTGCCTCCTCGGAGGCTTGGTACATAAACAGTGGAGCTTCCTGGCATATGACAGGAATCCGGGAATGTTTTTCAGATTATCAGGAAGAAAGAATGAATTTTCAGATCACCATGGGGAATAAGGCAAAGTGTACTCCAGTAGCAAAAGGTACCATAGTTTTTCAAACCAAAGAAGGAGAGAGACTTTGGGCAACCAATGTGTTGCATGCTAAGTTGCACGAAACGGGGAAACGCAGAAGCGAAACGAAACGGGGAAGCGAAACGAAACGCGACCTCCCCAAATTTTGGAAACGGGGAAACGCGAATATATATAATAATATATATATATATATATTAAAAATATTTAAAAATTATTATTATATATATGTGCAATCATAAAGCATGAATGATACATTTACTTACATAAACATTAAGATTAAATTTACATCACATTTACTACCTGGAAACCCTAAAAAAAAATTAAAAACAAATTTAATAAATAAAATAAAAAATAAATAAAAAATAAAAAAAAAAAAAAAAAAAAAACACAGTGTTTTTTTTGGGGAAACGTGGCACGTACGGCCTGGAAACGCGTTTCCGGCCGTACGGCCAAGTTTCCGTTTCGGGAAACGTGGCCGTACGGCCTGGAAACGCGTGTACCTGCGTTTCCTGCAACTTAGGTTGCATGTGTTGGGATTGGGGATGAACTTACTTTCCGTATCTCAACTTCAAAACAAGGGCTATGACATTTTCTTCATTAAGGAGAAAGTATATGTCAAACACCCAAGTTGGAAAAAGAAGGCTCAGATTAGAATCAGAAGTAACAGGTTTTACAGGTTACAACTAGAATCACCAATGGCACTGATAGGTAGTAATAGAAACAAAGACTTGAATGAGCTATGGCACAGGAGAATGGGACACTTCACCATCGGGCTCTGAGAATTCTCTGGAAAACAGTATCAAGAGTTCTAGAACTAAGTACTAAATGGGATGATGTATGCAGAGGGTGCGCTCTGGGCAAGTATGCCAAAGTTGTGTTTTCCAGAAGTAACAATAGGGCGAAGAGTGTGCTAGGATTGATACACTCAGACATTTGTGGATCGATGTCCACAAAAGCTCTTAGTGGTGCCGAATACTTCGTCACCTTCATCAATGACCATTCCAAGAAGACTGGGATCTACTTTCTAAAAACCAAGGATGAGGTTTTCGGTCTATTCAAAGAGTTCAAGGCTCTAGTGGAGAATCTGACAGGAAAGAAGATAAAAGTGTTGCGCTCGGACAATGGTGGAGAGTATGTTGATAAGGACTGCATCGATTTTTGCACTAAGGAAGGCATCAGAAGAGAGTGGATATCTCCCTACAATCCGGAGTAGAATGGAGTAGCAGAAAGGAAAAACAGGACTATCGTGGAAGTAGCTAGGGCAATGGTGTATGATCAAGATATGCCTAAATTCCTATGGGCAGAAGCATGCAGCACAGCTGTTTATGTCCAGAACAGGACTCCTCACAAGGCATTGGGAAAAATCACTCCAGAGAAGGTCTTCACTGGGAAGACAGCTAAAGTCAGTCATTTCAAGATATTTGGGAGTATAGCATATTGTCGCATACCTGAAGAGAAGAGAAAGAAATTAGATCAAACAGCTGAGAAAGGATATCTTGTGCGATATAGCGAGAATGTTAAAGCATATAGAGTCTATCTTCCAAGAGTAGGAAAGTAGTAGTTCGGCGGGATGTAAAGTTCATGGAGGATAGAGCTTTCAGAAAATCCCAAGAAATGCCTTCTGAGGAGCAGTTGAAAGACAAGTCATTGGTCAGACTACTTCAACCAGCGGAAACAGGTACCAAAAATCCTCCTGAAGACAAAGCTTCAAAATAGGAGGAATCGCAAGAAGAAGACTTGATAGATGTGCCGACTACCAGTGGAAGAATGAGTCGGGAACTCCGATAAATTCTGTGGGATGCAGAAGACTTCATTGGTGCACCCAAGAATAGTAAAAGGGAGAAAAGACAGCGAGACAGGTACCCGGCCTTAGTAGCTCAGGTTGGGGAACCTTCTAGTTTTCAAGAGGCCATTCAGCGTCAAGTATGGGTGGATGCTATGGTGGAGGAATACAGCTCTATAATGGTCAATGATGTCCTCAGGACAGATCGGTAGTAGGTTCAAGATGGATCTACAAGGTCAAATATGTTGCAGACGGCAGTGTGGAGAAATACAAAGCCAGGTTTGTGGCTAAGGGGTATGCTCAGGAGGAAGGGATAGACTACGAAGAAACCTTCACCCCAGTAGTCAGGTATACTTCTATTAGGAACGTGAAATCTCTTGCAGCACAGATGGGGTGGGAGATTCATCAAACAGATGTCAAGATGGCATTCTTGAACGAAGTAATAGAAGAGGAAGTATACATCGAACAACCAGAAGGTTTTGAGACACGTGAGAAGAAATCTCATGCATGCAGATTAAAGAAAGCCTTGTATGGGATGAAACAAGCACCTAGGGCATGGTACGGTCGAATTGATGGCTACTTGCAGAAGATGGGGTTTGTCAAGAGTGACGCAAACCTAATCTCTACTATTTGGTTGTAGAGAATGAGCCTCTAATCCTAGTGTTATATGTGGATGATCTCTTCCTGACAGGATCATCCAAGCTCATCATAGACCGCAAGAAGAACCTAGGCAATTAGGCATGAAGGATTTGGGACAAATGCATTATTTTCTAGGGTTGGAAGTTAGGTAGTAGAAGAGTGAGATCTTCCTTGGACAAGGGAGATACGCTACAGAAATCTTGAATAGATTCAAGATGTAGGATTGTAGACCTATGGCTACTCCATTGGTCACCAACTAGAAGAAGATTGATGCATCAAAAGATAAAGATGTTGATCCCACCTTGTACAGGCAGCTTATAGGGTCCCTGATGTATCTAGTTGTTAAACACACATGGACAGTAAAACAATGTGAAAGATAAATCAGTGAATACATTTTTATTAACAATAAATATACATTTATAGTACACATATGTGACTCTTGGGATTCAGATCCCAAGGTCTCTTGGACTGCTTTGTCCATTCAACTTCCACGCTAACCCATTAGGATTAGGTGTCCAACATTCCCCCCCTTAATCCGAAGGGTTATGTATGAGTCCAAGAAGAGAGCTGTAATATAAAATGTGCAAAAGATGCATGGCAGCACTAGGCTGAATGTGCTCTATGAAATGTTGGTATAAAAGGGCGGTGGTTTAAGGATGACCACCAACACTGGAACGCTTAGTGCAGTTCCCGGAACTCTTCCAAAACTGGCAAGAAAATGAAGTTTTCTGCTAGAGGAAGTGTTCTCAATCTGTGATGGTTTAAGGATGACCAACAACTCTGGAATGCTTAATGCAATTCCTGGAACTCTTCCAAAACTGGCAAGAAGTTGGAGTCTTCTGCTAGAGGAAGTGTTCTCAATCTGTGATGGTTTAAGGATGACCAACAACTCTGTAATCCCTGGAACTCTTCCAAAACTGGCAAGAAGCTGGAGTCTTATGCTAGAGGAAGTGTCCCAGATTGCCAACTGAAGGCATGTTCAGGCATCTTTGTCTCTGGCTACAACTCTGAAACTGGTGTGGCAGGTTGTGGCTTTGAAGTTTGTAGATGACCATCATTTCCCCCCCTGTCAGGTACAAGGTGAGAAGATGGAGAAAACTCAACTGCAAGACTGTTTAATACTCTGGAACAAGTTCTGACATGTGTTTGGAATATCTTCTTGGCTGTTGATGCCCATTGCCAAGAAGCGATCCATCCAAGATGAATCTTTGTTCTTGCAGGACGTTTGTTTTTGAAGCATCTGTGTGAAGAATGGCTGGTTTTATGACAGTGCTTACATGGATGAAGATCAAAACAGTGATCTTTCAAATGCCCAACTCGGTCACAGTGTTGGCATTTTACAATCTGTTGTTGTTGTTGCTGCGGTGGAAGAGGAGTAGAATCTAGAACAGCTGAAACTGAACTGTCATAAGGAGCAAGTGAACTGCGATAAATGAATCCAGCACTCTGAAACTGAATGGGCTTGGCATAGTCTGGAATATGAAAGGACAAGTCCTTGTCATATCCAAGACCCGTTCTGTGCTTGTTGTGGACAAGCTGTTCCCAAGGTCTGATGATGGGCTTGGGAAGTGCAAACTGAGTTTCTGCATCTGCATGTACAACTGCTGCTTTATTTGGATGAATGGTAACATCATTGACTTGCTGTTTATGGGAGTCTGTTTCAATCCTCTGAACAGAAACAGGTTCAGAGTGATGACTCCACTGCTGTAATTCTTCCTGCTGCAGTTGTGATTCAAGCTGCAAAAACTCTATCTTTTCTTGTGCATATTGCAGACATGTTTGAATGTCTAAAAGAGAGGCTTTGTTAATTTTGACTGTGCTGTTAGCAGTGGACATGATTAGAGTTCTCAATAATTCTAATATTCTTTCAAGCTTAGCCATTTTTCTACACCTTAAAAATCTCCAAATCCCACAGAAAAATGTAAGCTGCTAAATATCTTCAAGTTGCACAAGAGAGCCCTATAGCTTAAAGGGAAAAATCAACCAGAGATATCTTGAAACTGTCAAAATTATACAAATATCACCAGACTTTCAGAGATTCTGTTCTTTAAATTCAGCAAATGTTAGGAAGAACAGTGGCTGTAGATAAGTGTAACCACAGAAAATACAAGTTTGTAGCCTTGGGGCTAGATCATTCTTTATGGAAGTCGCTGTAGAAAATACAAAGTTGGCCTATGCAGGTCACGAACCAACTTTAGAAAGATTGCTTTAGGCCTGGAAGTTACAAGGCTATTGGAGGAGTACACCTGGTATAGGCTCCTTTTATTAAGAAATTGAACAAGTTGATTGCATACGCCACTGAAATAAACTCAATCTTCTCTGCTACAGAATTATGGCAGAATACTCAAATCAATCAGCTTGCAATACTGTGTACAAGAATACTCTCCAGCAAGGTACCTTACCAACTTACATATGAATAAGACTTAACTCTTTGACCATTCCAACTCTACTATACACAAGCATCATACATTATTCCCACTCAGCACCTAATACATGACTCAGGTTTGTACATGATATAAGGCTCACAATCATTGTACTATTGTAACCAAATTTCTTCAAATCATTTGAGAACAGGATTGATAAGAATTTCGAAGACAGAATTAGAAGGAAGAATATGCAGGAACCTGGGACTGCTTCTCTATTGACTTCCTCTGCAACAATATTTAACTCCGAAAATGAAGGTAGCCTACCAACAACACGGTTTCTTCAATAAGCTGCCATAGGACCTTGGTCTGATCTGAACATGAAAATATTGTGCTGTGTTTTAACTTTTTCTCTCTGAATTTTTCTGAGCCAAAGATGATTTGCTGGAAATCGGTGAATCGTAATACATTCTGGTTTCAACTGGATCCGGCTTTCGGCGAGGAATGGTATATAGAAGTGCATTCGATCTGCTGCAAAGACAACACGAAAGTGCAATCGATCCGCTGAATAGACAACGCCAACCCTTAAGATCAGAAGCTGCACGAAAAATCTACTCCAATCCTTAAGGAATAAAACGCACCTGGAGCTGCCACTCCAATCTATATTCCAATCTTAAAGGAAGAAAGCGCACTGGAGCTGTATCAAGATGCTCTGTGTGATCTTCGTGAGAATATCACAACAAATAAGATGATCCAGCCATTCTCTTCCTCCGATTTACACAGCAAATGAAAGTTGATACAGCCAGAAAAAATAAGCAAGCATACCTCGGAACTCTGACTTGGAAACATTGAGGAAAGTTCGCTCACAGAGCAAACAGTCTAACCTCCATCCAGACCCTGATCTCTTGAATTATAGAAAGTAACTTACGATTACCATATTTTACCAGAAATTTTTTTTTTTCTGAAGGCCTTCTCATAACTGGATGCGATACGTTCAAGGCATAACTTTCCTCCGATCATAGAAACAACCCTCACGATCTCATCCTTAAAAGCATTGATGTCCTCGGTCTGCCTTGGGGACTCTGAATCTATTATTTTTTCTTCAGAGCACAAACCTTGTTTATCCACATCATTGGCATTCGTTGGTCATCGTTTGTCTTGTGTAAAAGAAATCCATGGCGCAGTTCAGATGCAACAAGGTCGAGTGTAGAACGGAAGGTCGAGTGTAGAAATCCATGGCGCAGTTCAGATGCATCCACCCGTATTCTCCATAGCTTGAGCGTCAAGCAGGTTAGCCTGTGACGCGACTTGTTTTTATACTGAAGTTCAGGAGCGTGAATTGCTCGAAGAGAACAATCTCCTCCATAAGCTGGTACGTTAACATATCTGTACACAATGATTTATATCAACTGTTTATTGTTGACACCTCTATCGATGATTGCCATATTACGAGATATTGTTCAGGTCTCAGAAGCCCGGAGCTCCACGGAGATGGCAGCGTCAAGACTTGTAAATGATAATCTTGCAGTTAATATGTCGTCCGCACCTGTAACGTCTACCAACCCCTTTCAACAAAGATTTGGGCAGACATCACAAGTTTGCATAGGAAACTCTTCGTCATCCAGAAATATCGAGCAGAGGTAAAATGTTGTAAGGAATTCATACTCGTCTTACAAGCAAGTTAGCTCCGACGCCAGGGGTGAGCATTATGCAGATGCGTTTGCGTAGCATACGCGTTATGACAGATGCCAGAGCACTAGAGCGTTGGCAGAGAGGACAGTGACAGCGCTCAGGAGAATGCGAACGTTTAGGCAGAGCCAGGCATTGATTCTTTCTGCGCCAGGCAGAGGCAGAGCAGCGCAGGACAGACAGGACAGAGGGGCGTTTCGAATCAGGTCAGCAGCGTGAGAGAGGGCAGCGTTAAATACCATTCACTGTCACCATGTCAGGCACCAGTATTCATGCGTAGAGAGGTAGTAAAAAACGCACCAGTAACAACGCTTCTATGCATTCATCAACGCTGAGGTAAAAAACGCATGACAGAGGCAGCGCTCAGGTATGAGTAGCTCAGACACAGAATTATGGGCAGAGGTGCAGGACTGACATGCACATAACAGGCCACAGAAAAACAAGCGGCTCTGATACCATGTTAAACACACATGGACAGTAAAACAATGTGAAAGATAAATCAGTGAATACATTTTTATTAACAATAGATATACATTTATAGTACACATATGTGACTCTTGGGATTCAGATCCCAAGGTCTCTTGGACTACTTTGTCCATTCAACTTCCACGCTAACCCATTAGGATTAGGTGTCCAACACTAGTCAATACCAGGCCAGACATTTGATACACTATCAACACCCTCAATTAGTTAATGATAGGACCTAAGAGGGTGCACTGGGCAGCAGCCAAACATGTTCTCAAGTATATACAAGGAACAGTCGACCATGGGCTATTGTACACTAGAGGCAATGACATCAGACTGAGTGGGTTCACTGACGCAGATTGGGCTGGAAATTTAGTAGATCGGAAAAGTACAACTGGGTATTGTTTCAAAATTGGATCAGGAATGACCTCCTGGTGCAGTAGGAAACAGAAATCCGTGGCTCTGAGCTCAACTGAAGAATATATGACAGCTACCACAGCTTCATGCGAAGCCATATGGCTTAGGAAATTGCTTGTGAATCTATTCAGGCGAAGGATGGAAGCGACTAGGATCATGTGTGATAATCAGAGTTGCATCAAGCTATCTAAGAATCTAGTATTTCATGATCGGTCGAAGCACATTGGTATCAGGTGTCACTTTGTTAGAGGTTGTGTCCAATGAGGGGCAGTACAGTTGAGGTACACTCCTACAGGAGAACAAGTGGCAAACATCCTCACTAAGGCTCTAGGAAGAACAAAGTTTGTTCATTTCAAGGAGAAGATGGGGATGGTAAAGAATCCATTTCAATAATGGATAAGTATCAAAAGTTGCAGTGCAGCAGTTAGCAGTGGCATTGTTGTTGATGCTATTGTTGTTGCTTCATCCTCATTGTCCAAAAGTTTTGCTTCCAATTGTTCTAAATGTAAGGCTCTATCCTCCAAATTAGCCTCCTCCAAGCTGTTGTCCCAAGTGATATATGCTCTATCAAATCAAGCCAGCTCACAATAATGTGTTAACAACCTCAAGTTGTAGTGTACATGAACCAAGCTTTCTACCCAATTTTCATTGAGGTTGTTTCTTTTGACATCGAGAATGAAGCTATAGATGCTCCAACACCTCTCTACAGAAGAAGTATTAACCACCTGTGAAAGCACATTGACTATCAATTTTGCCAAAGGTCCCCCAAAGCCATACATGTTCCACCATTCAAAAGGATCCAATCTACCTCTATCATCAATTACATGTAAATAACCAAATGTTCCAGTTTGACTGAAGTATTTTCTTAAGTCTCCGTGCAATCTAGCACACTCCTCCCTGTTAGGGACCAACTTGTCTAATGCTAGCATATACCCATTTTGTACCTCTAGATCTATGGGGTTTTCTCCTAACCCGACCCCCATGTGCAGGTTTGGCCAACCAAGATGGTGAGTAGTATTTTGGCATAAGGACATATGCCAAGGTAAGGAATGGAACATTAAGATTATCCAACCTTTTGACCACATGTTTATGAATATGATCATACAAGATGACATCTTTCTGTTAAACAATATCTTTGATTTTCCCTAGCATGCTAACCATCTTCTCATACACCTCCCCAATCACCAGTGCATATATATCTGCAAAACAAATCATGTTATAAATAGGCTTGGTGAACTGCAAAACATACTTCACACTTGCCCAAATCTGACCATCAAGAACGATGTCCTCCACCTCTTGAAAATCTTCCCTATCAAATGTAGTTGCGGAATTGTCCTTTAATACCTGCCATGATTCACTTGATACCATGCTAGCCGATGTCTCTCTTACCTTCAAAAGGCACCTGAAGATGAGAAAATAGCTAGAAATCTAGTCTTTGCAATTTGCAATAGCTCCAACCTTAAGTGACTGCGGAAAATACCATAGGCATTGCTATGATTGGTAATAAACCTTATCATGTACTTGCCTTTCTTGTACAATGAACCAATCCATTTGTATTCAGGTTCCTTTATCTTAATAATGTCATGCATCAAAAAGTTTGTTGTGTGAACCAAACACCTAGACCAAAATATGTTGGGGTATCTAGCCTCAATGATTATTCCCGTTGCCTTACAATTAGAAGCATTATCAATAACGAATTGGATGAAAATATATGGCCCAATACTTTCAATTGTTTGAATTAATGGTTCTGCAATGTTGATGTTGGTCTTGAACTTCTCTGAGTAGTCATGAGATGAAAGGAAGACTACACCAATAGAAAACACACCAAGAACACTTATCAACAGCTTTCCTTTTACATTTGTCCAACAATCAGATAAAATGGATACCTCGTATTCATTCCAAGCATTTGGGAATTTACCCAAAACATTTTTTATTTTGGCTTTCTCCTGATCAAGTCCCACGGTTCTAGATATGTCATACCCATGGCTCTTGTATCCCTTAGGGTCATCATTGATGGAGGCAACCATTTCATGCCAATAAGGTGAGCGAAGAACATTGAATGGTATTGCACGTGCAAAGAGAAACCAGAAAAAATTTGCATCCACATCATCCTACAACCTTGATCAAGGAGTTTTGATATTGTTCTACACCTTAAGGGGATATTTGTGCCTGTGGCTGCAAATCCACTACCATGGGTGCATGTCGATGGAGTTCTTTCTCTATGTGTGCTAGTGATGTCATGTTCACCCTTTGATCTTTTTTATTTGTATTGTGCTTCCTCCTCTTCCCTTATAAATTTGGCTCTTTGTTGTGTTGGCACATTTGCACAGGGTTTTGATTCCTATTTGCTTATTTCCATCCCATGGTCTTTTCCCACATAGATGCTTTCTGGCACGAGTATATGAACCTGTGCAAGTAGATTTGCAAGGGGGCATACCAATTTAGTGGTTCCACCCCCTTTCCCTCCTTCAAGCTTGGTAACATATTTCCACAAGGGTATTTAATCTACCTTGGTTTTCTTGCCATCATCTTCACTCCCATTATCCTCCTCCTCCTCTTCCTCTTTAGTACTCCTCCTCTTCTCCAGGGCATCATATTCCACCACTACCCACTTCTTCATCATTTTCATCACTTCTTCTTATGTTTCCCAACACCATCATCATATCAAAAAAATGGAACCAACAAGATAACGCTAAGCCATATACCCATCATGTTTTTTGAAGCTAGAGATTCTTGCCTTCAATAAAATGAGGGAGGAATGGGAAAGAGTAGGAGACGAGAACATCTAGATTCTAGATTCAATCAACATATAAAAAACACAAATGTTACATGGAAAAAAAAGAACAGGATTAGACCCTACCTCTTTGGCTCTCCAATGGTGGTGGCAATCTTCAATCTCCTTTGCAATCTCCCACAATCTCCCTTCAATCTCCCACGAGCTCATCAAGGCTCAAACCCTCTCAATCTCTCTCACACTCAGAAAATTATGTTAAGTGGGAGGGGAGGAGACCTTTTATCCTTTTTGGCCCTCCCATTTCCCTCCAAAAAATTAAAATTCACCTTTCTTGGTCACATGTGGGTGTAAAAGGGCAAGACCGCTTTTTTTGGGGCGGGAGTGATTGCTTTTGTATTGCTCACCATCGTTAAAATTGCTCTGAGAGCGACAGGGAACAATACAAGAGCAATCGCTCTCAACAAAAACCAAGGAGCACAATATTTCTTCCAAAAGCGCGCTCCCTAAGCGCTTATGCTTGGAGCGCACTTCGAGAGCAAGTGCGAGGGGGGGTGTCTCCCTCGTAGCACTGAGTCAAAAGCTTTAGCCGACAATGATAACCAAAGTTGTATCAAATTCTTGGAGAATCCACTGTTTCACAACAAGTCAAAGCACATTGAGATCAAATACTACTTCATCATAGACAAGATGCTAAAGGAAGCAATCAAGCTCCAATATATTCCTACAAAGGCGCAATTAGTAGACATTTTCACCAAGCCCTTGGTGAAGGGAAAGTTCATCTGGTTTTGAGACAAGCTTGGAGTGGGGGAGAATACCTTCCTCACTAAGAGGGAATGTTAGTGTTTGTAGCTCAAACAAGTATTTCCATAAGGGGGTCTACTTAAGGAAATTGTCATTAAATGTATCCTATGATTTTTTTTTGAAGTTCATTTTATTAATTAATTAAGTGAACATATTTTTATTGAAGTGACTTTTAATTAATAAAGTGACTAAAGTGGGTCACTTAATGATGTTTTTAAAAGAGAGGCATTGATTTCAGGGGTAGACCTTAACCATTGAAGACTAGGTTTTTGACTCGTGTCAAAGTTATAGAAGACAGAGAAGGCAAAGAACAAAGACACAACGAGCATTCATTTCACAAATCATTGATTTTCAGCCATTGGCGAGGAGTTTCAGCTGTGGTTCAACAAGAAGAAGAAGGCCAGCCAACATCGAAGAAAAACAGTGTTCCACGGGGACACGTCCCCCAGGGTCGGGTGCACGCACCCCACGCACCTGGGACGGGGGGACGTCTGGGGAAACGTTTCCCCATGTCCCCCTTTTGGGGAGACGTGGGGAGACGCAAGGGGGGACATTTCCACAGTGTGGGGGACGCAACTCCCCAAAAGGGGGACGCCTGGGCGTCCCCCCTAAAAATGAGCTATGCTTCCCCCCTTAAATTGGCTTATAAACAATGATTAATGAGAGGGGGAACCTAGTATTTGATCATATTGCCTACTAATGCTATGCAATTCATGGTAATGTTAAATTCTTAAAGTAAAAATGACATTCTCCTTTATCTTTCATTTTCATCCTTTTACTTAAATTTTTAACATTACCATGAAATGACTTAGGATGTTTGACAGTGGTTCTGACCTCATTGGATTTCTTATGGAGAAAGTAGAATTTTAGATCTCACTCAAAATCCAGCAGACTTAACAATTTTTTAGGAATTAAAGATTCGATGGATTGCAATGTTTCCATTGCATTTTATCATGTACAAGGGTATGGAATTAGTATTTAATCAAGAGCACCAAACCCTCTGTGTACTTTAGAGTGACTTTTAGACTCATCACTCCACTGTTTTTGAATTTAGTTATATCAATTTACTATTCCAGTCTTTAGATTTCAGTGTCTATTATAGTCTATTTTGTTTAGTACTAATTAGATTCTAGAATGATGAATGATCAATTTTAATTTTAAATCAATTTAGAATCTAGAGTGATGAATGATGAATTTAACTTTTAAATCAATGTAGATTCTAGAATGGTGAATAATGAATGATGAATATGTATCAGAGTATTTCATTATTGAATCTCATGGTCTATGGATGAATCATGTATGTATTAGTAAGGATGATGAGTATGGATCAACGTATTTCATTACTTAATTCAATTGTGTATGTATCATTGTATTTATGCTTTCATTATTGAATATGAATTTGAAATATATATATATATATATATATATATATATATTAAAAAAAATTATATACCTCGACGTCCCCCCTAAATTTCCCTAAAATTTGAGGGTACTCCCGCACGTCCCCCTTGTGCGTCTCCCCGCACCCGCATCTCCCCATCCCGGAGTCTTGGTGGAACATTGAAGAAAAACAACCATACAGCTTAGCAGAGCAGGGCATATAGCATGCCGAACAGATTGCAGAGTAGACCACATGTGTGGTGCAGATATGCCTTGATTTCTATGCAGACTGGAATTTTCCAGGTTGGTTGTTCGTTTGTTAATTTCTCAGAGCCATTTTCCCTGTAAGAGAGCTCTTGTATGTTCTGAGGATATTTTGAATGGTGAACTGATCTAGAGGAGTAGAAATAATTGTGCACTGTGTGTAATTGTTTTTCTCGTTTTCTGTTGCATGTAAGAATTAATAATTCAATCAAATCTAAATCAAATCTAAGTTGCAGTAAACGTTGCCCGGGGGTCTGTTTCCGACCAAAAACGAAACGAAAATGAGGAAACTCGTACCGTACGACCTGGAAACTCGTTTCACACTGGGGAAACGTGGCCAGTACGGTCGGAAACGAGTTTCCAGGTCGTATGGCAGAACTTCCAATTAAAACTTGACTTTTTCTTTTATTTTATTCTTTTTTCGCTTCCAATTTTTTATTGGGTGACTAAAGTATCTTCTGGATGCTTCTAGATGCCTCTCTCAAGTTATAAAAAAAGACTCTCGCCTCATTCTCTCATCACACAATTGGGCACATCATTTCTCTTGGAGATAGACGATTTTAGCAAATGAGAAGAGAGGAAGAGAGCAATGGTTTCAGCTAGGGCGTTTTCAACAGTAAGCAAAGGAGATTTCAGCAACAAGAGAAAGAGATTTCAGCAGCAGATTTGGAGTGCAGAGTTTCCGGCTACGACATTCTTGGCTTTTAGCTCAGCTACAACGATATTTCTCGTCTTTTTTGGCATTTTGGGGTAGCTTCAGCGACAGTAAATTAATTTGGGTAAGAAGCATTCATTTTCTTAGTTTTTTCCTAGTATTTCTTCAATTTTTCGAGGGTTTATATTGCCAAAAATATGAAAAACGTTTTTTCTTTACAAATTTGTTTTTTAATTTTTTTGCAGCAATGGCTTCCAACCAAAGTGCAGCTACAAGTTCAAACCCAAGGGTTGAATATTATCCTCTTTGCAGGCATGTTCAGAAGCTTCAAAAATGTGGAGGTGGTGGCTCATGGGAATGGCAATGTAATCTTTGCAGTAATTCATACAAGGGCTCCTACCTAAAGTGAAGGCACATCTTTTGCATGGAGGAGGACAGGGGATTGTAGGTTGCACAAAAACAGCAGACCCACTAGCAAGGATGGCATATCAAAGAGAGCAAGATGAGGTGGACGGAATTAAGAGAAGGCATGATGAGCTTAGTCAAGCTACTCCTCAAGCTCCATCTAACATTGAGCCAGGCATTGTAGTTGAAGCAAGGAAGAGGAGAGCTAGTGCCACTCAACAACATGAACAACCAGCATCCAAAAATACCAGAGGGGCATCCCCTTCAGTTCAGGATAGCAAAATTGCTAAATTGGTGAATGTGCAAGCGAGAGAAGAAACTGATTCCAGAGTGGCTAGGTGCATTTATGCATGTGGTATCCCATTCAATGTTGCTCACTCTCCTTACTAGCAAGTTGTGATAAGGGTAATTAACAAAGCTCCTCAAGGGTACAAGGGCCCCAACTATGAGAAAGTCAGAATTCAGCTTCTCAAAAATGAGAAGAAGCTTGTGGAGGATATCTTATCACCAATTCGTTCTTCCTGGAGTAGCTCTAGGGTTACCATAGTCTCAAATGGATGGACAGATACAAGGCGCAGACCATTGATAAATATCATTTCCACTTCCCCCAAAGGGAGCAATGTTTATAAAGGCGGAAGACTGCTCAAGAGAGGTAAAAGATGCGCAGTTCATTGCTGATGTTATTATAAAAGCTATTGAACAAATAAGGCCTAACAGGGTGGTGCAAGTTATCACAGATAATGCACCAGTTTGCAAAGTTACAGGTTTCATTATTGAGGGGAGGTATGACCACATCTTTTGGACACCCTACATTGTCCATAATCTGAATCTAATCTTAGAGGAGATCGACAACAAAGTTCCATGGATAAAGGAAATCACAAAGGAAGCAAGGGAGATTGTTAAATTCATCACCAACCACCACCAATCTCAGGCAATATTTCGAGAGTACTCCAAATTGGAGTTGTTAAAAGTTGTTGAGACAAGACATGCTTCAAACTTCTTGATGTTGCGTCGCCTTGTTGAGGTTAAGCATCCATTAGTTTCTATGGTGGTGAGTCAACTTTGGGTTGAATGGAGACAAGCAGATTCAGAGCGGGTATATATGGTGCATAGATTGTGCCTTGATGAGGATGGATGGAGCAAGATAGATTTCTTGCTGAAGTTCACAACCCTTGCATTTGAGCTTCTTCGGAATGCTGACACTAACCAGCCTTTCTTAGGAGAGGTATATGATGGCATGGATTCCATGGTTGAGAAAACTATGGAAATCATTTCACAAGGATCTCCACAACTTTTGTTTGTTGATGATCATTTTGTTGATTTAGTCAAGAAAATCATTGTTGATAGGTGGAACAATTTCAACACTCCATTGCACATTTTAGCACATGCCTTGAACCCCAAATTTTATGATGAGGAGCTTATTTCTCAAAGCAATGGGAAGAGGAAGGCACCCCATAAGGATAGAGAGGTGGCTAATGGGGTGAAAAAATCCCTTATGAGAATATTTCCGTCTCATCTACACAGGGAGGTAAAGGAAGAATTTGTCAGTTTTGCTGCAGGATTAGATGATTATGCAGATATATCATCTTTGGAGGAAAGAAGCACCATGAATCTAGTTAGGTGGTGGATTTGTCATGGAACAGATGGTGTACATTTGCAAAACCTTGCCATTCATGTTCTTTCACAAGTGGCAAGCTCTTCATCAGCAAAAAGGAATTGGAGCACCTATGGTTTTATTCATTCTGTAAAGTGCAATAGGTTGGGCTCACAAAAGGTAGAGGATCTTGTTTATGTGCACTCCAACCTTCGCCTTGCATCTCGTAGGGGTCCAAAATACAATAGTGGTCCTTCTAAAGAATGGGATGTGGATGCAGAAAGTCCTGATTTGGATCTCTCTCTTGCTGCCCTGAATATTGAGGTCCAGCCCGAAAGTGGAATTGGCCCATCATCTTCTTCAGCACCACCATCCACTATTGAGCATTCTTCTGCTTCTATTTTTGATGAGGATTAGTCTTTTGTCTGTATATTTCTTGCAGCCTCATAGTCTTTATTGTACTTGCAGCCTCATATATATAATAAAGGCTGATTTTGAGATTTGGATATATAATAAAGGTTGATTTTGGATATTCTGATATTGCTATTTTTATTATGTGATCATTCATGAGTAAATGTGATGTAAATTTAATCATAATGTTTAAACTTTAAATGTAATAAATTATAATGTGTCATGTATGCTTCATGATTGCACATAACATTTCTTAAATGTCATATATATATATATATATATATATATATATATATATCGCGTTTCTCCGTTTCCAAAATTTGGGGGTGTCACGTTTCGTACCCGTGCCCGTTTCGAAAACTCGTACCCGTTTCCCCATTTCGTGCAACTTAGGATCAAATCTGTTTGCTTAGATTGCTGTTTTAGGATAATTTAACATTCTATTTATCTTTTCATTAACTGTTAAAATCTCAGCAGTATTTGTATTCAGTAGATCTGCGGTAAATTTAATTTTCAACAAGGTCTCTACTAGAAAATAGATTGTCAGTAGCTGCGGTGAGATATTAACAGGCCACACTTTGTGAGTTGCCATTACCAGTTGCAATGGAGTAATTGGGGGGAAGCTGTGGTGTTTAATATCCAATGCCTCAAAAGGAGAGGCTGAGGAAAGAGTAGAATTGCCCAAGGTCTAAGAAGCAAGAAGGTGGCATAGAAGGACAGTAGAAGAAGGTTGAGTCCTGGGTGAAAGGATTCAGAGTCAAGACTTCAGGAGCCCTCCCATTGAAGAAAACAGTGAAAAATGTTTGTTTTAGCAGCAGAAATATAAAAAAAGATGTCAGGGAATTGCTGAATTGCGAAGTCACGAGCTGGAAAGGGGTCAGCATTTTGAAAGATCTCTAGAAGAGCTCCTTGAAGAAGTAGAGCTGCCAAGCATCAAAGTGTGCACAATGGCAGATACAATCACTCTATTGGTATGGACAATCCGCATAATTGCAGAGACTATTACAAAACCAGAGGACAAACTCGGCAGAAAATTTGACAGCCGGAAGATCACTTCCCAGGTCCAATCCTCGGAGAGGAAGAGCTGCTATCACCAATCAGCCAGCTCATCCCAAGTCAGTTGATAGCAATACTCTGTGTATATTTCGCTGTTAATATTGCTAAGTTTCTATCTTATGTAAAGAAACAGTTTTTGAAGTTGCGAGGACCATCAACCACTTCGGCTATTATAGTAAAACCACAGTAACACAGGGTCATCAGGATATTAAGGATCAACAGTAAAATGGAATCCCGTACTTGGCTCAAGCGTACATTTTTGTGTATGCTATGCACAGTTAAACGCCATAAATAGGGTATCATATTTAATAGAAGTATCCCTCTTTTCTGAGCTAAAAAGAAGCTAATCTAAAAAGCAATATTAAACTCAACAATCTAATATAATAATAAGAATTCATCGTCGCAATTTTAAACATAAGTTCCATAGCGTTATTATTTGCTCTGGAAATGAAATAGTGTGCTTCAAAGTATAGTATACGTAAACAACACAAATTGAGTTCCAACCACAAAATAATACATGCTCTCAACTGTGATTTCAAATTTTAAATCACATAGTAATTTCAACCGCAATTCAAAACTACCTGAAGTTATCCAGTGTTAGAAGCTGAGTTATCTCCTTGTATAGTTCTTCATTAAATGTTGAGAATACCTTCAGATCTTTCACCAAAATATCAACCGCTTTAGCTCGGTCTTGTCTGTAACAAAAAAGAAATTACTTAAACAGTGCCATGTAGTCTAAAACTGCAACTAATGGAAATGTCGTTTAAGAAAAAGTAGCCATTTATTCACTGCTATTAGTACCTGTCCAAGGCCTCCAAATACTTCTGTTTCCTGATCTCGAAGAATATTTTCATAGAATACCGGTTATCATCAACCTTTGTAAAGCCTGAGAGATAACGCTCAACTTCATCCCATTCCCCAGCCTGAGCCTTCTCATCAAAATATTTCATATTGAAAAAGAAACCCGACTCTTGCTCAAGCCTGAAGGTCATGTTCACAATACTCTACTAAATAAGCCCCAATCACTGCATGTTTCATCAATTCTAAAGCGACAGATTAAAAAAAAAACAAAAAAAAGGGCAGAATACAGTACTTACTTATGCACCGACTCCTTGAATTTTTCCTCATCCAAGAACTGTAGGATAAGGAACACCAATTCTCTACTAAGAGATGACATGATGCCAGTTTTTACTTTATCATTAACTATCCAAGTCCGTTACAAAATGTTCAATCAAACAGCAAGCCCTGCATACCTGACGGTGCGTCCATATCAAACTAAACTTTTCAGACGAGCATTTTAGTCTCAAAACAAAAAAATTTAGGTTTTCTTGGGAAGACACGGCAATTTAAATGCAATATACGAAAATCTCGTGGTTAATTAGGATTGGAAGTAATTAAAAAAAGAGATTCGACACCGTTTGGCGGAATTGCAACAGTGTTTCGCAGTTTAAATTTGGACAGTTTAGACACTTTTTCACAGTAATTCAACAGAGAGAGACTAAATTTGCCATTAGATTACAGTCGTTCGTAAATTTACAGTCATGTTTCAAACATTTGCCCGCTACAGAGCAAAATACCAAAATACAGGACATGAACGGTAAATAACAACCGAAAGCTGTTAAAACAAACCTTTAGACCGCAAAACTAAACCAGCAAACTAATTTCTGTTAAAACAAACCTCTAGACCGCAAAACTAAACCAGCAAACTAATTTCTGTTAAAACAAACCTCTAGACCGCAAAACTAAACCAGCAAACTAATTTCCTGGCTTTTCTTCAAAATTAAACCTCAAATCTCCCATGCAAGCCCGCAGACATAACGCAAAATGTTGACTAATCAGTACCTCGTTAGAACGGGAAAAGAAACCGGGAGAATTCATTTACCAGGATTTCCGACAAAATCTTACAACTTCCGGAGGATTGCTTTAACGGCCGCAGAGCTTCGTCGAACAAACACTTCAGCCAAGGGTTTCAGGGCTAAAGATTTCAGCCTACGCCCTCACACCTCGAAACTGCTCGCCATTTAATCTTCTTCTTCGACACTCAAGATCAGCGAAAAATACGCGATAGGGAACGAAATGATAAAGAAAAAAGATAAAGCGGAGAAAAGTATTTCACCATCCTTTTCCCGAGGCAGCAACCCGGGCTCCTCGTTGCTTATAAATTATAAGGCTATCAACCTATCACAGGTCTTATAAAATGACTTCTAATAATTAAGGTGCCTTATATACGCTGATAAGCACAAAGAGAGAGTATGGCCGGTCACCGGAACTTGGCCACAAGGGCAGTGTCCGAGGCCTCCTTACGTGCGGTAGCTGACGATTGAACAGCATGAATATTCGCCGAACTCGGCCGTTGCCCGCTTCTACGACAGTTGACTTGCTTTGGACGCGTTATAGGAGACAATGTTAAGAGTTCGAACTACATATGCGTTTCCTGTGTGTTAGAATGGTTTAGATGTGGTTCGAACCTGTGACCTCTTGGGTCAAGTTATCCGACCGGCGACGAGGACGGTGGTGAGTAACGGACGGCCGGCCGGCTGGCGGTTGTTTTGTCTCAGTCGAGCGCGTACGGATTTGCTTTTACATGCGGTGTCAAGTGCGCGTTGAATCCATATAAATAGGTCATTGGAAAGGATGAACGGGTATTCGGACTTAAAATTCTCGTTTATACACCTCATCTAACGGACCTTATGATACCCAGCAGCCTGGAGAGGACAGAGATCTTTGGATTGAAATGGAGTTACAGGGCCCTTAGTAAACTGGTAACCGGCGTGCCCATTGAATGTCCTTTATCTTGTAAAATTCAGCCGATTTCCTCTGCGAACACAGAATCTTCTTCTGACGGCCGTTTTTTTCCCGTAAGGGACGTTTTCTCAAGGGCACGTCAGAACAGGACATCCTCTTACAAAATCGGGAATTTTATTTTTTTAATATTATTTTCGGCGGAGATTAAGGTATTGCACTCCATCCAAATGGCAAGCGTTCAAAACTCGAAACTTCTCATATTGGTCAACGAAAAGCCCGACCCAGGCTTTTACTGCAGCTCTTTCTTTGAGGTTATTGGGAACGTTACGCACTGTTGGGCATGGGATGTGTAGTTTTCAGGATTCTCACTTAACGTGTGAAGTTAAAGGGGATAGAGAATTGAAATTTACAATTGTATTAATACGTTACTAAGTTTTTAAGAAGGATCAAAGGGATTAAAATTGTATTAATATTTTATTTAGTTTTTAGAGGGATTAAAATAATTTTGGAGAGGGACCAAAGGGATTAAAATTGTATTAATATTTTACTTAGTTCTTAGAGGGATTAAAATAATTTTGGAGGGATCAAAATAATTTTGGAGGTGAAATTTTTTTTTCCATTTGTTTTAAAAGATAATTTTAGTATATTGAGAGATTTGATCTCTATAAAGATGTTTTGGTACATTAAGAGATTTGATCTCTTTGAATCTTTATAGATCTGAATTTAAGATAAGTTTTCACAGATTTTAATATTTTTAATAAAATTTGAACTATTCAAATTTTATTTTACAATTATTAACGAAAATTAAATGTAAATTGTTTTCATGAGCAAACCACTGCACCAAAGTCATACAATTCATTAATTTTGATCAAAAAGTATGTTAGAGATGCTCATGTTGGAGAGAAAAGTTAAAAAAACTTACCCGGCATTTTATTAGCCAAATAATTCTAGGAAAATTTAAATGTAAATTGTTTGTCCATCCAAATCACTACACCAAAGCCATATAAATTCCATAATTCGGATAAAAATTTGTGGTAGGGATGCTTATGTTGAAATTGGGGAAACACCATTATGATTAGAGGAAGAAGTTAAAAAAAAACAACAACAACAACAAAAAATCCATGCATTTTTATTAGCCAAATTTATTATTACATGTTTTTCATTTTAATGTTTTTAATTAAAATTTGAATTATTCCTCTAACCTGGTTAAAAAATATTATCAAGCATTTTATTAACCAAATTTATTACTATTATTATCAAATTTTAAGGTCTTTGCCACACCAAATTGGTGTATGAGACCCCTTGTTTGTGGGACAAGGGACCCACCTCCGCCAAATTGGTGTATGAGACCCCTTATTTGTGGGACAAGGGACCAACTTCCATGCAGCGATTTGACTGCTAAGTCTACAAAGGCATACATACTCTACCCCCTTCAGTTTTGAACTTGTGACCTCTTAGGAGGAAACACATGTCTTAACCATTAGGCTTATTACAAATGTTTCATTTTAATATTTTTTGTTTTTAAATTTGAATTATTCAAATTCTACGTCACAATAATTAATGAAAATGTAAATGTGAATTGTTTGCCCATCCAAACCACTGCATCGAAGCCATACTGATTCAATAATTATGATAAAAATTTGAGCTAGGATGCTCATGTTGAAACTGGGCCAACATATGAATGTTAAAATTTGGGTATGAGAGGACAAATGGTTCCCTAAGGCTTTGATCTCTGGCCTAAGGAAAAATGTCCAAATTTATTTTTTACTTTTTTCCTAAAGTGACTTTATAAGTGGTTAAGTTACATTCTAATTTAAAAGTGACTTTATAAGTGGTAAAGTTACATTCTAATTTAAATGTGACTTTATTAAAGTCAATGAAGAATTAGAAAGTGAAAAAATGACTATGGAAATAAAAGGCTAAGTGGGTTTTTATTTAAGTGGGTGATTTAAAAAATAGAAAGTGAGAATTAAATGCACATTTATTCTCATCCCTAGATTTAAATGAATCTCATTCATTACATCTTAGGGTAACCCAAAAGGACATCTAAAGAATAAAAGGAGAAGAGAAGAGGAAAAGATCAATTTCATTCTATCATGAGCATTTGAGAAAAAGAGAATAGAGAGCAAGGAGAAAATTTCTAAACAGTGAGGAAGTGAAGGAAAGCAGTGAGAAGACATTTTAGCAAATTTGGGCAGCAGCATTTATTGTCACGCATCCCAAGGCAAAATCGTACATCATAAGAAAGGGACAGATATCGAGGAAGAGGGACCACAGCAAGGGCACAAATTTCGAGGCAGATTTGGGCACAAATTTCAAGGTAGTTGCACTGCTAAAATCCGTATGGTTCATGCAGTCCATACAGCAAGTTCTAGGAACATTTTTCGAGGCAAGTCGTACAACATTTAATGTTGTTTTATTGCTAGAAAAAACATTGTTTTCCCTGTTTGCTGATTGGCACAATTTTCAAGGCAGAGTTCAAGCATGAAAATCGAGATAAGTTGTAATTTGTGGTTGCTGGAATTTTTACTGTGTATTTCAGTTTCTCTGTAAAAGCATTTTCAGAAATAAAGAAGAGCTCTAAAACTGGTTTTCCCTAAGAGTTGTAGGGGGTTTTTCCAGGGTCGCATTGACCAAAAATCACCATGTTATTTTCTGTGTGTGGTTGTCATAATTTTGTTGTGTTTTATTTCTGCAATTTCAGCAGTGGTGAAATCTCTAAATTTGTGTTTTCAGAAAAATATTGTCATTTCCAGATTTTAGAATTTTTATCATGCTTGGATTTAAAACTAAATGCATGGAGTGATAAGGTAAACTGATAACTGAAGTGGGGGTTGAAATTTCTTCATAGTATCTGAGCTTGGTTGGCTAAAAAGTACAGTTTGGAACAGCAAAGTGAAAATTATACCAAGCTGATTTTTACATAGAAAACAAAAACCTTTTCACAGATTTGAAAATTTTGGTTTAGTAGAACAGTAAAACATGTCTTTGGGTTTGAGAGTTGAAGACGGGTTGGATGGGCAAAACAACTACAATGCATGGAAGGAGAGAATCCAGAGCATCTTTGAGGAAGCAGAAGTTTGGGGCATTATGGTAAATACCACACAGAACCCAGTAGTAGTACCTGCTGACCCTGTACAGTTAGCAGAGTTTAACAAAAAGAATGTTAAGGCAAAAAGATTGATTCTGGAAGGAATCAAAGACCATGTCATTCCTCATGTGAGAGGAAAGACTTATGCACATGAGATGTGGACAGCCTTGACCAGTCTTTACCAGAGCTCAAATGAAAACAGAAAAATGGTCATAAAGGAGAAATTGAAGGCCATTAAAATGGCTAAGACTGACAGTGCTACAACATACCTCACAAAGATCACTTCAGTGAGAGATGAGTTGGCAGCCATATGTGAGATCATTGCACCCACTGAGTTGGTGAGGATTGCTTTGAATTATCTTCCCAAGACTTAGGAGAATTTTGTGGATGGCATTGTTGCACGAGAAAACCTTCCCGATTGGGAGAGGTTGTGGGATGATTGCATTCAGAATGAGATCAGAAAGAACCATCTTGGGGCAGCCAAACAGGTGGAGGAGGATGACAATGTGGCATTATTAGCAAGAGGCAAGAAGGGCAAAGCAAAGAAGCAAGCTTCCAACAGTGGAGGCAAAGGCAAAGGTAAAGGCAAGCAGCAAAACAAGGAGAAGGACTATTCCAAAGTCAAATGTTGGAATTGTCAAAAGTTGGGACGCTGTGATGTTGTGTGTCCAGAGAAGAAGAATAAGAAAGGGAAAGAAAAACCCATGGCAGCTTCTGGAGAGATAAAGAGCTTCTCAGAGAGCTTTGATCGGAGTTTGGATTCATAGCTTGTGAGCCCACTAGTGCAGGATCAGCTGCCATACAGGTTTAGAGGGAGTGTCCATTCCCCTCTACTAGCAGATCATCTTCTAGCATTTGGTATGTTGACAGTGGCGCTTCCCGCCACATGACAGGAGTCAAAGAGTACTTCTCAAAGCTTTCGGAGGGTGATACTGATATGGAGGTAGTACTTGGTGATGACAGCATTGTTAGAGCAGTCGGTGTGGGGATATTGACATTTGATAAGGGACCCAAACCTCCCTTGAAAGTGTCAGTGTTCTATATGTGCCTGGAATAAAGAAGAACCCGATATTCGTCTCGGCACTTGAGGACAGAGGGTATGATGTGTTTTTCAGGAGAGGGCAAGTGCTTGTATATCCTAGGGGAACTCTAGCTTCTTTAGCTAGAGAGATTGGTGTGGGCCATGCCAAGGTGTACAAGTTCTCATTCCAACCCCTAATGGCATTGAGTAGCAGCACTCGAGACAGGATCGATAGCAGATCTAGCAGTCCAGAGTTGTGTGAGATTTGGCACCGCAGGATGGGGCACATGTGTCATGGGGCCTTGAGTACATTGCAGGAGATCATCACTAGTGTGCTAAATTTCAGTTATGATCACCTTAATGTATGCAGAGGATGTGCTCTGGAGAAGTTTCCTAGATCCCCTTTTCCCAGCAGTGACAACAGAGCGACCGGGATCCTTGACTTGATTCATACCGATGTGAGTGGTTGGAGGTCTCATGTATCCTTGAATGGCTATTAGTACTATGCTTTATTCATTGATGACCACTCCCGGAAGACCTGGATTTATTTCTTGAAGACCAAGAGTGAGGTCTTCAAGCGGTTTGAAGAGTTCAAAGCTCTTGTGGAGACCCAGACAGGTAGGAAGATCAAGGTCCTCAAGTCGGACAATGGAGGGGAGTATATCCTTGGTGAGTCTGTTGATTTTTGTGCTAAGGCAGGCATTAGGAGGGAGTTCACAGTTCCTTACAACCCCCAGCAGAATGGGGTTGCGGACAGGAAAAACAAATCCATTGTAGGGGTTGCCAAAGCCATGCTTCATGATCAGGGGTTCCCTTTATTTTTGTGGGCAGAGGCCTACAACACTGTTGTGTACTTGCAGAACAAGAGTCCACATCGTGCCTTGGGGATGTGACTCCGAAGGAGGCCTTTTCTGGGAAGAAGCCTGATGTTGGGCACTTTCGTATCTTTGGGTGCCTTACATATTCCTATGTCCCCAAGGAGAACAAGACCAAGCTAGAGCCCACTGCAAACAAGGACATCTTTGTGGGTTATAGCGAGACCTCTAAAGCTTATCAGATTTATATTCCTACGCAGTGGAAAGTGGCTATCAGGCGGGATGTGAAGTTTGAGGAAGAGAGAGCTTTCAAGAGGTCCCGAGAGTTAGATTATCCAGAGTCACTAGACCCTCAGGAGAAATTGAGTCAGTCACAAGGATCCAGTGGTCAAGGATCAAGAGGTACATCAATTACAGTGTCAAGTCCATCAGTTAGTAGTGACTCTCAGAGTCAGGTGGGTGGTTCTTCGAGAAGCATGCAGGGCATTCCATAGAGCAGTTCACAAGGTAGTCCACTAATGGACAGTTCGCACAGTACTTCAGCATCTACAGGCACAGATTCAGGCATGAGGTCAGTTGGCAGGCCTTCAGGAGTTCAGGCTTCTAATGATGATGAGGATTCCTTCACTCTGGTGGGAGAAGTATGTTCATGGAAGAGGAAGCCCAAGTGGCTTCAATATACCTTGAGCGAGGCCACATTAGTTGTTGGGCCAAAGAGATAGCTTAGAGAGAGTAAACCACCTGAGCGGTTCTGTACTTACATGGCATTGGTAACAAGAATTGTTGACTCTGAGCCTTCTAGTTATGAGGAGGCAGCCAACCAGCAGGTCCGGAGAGAGGCCATGATGGAGGAGTATTCTTCTATTATGAAGAATGATGTTTGGGAGGTAGTGCCGAGGTCTAAAGGTAAATCAATTGTTACTTTCAAATGGCTCTACAAGATAAAGCATGATGCAGATGGCAGCATCAAGAAGTTCAAGGCTCGATTTGTGGCGAGAGGGTTCTCACAGGTAGAGGGAGTTAACTATGAGGAGACCTTCGCTCCCGTAGCTTACTATACATCTATTCGCTCCATTATATAGATTGCAGCAGAGATGGGTTGGAAGATCCATCAGATGGATGTGAAGACTGCATTTCTTAATGGCTTCATTCAGGAGGAGGTTTATATTGAGCAGCCACAAGGCTTTGAGGTGCATGGGAAGGAGTCCCATGTATGCATATTGAAAAAGGCACTCTATGGATTGAAGCAAGCTCCTAGAGCTTGGTACTCGAGGATTGATACATACTTGTAACAATTGGGTTTCACAAAGAGTGAGGTTGATCCGAACCTATACTTCATTGTGGTGGGTGAGGAGCCTCTCATTTTGGTGTTGTATGTTGATGACTTGATCATCACTGGTGCAAAGAGACTCATTGAGGGCTGCAAGAGAGATCTTGCTTCAGAGTTTGAGATGAAGGATATCGGCTTGATGCATTATTTTCTGGGATTGGAGGTGTGGCAGGAGGAAGGGAATTTCTTCCTGGGACAAGGGAAGTACATTGTGGATATTCTTAGCATATTTCACATGGAGGACTGCAAACCCATGTCTACACCTATGATCACTAAATGGAAGAAGCTTCACGCTTCTGATTCCGAGTTGGTGGATCCTACTCTATATAGACAACTGATTGGTTGTTTGATGTATTTGGTCAACACTTGACCAGATATATGTTTTTTAGTTAACACTATGAGTCAGTTCATGTGTGAGCCCAGGAGAGTGCACTGGGTGGCTGCAAAACACATTCTTTGTTACTTGCAGGGGACTGTGGATTTTGGTCTGGATTATAGACAGGGTGATGGAGTGAGATTGGTAGGGTACACAGATTCAGATTAGGTAGGTTGTGCTTCAGATAGGAAGAGTACTTTTAGGTGTTGTTTTGGGTTGGGTTCGACAGTTGTGTCATGGATTAGCTAGAAACAACAATCAATTGCATTGAGTTCAGCTGAGGCAGAGTATGTGGCTTCTAATTTAGCTAGTTGTGAGGCCATATGGCTTCGCAAGATGTTGTTTGGCCTATTTGGTCAGGCATTGAGACCTTTAGTAATTTATTGTGATAATCAGAGTTGCATAAAACTCAAAGAGAATCCAGTTTTTCATGACAGGTCAAAACATATTGAGATCAAGTATCACTTCATTAGAGACTATGTCCAAAAGGGAGTTGTCAAGCTTGAGTACATTTCCACAAATGAGCAGGTAGCGGACATTTTCACCAAAGTCTTACCACGAGGCAAGCATATCTACTTCAGAAACAAGATGGGAGTGGTGAGGAACACTTTCCTTGGTAAGGAGTGTTAAAATTTGGGTACCAGAGGACAAGTGGTTCCCTAAGGCTTTGATCTTTGGCCTAGGGAAAAGTGACCAAATTTATTTTTTACTTTTCTCCTAAAGTGACTTTATAAGTGGTAAAGTTACATTCTAATTTAAAAGTGACTTTATAAGTGGTAAAGTTACATTCTAATTTAAAGGTGACTTTATTAGAGGCAATGAAGAATTAGAAAATGAAAAAGTGACTATGGAAATAAAAGGCGAAGTGGGTCTTTATTTAAGTGGGTGAGTTAAAAATAGAAAGTGAGAAATAAATGCACATTTATTCTCATCTCTAGATCTAAATGAATCTCAGCCATTAGATCTCAGGGTAACCCAAAAGGTCATTTAGAGAATAAAAGGAGAAGAGAAGAGGAAAACATCAATTTCATTCTTTCATGAGCATTTGAGAGATAGAGAAGAGAGAGCAAGGAGAAAATTTCTTAGCAGCGAGGAAGTGAAGGAGAGCAGCAAGAAGACATTTCAGCAAATCTGGGCAGCAACATTTATTGGCACGCATCCCAAGGCAAAATCATATAGCAGGAGAAAGGCACAAATATTGAGAAAGAGGGACATTAGTAAGAACACGAATTTCAAGGCAATCGTACTGTGGCAATCCATACAGACCGTACAACAAGGTCTGGGCACATTTTTCGAGGCAGACCGTACATCATTTAATGTTGTTTTATTGCTAGAAAAAATGTTGTTGTGGCTGTTTGCTGATTGGCACGATTTTCGAGGCAGAGTTCAAGCACGAAAATCGAGATAAGTTGTAATTTGTGGTTGCTGGAATTTTTACTGTGTATTCCAGTTTCTTTGCAAAAGCATTTTCAGAAATAAAGAAGAGCTCTCAAACTGGTTTTCCCTAAGAGTTGTAGGAGGTTTTTCCAGGGCCACATTGACCAAAAATCACTGTGTTATTTTCTGTGTGTGGCTGTCATAATTTTGTTGTGTTTTATTTTTGCAATTTCAGTAGTTGTAAAATCTCTAAATTTGTGTTTTCAGAAAAATATTGTCATTTTTAAATTTTAGAATTTTTATCATGCATGGATTTAAAACTAAATGCATGGAGTGATAAGGAAAATTGATAACCGGAGTGGGGGTTGAAATTTCTTCAACAAATTCAATAATTTTGATAAAAAAAATTGAGTTAGGATGCTCATGTTGAAACGGGGCCAACACCTTTGTGATTAGGGAGAAAAGTTCAAAAAACTTACCAAGCATTCTATTTGGCAAATTTATCATTTCAAATGTTTCATTTTAATAATTTTTAATTAAAATTTGAATTATTCAAATTCTAAGTCATAATCATTAATGGAAATTTAAATGTAAATTGTTTACCCATCCAAACCATTGCACTCAATTAAACTTTTTAACAACACATATATACAATTATATTGTTAATCACAAAAAAATTAAGTGGGGATAAAATTCAAGAAAACAAAAAGAGTATAAGGTTCGTTGGTTGTTGAAGTTAAGGTATGTTTCACCTTCAAAAATTCTTAATATGTCCTTACTTCACATTGTGAACTTGTCATAAACTAAAATGTCAATTCTTATTATGTGCAAACTATTACATGATATTGGAATACTTACAGAACTAAAATATTGTGTGTTGCTTGTAAAATGTTACATAAATTGGAATTGGAATAGTTACAACAATAAAATGTTTCTTAAAAAAATTAAATAATTAGTATATTATAGTTAAAAAGGCTTTTGTGTGACTTAAATTTCCTCAAAGTAAAAATAAAAAGTATTTATAATATATAAAAATGGATAGATCCACCTTAACTTCGAATCTATGGAACCCCTACAGGAATAAATCTATTTTTTGAGTGCAAAACTTGAGGAAAAGTTTGCACCTCAAGAGATTTGATCCCTCTCAATGCTTGATAGATCCAGAGTTAAAGATGGATCTATGGTGGTTTTATTTTTATATGGTTATTTTATTTTGTTATTGTTATTTTTATTTTATTTTGACAGTTAAATAATTTACATAACATTATATTAACTTTTTTATTTAAATTTATTTTGTGCCGAGAGGTGTTCTCTCTATAGCCCAGTGCATGACCATGTGAGGGGGATGTTGAAGTTATATGTGTGTGTGTGTGGACTAACTAATGTTATATATATATATATATATATATATATATATATATATATGAAAAACAAAGAATATGAGGGAGTTGTTATCATTACATTTAAAAAAATTTAAAAACATATCTCAGCTAATACACACACACACACACATGCAATTATATTGTTAATCACAAAAAGAAATAAAGTGTGGACAACATTCAAGAAAACAAAAAGAGTATAAGGTAGGTTTGTTTTTGTTTTTTTTTTTTGTTTTGTTTTTTTTGTTTTTGTTTTTGTTTTGTTTTGTTTTGTTTTGTTTTGTTTTGTTTTTTTTTTGTTTTGTTTTGTTTTTTGTTTTTTTTTTTTGGGAAGAAAAAAACGTTGATTTGTATTATATATTAAAATCAGTACATGTAATCTATTGAGTCTGGCATCCAGCTATCATATGTCAGCCATTACTTAGGGATAAGAAACAAACATATAAGAGGAGTCCCACATGATAGCTAAACTGATGATTTTACAGAATTATCACCATCCTCTATGTGCATATAACACGTGACTTGGCAAGTATATGATGAGAAAATATCAGAAAAATTTGTACCTGTGTATTTAAAAAACAAGAAAAGACTGCAAAATAAACAGAAAAGCATAAAAATTAAAAAGGGCCAGCCATAGACCCAACATCATAGATGATATGGTCCATATGTAGAGAAATGTGCATGAGGCCTGGTGATTCCCTGATGCCCGATTTGGATAAACGATCTGCGGTGGAGTTGAATTCTCGATGGATATGATGGAACTAGATCTGCTGAAAGGATTCTTTGAGGGAAGAGATGTTCTGAAGCCAGCCCAGAAGATGTGGTTGTTTAATGGAAGCTTGTCCCTGAATATGCTTTATGATAATATGTGAATCCCCATATATTTGCAAAGTGGGAATCTTGAGAAAATCAGCGAACCACATAAGGCCCCATAATGCAATGACTTCAGCTTTCGAATTTGTGCCCAAACTGCCTGACCAATGGATGGAGAAACTTTGTGTGTTGTCTATGCAGATCCAGGCACCACAACCACAGTGCTTGTCCAGTGCAGCCCCATCGAAGAAACCCGCAGGGAAAGAGATGTTAGGTGGGCATGTATGGGGTTGCGCATCCCCCTTACTAGTGGAGGGGGAGTCACACAGACTGATCCAAGAAAAACATTTTTTGTTGATGTAATTCACATCCAACTCCTCGCCTTCAAATATGTAGGCATTCCTTGCTTTCCACATCTCCCAAAAAATAATAATAGGAACAACCCTTAGTATCCAAGCTTGTCTGCTCCACCAAATCAAACATTCCTCTATCGAGTACTGTACATCATATTTGACAAAAAGAAAAGATAAAATTTTGTTCCATACTTGTAGAGCCAGGGGGCACTGTAGAAACATATGCGCATTGTCCTCCTCCTGTATTTTGCAGAAAACACATCGGCC